>VDFB02252616.1:138953192-139277142 GCA_007258455.2 Sequoia sempervirens
TGATTCGATATATCCTCATTAGTGCACTTTCACTTTGGTTTCTAATGTTGGCCTATTAAATAGTTAGGTATTTTCTATGTTAACATTTTGTAACTACAACAATCAATGTTTTGGTTAGTAATTTAGATTAATTGCCCAATCATTTCAAAGTGCTTTTAAGAGGATCAGATTGTCAAATTTTGTAAGGGGAAGGTAGGCATTTTTTTTACAACCAACAAGTGTTGCAAGGGTGGCCTTTTTTGGTATAATGGGATTTTCATTTTCAATTTTTTTCAATTTATTGAGGTTTGAAAGGCATATGTCTTCTTAATTAAGCTCGTGACATAAACTTGTAATAACTCATAAACAACATTTATAAGTTTGTAAATGCACTCATATAAATTGCCACAAAAACCGAATGTGTTCCTTAGGGAGGGAATTTGGAAATTTTATACTTACATTGAATTATAAAGTGTAATGGGGGGTTGTGTAGTGCCTTGATTTGACATCACAGTTATGGATCCTCATGATTATTGCCACATGGTGTGTGTTTCCTTGATTTTCTATCACAACAATGGATCCCCATGATTCTTGCCTCATGCGTGTGTGCCTTGATGCACACCCTTTTTCAGTTTCTTATACATCTTTTGGACCTAATTCTGGGTCTAAATTTCTTGCACACTTTTGTGCCCAATTTTAGTTGGTCTACTTATATCTCTTAGCATTAAGGGGGAATTATGAGAGTGTTGTGCTAATGCTTCTTTCAATGAAGTAGTGGAGGAATCTTCTTTCTTGATCTCTCATATGAGGGATTATTTCAGTGGATCATATTTTGTGAGATTCTAGTACTCCTAATCACAGTACTATTTGTATTTTCAACTTCACAGAGTTTGATTGCCTTTGTGTATTCATAGTTGAGTAGTGTTCATATTTTCACTTATGTATTGTTTTGTATCTCCTATTTTGATCTACATTTCTTGAAGGTTCATTGATTCCAACAAACACTAGTTCATCTTCAACAGAGTTTACAACTTTGACATTTTTCAATATTTGTTCTTCATGATGTTCCTATCATCAAGGGACATCTTTTTAAAAGGTCTTAAATCCTTCTCTTTCTCTTTTTCAAGAGGAGTTTTTTTCCCACTAGGTTTTCTCTTTTTTCTCTGTTTGTGAGAGAATGCATTATAATGGGTACCACTAGGCCTCGTAGCTAGGTCCCATTTCTATCTATTTGCACTTTTGTGATCTCCCCAAGTATCACTTAAGGGGGTTGTTAGAGTGAATAATTTATCTATTCACTATACTTAAGTGTACTTAGGGTGATGAGGTTAAACAACATCTTGTCTAATTGAATGTGCAACTTTTTCAACCTCTAGAGGTTACCAAGCTATTTGGTAAACCTCATGTACATAACTTTTGAGGTTGGAAGACTTACCATCTCATCTCAAAGGTCACACAAAACTTAGCATCAAGGTTAATGACTTGGTCAAATAGGTTGTTGGTTTGCACATTCCAAGTGATCCTAAGGTTGACACCTATAAGACACTTGTCTTCTCATTTGTGTCACATCATGGGGCACTTGTCAATCCACATGATAGATGGATTGCATCATCCTTGCCTATATATGCAAGGTCATATTGTACTTTTAAAGTAACTCTTTTATCAATCTCTTTGATAATGTGAATTAGGATGATCATTATGTGCAAGTGTTTTTTGTGGAAGCACAAGGTTTTTGTTGTTATGATCTTGGATGGAAATCCTAACAACAAGAGTTGTGGGTGAGTTCTATTTTGGTAGAAAAAGTCTTTAGATTAGAGTTTGCATGTTTGTATGTATTCCCCCGTATTTTCTTGTGTATGTTTGTGTTCTCTCCTAGAGAACCCAAGATATCCTCATAGGTGCTTGGATATAAGGGAGAAAATATTTCGTACATTTCCTGATCTATTTGTATCATCATTCTTATTTTTGTTGTACTTTGATTTTCAATATTTGGGCACGATGTAAAGCGTTGGGGAATGTAGGCATTCTTCCATGTTGACCCAAATTTTTATTCTATCCTTATGTGCTCCTTCTTCATGATCTAAAATATGTGGGGATATGTTAATGATTCATACATAGTTATATACATATGCTATTGATATGAATCCTACTATCCCCTAATACTAGGATCTGCATGTCTCTCTTATGTAATTTTTTTGTTGATGTTATGGGTTCCATGTACTATATGTAGCCAGGTAGCATTCCATGAATACATCTTGTTATTTTTTCATGGTACAACATCTCTCTTTCTTCTCCTTAAAATAACTTATGCTCATTTGTGTAGCATAAGCCATTGGGTCTATCATATTCATATTATAGATCTCTTATCTTATGATTATTTTCAAAATATGTCTATATCCAATTGTCTTATCCATTGTCTAGCATGGGGACAACCCACAAGAATTTTTCTTTATGAATGTCTATGTCTCTTTTCTACGGTTGTCCTACAAACAATTTGTAGCAGTCACAGGTCAATTGGATTGTCATATGATACCTAGTATAACACAGCTTGCTACCCATACATATTGGTGTCATCTTGTGTCTATATAATTTTTTATGTCTAATTTTCACTTTTCACCTAACATGTTTGTTTGCAGCTAACATGTTTATGGTGATGTAGCTTAACCATTTTATGCAAGATCAGCTCAAGTCTCTTCCTTGGGGGAAATTTTGTGTGGATAGAAGACTTTTCTTCCCCTTCACATCCTGGGTAAAATACTCTCCTTTTTTTACTTTAGCTCAGATCTAAATTGTGAATCTGAAGATAATACCTGACGTGCAACTTGTAGTATTGTGAGAGTTTTCAATAGAACAAAAAACTTGAAAAGAGATGTATGTAGCTCCAAAATTAAATTATTTATATTGAAAACTGACTTTTGTACATAGCAAAGATAATTCCAATAGTCACAACATTGTTTGGAATTCAAAAATGACAAGTTGGAAGAATAAAACATAAAAATTTCATAACTCCTAGCCCAATGATCGTATCCTGAACTTTTCTACCTCGTTGGAAAGGTTTCAAAGAGATCTAATTTCAATCCCTTAAATCAATTGCTTACAATAATCCATTTAAGGGATTGGTGACACTTTCAACCCCAAATTCTTCTCCAAAGACCTTCAAAAACACAATTTATTAAAATACAGAAAAATACCAAAAAAATTGAATTTTTAGTATTTTCCATCTCTACTTGAGCTTACACCTCTAGATCACCCTTCGATTGTTATAGATGAAGCTCACATCTTCTCTTGAACATATATGCTCGCTAAAGTGGGGAAAAATGTAATATCATAAATTGCATCCTATGCAATTTCACATTACATACACCTTCCCCTTTAGTTACAATTAAGATAGTTATTCTCTTTAATCCCAACTTCAGCCCAAATCATCCTTTAGCACCTTACATGTCCAACCCCTCGATTGTTTAGTCCAATTTTCGCCTGGATGAGTGCACACTGTGTAGATGTTCACGTGTCGCACTATCATCTCACAAAAATCCACAACTATGTTAGTCGTTGGGAAGCTACATTTGTCGCATTTCAAAAGTGTAATGCCTTTGCCAACCTGCACTTTCATTGGGAATCATTCGAGCATGTTATTTTGAACCAAAATCCTTCCTTTGCATCTCATCTTGATCTTTTGAACTTGATACACAACTCTCTAGCATTCTAAAACACTCTCTAGCTCTCTTTCTCATTCACAACTTTCTAAAAATCCATTGTTCTACCATTGTTATGATCACAATGACATATTGTAAATATTTTTGTTATCATTTGAAGAGTTACTTTCATCTTGAGGATTCTTATCACTTCTTCATTGCACCAACAAGCTACTTTGCTTTTGTTCTTGGGGGTGGTAACTCTTTGAGATTTTCTATTGAGCATATTGTCTCTATTTTGTTAGCATATCATTCTTTCCATTGTTTTATGTTTATTTATATCATCTTGTCTAAGGCTGTCCACTGAGGTGGGAATTCCAAAACAAGGGTTTGACTGAGGCAAACTCCTATACAACCGCCCAACCCCTCTCTTTGGTATTATGTGTGTAGGTACAGGTGAAGGAGCTATTTGGAGGGAGTCTTTGATCTCGTTGGATGTCTTTGATAATATTCTAAACTCTCCTTTGTTATCCAAATCATTTACGTTCATTTAGCATTTCCATTCTAGTTATTCCATATTCACTGTGTAGTCGTATTTTATAGTCTTTAATACCCTAAACACTGTACAAAATGTTATATGTTTCTCTGTGGAAACTTTTGTAATTTGTTCATATAGGATGCTAGGGCAACATGTTGTCGTTTGATAGTTGCATGCTCATCTTGGAAAAAAAGCACATCAAGCTACCCGAGAAACCTCTATACTTTGTACTTTTGATTTTTGAGACTTAAAGAGTTTAGATAGTTTATGTGCTCTATTAAAACATACATTTAGTTAATAAATGGGTAAACTTTAAGGTCGTAGTTACCTAAAGGATTACTTGAGTGGAGGGTTTGAACTTGAATGCTCGAAAGATTTGATTATTATTTGTAGCAGTAAATTTTTCATACTCTGCAAAAACATATAACAATAATCCTTAAAAATGGGTCAACATGAAAAGGGTATGAATACTTTGATGTCTTGCCTTGTTCTCAAATACCTTAGGAGAGGGAAATAGTCATACATACAAGAATAACTAGTCTAGGGAGTAAGTAGAAGATTAGGAATACAATATATAACATAAAATGCATGAGAATTAAGATTAAATCTATATAAAATTATGTTAAAATTACATTTGCAAGTAACAAACAAACACATAAATAAAATATATTCAAGCTGATTTTATAGTGTCAAATCTGGACTTATAAAGCTATTTCTTTTCAACCACTCAAATACCTACCAAATACCCACCAATAACTAAAAAGAAACCAAACGAAAAAACATTAATACATAACCATCAACTGTATGATATAACATTTCTAACATTCCCCAAATTGCATCATATTTTAACCATCCAATTTATTTATTTTTAAGTCCACTAGTTCTCTAATTCATTCATAAACGTCAACAATTGTTAAACTATACTAAAAGTTGTGAGTTTTTCTAGTTACATCTACTCTGTTATATGAGGTATAAGAGCATAGAAAAGGCATGTAAGTTGTTGGATAGATTACCTAAAAGGGCATGGTCTCAATAATTCATCTTTCATTTTGGGAGAAAAGAGGCTTCTTGTTTATGGAGAGTTCTAACAAATTGGCATTCAAAACATCATCCTCAAGAGACAAATCCAAGAATAAAGAGAAATAAATTCAAAGGGTGAAGTCTCAAAGGAGAAATGATAAATTATATAGGAAACCTAAAATGAATCAGCTAATTACAAAAAGAAAGGAAAAATAGACAAACATCCTTACATATCTGAAGTCTCATGATGGTTAACTTAAGGATACGAGAAGGGAGCTTCAATAATTGCAGGTGGGGGTTCATCTAGTTGATGTTTCTTTAATTTTCAAAAGGAATCATCCTCAAAGTAAAATGGTAGTCTAATAGAAGTGCAAGTTTGTTGATTGAGGATGGTATTCAAAGGAATGGTGGTTTGAATAGAAGCAGTATGCTGAAATGTTCTCTTGATGTTGGACTATCTATATCTAGAGGAAGTTTTATTGAAACTATTCCAGGGTAGTGGTGCATATATTACTTCCAATTCATCTAGGGTAAGGAAGCATAAAAAGAAATGAAAACTAGTTGCACACTAGTCATCGACAGTTACTGAAAGGGTCTATAATCAAGTGTTGGCATTGCCAAAAGGTTCCAGGATTGACAAAGATGCAATGGATGACAATGACAGAGCACATAAGTGCCAAAGAGATGCCATAGTTGATTGGGGTTTCCCCATGGTCGAGTAATGAAAACTAGGGTTGAAGGTGTGTAAAATCCACCACTCGGGCACAACAATTTTTTTTTTTTCACATTCACAACATGTACCAACTTAACTAACCAAGAATCTTCCATCAAAATTAGAAGTGTTAATTTCAATAACTCAACATTCACCATGGTAATGACAATCAACGTCACACTTAAATTCTTACACTCAAAGGTGTTAAGCTCATACAACTAGGGTCATTTCTAGACCTATGACCCAAGCCTCGAGGGTTCGTGATGACCTTGCCTATGTATCCCCTCGTGGAAAATCAAAGGCTTCGTAGTTCATCCCACAATGACAGAGAGATTTCAATCTCTCCTCTTGTATGAGACCTATTTCTCACCTTAACCCATCACTGTTAATTAAGTATAAGTAAGCTATCAACTTAGTCGATTATAATATAATGTTAACAACTTCGCCATCAAGTGTTGGATCCATACCAAACATTACCAAACATTAGTGTACAAACATTCACAATATGCTCAAGGTGTCATTCACACCATAATCTCAAGATTATTCACAATGGTCGTATGAACATACCCCCATATGCACAAGCTAATTAGTTCATTCACAGTACAAGTACAATAGTGACTAGATCATATATAGATCACAAGTATAACAGTATCTAGATCACACATAGATCATAAGTATAGCAGTATCTAGATCATACATAGATCACAAATACAACAATGTTTAGATCATACATAGATCATAAGTACAACAGTGTTTAGATCATACACAGATCATAAGTACAACAGTTTATGGATCATACACAAATCACAAGTATAACGAGATTAGCTCATATGTACATCATAAGTACACAACTATTATCTCATTTGCATATCGCAATTACCTTAGTGACTGGCTCCAACATATATCACAAATACACAGTGACAAGCTCCATCATACATCCCATAAACACAATGACGAGCTCCACCATACATTACATAACATAATAACAATGGTTGACTAACACATCACAATGGCTAACACACATCCATAATGCATCCCAGATAGAAAGAATATCGGTGCATTGCGCACTAGACCATGGGTCATATCCTTTCCACCAGTCTTCTACACCATTAGACAAATGGGAAGAGGATTTGGTGCATCTCATACTACACCGCGGGTCCGTCCTCAACCCCACAAGGCTAGTATATAGTCTGACAATTGGGAGGGGATTCGGTGCATCCCATACTACACCACGGGTCCGTCCACCATCCCAAGGGTTTCCCCAAGCAATGAACCTACCAAATCTGGTGGATTCTGACTTCAATCGCTTGTAGGCCACTGACAACAAGTTTTTCCACCCAGGAAGAAGTAACTCCCAACATATACCACCTTGTGACCATAGTGATATTATCAACTATTTTCTTCACAATCTTGGGTAACACATGGCATCGTTCACTTTCGTGCATACCAGTGACAGCCAGTGAACCCTATCAATATGTGGTTAGCCTTGGATTACCGTTACCCACATGGATGGGTCCCTACTCGTGCAACCCCTACAGTTGTATCATAACCAAGGTAGCCTGCGACCTTCACCTCCGTGAACCAGGTGAATGTTAACTAATCCCTAGCAGTAGCTCAGACATCGGTCATTGGCACGGTCCAATGACTGTCTGTCACTGCTCAAATATCCCAGAGGTTCACTCTTGGACAGGTCATACATAACATGATTCACAATCTCAATCCACAGATACACGGGCCTATACATAAACACATAGATATGGAGTTGAATTACACAGACACATAAGAGATACATGGAACCAACACGAGATGGACTTTTCCAAACTTATTCATGTATTCAAATACCCATTATAAGATAGTCAATCTTCACTTACCATATAAAAGCATATTATGTATTAAATACACAGTATTAGATTCCCTTAACTTGTTCACACCCATTTGGTACCCATTCAGCCTCAAACTAAAGCCTACTAAAGAGAGAAGGTCAAACCAATTTGGAACAACCTCAACATCTAGGAGTTATTCCCCCCTAGACACACCCCCTACCGACTTGAAGTCACAAGGGCATCCTTTGCCCAAGGACCGCCTACGTTTTTGCTTTTAAACGGGTCAAAGTTACACATAGTTCTCCTTACAATATCTCTCAAGGATACCTATGCACAGGTTTTCCCTTCCCCTTAAGTATATCAAGGTCTTGGATCAAACTCCACCCAATTTATTTATAATCTTGTTTAAACATCCTGACCCTCTTATATTTTCATCTCATTGACCTAGCTCGAAAATGCTTATTACTTAATACCAATTACCTTGGTTCACACAAACCCATAGGAAATAATTTCCAATTGACACTTATATAATAGGTTCAATAATGAGGCTCTTATAATCAAGGGGATAATAGATACCTTCAAAGGACAAGCAATGGTATTTAGGAGTTTGTTTTGGGTTATAATCAACACCTGAATCCTACTTAGTAACTTGGGAACACTATATCCATTAGACCAATACCTAAAAAACTTAACCCATAATAATATCACTAATAATATTCTTGGTCTTCTCATTTTCATTTACCCTATAGAGCAACCCATATTCTTATAATAGTCTTGTTCATTGATTGGGTAATTTATTTATTCCAAATATGACCGTGATGGTCAACAGTAAGGCCACAAGACATGTTGGATAGCATGATCTCATAGGTTTATCTGTTGACTTAATTTCAACAACATAGTCAATTAAACGATACTTATCCTCCACCTATAGTATGCGACCATATTACGGTTCATAATAGATCTAATATCCTTCTTTCATTCACATAATAATTCCCATATCAAGGTTCACATATTTAAGAGGTTGATAGACATTATCCTACCAACAAGACCACAAAATCATCATTTGAACATCAAGGGACATAACATCCTAGTTATGAATGGGCTTCAAGCATGATCAATAGAGTCATGCTTAATATCGTGGATGATCTTATAGCAACCATAATATCATATCAAAACGTGCACTCACTAATATAATTAGTAGTAATACTCGTATCCTTGATTTCATTTATCAAACCGTTAACACATACTTCTATTGCACGCCTAAGATCTTGAGGACATCAAGTCTTATGATTAAGTACTTGATAATTGATTCATATAATTGATTTTATAACCATAATGATTTGATTATACAAAAATAGCTCATCCTAACCTCTTACATCTTCCTAGAAGAGAGCTACCTAATCCTATGACATAGCTCCTTGTGTCATTTTCATGTAATATACTTTAAGGAAATGAGATTAAACCTTCCAACTACTCAAAATGACTATATTTGTTTGAGTGTCTTTCCCCCAATTTGAATTATTAAGTAATAGTAGCAAGCCACTCAATTACATTATTTGATTTATTAATGCTCAATTCATAAATACTAGCATCATTTTTAAGGAACAAGGGCCTACCTAATTTTTTTGGTTTAACCTCGTAAAATGTCTTCTTGATTTACACATGCATTCACATATTAGTGTTAAGAACACAGAGATATCAAGTATTCCCTAATCTATCCGAATGAAGATATGAATTTCCTTATTCATATACATTATAATATTTTTCTTATCCCTTGTCTCAAATATCAAAATATTGGACGCATAAAATGCTACATGGCATTTATCAAGACTTGTTTAGCCATTAACGAAAGTATTGCAAGGAGATGGAAGATAAGTTTCTCATGATTGCTTCACCGTAATTTTGTTTTAAGACTGCAAGATTTCTTTTGATTATAGTAAGTTATATTTGCAGCTATTTCAATTATCATGATGAGATTCTTGATTATTGACCAATAAGTATGAGCTACATAGGTACCCTTTTTACACTTTCTAATCGAACTGTTTTATAGCAAATGGAAATATAGACCAATTTAAACAACGAATTAAAAGGAGAATGAAATGGTAGTGTAAAAAATAAACTAGTTAGCTTGTTGGAGACTTATCTTGCATATGTCCTTGTAGTAAATCCACACGTAACCCCAATTTCTGCAAATCTGTCCTCTGTCTTTGAACTGGCAAGTCGCGTCAACACCATTCGCAGTTTGCAGATTGCCTTCCCCATATTCGTCACAGCTCCACACGCCTCTTCTTCCTACTCACATTCTCTAGTTTTATGGAGCGATGACCTCTGGAGTATGGCATCCAATGTCTCCTAATTCGCATCAAACATTATCCCATTCGGCACTTCGATCCCCCTGTTGGAAAAACCCCCCCTCCACCCTTTTAGGCTACCGTTTTCATGGTATTCCTCTACATCGCCTTTAACTATTCTTCCTTTTTCCCATGCTTTTCTTCCCAAAGCAGAGCATATAAGCCAAGGATTTCAGAAGATCTGCGAATCTCCTCTCTACACACCATCCTTCATCCGTAGCTATGAATTTCTCGTCTCTCTCAGCCCAAACGCAGCTGCAACTTGCTTCCCTTTCGTTCTCGTGAGATTCTTCCTGCCAAAACAAAGATTGAATCCAAAATTAAAGAGGTCGTGGGGTTTTAAGTCTGTACATTTCATGAGACCATATTTCTTTTCTCCTCCTCCCGTTCCCTTCCATTCCCTGCTCGACTTCTCCTTTTACTTGAGCAAATTTCTTCTCTCTCACGCGCTCTCTGTATTTCTTCCATGCCATTCTTGCATTCCCTGTTTTTTTTTCCACCCACTCGCAGTCTTTGCCTTCTAAACTGGACTTGACTTAGCAGGAAAGGAAGTTGTGGTGGTTTAATGTCGGCCTTGTTTTCTCCACAAGACCCCAAGTCTGTCTCTTTCTGGAAGATGGGTGACATACCTTATTAATGGCACGACCCTCCCCATCAAGCCTACGCGATACTTTCTTCTGTACACCTCCAACTCGTTCTGACCCTTCACGTGAATGATTGTTGGGCTGCCATGTCTTATTAAATGAGTTTTCTCCCCTCGATTTCTTTGTTTCCTTATTTTATTTATTTTTAATTCTTTTCCCCCATCTACTTTGTCCAGCGTGGATGCCACTGGTGGGGGATGTGACAAGGTGATAGCCAATTGGTTGAGAGTGCTCTATGCAAAAAACTGAACACTATTAGCTTAGAATGTATAACTGATTTTGATTTGGAAAGAATGTTATATTTGGATGGTGAGTTTGATGAAGAACTTTACATTCAAGCCAAAAAGTGTCTATTGTTGCCAACATTACCAGAATTGCCTTCTCCATGCCTCAAAGAATTGGAATAGATGCTTGTACTAATGTTCCTAAAAATCAAAAAAATGCACCCAGTTTTGGTGCCAGAAAAACATCTCAGTTGCAGAAAGGATTTCATAAGGAATCTTACTTACAATCCAAACAAGATCTATCATCAATCTACCAACCAAGAAAACTATTTTATAAAATTAACAGTTAGATGGGTATTGTACAGATTTGTTTCACGAAGAGGCACCATTTGAATTCGCTACCACATTTATTAGTGGAGATTGCAGGATTGAAGAGTTCGATATGAACAATACTATTAATAACTAGCACTTGCACCAGAAGGGGTGCAAGGGGTACGCCGATAGATAATTATATGTAATTAAATATATTAAAAATTGTAGTTTGTAGTGTATGTACAAGTTTGTAATAGGAATTTGAATACATAGATTAATTATATAGAATAATTTGAAATACATAGATAATTATATAATAGTTTGTTGCATTACAAATTTGTTTATAGCGAATTGAACGATTAAAGTATAACAATTTTAGATATGATGCTTTTGTAGTTGATCATTTGATGTTCCTTTATGAAAAGAGCCAACACGAACAGTTTGTGGTGTACATCTATTTGTTTCTATACATGTAAGAAAAAAAATAGTAGACATGCACAATAATCACAGTGATTTTTTTTTGTTTTTGAAAAATACACAGTATAGGATCCAACGTAAGTAGTTGTTAGAAGGAAATGTACATAAATGTAGGTTTTTGACTATCTAAAGTGCATAAGACCAACAATCTTTTCGAGTAATGTCAATAGAAACATAATTAACGATAACATTTAATCAACCAAATTTTAGCATGTAATTTTGAAATAACAGTCTTAGTAGCCATCTCTTTCTATATCCATTACCAGGCTTCAAATTTAGACATATTTAATGTGATTTAGACAACTCTTCTTTACTTGCAAATGATCTACAGCTTTGTGTAATTCATACTAGTGGAATTAAAAGCATCAAGTGAGCTATCTATGCATTCCCTTTTTTGTTAAAGGGAATTTTGGAAAATGATTGACTGTTGAATTTCTTAGTATGATTACATAAAATGAATTTGTATTTTCCATTCATCTACAAATTATAGATAGTATAATCCACTCTCAACTATTAAATAAAAATCAAATGGTATAATCCATTTAGAAAACCTTTCTTGACATCTATTATTGTCAATCAAGGTGGCTTTATTAACTTTGAATATAAAGATATAAAAATGATGGAGAGGTGATGATGTAATACATAAGTAGAAGCAGAATCAACAATGCTCCATCCAATCTGATAGATCAGCTCCATTTATATTTACCATGTACTTCACAATCTTTAGTTTATTTTGTACTATATGGAAAGGCTCCCAAGATAGGGCTAATAATTTATAACCTCTAAGACCAAAAACAAGAGGCAAAATCAAATCCTGTGGATTGGTGTAAAGAAAAATGTATCCTTCAAAATATTGGAGCTCCTTTTACTATCAAATCATTTATTCAGTTTATTGTTTGCATATAGCAGTATTTTTTTTGCTAAAACTATGAGGTGTCTCGCTTCCAAAAATTCAAGGCTTTCAAGCTACCCATCTAAACAATAACATCCAACAACCTTGACAATAGGCCAACAAATGAACCTTCTTTTGCTTCATATTTTTTGCATCAAATTCCATTTAGTTTCCTTGCAAACCATCCAACCCCCTATAAAAAGAATAAGGAACCAAAATCAAAACATTTGATCCAACTTGAAAATGATGAATACCCACTCAACAACATAAAATAAGTATATAAATCATCGACATCCTTTACAATGACTCAAAATGGGTACGCAAATCATGATGATTCACACTGTAATACAAACTAGGTATGTTAAATATGAACACCCATATAAGCAACATGGGAAAGGCCATTCCTCACCCACCACCAAAACATGGGAAAGGGTATCATCATCATCACAACTAAAATGCTAAAACACTACCAATACCTACCCATTCCCTCCCATTCTCTCAACAACTTCGAGGATATGTAATGGATTAATCGCCACATATCATTATATTACTAATAATACATAAAATATAGTACTTAAATCATTGTTTTTTCCATTTATCGTGATCATGTATATGTCGTCTTCCAGTCCAGTACTGTTCATAAAAAAATATGCCAAATCTAATAATCTCCAGCTTTGAGCTAGGAATGATTTATGAATATACTTAGGGATTATCTAACTATTATGTGGTCATTCGTTGTTTGCAACCCCCTAGTTATTGTGGACAAAGGGCCCAGCTATACAATTCACCAAATCCTAACTAAATGTACCAAAAAAGATAATATATGCTGAAGATGCAAAAACAATAAACAATCATCCTACAAAAGCTAACATCGTAGCTAACAAATTCCAAAATATTAAACTTTCTATACCATGGCAAGTGAGTTACATCAAGTTTTTGCACAAGTTGTGTCATGCTATCATCGGTTTGAACTTGTATTTATCATTTTGTTAATAACCCATTTGAAAGATCCAAGTTGTGCCCCTATAGTTCAATTCATGTGTCAAAGTTTTCATATAATTTAATTTACCATACGTCACCGTGAAAAGAGGCCAACATGGTTCTTTAAATGAAGATCATAAACCCTTTCAAAGGACCTACAAATTATATTAAAAGACAACCCAACACACTAAATCTGAATAAAAGAAAAATAAGAGAAAAGTTTCAAGAAAGCATTTGCAGAACCCATAACAACCTCCTCCCTCAAAAAATAATTATCTTTCATATTCCCTTCAAAAATTTCACATTTTTTAGTTAAATTAAAGTAGGATTGACTATTTTGGCAATGAATAATACATTATCCAACACTCTTCTTTAATATTTTTGGGGATCAATAAAACTATCTGGTTTCCTCACATGCTATTACAATTGCTTTGAGCATTTAATTGTAGAAATGGTCGTGGATAGAAATCCACAGATTAGTTAGAGCGAGTACCAAGCAAACAATAGGAAAAAAGTTCTAAAATCCACCAAATGGGCAAGATCTGTTCACTTAAGCTAACAAAATCTCCAAAGCATCTAAAAATTAATCGTAACAATAAAATTTACATTTCCAACTTTTTGCATCTCCAATTTCATAAAAGATTGAGAATGTTTTGAGTGAAAACCCATAAAATCAAATAAAAAATAATTGTCTTTAACAACATGATCTCAATATAAACACAATAATATACATTGGTACACAAATAAATTAAGAATTTCCATCCATAGTACAGTAAGCATCAATTCTACAATACCCTTACAAAAAAAAAAGATCTGCTAAATTTTGGGCCATAAACCATTCAAAAGTGCAATAGACACCAATATTTTTTTGAAAAGAATCTTATCATATATAAGTATATAAGCACAATACAATATTATTATCAATGCAAACAACAAATATATTCAAAGATTTTATCATGAGAAACATAATTATATATTTTTGACGTAATTAATAACACCAAGATTAATATCCAAGTGATAATTGCATTTTAATAAACATGTGCTTTTCTACTGGGTGAAATGTGGAATGTCTGGGCAATTCCATTAATTTGCAACAAGTTCCCAAGCAATATTGAGTGGAGTAATTGAAATGAAACAAAGCAAGTAACTCATATAGATAACAACACTCCATGATTGACGAGAATCATAAAAATGAAATGCAAAATCATTTAAACTATAATCCACAAGATATAATTGCATAAGGCATCCAAAAGAAGATATAGACCTTCTGACTATTTTACAATAGGAACACAATCCACTTGTTTAAGTACAAACTATTTCACAAAATGAAAACATTGCTTCAACATTTTGGTGTGAGTTAACTATGGAAGAAAACATTCCTCTTATCCACTACAACCTATTTGACAAAATGGGAATATCATTGTTTCCCATGTGAGAAGTTTGTTTTGATCTTATAGTGTGAATTATATTTACAAGTAGAATGACCTTAAATTATGAAATATTTAAATAGATTTAAATACTACTTACTGATCCAATTTTTATTAGAACTTTGGTGTTTCCAAAAAGCAATAGCAATGCTTATAAAATATGAAAAATTAAAAAGCTTCAACAAAACCCCCACCAGCTCCACAACAGGTTGTCTTTGTATTATCAAATCCTACATAAATGAAGGTAAAAACATAATCACTAACCAACTCTAGTAAAACATGTTCAAAATACATGCATTCATAGGTTTATAACTACACCATACGATATTGAGTCGGGCTCAAGAGGACCTTGTTGTGTGGACTATTATAATCTGCATACACAATTAATGTGTTGGGATGTTTTTTCCTCAGTCCTTCCAAGCCCTACTGCAACAATGTGTTATGTGACTCTGCTTCTTGGTTCACACTTCTAATGCATCCAAGTTTATCTCAATCTTTAGTGGAGCCTAAAGTCATTGCCAATGGCAAGCAACCAGTTAGAGGCATTACTTCGTATAAGTTGATCTCACATTCTCCATGTAAATGTCTGAGATTGTAATGTTAACTAGTAATGATGCCACCTCTACCCACATTGGTTTTGAGTCTAATGCCAGTCCCAGAGTTGAAAATGTTGGCATGTTGTATAAGAATGTCATGGATGCCACCTGAAGTCTCGTTGCTGATGGCAATGCCTAAAAAGCTTGAACTGATGCCTGTTACTCGATGAACTATCATGTTGGAGCTTGGGCACCCATATGCTATTCCATATTCATCCCAACTTCTTTTTATGGCAACTACATCATCCCCATTATTCACATAGCAGTCTTCAATACAAACATTTGAGTTGGAATCTGCACACTCAATTCAACTTCATTTAGTACAACATTTTGATTTTCTCAATCCATTCAACTAATCTACATTAAGAAAAGCTATTGCCATGGATAAAAGCCCTCTTGGGCAAGCAACATCATGAGTAATGATCCTGCTTCAAAATAAATCTTGTTTGATTTGAAGCAGCCATCATAATTTAAGAAGGAGAAAAGCCATGCCCTGAACCACAACAAAGCGGGTAGCTCAAGTGACAAAAGCACCCAAGCATAGTCCTATGTTCACAATTACCAGGTAATAGGTGAATTTTGACAGGATCACTTCTGAATCAAACTGTTATTCTAAAGAATAGGTTTCAAATCTCAATAATGTGCTAAAAGAAAAGAGACTTATAAGTGGAAGTTTTATGTAGATTTTGAAAGGATAGATAGTTCATATAGGGGTGGTTGCTTTTATTTTTGTTGCAAGTGACCAATATAATATAATTTAATTTAGATATTACTGTCTACAAATGGACCAGAATGGCTAATGGGATCCATGAAATAATACGTAGCTCAAAAGTGCATAAAAGGAAATCCTGATGCACTTGTAAAATTTGGGAATGTGATTACTTCTCTTAAACACTGAAGCTACTATAGTTAAGGATAGAAAATTTTAGCTGGAATGCAGATGTGAGGGCTATTGCCAAAATATTAATTGTGAGACAAGATAGCTCTATAAAGCATAAAATGCCCTTAAAGCTTTGCCAATCCAGAAGTAGATCTTGGGGTGCACTAAGTTTTAAGAGAATTTTACATTTTAGTAGCCAATAGGTGCACTAAGTTTTCAGAGAATTTTACATTTAGTAGTAAATAGGTGCACTATCTTCTAGTTATAGGATAGAGGCTCTTAGATTTACTCATTTGCAACCTTCCAAAAAACTATACTACTGTTGGAAAATGATGCATGAGTCTTACCAAAGATTCCATGCAAAGTTTTTAGTAAACAATTAAGTGAAATAAATGATTGTATCTGCATGTAATTGCATGTTGACTGTAACAGTCATTGCAGTCTTATTTTTAGAAAAGCTATTTTAGCATTGGTAATGCAAAACCTCTATATAGAGAGGTCATATGTAATGAATTGATTAATCAGAGGAATAATAAAGCTCTGTGTGTTTGTGTAAAAGATTTTATGTGTTTCCTCTGTTCTTGTGTTAATTTTATTGTATTTCTATCAATTTTTATTGTGTTTTGTGCTTCAGATTTTACAACTACATCAGCCACTGAAATTCTTATCCAAGGGAAAGAAATCCAGATCAATAGTCCATACATACCAGGATCGATTCCGTCTATATTGGGGGAATCTGCTAGAGCCAAAATAGTCACTCGGCGTATCACTACGTTGCTGTCACCAAAACAAAAATTTAACTCAAAAGATTCATAAACCCTCGCTTGAAATAAACCTTGAATTGGAACAGGTAATGTAAAATCCCAAACTGACCTTTACTAGACAGGTGTATGTTCGAGAATGGCGAATTTAGAAGAACAACATTTGAGATTATAACATCTCTTGAGTTCATAATTTCGACTAAATTCCCTCTAGTTTACTTTAAAGAGCCGTCTCACTGCATATTCCACCACACTTCCCCCTGTCAATTGATGGTTACGTTTTCACCTACAAAAATAAACAAAACAAGTAAGAAAACAAAACAAAAAACAAAACAAAACAAATTTTAGCTGTTGAGAAAGGCAGGAGAAGAGAATCACCAGTGATAACAACATCCTCAAGGCTGTCTCCATGTATAAAGCTAATATCCCTTCCGCCTGGACGCTCCCTCCCTCTGTTGTATGAGGGAAGTGGATTAATCAAAGGCCACGCCCTCGTATCCTGTTCATCCATTAAACACGTTAACCTCGAGATCCAACAATGTAAACTTAAATCAAAACTGGTAAATTTGAGAATTCAATTGAAAGAAGTAGCTTAAAGTTCAAACCACCTGAGAAGCCTTGATTACGACATTCTTCGCCAAATAGAGAGTCATATGATTGGTAAGATTGAAGCTTCCAGAAAGCCAAATTCCAGTTGGAATATAAAGTAAAGTGCCTCCAATACTGTTACGCTGCCGAATAGTACTGATTGCAGCCTAGAACACTTCGGTATTAAGGGTTTTCCCATTGCCTATAGCTCCAAACCGTCTGATAGACATTATGTTCTGCCATCGTTTCCTTGGCACTATTCCGGCACAGCTCTCCGGGACACCATTTGCAGTTCCGACAAAGCTTACTATAAACGCCCATTGAATTAATCCCAGAAGCAACAGTATCCTTAACATCATTGGATAAGGAAAATCTGAGAAGAAAAAACTAACAGGAGAAGCTCGAACACAAGAATTTGAGCATAAAATCTCAAGCAGAAAAGTTGTAATGATAGATGCCAGTTGCAAGCTTTTAGCAAAGGTAAATTGTCATGACAGATACCAGGTGCAACAGAAACGAACTTATCTGCATTAATAAATGCATGAGAGGATGGAATTTGATGGCGTAAGCGGTAGGTTTTTCACTAGGTGGAGGATGATATTTCCATACTTAACGCGATTTCACATCTGGAAGGTACGTTCTACATTGCTATGGCTCCTTCCCTATACTGCATTTACTTGGTTCACGATGCGAGCATTAGACTCATTCTATTGCCATTTATAGCGTTGGCAAGTGGGTTCCAGCATGTCAGATCAACGACGAAGATTACCAGCGTCGGCGGGTGGGTTCCAGCATGTCAGATAAACGACGAACATTGCCGGCAATTTTGGTAGTTCGACAGCGTGAGACCTGTTTCAAGCCGAAGCTCATGCAATATATAGCCTATCGGCTAATTATATATATTTGCAAATTGTGTTATCCCAAATAAGATGTGATTGGGAAGGACGAGGAAATGTGAAATATAAATGTGAAAAAACAACATGAATTGGGTAGAAAAGAGATTGATCAGCACTATGTAGAGTCTAAATGTTCATCTGTAGGGGTTTTGAAGATTGGTTATCAGAGGATATGATGCGGTGCCAGTGTCCACATGATTACAACAATTGCTTCCAAATTATGGTCTCTACATTTGGTACCTCCACAAATTGTGGGATGCTCTGTTTTGCTGCCAGTGGGGCTTTAGATCTTTGTTTTGAAGATTTTTACTGTTCTGGGTTCGATCTCTTGGTTGCTCTTAAGAGCAACAAAAAACAGGGCTGGAAAGAAAAGCCAGCACAGCTAATAGCTGTCAAGAGGGTTAGAACAAAAACATGATGATTTCTTATGATTTGTCATGCATCTATAAGTTCATTCAGTATGCTGTTTACAGCTGTTCTTTCTGATATTCTCTGTAACCCTTGATTGCTTCATACAGTTTTAAAAAATGCACAAAATTGATTTAATGTTGGTGCGGCAGCCAATATTTGAAAACCTGCTGGTTCCCGTCAACAACATATTTACCGAAAATAACAAAAATCGATTTAGTTGAAAAGCTTTTTGACGTTTTAAACTGTTCTCAGCATGTTCCTTTCAGCCGAAATGTCATACTCAGCACTTTCCTTTTGGCCAGAAATGTTGTTATCAGCACTTTCGTTTCGGCCAAAATGTCGTTCCATCTGTGCCCGATGAACTATTAAAAGCCGATACAACCGTACGCCCGCATAAGAATTTCAAATTGATCCATTGAAAATACTTTTAAAACATATTTTTGGTGTTTTATTCATTCCTGGGAACATAATTGACGCTGAAATGGGTTCCAGGCACCAAAATAGAAGCTTTATATCGGGGTGTGGACATTCATGAAGTATGATGGAAGGATTTTTTTTGTTGAAATGTCGCTATTACAGCCGCCGAAGAATAGATCATTGAAGGGCGATGATCATGAGGACCTCAGCTAGGATGCCAGTGATAGAAATGAACTCAAATAACTCACAAGATCAAGGGACATGAAACTACTCATAAATGACATTCTGAAAAAAGCAAGGGTGAGAATAGAAAGGAAGAAAAATGAACAAAATAACAGTAATGAACACATGACTTTGATTAATCTAATTGTCCCTTTTTAAAAGATTACAGAATTAAAGGTCGATGCAACTGCCAATATGAAATAGAGAAATCCTGATGACATTGAATTGAAATGCCCTGTTTGTAGAAGCATACTGAATGACTGGAAGGTTCTAGAAGCTGCTAGGGTGTATTTGAAATTTTGAATATGAAGACAAGAAATTGTTCTCATTGATCCTATCCTTTTAATGGAACCTATGAAGAACTGCACAAACATGCAGGAAGTGTGCATCTCATAGTTAGACCAATAGATGTGGACTCTTCCTGTCAACGTACTTAGAGGTATTTAGAACATCAGAGTGATTTTGGAGATGTTCTGATCACTATATGATCCGCCATGCCCCATGCAGTTGTGCTTGGGGCTTATGTTCTTCATAATGAGATGTTACTCATTTTGACAAGGGAAATGAAAGTGATAGTTTGACATCGTCTCCAAGTTAGTGGACAACATTCTATTTGTTTCACATGATTAGTCCCATTTCTTCACTTGCAGATGCTAGAGGATTTCTAGCAAGATGGAGGGCTACAAGGAGGTAACTTGTATTTCTTGGTATGCTTTCAATAGAACCCATGTTGGCTAAACATATAATGGGTACTGATGAAGAAGACTTGGACAGTGTTTCAACTAATGAGGCATCTAATAGACAATCAACAAGTTTCAGACCTGACAGTGAATTACCATAAGTTGCTTTCTGCCTTCATATTTACTGGCTATTGGAATCAGATTTAAAGGTGTTTAAATTCTTCTCATGAGTGCCAAAGTTGTATCAAAGGTCCTAAATGCCCAAAACTTCTTCAACTCTCACCTCACACCACTGGAATTAGGAGGCTGCAAAATTACAACATTCTATGGTTACACTTTTATAGATTCAACAGTTTAGATAATCCCAACCAGCCAAATTACAGATCTTGATTATATGCTATGGAGCAATGACCAATTGTAGTTTTACTATAACTAAAACTCTTGTACAGCTGAGGTTCTGGGAAATATTAAAAGAGAATAGAAAAGAATGAGCATCATTCTAATTTGTAGCACTTGTGGCTCTCATATGAGTATATCTTGTTGGTTGTAGTGTTTTAAAAAATGCTTAAACAAAATAATTAATTAAGAGATACTCAAAAAGACAACAGAGACATGCAAAATGATGATGGAAGTTGTCATCATGGCAGCATTAGATAACCTCCACTGGAAATACATATTCCAATTTATCATGGCATGTTAAGTTTTGGGACTCAAAGTCCTTGGAGAATTAAGGTCTCCGTGCACTCATATGTTTGAGAATTTTCTTTTGGGGCATTTAGTGGTGGTAGCTATATTGCAAAATAGCTATATTGAGAAGAGTATTTTAGAACTTTGTCTTTATATTCTTTGTTTATTGCAGATCAATCATATGTCTAAAATGTAATCATTCCCTTGCATTTCTCTTATATGTTGAAGGGGTAAACCATAAGGAATTTTCTCTTTCTTGCTAGTGTTGTATGTTCTAATGGAAGGACTTTGTTTTCTTTGTTAATTGCTAACACATTGTTTCTTCTATTCCTTTTATTCCTTTTGTTCTTTCCATCTTTCATTTGAGCAATCCTACATAGCGACTCATATGAGCCTATCTAAGATTTCCCTATTTTCCTTTTCTTTTTCCCCTTTTTGTTTTTCCTCTTGTACTTTCTAGATAAAACTATGCAAAACCCTCAAAAACACCCATCACACAAGGGATTTGCTTCTCTCAAATGTAGAAGAAAATCGTTAATTTGATAATAATTTTTCCAGTTGTTTTGAATATTTATCATTTCCCATTGGACAAGTCACACTAATTTCAGTGAAATGTCTATTTACCATTATGTGGGGATACCAAAAATTGGATTGGGACAAACACAATAGTCTAAAAAACTACCTATTGAACTAGGACACTCTTAATAGTTTACTATCATGGCTTCCAAAAATTCTCATGTCTTGGTTACCAAAGTTGTTCCTCCTTTAGTGCCATGGCTACCGGAAATTCCTATGTCTTGGTTACCAAAAAATGTTCCTTCTTCACTATCATGGCTACCAAAACTTTTCATGTCTTGGTTACCAAATTTTTTCCTCCACTTTAACTATCCTAGCCACAATAATTGCAATATCTTGGTTACCAAAACAATTCCTCCTTAATTGTCGTAGCTATGAAAAATTCTCATGTCTTGGTTACCAAAACTTTAGACCGCATTCACTATTTTGACTACCAAAACTTCTTATTGTCTTGGTCACAACCAATATTTGCCCAAGCTTAATCCACATAAATTATTTGAAGATCTTTTAAGTTCCTCATGTAGTTGACTATTGCTAAATAAGAAGATACTTTGAAATAGAAAAAAAAAATCAACCTTTTGTGTCCTCCAACCTCTTTTTTGACTTGGTTCCATTTGATTTACCGAATAGAATATGTGAGCCTCTAAAAATTCCATTAATAAATATAATGTTACGAATGAAAATGTTCATATGAAAAAATAAAGGTGCCAATTTTAATTAATAATAATCCATTAGAATATTTTTTTATGTACTTATGATCGCTGACCGTATGAATTATTAAAATAGAAACATCTTCACAAACATCTCCTAATCAATCCAACTTCCTATTAAAAATGAATAATAACTTGCTTATGTCCCCCTAATGTCATTTGAACTTCACACCTTAAACCCATTTTATATTAAAATATATTCTATACAAAATAATATAACTCCACACTCCTTTAAAACCACTTTTATATACACACTCTATAAAATTAAATAAATAAATTTATTAGTGAAAAATATGGTAGATAAGGTGGGGTTTGAATGGTAAATATGGATAATAAAATTTTATGTTAATTAATAATATATTATTAGTAACTAGTGATAGGTCAAGTGATGTTTTCTATTATGTAAATATTCGTTTCAATATCATTTTATGAATCAAGATTAATCTATATAAAATAATGAATAATAGTATAAATTATATTTGCAAGTGATTCAAACAAATACACAAAAATATATTATATTTGAGTTGATTTTACAATGACAAATATGATACTACAAAGCCATTTCTTTTCAACCACTCAAGTAACTATCAAATACTTATCAATAACTAAAATCCACCTAAACCAAAAACTATTAATCTAAAAAAAAAAAATACATAACAACAAACTAACTATATGATATAATCTTTGAAATTAACGTTGTCCCTTGCCATGTGTTAGTATGTACCCAAAGGTATGATACCTCATTCAATATGGTGGGGACAATAAGCACAAGGACACATAAGAAGGTAACAAACTATGACAAATAATAAATACAAGTCTACTCAAATGTATTCAAGTAAGTCTTTATTATCTATGAGGTCATCATCATAATCATTGTCTACAAACACAACAACACGATCTAGCTCAACATCTAACCCATAAGTGAGAAGCATAAAAGGTTGATCTCAACTAATTGTAAAAATAGTAGACTAGTATCATACCTCATTTAATAAAGTGGGGAACAAAGAGCACATAGACACATAATAATGTAACAAACTAGAAGAAATAGGAAATATGAGTATACTCAAGTGTGTTCAAGTAATTCTTCATCATCCATGAGATCATTATCATCGAAATCATTATTTACAAACATAGCAAAGTGAACTAGCTCAATATAAATCCCAAAAATAAGAGGTATATAAGGCCACTCTAAATCATTCATAAAAATAATAGACTAGGGTGGGATATTAGAAATATTATCAAACATGCTATTTTTAGGAGGGGGAACAATAGAAAATAGGGAAGATGCAACTAAAATCATCACCACAATACGGAGATGATCAATATAAAAAGAATCAATATGATGCATAAGGGCATCCCTATATTATATATCAAGAGAAGTAGAAGGTGGAACAAGATCACCATAAATGTGAATAGACATGGTAAGAACTATGCATAAGAGGTTGAGAAGGCTTCAAACACTAGTAGGTAAATGAGGGGATGTTGGAGGAACTAAAGCATCAAGAGTGGGAGGAACTTGGGTCTAAGGCTATTGCTATGGTTGGTGGGCAAAAATTATGGTTTACATTTGGGTTTGGGTGGAGAAATACAGAAATGGGTAGGATGATTCATAATAGTAGTAAAGTGAGGTGTAGGCAACAAGGGAAGAAGAGTGGAAAGGGTCGGAATGGTAGGAGTAGGCTTTAGTTGAGGTTTAGGATGGATAGAAGGAGGAGGCCATGGTTAGTAGATCATTTTTTAGTTACATCATAAAGGATGGGGAGGAGGTATATTGGGAGCCTAAATGGGTCTGAAAGAGGAAGTGGGAGTCTTAGGAAGGAAAATATCAATGCCCTTTTGCAGTTGGAGAGTAGGAATCTCTCAAATCATCAACATGACTACAAGATTTAGATCATGCACATAATAGATTTTTACTCCACACAATTGTTATAAAGAACAAACATGGTGTAATGACACTCATGGGGAGCAAATTTTTTATTTCTAATGAAACAATTGATCATAAAATGTCCTAAAGTTCTAAAAGGGGCTAGTAGTTATGGTGTGGAATAATGATGACATCATCCTCATGTATCATAGGGGGTCTTTGTACTGTTTTCTCTTGCTTGAACTTGGTTGAATACATAAATAGTAGTATAAATAGCTTCTCTGTAGCAAACTTCCAATAAACTAGCTTTAGTAATCATTGATCTAGCGGCCTCTTGAATTGTTCTATTCTTTATTTCAACAACTCCATTATGCTG
Organism: Sequoia sempervirens; assembly: GCA_007258455.2. NCBI lineage: Eukaryota > Viridiplantae > Streptophyta > Pinopsida > Cupressales > Cupressaceae > Sequoia > Sequoia sempervirens. The sequence goes on from VDFB02252616.1 coordinate 138,977,872, forward strand.
AGGAGTTCTCATAGCAGATAATTGTATTATTGCTAGATGACTTCTGGATTTGATTGCGTAAGAGTTTTTTTGCATCAACGTTTCGGATCACACTCCGTGATCCATCATCAGGATAGTTGACAGCTCAAGGAGAAAAATGATAAGTTGCAGACCAAGAACTAGCTAAAAAGATCAAGGGGAGGGATGAGGGGCACATAAAACGAAAAACAAGAAGCTATCAAATAGACTCCTAGGACCAAAAGGATAAAAAAGACACAAGAGAAAAAGAAAAATTATAAGAAAACAAAAGGAAAAATAAAATTGTCCAAACAATAGAAATTTCTAAATTCTTTTTTAAAAAAGATAAAAACACAAAGAAAATTTGAAAGGGACCACTAATGAGAAACAAATAAAAACCCCTACAATAAGAGACAAATGAAATTAGAATATATATATATATATAGACAAAAGCTTAAATAAATAAATAATGCATATATACTATTTATTTATAAGAAAAACACACAAAAAGTATAAAAATAAAAATAAAAATATGGACTAAACACATAAAAGATTGAAAAGATATATATAAAAGTAATTATATATATATATATAAGAAACAAAAGAAATTATGAATATATATATTATTATATACCAAACCAAATATAATTCAACAATTGAATAAATAAATAATGTATATTATTTATATATATCTATGAAAAAACACACATTATATATATATATATATATATATATATATATATATATCAAAAGAATCAAAAAAAACAAAAGAAATTAGAAATATATATAGTATTAGATATCAAAGTGAATATAAATAAACAATAGAATAAATAAATAATGTATATTATTTATATATATCTATGAAAAACACACACCAATAAAGTATAAAGGACTAAACACCCAAACAAGGTTTAAAAGATACACTAGGGAGAAAAATAATTAAAAGAAATAAAAGAACTTGATTAATTAATTAAAATTAGAAAAGGAGCAAATGAAAAATGGGAGAGGCTAGAAAATAGGTTAAAAAGGAAAATAAATATCCAAGTTCCAAAACAGAAATAAAATTAAAAGAGAATGATGGAAAATAATAGATTCAAAGAATACAATTGAGAATAATCTAAAAGGAGGGTAAAACAAGCACATGAATAAACCACAAACCTTCCTATGAAAGAGGGAAAAGGAACACCAACCAAAATGAAGGAGAGAAAAGAAAAAGAGGCCAAAATTAAGACCAAGAACACCCACAAAAAGAACTAGGAAAACACAAAGAAAGGGACGTGAAGATGCACAAAAAGGAAAATAGAGAAGGGAGGGGGGTGTTCAGGGCAGAAAGGGAAGGAAAGAGCATAGGTGAAAGGACTAATGAGGGGTGGGAAATTGATGGGTTCTTAGGTTGGCTAACATAGGGTGCCAAGAAGGATTCAACCTCCATCCTTCATCACGATTGAGGTTCAATGGGCGATTGTTGATTTCAATGGTTCAATGGTGATTGTTAATTTTGGCCTCTTTTTCTTTTCTCTCCTTTGTTTTGGTTGGTGTTCCTTTTCCCTCTTTCATAGGAAGGTTTGTGGTTTATTCATGTGCTTGTTTTACCCTCCTTTAAGATTGTTCTCAATTGTATTCTTTGAATCTATTATTGTCCATCCTTCTCTTTTAATTTTATTTCCGTTTTGGAACTTGGATATTTATTTTGCTTTTTAACCTATTTTCTAGCCTCTCCCATTTTTCGTTTGTTCCTTTTCTAATTTTAATTAATTAATCAAGTTCTTTTATTTCTTTTAATTATTTTTCTCCCTAGTGTATCTTTTAAACCTTGTTTGGGTGTTTAGTCCTTTATACTTTATTGGTGTGTGTTTTTCATAGATATATATAAATAATATACATTATTTATTTATTCTATTATTTATTTATATTCACTTTGATATCTAATACTATATATATTTCTAATTTCTTTTGTTTCTTTTATATATATATATAATGTGTGTTTTTTCATAGATATATATAAATAATATACATTATTTATTTATTCAATTGTTGAATTATATTCGGTTTGGTATATAATATATATATATATATATATATATATATATATATATATATATATATATATATATATATATATATATATATATATATATATATATATATATTCCTAATTTCTTTTGTTTCTTACATATATATATATATATATATATATATAATTACTTTTATATATATCTTTTCAATCTTTTATGTGTTTAGTCCATACTTTTATTTTTATTTTTATACTTTTTGTGTGTTTTTCTTATAAATAAATAGTATATATACATTATTTATTTATTTAAGCTTTTTTCTATATATATATATATTCTAATTTCATTTGTCTCTTATTGTAGGGTTTTTTATTTGTTTCTCATTAGTGGTCCCTTTCAAATTTTCTGTGTTTTTGTCTTTTTTAAAAAAGAATTTAGAAATTTCTATTGTTTGGACAATTTTATTTTTCCTTTTGTTTTCTTCTAATTTTTCTTTTTCTCTTGTGTCTTTTTTATCCTTTTGGTCCTAGGAGTCTATTTGATAGCTTCTTATTTTTCGTTTTATGTGCCCCTCATCCCCCCCCTTGGTCTTTTTAGCTAGTTCTTGGTCTGCAACTTATCATTTTTCTCTTTGAGCTTTCAACTATCCTGATGATGGATCACAGAGTGTGATCCGAAACATTGATGCAAAAAACTCTTACACAATCAAATCCAGAAGTCATCTAGCAATAATCAATATGGATTGTGGAAATGTGATATCTTTAATAGATAATTGTATTTTTATTCCATGCACTTCAAAAAACATATTAAACTCATGGGAGGTGAGTTCTCCAACCCTATCAAACCTTAAGCATTTTATCCTCAAATTTACTTCATTTTCAACCATAGCTTTGAATGTCTTGAATCTATCTAATTTATTAGACTTCTCTCTAAGAAATGTAACCCATGTATATCTAGAATAATCATCAATAAAAAGCATAAAGTACCTTCACCTTATAGACTTCTCACTCTTGTAAGACCACAAAGACCTTTATGAATTAAATCCAGTATTCCAATAGTAGATTATTCCTTTGATCTGTAATGGCTTCTTGCTTGCTTTCCAAACTGACAATTCCTACAAATAACATTAATAGGCTTTGTAATCCTTAGTAAATCTCTTGCGACCTGAACTGCATTAATCCTTTCCAAATTATAAAAATTCATGTGACACATTCTCCAATGCCACAACCAACTGTCATTAATCTGAGTCATAAAGCATCGTCCATCAACACCCTTAAGTTGATAGATATTTCCTTCAAATTTCTTTCCTGCAACAATCAGTATTCCAGATCCTTTCTTAATCTCACATCTCTCATCCTCAAATACAAGATTAGATCTTTTAGTGCACATCTATGCAAGACTCAAAAGATTATGCCTTCAACCCTTAACATAGTAGACATCATCAATATTATGCTTGCCATCAAAACTTACTAAACCTATCCCACAAATTTTAGCACTAGTATAATCTCCAAACATAACCAAGCCTCCATCATATTTTTCAAGTTTAACAAACTTACTCTTATCACCAGTCATGTGATGTGAACAACCACTATCAACAACCTAATAGTTCTTTTCCTATTTAGCATGTAGGACAGAGATTACAATACCTTCACTTTTCTCCTTCTCTGGAGGGGGCATTCCTTCACTTTTTTTTTCTTCAGAATTAGCAGAAGTATGTTCATCTTTTATAGCCAAGAACAAGCATTCATTGTCATCAAGATCTTCATAATCAGATTCCTCATTAGATATACTAGCATCCTCATTCACATAATATTATTTATTGATCTTCTTACCTTTCTTTTCTTTCTCATATCTTTGTTTATTCATTTTATCTCTTTTTGGACACTTTGCAACATAATGACCTATTCCTCCACAACTAAATCATTTAAAGAGTAACTTACCTTCATACTTTCTAGAGCCTTTCCTCGTCCTTCTCACAAAGTTAGCTTCTACTTCACCAATATTTTCTTCATCCGGATCTTCAGATTTAGTATCCTTAAAAGAAGTCTTTGATTTGAATCCATTTCTCAAATTCAACTTTCTCGTCTCATAAGATGTCAGAGATCGCAAGAACTAATCTTTAGTGTAAGTCTTATGATCTTTATTTTCTTCAATAGAAAATACCTTTTTGTTGTAAGCATCAGGGAGAGTTCTAAGAATATTCTTTACAATCCTAGTTTCATCTATAGTAGCACCAAGTCCTCGCATTCCAACTACTACCTCATCCAATCTTTGTGCATAAGATTTAAAATTCTCATCTTTGGACATATGTAGGAGATCAAACTGTGTCTCCAAATTCTTCAATTTTTCCTCTTTGACCCTTTCGTCACCTCCATGCATCTTTTCCAAAGCATCCCAAACTTCCTTATCAGTCTTCAAATTCTAAACTTTAATCAACTCAGAATGTACAAGACTATTCTTCAAAATGTACTTCACCTTATTGTTTGCTTCATGTTTCTTGATCTCATCAGCCATACTCAAACTATTAACAGGAGTGTAAGGATTATTGTAAGCTTTCTCCACATCACATTCATAATACTTCAGATATTCTTCCATCAATATTTTCTAGATAGCATAATTAGTTCCATCAAACCTTAGATAATCATGAGTAACTTTGCTAGCCATCTCGAACCTTCCTTAAGAAGTTAAGCTCTGATACCTATTGTTGAACAAGACAAATGAGAGGGGGGTGAATCAGTTGTAACAAATTTAAACCTTTAAATCATGCACTGGAACAAATCCTTAACACTGCTAAAATGATTAAACATTAAGTGCAAGTGTAGAAACTGAAAAATCATCACACAAACAACACAACGCTAGATTTACATGGAAAACCCAATAAGGGAAAAACCACAGTGAGGATTAAATCACACTATAGAGAATATCAAAATCAATTACAAAGGATCACTACCTGAGAAACAAGGATCACTGCCAAAACAAGGACTCATTGTCTGGATCAGGTCAAATAGTCCAACAGGGCTAACCACCCAAAGGGCTCACTGCCATAGAGATACAAAGAAGATAGAAGAGATATGTTAAAAAGAGAAGACAATCTCAATGCAACCGATATTTACACCACAATTTTCTCAACCACTTGTAGACATGCATGAATGATAGAGTACACCTTCAGCTCAATGCATCCAAAAACTCAACATTTAGACTTCACACTAATCTGCCACAATCACATCACACACACCCACTGATTCACATCTATTACACATCTATCTGCTCTATTTCATTATCTCTTTTATCCTTCTCACCACTAACTCATCTTGTATTTATACCATCTTCAACTTTGAAACATATCCAAAGTCATCCATCCATCAAAAAATTCAAATTAGGTCAGTGCCAAAACATCCTAGGGTGGAATTAGAATGAGGGTGACCCAAACAGACACTTGATGAGGACCCAAATAGGTCCAACACGCTTCATCAAATTCAAAGATAGTGTTCAACACAAGGTAGGCCAAAAAAGTGTAAAACACATAGAACAATTAAGCATGATCCTTCCAGATACCGAAATTATCTTCAACATAATCATATCAACTTAACTCTAGAACCGCAAGTCATAAGACTTTACCAAAGAGAAATCTGGACCAACGATATTTCTCCTGGACCTCAGTCAAAAACACATAAAACCACAATTCACAACTAGTGAACATAACTTGCGCTATACAATGAATTAAGAGCCAAAAATCTAGATATAGTAGCTTCCAACAAACATAGGAGAAAATCTAGGAGCAAAACTTGGAGCAACCAATGAACACCTACAACCTTTCTTCAATACAATTTTCTCAATATCCTCGAGATATATAGCCAATAACCTACATCCATGAAATTAATGATAACAAAAACCAATTGATAACCAATTGACCAGTTGAAATCAATGACAACACCTTCATTCTTGCAACACAATTTTGACTCTACCAATTTTTGCATGATAGTTGCAAAAGGTTCTACCAACTAAGTGTATTTGTGTTTTAGGTAGTTATTCCTATTGGTAGTTCATCTTTGTTGAGTTTCGATGCTATTGACCTAATTATTATGTGGTGGGGATGGTGTTTGTTGTATAGTTTTTGCAATGGTTGGTTGGTTGGTGTTTGTCCTAGGAGAACTTATGACCACTTTAGCATCCACAATGCCATCATTCATCATGTTTTATTTTTAGCCCAGACACAGGGCTTGTCATTTGATCTGGTTGATGGGCGGTTGTCCTTATATGCTTGTGTGTTTCCCTATGAGATTAGGGCTCTCTCGATGTTGAGGGCCCTAGGGACAAGCTCGTCATAAGTGGTGATACATTGCATCTTTAAGTATAAGGATAGTTCTTGATCAAAATTTTGTATGATAATCCCCACTTACTATTTGTCAAGAATGGGCCACTTGCTTTTACTAGCTCTTTGTCACCATCTTTGCAAGAAATTGGCGAAGGATTTTCCTTTGTTTTGCTTGAGTATATATAACTCCTTTAAGCTAACATCCATGTTCATATTAAAGGATAAGTTGTCTATGAACCTATCAATAGTTTCTTGGAACATTTTGATGCCTAGAGGCAACTGTGAAAACCAATTGATGGTTGGACCTATCAAACTTTGTGGAAAGAGGCACATTAAGTAGGAATCATAATAGGAAACCTCCATACACATGAAATTGAATTCTTTGACATGATCTACAAGATTTCCTCTCCCTTTGTATTTATCAAATTTAACAACCTCAAAATTGGGAGGGAAAGGTACCATTGCGATGTTTCTATCAAATGGGTATGGACACAATTTTTGTTGTTTGTGGGGATTCTTCATTTTTCCCATTTGAATTTCCTACATTTTTTGCATTAGCGCCTTGAGTTGTGATACCATATGTCTTGCAAGTTTGGTGGAGAAACATAGGTTTCAAGTATTGTGGGATGGTGGATGAACTGTAAGTGGGATTTTGATATGATGAGGTGTTGTAGGGTGTGCAGGGTGGTGTTTGATATTGTGAAGGTGATTGTGGGGGAGGTGCATATGCTCCTAATGTATTTGGATTTGCAATATTTTGTTGGGGGTTGTACAATATAAACCCTATTATTGTTGTTTTTTGTTGTTGTTGTGCGAGCAATTGTTGTTGTTGAGCATATTGTTGGGCAAGCAATGCTTGTTGTTGGGTCACTAGGGCTAATTGTTGGGCTACTAGGGATTCTTGTTGGGATTGTTGTTTTGTTGGGCCACTAGGGCTTGTTGGTGGGCTTGTTGTTGATGTAACTCTTGTTGATAAGCCTATTGTGCTTGTTGCAAATCTAGAGCATGTGCCTGTAATGTAGGATCATTTTGTTGTTGGGAAATTTGCGATGGGTTTTGGGTGTTTATGGTTTGAGTGGGTTGTGGGTTGATGATGATAGGTTGGGGGTTGCCTTGGTTTAAAATTCCTTGTAGAATGGTGGATTAGGATGGAGGAATGTAATTTTTAGGTCCCTTTTGATTTTGCATGATGTTGGGGACCAATGGAAAGGATGATGATAGTGTCATTTGGTATTGTGATGGAAATGGCACATTAGGACCTTGAATCACTTGATTGAAAGGGTTCCCTTGACCAATGTGTTGAGGGTTCCCTTGTTGTATTTGAGGGGGGGACCAAGGTATTACCTTGGTTGATAGGGTTTGTGATCAAGGTGTTCTTTGGATTGGGATTAATTATTGATGGGTTTGATGTGTTGTGTGGATTAGATTGACTAGAGTGGGTAACCACTTGTCTTGATGTGTCAATGGGATTATTGGAGCCACTTGCTAAGGGTGGACCTTGGATTCCTTGCATTAGGGTGTTAGCTTTCCCTTGTGGTCCCACTTGAGATATTTGGTTCACATTACCTTGTGTAATGTTTGGTGCATTTTGGGTACTTGTGATGGATGAATATGGTTGCACTCAAAATGTCAAGGTTGTTGTGGTATCCTGAAATATAAGGGGTTTGTGTGGATGTAGAGGGTGTTCTAGAATGGTGGTGGAAGATTGAGGTGGGGCACCAAATGTTGGTGTCCAAATGGTATTTTGGGGAAGGTTGGTGTTTTGGGTACCCAAAAGTGTGCTACTTTCCATGGGAAGGGTGTGACCAAAGTCCTTAGCAAGACTAGTTGCAAGACTAGGAGTTGGTGTCTGGCTTGGCACAAAGGAAGGAGTTGGTTGATTCACAGATTGGTTTACCCCTTGTGTTAATTTTTGTGCAAGAAAAGTTGGAACCATATTTTCTAAGGTTTGACATTCTCGTTTATACTCAAGGAGTTCTTCTTTAGTAAGCTCAAGTGGGTTGTTGGTAACATCTTCTACCTCATATGGTCCCGATGGATTTTGGGGTTGTTGTGAAGGGGTAGAATGACTCCTTGGATCAAATTCTTGTGGGTTTGGATCACTTGTGGTGGATGTATTTTTGAATTGATCCATGTGTTCTCTTGTATTGTGATCTTGTTGTAACCATAAATTATGGGTCACCTATGGGAGAGTTATGTTGAGATTTGTAATGTTTAAACTCTCTAGTTGACTCAAATTTTGGCAAGAGGGACACTCTAAGTTTTTTTGGACCAATGGTGGAAGTATATGATGAAAAGAGTGAATGATATGAGTGATGATATTTGAAATCTTGGACAACACTTTTAGACAAAGAGATTTGATGTTTTGATGAAAGGTGTTAATGAACTTGTAAATCTTTATGGTAGACTTGTGACCTTTAAGACAAACTTTCCCACAAAATGTGATAACCAACTTAACTAAGTGCATGGAAAATGATCCATTTCACACACAACATAGCTAATTTAGGGATTGAGTTGGTGGTTTGTCTAAGCCTAAAAAAGTGTTGGTGTGTCCAAAAGTTTACAAAGTTTAGTGAAGTGAAATGTGAAATATGATATTTAAGGTTGATGAAATGTTTTGGTCAACCCAATAATGTTAACCTATAGTGAACCTTTGTGTTGCAAGACCAAGGTAGTGATAAAAAATGTTTTACCCTATGAGTAACTCAAACCCAAAAGATCAATGCTTTCAAATGTTAGGCTCAAATTGGATATGCAAGTATGGTTCGCTCCTTAGAAGGCGAGTATAAAAATTTCTTATCAAGATGTCTTAGTTGTGGTAAGTCTTCAAGATGCGCCTCTTGATAGACGTTGAACTATGATGCCTATTTTTGAAGAGGAAGAATGTGGACCATTGTTTAAGGATTTTGGTATTGTGAGAGATCATGAAGACAAGCACATGTGTGGGGTTCAATTGTGATTTAATCTTGATAAATGAATTGCTTTTTACCACATCCACTTGTATTGATTAAGTTTCAAACTAAATGTCTATGTCTAAGCAAACTTTATTCCACAAAGTCCACTAGGTGAAAATCAAGAAGTTAAGGCCATAGTTTCCCTAAGTTGACTTTGAGGAGTGTGAATTAAGATAAATATTTAGAAGCCTCTAGGGATAAAATCCTTAGGTAAAAGCATTAATATTGGACTCTTTCAAAGGTATTCACACTATTCAAAGGGTTTGAATTTTGATAATTGTTCAATGTTTTTTTCAATGTTTTGGAACCAAGCAATGTGTTAAGCTGACTCACAAGAAATAACATTCCTAGCTCAAGTGATACATTTTTCTTAGTAGGCTTGCCTCATGCTCTTCATAGTAGAAGAGATGATTTTACATGCAATTGAGGAAAGAGTGTAGAGGTATGTTAAGAATGAAGTCTTAACCTCTATACCTTAACAATAATTGGACATGGCAAGTAACTTCTTGGAAATAAATTCCAATGCACTACTTTGATAAACTCTTTGGGTGGACAAGTTGGCCACTACAAACAAGGTTATTAATGACAAAATTTTGGGGGTAACCTGGTGTCTACACATGCAGAAATTGACTCAATTAAGAGGCCTCCCATCCCTTAGAAATATCTAAGGGTTTTTACATATCTCATGGATACTAAGGGAGACTTTTGTCGGCGTAGACCATCCGTACCAAGTGGTTAATGAATTTAATCACACCAATTATTTATATCTTGCAGACTGAAATGAAAGTATCACTTGTGTCATTCCATCTCACAAATCAGGAGGCGAGCCCTCTAAATGTAAAACATGGTGCAAAACTCAAGATATAATTTGAGTAAGCAATGAAAAGAAAAAGTATACTTGAGTGTTTCTCTTCACCCAAGATCACACAAAGCTCAAGGGGAGTGGATACACACCACAAGTATAATCAAGCGAAGAAAGCATTCATTCATTCTAACCTTGAGAAGCACAATGAGTTCATTTTAAGCACCAAATGGGAGTGTTTGATTGTTCAATTTTAACTAATATTGCAAAATGAGGATATGTGGGTCCAATTTTAACCAACTTTGAACATTAATTTTAAACTCAATGGAAGATTAGTTGGTCCTAAAGCATAAAGTAAAGCAACATATAATGGGTTATAATTTCCCCATAAGTGTAAAAACACTTGTTACAATATATGGTCAAACGATAGTATGCTCCTTCTCTTCAAGTTTTATTGTTCAAATTTGTAAAACTAGTTAGCCTCAAAAACAAAAACCAGTTGTCAGTGACATGTTAGAGATCATATGAAATCAAAAATTTAAAGCACATGTCAAAAATAAGTCTATGCTTTGTTTACTAGTAAAAATCATTGTTGAATTTATCAAACGCCTAGTTGTATAGCGACACATATCAGGTGTGTCACTCTGGTGAAGATCAAGTGCGTCACTTTGTAGTAAAATAGTGACATCAAAAACATCGCTATAATGAACACATCACTATAATTAAAATCATGATGCAAATTAAAATCACTTTAGCATCATTATTAAAAATATGTGGTGACAAAATTAAATCACGCGTTCTTGAATTAATTGTGCATCGATGTATTCAAACCAAATCGTGTTGGTAAATAGCGATGCATCTTAGATGCATCGATGAATTCATCAATAGCGGTGCTGCATCTACAAACACACGAAAATAGGATTCTAAAGAGAAATTTACAAATTCGATCAATATAGCCCTCCTTCTAGCACCAAAATGTGACCATAATCATAGTACGAACTAAACATGCTAGATACAAATGAATTTAAAGCCTATTTAATCCCATAAGTCATGATCCCAATAAGATATTCAAAATTCATTAAAGACTAAGAACCCATTAAACTAACATGAAGAACACGAAAACAAAATGGAAACCTACTTTAAAACTCTGAATCTTATCTTATTGGGGGAGTGGTGTCACATTGATGTGGGATGGTGACCCTTTCCCAATCTCTTGGATAATGAGCTTGTTTCAATCGGTTTTATTGAAGAAAACCGATGAGATATGCATAAAAAATGATATGAAATTAGTTAATCATGATAACAATGAGTTCTAAATGCTAAATGCTTGATGAAATGGATGAAATCTATGCTAGATGTAAATAAGGTCCAAAGATGCAAGCCATAACTATGAATTTATGCTAAAATGTATGCAAACTAAGCTAATATGGAAGCCATTAATGGATGCTTAAGCTAAACGGATGAATCTTTAATCTAAAATGCTATCAAATATGAAACATGGATGCAAATGAGTATGAATTGTAATAGCACAAGTTTTCTATCAAAAGATGGATCCATTTCTCTCCAAATAGTGATACATTTATAGGAAAGAAAAATGAAAAATCAAGGGCTCACATCAATTTGGTCAATCAATGGTCAAGATGAAAAATGAGGGTGAAACATGGATCAAGGATTCTCATCAATGGATGAGATTCAAAGATCACATGGATCAAGAAAAGATCAAGGAAGAAGAATGATTCAAACAAACACACTTTGTAACAACTTTGAAAGTTTGTTACAAAGTTTGTTTGAAAGAAATTATTCCAATTTTGGAGCCAAATAGAAGAATATTCCTTTAGAATATTCCCTATGCAAGTGGATGGAGGGAAATTAGCAATTTAGTTAATTAAAACTAAATTTGAATGTGCAAGATGAGGAATGATATGATATTCATTAAATAATTAATTTAATGAAAAGGAGGATGCAATATGATATTTAATTTAATTAGCTTAGGGTTATTTAATTTTAAATAAGAGGCATGTAGGGTTTGAATTAAATAATTTGCATTATTTAATTAAACAGGGTGAAGTGTTAGTGTGAGAGGGGGTGAATTAACCTAATTAGGTCAATTAGATTAATAGGTGAAAATGAGGCATTTGATTAAATAACCAAGCTAATTTAATCAAGCAAGCAACAATAGGATGAAATTTAGGATGAAATGATGTTAATATATCATATTCAAGTGTGTATACCATTCAGGACATTTTTACGTGTCTACAGTATATATATCTAGAGGGAGAGAAAAATAGAGATGGGTATGGAGATGGAGATGGAGAGAAAGAGAGAGAAGGATAAACATGGATAGATATAGATAGGAGGAAAGAGATAGCTCGAGGAAAATAGAGATATAGATGTATAGGTCTAGGAAGAGAGAGGGATGGATAGAGAGGGAGAGAGTAAGATAAAGATATATATAGAGATGGAGATTTTGGAAACACAGTTGTCGTTGCACCAAAAGATCGACATGTTAATGCTTGATACAATGGTGAGAGTTAACAAATCCACAGGAGGCGGTTAAGCCATGTCACGTATCTCAAGGGGAGCACTGACCATCTACCAACAATCTCCCCCTCAACATTACCCAAGGGGATTCAAACCCGACACCTTTGACTCTGATACCAATTGTTGGCCTTGTCGTTGCACCAAAAGGTTGACTTGTTAATGCCCAATACAAATATGAGAGTTAACGGATCCACGGGAGGCGGTTAAGCCATGTCATGAATCTTGAGGGGAGTGTTGATCATCTGCCAATAGAAGATGTATATGAAGAGGGAGAGGGAGAGAAAGAGAGATGGATAGAGAGATGGATAAATAAATATATAGAGGGAGAGAGGGAGAGGGATAAATATAGATAAAAATAGAGATGCAAAAAGAGGAAAATAATATGAGAGGGACAGATTTAGGGATAGAGAGAGATGGAGAGATGAGGAGATTATCTAGATAAATAGAGTAAGAGATAGAAATTGAAATATGAGGCTTTATAGGAGAGAGAGATTGAGAGGCAAATAGAAATAGACATATAAATCTTGGAAGAGACAGAGGGAGAGAGGAAGATAGAGATAGAGATGGAGATAGAAAGGGAGAGGGAGAGTGAAAGATAGAGAGGAGAGAAGGATAGAAAGAGATGGAGATATAAATACATAGAGAGGGAGATGGAGAAATAAAGATAGAAAAAGGGATATGTTGGTAGTGGAGTCTAATTATATTCTTGTATATTTTATTCATGTTTAGATCCTATTTTCTAATGGGGGTGTGGGGGGATTTTCTTGTAAAATACTATACCAGAAGACTATTTTTAATCTTTTTCAAAATGTGAGTGTTTTTTATAAATTATAATAAATAGTCTAAAAACATGTGATTTAGACTATTTTATATTTTTCTCATAACACTAGTTCATTATAACATGATTGCATTATAACACAAGCACATTATAAAAAAAGTGTACATTATAATGCTAGCACATTATAACACAAGTTTACTATAATGCTAGCACATTATAACACAAGTGTGTGTTATCATGTGAGAATGTTATAACACAATCATATTATAATTTTCCTTGGAAACAACCAACCTTTAGGGTTGGATTTTCATTGGGCATCCAACCCAGAGGGATGGACTTACATGTCAACACCCAAAGACATATTTTTTGCAAAATATTGAAAAAAACCTAAATGTCGAGTCTACTCTCTATCAAGTTTGTACATCTTTAAATGATGATCCAAAAATCACCACAATAATTTCAAGTTCTCTCTTACCTGTCTAACAATGTAATTTCTTTTACATTTCAAATATGTTAAGGTTTTGATCTTTTTTTTTGTTAGTGTCTGATGAGCCTAGTTTTTGGTCTAGTTTTGGGTAGAATTTATAGTCTATTTGCTCATAGATGTCATGGAATTTAATGCTTAAGTGTTGGTATTGGCATAACGTTTCCCTCAAACCATTGACATTTGATATTATCATATCTTTGCAAGATTTAATGATATTTGGCATAATATGTGGGTTATCTATATTGATTTTGCATGTGATTAATGAATGTTTCTTAGAGTAGTTATAGATGTGCAGTTATTATGTGAACTAACCTTGACATGTAGATTTAATATGCTAAGTTGAGGAAGACACTGCCAGTTGGGCATGCACCATAACATCGAGCTGAGAAATCGCTCTAAGTCAAAGGCAGGCAACAACAAAGATTCTTCATGCAACTGAATGTAATCGCCTTGCAGTGGACCTTAATGATTGAGCATGCATGGGCATTACTGTTGTGTTGGATTTGTGCTTGGCTTGCATGTATGACCATATTTCATGCATGTGTAACCGCCATTGCTCCACTTTCCCCTGTTTTCCCTAAATGGCATCCTCCCAGTCATGGAGTTGACTGCCTTGTTTAGCTGTAGTATAAATAATGATTTGATGCTCCTTCTTCAGGAGGTTGCACGATTTGAAATTGTACTCTCATTCTCTAGTTTTAGTAATACAGATACATTACTCTTTGTATGCATGATTTATAGTGAATAAAATAAAGTTCTAAGTGTTAGAATCTAAGTTCTTATTAGTTTAGAGGATACTTATCCAAGGTGTCCCACTAGGCGAGTAATCCGTCTTCTTAGTTTAGCATTAGTTTAGTATTACTTGTTGTTTAGTACTTAGTTAGAAATCTGGCATCGACTGTTCCTATAGCCACAAGAATTCTATTTTTTGACTGTTCCTACAACCAAAGCAAACAACGTATTCTCATGTTTTTTGCTAAGATTTTCATTCTTGCTCCGCATTTTAGCTTAGCATAGTTGTTGGTTGATGTTCAACATTTTCTTTATTTCCTTTTAAGCAATTTACTTTCAATATTGTGTTTCTTAGCTATAGAATGCAATGACTACTTGAGCCCCTAGTGCACATACTGTGTTGACCCATTTCAAGTTCATGACCCTAGGTTGACTAGTTAAATGCACCTTCATCATGATTGAATAGCTATTCAGGTTAGATGTCCAGCCTCTGAATCATGGTTGTAAAGGCTTAGTTATGAAATCATTGTAGGAGGCCAACATTTTTAGTGCCATTGTTGGGGATGGTGTCAAGATAGGAAGTCTTTTGTTGTCATTGGTAGTTTTTCTTGCTGTAGTGTTTATGAAAGTTGTTCTTAGCATATCCCTATTTAGAAAGTAATGACCCCCCTAATTCTTTACCAATTCTTTGTGTGAGATGACTAATAGTGTGTGATACCACATGCATAGAGGAAGGAGAAGGGATGCTTATGGGAGATTTCTTCATAACAATCCTCATCCATTTCAACTAGTTGAGTACCAGAACCTACCAGAAGAAGAGGAAGAAGAAGATCCACACCCCTTTGTTGATGCATATCTTAATTTGACTAGCTTTGAAGTCTCCTTGAAAGATCAAAATTAGCTTGAGAACCCCTTTATCTTAGAACCACATCAAGTAGGCATGGGTGATGCAAATAGGAATAGACAAAACCAACCAACTTTTCCTTTTCCCATTGCCCATCAAAATGAAGTTGACAACATCAAGAACATCCCTGCCTTAGCACTCCCCAAGTTTTATGGACTTGTGACAAAAGATCCTAATACCTTCTTATTTGATTTTGACATACTCTACAAGAGTTATGATTATACTATTGATGCCCACTGGCTTAAGTTATTTCCCACCACTCTGAAAGAGGCTGCATTAAGATGGTTCATGAGCCTAGGTAGAGATATTGTGGAAACTTGGGAAGACATGAAGACAAAATTCCTTAAGAAATACAAGGAATACTGTAGGGGTAGTGACATGAGAGGAGGTGACATTTTTATGGATGCAATAGAAGGAAGATGAGAGCCTGGAAGATTACATTGCAAGGTTCTTGTTTTTCCTACAAAAGTCCCCACATCATGCACTTAATGAGGACTCACAAAATTTGCTTTTCCTAAGAGGAATCAATGATAGTTGCACTGATGTCTTGGACCTCATGGCAGGAGGAGATATCTCCCAAGTTCCTTGGGAGGATATCAAGAAAATATGCTAGAATTACTCTAGGGAAAATTCAAAGAAAGGGAGAGCTTATCAATCTTCCATGGGTAACTACCGGTGGAGTTTCAAGAATGGAGATCACTCACTTGCTGGCAGACTTAAAGCAAGATATCATCAACAATCTAGCTACTTAGCTAGATACACTTCAGGCCAAAAAGAAGCAAGAGGAGGTAGAGACGATGTTGACATAGTATTATCCTCATTGTAGACAAAGGAAGAAGGACTGCAGATGTAAGATGGTAGCTAACCTGGAGAGAAAGAAAATTTCACCTAAGTTCAAGCCAAGTCAGATTGAAGAAGACCAAGTCTACTATGTTGCACAAATGAAGCCTTGGGCTCCAAGACAAGGTATGCCACTAGATCCACTATCCTATGTTGGACCATTTTTTAACTCTTATTCATCTAGTAACCAATGGAACCCCCCATATCTATTAAGTTATGGAGGATATCCACCACATCCTTGGAGTAACCCTCCAAATCCTTGGCCCAGCTATCAGAGTTCTCCACCTCAGTGGCAGCAACCTCAGTGGAATTGGCAGCAATTTCAAGGGCATTGGCAACCACCTCTAGGAAATTGGCAGCAAACAAATCAATGGAGAGGAGGACAACAATGGCCTACTTAGACAATCAATTACATGTAGCCACCTTCTCATCCCCAATAGCCTGCTCTAATGCCTCTATATGCTAATCCAAGCTCAAATGCGCCTAAATCCACTCAGATACCAACTCAGCCCACACCCAATCTAAACACTAGTACACAGACAACAATATATGACTAAATAAACTACTAAAACTTGCACATAAATGACTAACTTTAGTCACATGATTTGTAGTCATTTATACACCACTAAATTTATGACTAAACAATTTTAGTCATTTATTTAGTCATTGATTTTAGTCATTAATTTGGTCATTGATTTAGTCATTTATTTAGTCATTAATTTTAGTCATGTGACTATTTTAGTGGTTTATTTGTAGTCATTTATAACACCACCAAATTTGATCATTGATTTAGTCGTTAATTTAGTCATTTATTTAGTCATGGTAGTGATTTGTTTAGTCATTAATTTAGTCATTGATTGTTGTTAATTGGTCATTTATTTAGTCATAGTAGTCATTTATTTAGTCATATATTTAGTCATTACTTTAGTTATATATTTAGCAATTAATTTAGTCATATATTTAGTCATATATTTAATCATTAATTTAATGATTACTTTAGTCATATATTTAGTCATTACAAATCAAATCTAACTTAATTCATCCTTACAAATTTATGCATATAAACTTCAAGTATCATAGCTATTCAAATGTTAAAAAACACAATGAAATGAAGACTAAAATGCTTAAACAAATATGATTGATCAGATACAAACACAAACAAATTACAAATCAAGAGGAGCCACAACACAGTATTTATGAGTGGAGAAAAAACCACTCTGAAAATTTACTTCATTAAGCCTCATTGGAAAATCAAAATCTCATTGGTTACATTCAATGTCTCAATGACACTGTACAACTTACAGACACTATATAAACAAAATACTCCTATTTTCATATACTTATACTATTTTCCCCTTCCTTAACTGCAGTCCTTTTGGAAGGGAAACAACCTCCTATAGGGGCTTGACCCATTTAATCCCCTTGCAAATCCACAACTTTTCCACCGCTATTGTTTTTAGCTCCTCCAAAATCTTCCTCGCTAGTATTCACCTCTCACTTCTCCAATTTGGAGCTGCAGCCTGAAAATAAGGTTTCAAAATTTGCACATCAAAAACTCAGAAAAGTCAAATAATACAGAGGATAAAATTCAAACATTTTTTTTCCTTTTCCAACTATGATACCCTAAAATTAGGCGCTAGATATAGTGAATGTATCAGAATTAGATATACATCCATCAAAAGCATATTTGGAAGTAGATTTTTATCAGATATTGTAGTTGCAAGTTCCACTAATTATAATAAAGATAAATAGTTTACCTTTCTGCATCAACTAATGCAATTCTGATAACTTTTAGAGGATCGACAATGCTAACCTTTATCATATCAACATACTCACATGCAAGTTGCAACACAACATTAAACTTATTAATTAGACTCAACATCTAAGAAAGAAAAAGAAACTTCAAACATTATCAATTTAGTAAAAAATCATCAATTTCAAATATCAAAGTAGCCAATGCTTCACTCTCTACATCCTCTACTACAATCAAAAGAGGCCTTTGTTTCTGTGATAAATGCAACAAGATTTTTTTTTTGCATGTGACGAATCTCACATACTTCTATGAAACTTTTCTTAGAGAAAATCCATCTAAAAAGTTTCTTACCAACATTCTTTTATAGGTCTCTAGAATGGTTGAAGGTTCTGCCTTTGTCTTTGCATATGCATCAATTCCATCTATAGCCTACATTGTTTAGGAATAGTTATAAAGAGTTCAAAAAAAAAATTAAATTCAAATAATGAAAACTAAATGTTCATCAATTTCTTTGGTTAATACATGCATATATAAACTTCTTTTGGGGAAACATGGCCTATACAAATCAAGAGTATGTTTGATTTAGGGATTGTTATGGTCAACATGTTTTGTTTGATTCTCTTATTTCTTATTTCATAAATTATATTACAACAATAAATTTTTGTTTAAGTATCCCATATATCATTCTATACGAAATATGATAAGAGCAAATGTATTTCATCTTCTACTCTATTTAAATTTATTCACCATAAAAAATCTAGTGAATAGTATGGAACACTATCTAAATAAACAGGACTAAAAGAGTTAAATTAGGATAAATGGGATCTTGGGATCAAAATAAATTCAAGACTATTAGTATCAATATACATCAAGCAAGAGAAGGACAAATAGCTTAGCACAATTATTCATGAATAAAATTATGAGAAAAAAGGTGCACTGCTTATTACCATAGAATAAAATATGAAAGAAATATGACCTTCCAGTCTGAAGTTTCACAAAACATGATAAAGGATACATTAAAATTACTTTCTAGATGAGAACATGTTGATTCAAAGAAAGATGAGAATATGTTGATTCAAAGAAAGGTGAAAACACATTATTAAATTCTTTTAAGAAATTTAAATATTTCCTGACTTAATTAATGATCTAGCATGTCATTCGAGTAGGGAAAATCCTCTTTCCTTATGTACATAGGTGATAGAATTGAGCTTTTACATTAAAAAACAAGAAATATTATATATAGCAATGGAAACCCTTTCTCTCATCTATGGTTGGAGAGTTTTCTAGGTCAATGGGACCACATTCATTTTAGGTGTGACCACTATGATAACACATATTGGGAGTGGTAATCTATGGTGATAGCTTTGAAAGCCTTATTGTTGTTTATGGTTCAAAGTTGGGCATTCTAAAAAAATGAGCGCAAGCATGTAAGCCTTGAGCATTGGCAACACAAAATCATAAACATATAATCTTTATTAAATGGTAAAATATAGACAAATAATTACCTAGTTGATTTCTATTAGACTAATTTCTATATGAGTGAGAATGTTGTTGGGATTATTTGTACAAAGAATCCTCCTAAATGCGAAGATTGACTTTCCCCTTCATAATTTCTCCTAAATGCCAAGATATTATGGTTGGAAAAGCTTTGTTAGACATGTATGCAAAATGTGGAAATGTACACAAGGCACATGAACTCTTTGATGGAATGCCTCAAAGACGAGTTTCTAAATAATTGAATAATTAATCTCTCTATCTACATTGACTATTTTTTGATTGTGTGTTATTACAATTGTAGTTACCCAGAGGATGACTTTAATCACTTCTGGTTGTTATATACATCATCAACATTTGATAAGATCAGTACAGGGGTAGACACTTTTGGGAGAGGCTTGGTGAACCAACCACCTGTAGTTGTATTACAGACAACCATTACAATGAAACTAGTTGGCGACCTGCTCCTCCCATCTCACTTGACCTTGTGTATGAGGGGGGCTCTTATTATTTTGCACTTTATTTTTGCAACATTAAGGAAACAAACCTCTAAGTGAACAACAGGTTCCAAGTCTTCATTAATGATTATCGAATAACAGACTGGCTACAATTTACTTCATTTCTGCAATGGCTGGCTGAAAATGCTTTAGAAACTTTCAAGCAAATGCAATTAGCAGGTGTGAAGCCAAATTCCATAACCTCTGCCAACATCCTCCCTGCCTATGCCAAAATAGGAGCATTGGAGCAGGGTATGAACATCCATCAGAGCATAATAGATGGGGGATTTTGGTTAGATATTATGGTTGGAAATGCTCTGTTAGACATGTATGCAAAATGTGGAAATGTACACAAGGCACGTGAACTCTTTGATGGAATGCCTCGAAGAGATGTCATCTCATGGAATACAATAATTATAGGATATGCACAAAATGGATTTTGCAAGGATGCTCTCAAAATATTTGTATTAATGAAGCACTCTGAAACATATCGTAACATTATAAGCTTTGTTTGTATTATCAGAGTATCGGTGGAATTGAGTTTTTTGTCCCACCGAAATTTACTTCTGGACTGCAGATGAATTATGTGCCTAAGTTTTATCGGAGTATCAGAGGGATTGATATTTTTGTCCCACCAAAATTTACTTCTCTCTTCGATGAATTATGTGCCTATTATCGGAGTAGTGGAGGAATTGAGCTTTTTGTCCCATTGATATTCATTTCTCCCTCTGATAGAATCTTCAATCATGTGCTCTTTTGTATTTTTCCATATTGGAGAGACCACACAATGATTCCCACCGATGTGCCCATGTTTCTCCGATGAAGTCTTGCCTGATATCTTTTGCCACAGTAGTTGTTAGGGTTTATGTTTTATCTTCTTGTAGGATGTAGCAAGCCATTTTCACATCTTGCAAACACTTCTTAGCTAGCTCCATGCATTTCCTATTCAAAGAGATCTATGTTCTAGACACCAAATTCTCAAATTTCATAGTCCTTGAGGATTGAAGGAATTGAGAGATTGAAGCCTATTTTTTTTAAATTTGTCTAAGTGAGGTTGAATGGTGCTCCTAATTGCTATTAGGCTCCATTTTGGAGATTCCCATGCTAACAATAGAGACCTTTTTGGCAAATCAATATATGGATAATGAACCCACAATGACAGTCTACCAAGATTCACATGATTTGCCACAGAATTGGCACCTATATCTGAACAAAACTACAGTAAATTGCACATACAAACTCCCTGAAACTTCTATATGCATTAGCAAGATGACATGAAACCACAATCTTTGTGTTTTTCCACTTCGTTGACCTAGAAAACCAAGCTTTATCTTGTACAATTTATAAGATTAAGGAAGACAGTTGCTTGATAATTTATTAGTCTATGAAACATTTGGCGAACTAGAGTTGTTCTGATAGTTTTTAATTTTAATAACCAATAGGTTTGTGGAAAGGTGCCCCTAAAAAATTGACTAACTATACAAGAAATTGACTTTTTAAGCTTTAAAGAGATGCAATAAAAAATTTAGGGCACTGCTTGTCCTGAGTTTGTGTTAAGTTTCCCTCAGTCCTAAGATTTTTTATGACCGTTAATCATTTCATCTATTATGAATCTTTTGCTAGATGATTTATTAATATTGCAGCGGATGAAAAATGTTCTAGCATAAGGATAAGAAGTGTCAAGGTTTATATTCAATCATTGTGTGGCCTTAAAATTATATTATAAAATTTCAAATTAGTAGCTCTCCTACCTGGTGGAACAAGATACATTACCAACTTCATCAATTACAAAAACAATTCTAAATAAAAATAGCCTTAAGGACAGTGGTTGATAATCATTTAATGATGATTGTGTAAATTTAAAGGTTTTCAGGAAAATCTATTCTAGACATATCAAAACACATTGATTTAAAAATTGTAACTCAGTGTCAAGCTAAAAAGGTGTCATAGATATGAGAGCTACTTATCCAAATTTTGAGAAAAAGATAATAAAGATAAACCCTAGACATGGATTCTATTTATCAAATGAATATAGAAATAACTAGAAAATGATTTCAAATATAGGAGAGATGATAATCAAGAAAAGGGTATATAAGAAATTGCGAATCACATCTATTGAGCATGCTACATTGTCTTTTACACACATAATTTTGTTACCTAGGGTGAGAATCAGTAAAGGCAGTTCATCATGTAGATTGAGGAAATAAATTCGAGCCTATTTGGCACTCCAACAAGTTGGCTTGTGATGAAAGTGCCAAGATTAAATTTACGAGACAGTTTAGCATTGTCTAGAACCAAGATAACTTTTTGCACAAGGGGTGAAGAAAAAAATGTATCCAATATATAGTAGCAAATCTACACCATTTTACTAAGATTTAAGAGGTACGCCATGTATATCTCCAATCATCGTTCTCAACATGTGAAAAATATTTGAGGACACATTAGCTAAGGCATGGGAGTAAAGGAACTGGCTAGGACTTAACACTAATTTCTGGCAATCTTCTACAAAAATTTAGGGTCACTTATACCTTTCGTGCAAATAAGGATAACAATTCTTGAAAGAAATAACTATGTTTCAGTGGAAGTGAGAAAAATTAAGTAATTGTAACAATATTAAAAATCAAAGGTTGAGAAAATTGGCACCATACTTAGTGGTGATGATGAAGCAATGGAAAAATATAATCAAAATATGGTTAGGATATTGAGGACCAGAGATAATATAACATGCTAGATGGATTCAACACTTGTCAAACTCAATTTTATGTAACTTTCCAATGCTTTTTTGTAAAATCTTAAGTTTATTGTATTAATCTTTAGTACAAAATCTTGCTTACAATCTTCATTTTTGAAATTAGGAGGGTGGGAGAGGATACCTTTCAAGAAGACACAAAGCTCATTTTCCCCATTAAATGCTCTGGAGAATTTGGTGTGATCTAAATTTAACCCACCTTTGTGTTGCTATTAGACAAGCATTCTTGAACAAACTATTCTCATTGACCAACATCCAATCCACACCCTACCCTCTCCTCCTATTGAACCTCTTTAAGAAGAGAAACAATTTCAAACACCTAGTATTACTAAGGAGTACACCATTAAGCATAACCATTCTACTAGTGACTTGAAAGGCATGCCGCGTATATCTTCAATCAGTTTTAGGTGACTCAGTATATGAAAAAAATTGGACCACACATTAGTTAAGCCATGTCACAAGAATTTTTGGCTGGGACCTACCTCCAAAATTGTGTGTTAATCTACATAAAATTTTGATTATTTGCATGCTCTCTTGTAATTGGGGATGGAAAATCTTGAAATAGATAATTATGCTTTAATTTTAAGTGACAAAAACATAGTTATTGTAGCAATTATGTTAAAGGGATGGGATGAAGAGTTTGGAACCAGTCTTTGTGGTGATTATGATTTTATTGAAGATGATTAGAGTATGAAGGGCTAAAACCACTCTAAACATGCTAGATAATTTCAACATTCTTCTAACTCAACATTATAGTTAAACAAAATAATGCTTCCTTGTAGAATGTGAAGTTCATAATTTCATTGCTTTTGTACAAAATTTTATCGTGGCACCTATAGTTTTGAGATTGGTGGGCTGAAAGTGTCACCAAATATCCTTGTATATAGCACAAATCTCCATATCCCATCACTTGCTCCAGATAATATGCTTTAATCTTTATGTCACCAACCTTTGGAGCATTACTAGAAAGCCATTCTTCAACAAACTATTCTCATTGATGTACCCCACCCTCATTCTTAACGCCCTCCTCCATTGCCTTCATCTCTCCAAGAAGACAAGAGTCACAAGACTTTTAAAATACCCAACACTCATTAATACTAAGTATACTCATAACCATAACCATAGAATAAGTCCAGACAATTTTTCAGATTGGCTCGATCCAAACATTAAGAGAATGTCCAAATTACCCACATGTGCACTAAACAACAATCATCTATTAACTTAGTTAACATATTAAAAAGTTAAAATTAAACACACTAAAATCTCAGATGTATCCCTCATGGAAAATTCACAATTTTATTGGGTTATGTGCAACGCCATCATAAATGAAAAAATGGGCATGCCATATTTAAGGCTTCAACAGCATTCATCTGCAACAGTGATCTCGGCTGAGGAAAAACCCAAAGAAGTGTCAAATTATAGGCATCTCCAAGTTCATACAGGAAAGGCTTAATTAGGAAATTTTCCATAGATTTGAAGGCCAAATCAGCATAAACCATAATATGGATACAAGAGACATTCTATTAATACCAAAATATCAAGAGACATACTAGTCTACCAGGAACCAAAAATGGAAGAACCCGTTCAGGCCTGGATATTTCATGCATCATTTGTTTCTCTAGCTGAGATATACGAAGCCATAATTTATGATATTCTGCGAGCGCATCCTATAGAAAATATATAAAAATTATCAATTCCAAAAAGAAAATATTCAGTGTCTTAAATTAACCTAGCTAATCAACACAAATAATTTACCTCCTCAGATGCATCAAGTAAGGCTGCTTCCTGCTCTAGCTTGGAGACCCTTGCTTCAACTTCAGGTAGTGCTTGCAAATATTTTACTCATCGGTGGTCCATAAAAAGCATTTGAGACAAATGAAAATCTAAATCAAGAAAAATAAAAGAACAAATGAAAGGACATGACTAAACCTTCCCATGTTCAAACTGATGAAAATAATTTTTTATCACATATTCTTGATCAAACTGGCCCCCAGCTCTGCTCATCAAATTTAACGTGTAGTAACTTAATCTGAACGTACTAACTAACAGTGCAGGTTTTCCCAAGATCATTTCCTTGCAAGTTTTCATGTCCATCTACCATTTTAAGAAGAAAATAAATGTTATTTATAGTTATACCATTTCTGCAATATTTTTTGATTCAAAATGGCTTGCTATAAAATAGGTCTATTAACACACCTAGAAAATTCAATGTACATTGAAATCTGACAATCAAGGTGAATAATGTATATTGAAATATGAAAATTAAGAAGACAAATTTATATTAAAATCTGAGGTTTATTCAGATTTCTAGCATAACACTCTCCCCTGGGGGCCAATAATCTCAAAGTCTTATATAGCTAATTAGTGCAGGAAGATAGTAGCTCAGCTACATAAAACACATTTGAATACAAATAAAAGCACAGTTCCACATACATTGTTTCAAATCTAACGCATGGAAAAAATGCCTCAAAGAAATGTGGTCTCATGGACTACAATAATTGCAGGATATACACAAATTAGATCTGTTGAAAAGGCTTTAGAAACATTCAAGCAAATGCAATTTGCAGGGTTTAAAGCCAGACTCTGCAACCTTTGCCAACATCCTCTCTGCATGTTCCAAAATGGAAGCTTTGGAATAGGGTATGGACATCTATCAAAGCATAATACAAGGGGGATTTTTGTCTAATATTATAGTTGGAAATGCTTTGGTTGGCATGTATGCAAAATGTGGAAGCATAGAGCATGTGAATTTTTTGACAGAATGCCTAGAAGAGATGTCATCTCTTGGACTGCAATTATTGCTAGATATGCACAAAATGGATTTGTTGAAAATGCTTTAGAAACTTTCAAGCAAATGCAATTGGTAGGTATAAATCCAATTAATTCCACAACCTTTGCCAACATCTTTCCTTCCTATGCCAAAATGGGGGCTTTGGAACATGGTATGAACATCCATCAAAGCATAAATAATAGAGGAATTTTGTCAAATGTTGTAGTTGCAACTGCCCTAGTAGACATGTATGCAAAATGTGGAAGCATAGACAAGGCATGTGAACTGTTTGATGGAAATGCCTAAAAGAGATGCCATCTCATGGAATACGATGATTGCAGGATATGCACAAAATGGATTTGCTGAAAAGGCTTTAGAAACTTTCAAGCAAATGCAATTAGCAGGTGTGAAGCCAAATTCCACAACCTATGCCAGCATCCTCCCTACCTATGCCAAAATGGGAGCTTTGGAGCAAGGTATGAACATCCATTAGAGCATAATAGATGGGGGATTTTTGTTAGATATTATGGTTGGAAATACTCTGTTAGACATGTATGCAAAATGTGGAAACGTACACAAGGCACATGAACTCTTTAAACTTGATTCCTCCGACTTGATTCCTCTTTACATAGCCCTTTGATGTAAGCAGGGTGGAGATGATTCTTCCAATCTCACAAATGTTCACAAATGATCAAACAAAAATAAGGAATCAATTCTTCAACTTTATTCTCTCAACTTGTCCCAAACATGCACCTATTAGGCTTGTAGCCTCAAAACTCAACTTTTCCCAATAACTACAAGTGTAGGCCATACAAAGACCTAAAAAACATCATTTGAGGAGCTCTTCAACCATAGAAACAACATACCAAAATAACTCACAAGGTTTCTTAAGCCCAAATTGGATTTTCAATAACCTACCCCTATTTGGGCTACTAAATTAGCCCTATTTTCCAAAGAAAGTCCCACCTAAACTTCTAGTTTCCACTCAATCTCTTAGAAAATCACTAAATGTGATTCAAAACTCCAAATTTCATGATCAGTTCAAGGATTTAAGTCCTCTAGGGCGCTGCCCCAACAAACCCTCACTTTGCATGCAAAATACTAGGGTTTATTCAAACTACTAACTCTCGGGCTTGTACAACTCAAAAAATGGCTCCAACACATATTACTAACCTTTCTCAAACTCAATCTATCATAACTTTGCAGGTTCCAACATCATTTTGCAAAAACCCAACATTAACACCTCTTTTTCACAAGGAAAATGCCCTGTACAGCATTAGGGTAACACACATCTCCTTTAAACTTGATTCCCATGACTTTATGAGCCTTCAATACATCTACTCTATCATTGGTGAAGGCAATCCACTGAGTCACAGCCTCCTACAGAAGGTGGATTTCCTGATACATTATAAAAACTTCAAAACTGGCCCTCACTAGCCTGTTACAAGCAGATTTCAAAAAACTACCAAGTTGTCACTCAAATCTTAAAGTAAGACTCTCAAAATTGATACAATGGAGAGCTATATCATGCCTACACAAAATAATGAAGATTTCAAAGCCTCACAATGACTGTACGAGCTGTACAGTGCTGGTGAAGTTATGAAAACATAGAAATACAGTGATTTTTCTAATAAAATGTTGTTTACAGACTTGTATTTTCAGTACAATCTTCAATATCCATTGTTCAATCCTTTTTCAAGATTTTTAAAAACATTTATCCATCAATTAAAAAGTTTAATTTGAAAGGAGGAGCATGGATTCTCCCATTACAAGTAAAAAATTGTCTTGTTGCAGCTATTTTTAGCAATACTGAAAAATATGACAAAATGAACTACCAATAACCTTCTATAAACATCCTAATTTCACCTACATGCACTCAACCAACACTAAATGAACTTATTCAACCATTTACTACCATTTGACCTTGAACTCCTAAAATCTTGCATTTGCAACTTTTGGGTTTTACAACAATTTTGCAACAAAGTGCAATTTTTTTGCAATATCAAAATTATTGACTCCTAGACACATAAGTACCACCATCTTATGATTGATTGCATACTTTAATGGTCTTCAAGACCTTATTTACTACAAAAATCTCTTCCTCCTAAAGCCTGCTCTTTAACAACCTGAATTGCCTAAAGTTCTTCAATGGTGCCCCTGCACCACCCTCCCTATACAAATTGGTGGATGCAACCAATGTTATCAAGATTCAACATATTCCTAGAAAGGCCAATAAGTTAGTGGACCACTTATCAAATGATGCTATTCACTCAAAAGACAATGTCATGAACTTGATCTAATACACTCGTCTCTTGCAACTTTTCCACCCATCTAAGTCATGTTTTCCAAGGAGAGTAGGATATGAACTCAAAAGTGCAAGTAGGAAGTTTTTATATAATTACAATTGCACTTTTACATCCCAGGTAATTTACAACCCCAACATATTTAATAGTTTCTCTAAGCCAAACAACAACAGTCTTGATGTTATGAGCTTCATCAACCTCTTGATCATTTAGACCAAACAACACACTTATTAAGAGTAAACTTAGTATCTTCACAATAGTCATAAGTGGTTGATTCTGGATGCAAAATAGTCCCAAATGTCTCAGGGTTTCAAATCCACACTCATTCACTTGCTTAATACACCACTTTGGCATATAAGACAAGATCGTTGCCTTGTGACTGCTTGCACACATCATAGTCACCATGACAATAATCTTGACAGTATGGGTTCAACAACCTCTTGATTTATTAAGACCAAGCACCACACTTATTTAAGGGAGATGTCTAAGTGTTTTAAGCAGCCAATTCTTGACTTGGATTAGTTCCAAATGTGTTTTGGTTTCAAATCCATGCTCATTCATTTCGTAATTTTTTCACTTGGGTATGTAAAACAAGAATATTTCCTTTCTTGTAGCTTGCATGCATCCTAGTCATTGTGTTATATGTGATGCTTACCTCTACTATTTTTCCCTAAGCAATCTTGGATACTGGTCCTGTGTGGGCAAGGTTCAACTAGGGTTCAACATTTGGCTTGTGGATTCATCCAAGACAACCTCATGAGAACTTGCAAAGAATTTTCACATTTTTTCTTCATATTTTATTATAGGGTTCGTGATTTTTTTTAAAACCTAAATAAATCATTGGAATTCATTTGTGTCTTGCAAATAACTATCATTTATCTTGCAAAGTAGGAGAAATTGGCTTGGAAAATGAAGGCAACATGGTATAAAGAATAATTAATCTGCCACCATAGTGAAAAGTTAGCAATTGCATTTGGTTTGTTAAACATGGCCCCTGGTACAACTATTAGAGTTGTTAAGAATCTTCAAGCATGTTCTGATTGCCACATTGCAGGGTAATCCCACAATAGTGGTTTACAATTTTTGGCCAAACTGGACAATGAAATTATTATTTTTAACTAAATCTTCACATTCAGGCACCTATAGCAACTAAACCGTGAGGAATTTGAAGATAATGCAAACTAGAGTCTCGTCACATTTTGTTTGTAGATTCTAAAAATATTTTTTTCAAAATTTTTGGAATGAGATTACACTTCTTTTTCCATCTCCCACAAAAAATGGTTTTTTTTCAGAAAACAACATTTTTAAAAGGTGATGCACATTGTATAACACATAACTTTCTTTCCATGAAGGATAAAATTCCAATTCTTTCAAATTTAGATTTGTAACTCTGATATCTAGTGCTTCCACTTGGTTAGATATTTTTTTATTGAATATTTTTTCTTTAATCAAGTTTCAAAGTCAAACTAATTAAAATTCAGACATAATGCGACCATATAACGCGTAACTTGTTTTGTATATATCGAATTTTTATTTTTTTTGGTTGGATCAAGGACTTCAATATCTGGTGCACTCATATTTTTCATTTTTTTTTTATGATCTGCTATGTTTCCACATGTGCAGAACATAGACCTTCATTTTCAATGAAAAACCTATGTTTAATAAAACTAAAAAAATAAACACATAATAAAACCAAAACATATTAAAATTATATTCATTGGATAGCTCGTTCTAAGGACTACTTGATCCTAGTTGGGTTTGTGAAGACTCCACCATTTTCATCCTCAACCTGAGCTTTGAAGTGTAAAAATTTAGGTTTTCAAAGTGCCTGAGGGGGAGAATGAGGGCAAAGGAGGGTTTGGTCGAACCCCCTTCCCAAAAGGGGCTTCCAATTTTTTTTTGTCCGTGCATGCATTAATTTGGTTTTCTCGAACCTTGCTTCGACTGAATTCTTTTTTGGTTTGTTCAAACCAACAAGTTCGTTCAAACCCCCAAAATCAAAATTTTTTCCATGGGCTTATTTTTTGTGAGTTTTCCTTCCTCCATCAAATTGTAAACCACTATTATGGCTTCACTCTGCATCTAAATTCATCTCCAAGATTGTTGCAAGAAAAATTTGATGCAAGGGAAGATGGTCTTCAACCTATTCAACACAATTCAAGGTCAATGAAACAAATATCAGATTCATAAACTCTTTAATTACACTCTTCACCATATAACCCTGCCCTTAGCTTGTAGGTGAGCATACCTATTTTTTCCAACTTTTCTAACAATTTTTCTTAACAACTATAGGGAATCTTGATAGTTTTGAATACCCATTTGGGCCAACTTTAACATGTGCCAAACTCAACTAGGGTTTATTTGGAACAAAACACCTTAAAGCTTGATTCCACGTTGTCCCTAAAGACCAATTAGGTCTATTTTGCAAAGCAAGACCTCTCAAATCTCACAATCAATTTTCAAAACCCACTCAGATCTTCTTGACTATCAATAAAAAGACATATTCATCAGGTTTAAGTCTCCAAGTCCTCTCTATAACGTTGAACCAACAAACCCTTAATTTCCTCCAATTTAGCTAGGGTTTATTCAAACTTCGGGTTCCAAAACTCATACAAACTTGAAAATTCCACCAACACACTTGAAAATATCTGCACACACTCAAAATATCATCTCATAGTCTCCACTCAATGTATTTCTTCAAAATACCACTCAAAACCTCATATTTCATGCACTAAATCATTGTTTTCTTCAGGAAAGTCATACACATACACTAAAAACACCTCACTCAGACTTATCTCAATGTGCTACCATACTAACTCTACTATCCTATGCCCATTCCATGTAGATACAAAAGTGAAAGTATGTGGAATGGGCTCCTAATCCATTTTAGGGCTTCAAAACTTTAAATTTTCACCTACCGGCCTGTTACTATGTTTTTGTCAATAAAACTTCACAAAGTTAATGAACAACCTACTTTTTGGATTCAAATGAGAGCTAGAACCATTATACAATGATATATAAGATTATTTGTTCATTACACAACTGTACAGTCACGTACAAGTGCTTGAAAGTACAGATTTCAATACAAAACACATAATTTTCAATCAAAACAGGGGTGTTGTTTGTTATATTTCCTTCTAAAAATGGTTCAACAACCTTCTACAATGAAGAATCACATGTTTTTGTACATTTCTTACATAAAAATTCACTCCAAAACCATCTACCTACCTTTCATATTCAATCTGACTCTTGAGTTCCCCAATTCTTGCAATTACATTACTGACAATTTTACACATTTTGCATTATTTACCCCCCAAAACATTCTAAACACCTCAAAAATGACTCAAAACACCTTTATATGATCAAATATGACCTTATTCCTAAAAAAATTAGACTCAAACACTAAAACCCTTTACAAACCTCATATTTACATAATTTTCTCTTTTGAGCATTATTGACAACTTTGTAACATTACTTTATAAATATGATTTCTAAATACCTTCAAATGGCCAATGAGGCCTTATTGACACAAAAAATGACCATGAACTCATAAATCAACCTAGGACTCTTCATGCTAATCAAATTCAAATGAAACCACTTGGGTGCTCCTGCACCAAAATTGTTCTAATGGATGTGAGCCATTTCCATCATTTTAAACAGGGACAACTTTGGACGAACTGGAATAATATTATATTCGAGGGTAGAACACTATTGGCCTAACATTACTACATCGAGGGAACTCCCCTCATAGCTCCATCGATAGACCGATAAGGTAGGGGTAGTCAGTTCCATTTTTTGTAATGTGGTAAGAGTCATACAGGTAACGCTATGTCAGGATGGGGAACTCTTCTTCGAGGTTCTAAACGATTTTCCTTTTTCTTATAAGACCATGTTGGTAGTGCCACCTAGATCACAATTGTTTGGTGGGATTCCAAACCTAGACAATGAGGTGCAATTATGGAAATCTCATAGAGAGAAGCTACAAGCTACCATGATGATTTTTCCATGTGAATTTATATCAGAGTCTTGCTTAGCGTGGCTTAAGCCATGTGTAGATGATACTCTCTGCAGATAGGCTTGGGGGAAAGTATTTGCTTGATCTTGTGAAAAGTGGCAAGGAACTTGCAGAGAATGAGACATAGATTAGAGAAACATTCGACAGTTTGGATGCATTTGAAGGGAGCTTGGAGTGGCTAAAAATGGTTTTTGGTTCAACTGTTGAGTTTCCATGGCAATGCGTGTGTGAGATTGTTTTGAAGCACTCAAAGAATCTATGGGATGAACTTTTTGAAAGCCCATTTGTTAGTAGGATGAAACAAATAATAGCTGATGGATTTGTAGATCTGCGTGAGAGAGTTAAGGTCGGTAAATGCCTTGAAGCCATAGTTACATCTCTGGAAAGTTACAAAGATGTTGAAACCCATTTGCACAAATTAACAACTAGTGAGGGTTGGCTTGTGAAGAGAGGGGACCTAAAAAGTGTCAATTTACCTGGGTTGAGTTTTAGATTTATGATGAAAAATGATGAAGACTGTTTTGGTCACCTTAATGCTTATTTTGGAACAAAGGTTAGTCAAATAAAAGATACCATAGATGAGGGGTCCAAGAATATTTTGGAAGACCTCCTAAGTTTTCTTCATGCACATAAATCTCCTTCAAGGATAAATGATTTAGCACCTTATTTGCAAGAGAAATGCTTCCATTTTATCTCAACATTGATTATTGAGATTGAAAAAAATCTTGCACATCTTTCAAAAGCTCTCTATCAAGAAATGAAAATTGAGTAGATGTTAGAAAAAATGAACAAGGAGACACTAGAACCGATAGTTATAGTGGAAAGGGAACTTTTCTTAGGAAGGATTTTAGTTGCTCTTAGTTTTCATTCAATTGATTTTGATTACCCTCTTCCAGACAATTTTGGAAGACAAATACTAATGAGAGGGGTCAGTTTGAAGCCTGAATCACAGGATACAAATAATAGCACCAAATTGAATAAACTAAGAAGAACTATGCACAATATTTGTATACATTCAAATCCTTTAACATTTTGTTGAAAATATGCATACAAGGGTAGTTGAGAGTCTATTGAACTATTAAAAAGAATGGTTAATAGAAAAGAATGTATTATCTTTAGGGGGCTTTGAAACAAGATTAAGGGTTTTACTTATCCTATTAACGGTTTTCTTAGTCATGATAAATCTCTTGAAAAGTGTCGAGTATTTTCACAAAATGGATAGAAGCATTAGATGCCATATAAGCATAGGTCCGCCCAAATGAGACCATTTTTTATGGGAAGCTAGCGACAATGGACAGTGTTAAAAGACCTACTTTAGATGTTACAGGAAACTACAGACCTCTGCAAGGGTCATGAAGATAGTGAAGATGCTTGGAGAAATACTCATGGGTATTGGTGTGCTACAAAGTTTGTGAAGGGTTTTCTTTCATTTATTGAAACCCTAAACTTAGGACAGTCATGGAAGATGACATAAAAAAAGCAAGCAACATTACAATCTCCCCATGATTTCAACATCAAAAAAGGTATAGAGCATATCAGGAAACATCAGATAGGATCATGTTCAAATATGAACTTTGTGTTGACATGAGTTGTGGAAGGTTTGTAAAAGATAGTCTTATTCAATACTGTGTTGTTTGTCAGCAAAGTTAATGTCAGTTCACTAGAGGAAGTCTAGTGAGGAAGTTGGACAGGCTCAAGCTTCCAAACTATTCCTAATGTTGAGGACTCCATAGCAGAGAAGAGGTCAAAATAATTGATGCTTAGTTTTTTCAGTGGAGAAAAGGGGGCAGACAAGATTTGTGTTTGCCTGAGAAGTTAGTAGCTTTACCTTGGCATAAGGTTTGAACAACTAGGGATTGCAATTGAGCTCAAACTCTGGCAGGAAGCTTCCTATTCTATAGAGGACATTCATGGTCTTATTTGCATGATGAAGAAGACTCCTAAATCACAAGTGATGAAAATTTACTACTCATACAATAAAACCTGAACCAAAAGGACTTGCAACTGTTAGCTACTATTTTTGTTACATGTACTGCCAACCATTATTTCTGTCAAACCCTATGATCACAAGCATGGGGCTCCTTGATTTGGAAATTGAGAATGAGAAGGAGAGGAGTTAAAAGATCTAAGGATCAGTCTTTCTAGGAAGCTTACAAAGCTTAGTGAAAAATTGTCATCAGCTCTCCTGTTTCAAAAGTGCAAATGGAATAATATATTCTTTCATTGAAAAGACTAATCATAGTGAGGATGTTACAACAGGTGTATCAGGTATATCAAATTATGAAAATTGGAAACTTGAAAATGATGATACCATTTTTGGACTTTGCTATTGGATGGTGTTAAGTAGATTTTTGTGCAGATGAAGATTTGATCATTTAAAGAGAATTCTACAGCTTGGTAGCCAGAACCTTGAATTAGGAAAAATTCAAAATCATTTTGACTATTCTTACAAAGCAAAGCTACAAGTCTCATACAACCTCTAATCATTGAGAACCTCTAAAAGACTACTATGATTACCAAACAATGGTAGCCTATGAATAGACCCTAGGGTTTGTGTAAGGGGGGGTCATGGAATATATCTTAAGGGTTTGTGTGATGAACTGATACAGTGAACTATAGCAAGTAAAAAGGGCAGTGTTAGATATTGTTGAATAAATAACAAGAATAAGAGCTAGTGAAGACCAAGATCATCAAATGTGTGATAGTGTTGTATAACCTTCTAGTGGATAGTTCATAGATTGCATTGATCAAGAGCAAGGGTCAATTCATAAGAGTAAGTGAATAGCTCTCAAGTAATAGATGACAACGAAAAGGGCTATCAAAGCCATTATAAAGCCCTGTCTAGGGTGTAATGATTCCTTCAAAGTGTCGAACATCAGTGTAAGAACCTACACACTTGTAGGTAGCAGTGTCAAATCATGTTATGAGCACAGTACAATGAAGAAATAAATGGTGACTACAAGGTCTGAGACATGGCAAATGTATTTTATTTACCATGTCATAGAGATGGGTCATCCCACAATAATGGGTTACACTTTTTGGCCAAACTTGACATTGAAATCAACATTTTCAGAGAAAACTTCACTTTCTGACACTTATAGTAGGTAAACTATTAGGAATTTGAAAATGATGTAAACTAGTGATTTGTGAGATTTTGTATGTATATTTTAAATGTATTTTTTAAAAAATTGAAATTAAATTGTAATTTTTTTGTCTCCTTTGATAACTAGTTTTTAATAGTAAAAAACATTTTAAAAAGTGGTGTGTACTTCGGCTCGCATAACTTTTTTTCTACAAAGGATAAAATTCTAATTCTTTTGAATTTAGGTTGGTAACACAAGTATCTAGTTCTTTCATTTTGTTTCATAGCATTTTGTTGAATATTTTTCTTTTAATTAAGTTTTGAAGTCAAAACATTTATAATTTAGACATAGGCGCACTTCGGCTCACATAACTTTTTTGGTATGTATTGAAATTCAATTTTTCTTTTTTTGTTAGAACGAGGAAATCAATACGTAGTGGATATATATTTTTCAAAAAAAAATTCCTCAAATTTACTATTTTTCCACAATGATTTTTTATCAAACTTGACGTTCGATGAAAAACCTATGTACGGTAAAACTAAAAAATAAAATATAAAATAAAAACAAAATATATTAAATTTATAGTCGTTGGAAAGAATGTTTCGATCACTACAATCATCCAACTTGGTTTATCAAGTTGACTCCATTTGCATCTCCTTCCCAAGCTTCGATAGTCAAAAAAATGCATAAATTTTGAAATGGTGGAGGGGAAGGTGAAAAAAGGGGGTTCATTAGAACCCCCCTTCTAATGAAGGGGGTTCATTCGAACCCCCCTTATATTGTGCAAAAGGGGGTTCATTAGAAGGGAGGGGGGTTCATTAGAAGGGGGGTGGTTCATTCGAACCCCCTTCGTTAGAAGGGGTAAACCATTTAAAAAATTTTGATGAGAATTTCTAATTTTTCTTCATTCAAAAAATTGTAACCCACTATTGTGGGTTTACCCAGATATCTATAGTAACAATGTCAAAAATAGTAAATAGTGATAAGATAGTTAGATAGAACTTTTAGTAGGTAGTAAGAATAGTAGTGTCATGTGTTAAGATTAGTGGAAACCCATGGAGAATGTATGATGCCCTAGTTCTGAAAAACTATGAAAAATATGGAATTGACAATGTACGATGAAGTTTTCAAGGTTTGATTATAGAAAGTGAGACCTTTCGAGGTATTAAAGTTTTGAAAGGTTTTTTAGGAGTGTTTTTATCTCTTCTTAGTTATTTTTTGATTAATTTATAAGTTGTGGCCATTGTTTATTTGACTGACCTATTAAGACAGTTTGGAGACAGTCTTATTTTAGGGTCAAGAATTGAAGGTTGAAATAGGTGTTTGATAAAATGTTATGAACAAAGAATGGGGAATAGTATGATTTATTTGAGAAAGCTATTTTATACTTGTTTGAGGCTTTAGTAAAGAGATATGGGCTTGGTAATTTGTGGTTGGTGGTTTATGTGGTCTTAAAGGGCCTAAAAGCTGATTTTGGGTAGTCTACTTTTGAAAGTTCTCTTATTTGAGTTTTCAAGGTTGGAAATTGGTGTTGAGTCATTCAATTGATGTTATTTAAGGTAATTTATGTAATCTAAATGAGGATTGTTTCCTTATTCTCAGTTTGGGTAATTTGAAACAAGAGTTTTGTGAAGGGAAAATGAGTCCTAGTTGCAAGGACAAGAAAGAGTAGATTGAGATTTGTCAAGTTCTGAAAGTTAGTGAGTTTTTGAACACCTATCATTGCATTAGATTTGTTGTCATCAAATTTGAAGCCAAGAATGCTAGATAGGCATGCAATTATTTAAAGGAAGGGAGATTCACTATTTCAAAGGACAGTTTTAGTTTATTGGTGGCACCTCATCAAGACTTTTTGTTTTCAAGTGTCACAATAGTAATTGCTTACAATGACATGCACTTGTGTTAGGAAATTGAGGTTTGTGAATTAGAAAATACTTTTTCCTATGCTCAAGTGGACACTTGTGCAAAGAAAAAAAGGAGTCAATAGATTGAAGTAAGGTTTGCATAAAATGGTATGCCCCCTTATTGAGAAAACCACTTCAAAATTTCAAACATCAAAACTACATTGTGAGGCATGCACCTAAGCATGGATGTTTATACTTTAAATTTGAAGACAAATTTTTATATTTGAGTGCACACCTATCTTAAGGCAAAGTGCATATCACTTTTTTCATGTATAGAGATATGCATGTGAAACAAAGAAAAAATAGTTTAGTTCATCAAAAGGGTGTCTTTCCATTTATAGGGGCATATCTCTTTATATGAGAAATTCAAAGCATAAGATTCCTTGCAAAGTGCACAATCAACAAAGGAATTTTTCATTTTAAACAAGAAACATATTCCATTGATAAGAACATAATAATATGAAGAGAAATATGTTATAAAACAAAGTTCCAAATTGTTATGATAAGGTGCATGCCTAATCAAGTGGGATAGGTGTTTCAAATCGTCAAACACTTTACCCATTTATAGGCATGCACCTCAATACAGAGTGTTGCTTTCAAATTTGAAATGACAAATTGCTTGTATAGGTGGACATTGGAACAAGAATAAGGGAGCAAAAAAGTCAAAAGCCAAAAATACAATGCATAGGTGCATGCCTCTTATTGAGAACTAAGTAATTTTTAAAAGGAAAGCATGTCTAGTGCAAATGATCCTGAAGATACCTTTCACCCATTAAATTTTCGTTAAAATAGGCAAGCCCATAAAATATTAAAATACCATTCCTCTATTACTAACTTGGAGCAGGGGTTTGAAGCATGCACAACCACCCTCCGATTCTTGGAATTTGAAGGCCTCTGTAACACAAACAACACTTGTTCAGCATACCTACAAGAAAAATAATATAGGAAAAACACTCACAACAGAACTTACATTGACAATACTTGGAGAACTGTTTAAAATTACTTATAAGGTTCAACATTTAATGCTTATTTTTGAAAGTTCTGAGATAAAAAAAAAAATTATAGTTATGATCTTTTTTCACTCTGTTATAGTTATGCACCTGAGGCATGCTCATTGAAACCAGAAAACGTCCATCCTAATTGTGATTTTTTTTCTTGTCTTGATCTGTCAAAACATGTCACAATTTTTGACATCAATTTTTTTTGGGCATGGAAAGGGCATGCATTTTTATTTCTTAGAGTGTGCAATACAAAAACTAAGAGAAACAATACATACTTTTTATTTTGGTTGACAAGAAAGCTTCTATTAAATTTCAAGAGGTTGCAGTGAAAAAAATAAATCATAAACAAAAGGTACCTCTGATCAGGGAATACTTTGTCCTCGCATATATTCATAATTGCACCACATGCTCTAATTTAGAGCTACAAACTTTTTGAAGTAGGAGGGCAGAGATCCTCACAAAATAAAGGGAAATTAACTAAACTAGCAATAAAAATTGGAACACATAAGCAAACAGTGCACTTGAAAATAGATGCTAGAGCAGAGTATACCTTGCATCAACATCTATTGTTTTTGAGTTTCGTTTCTAAATGTTGGCTCGCAGGAGTAGTCACATTCTGAAAGTTGTTCAACAAGAAACTGAAAATTTTAGTGTATCTGACCTGCAATAAACAACCTGCCAAATCAGCAAAACTGATTGTGAAAATAAAAAACTAGTGTCCATTATCCAACGACCATTTCAACATTTGTCTATAATTATTTGGTCTTTTTATCGGTTACCATGAGCTCCCATTGGCATCGATTTTTGTTCAATCAGTCCCTAGTTGGGGTGCTAAAAATATGTTTTGGTGTATATTTGATTTTCCAAGTGAAGGAAATTGTTGTTGTTTATTAAATATTGTCTTTAGATTTACAATATATCTGAATATGACATGTCCTACTTGTAGAAAATTGATTAACATGGAATTGGCTTTCACTGAATGATAGTTAAAATTTAATAATTTTTCTATATGCACAAAAATTTAAAACCTACGTTTCTTAGTTCAAACCCATTTTTGGGAGCATCGATAAATTGTCCCAATTCTTGATTATTGTCCTTGAGAATAACCAGTCTTGGTTTGAGTCCTTTCTCTTCGTAGTATGGCTTATGATTTTGCATTTTCTTATCCTCAACCAACTCATGCCCATAATCACTATCTGCCCTCAGAGCTACTAGAGATTACTTCATCTTGTTTTTCTATGAATGGTTATACTTCCTTACTTACATGAAGTTGCCATTGACTATCATTTTGATTATCTTATTCATCAAAGGCTAGAGTGTTGATCAAATATGGTCCAATTAAGATTAGGAGAGACTCCTATTAAATTTTTGAGTACCTCTCTTGCATTCAAAATGTATGCTATATAATATATTTTCTTTCCCATTTTGATATCCCAATAGTTTTTTTTGTTTTACATCAAAATTTTGTACTTGATTTTTAATATTTGCTTGTTTTTAAACAAAATGTCAAAATACAATTTCATCCCAAATAGTGATGATCTAGATGCATGATCCTACACCGCAATATTTTCAAACAACAGTGAATTGATTTTGAATGATTATGTTTTCTAAATGCAGTGTTGTTGTAATGACGAAAGCTCTATCTAATGCTAAAGGGGATAAACATATATTGGCTCTTTTTTAGGACATTGCAAGCTACCTACTTTTGGCTTGTGGTGTCGTATAGGTTATTGGCATCTACATTCAGTTCCCAATTATGCAAATTTGTATTGACAGTTAAGCTATTGCTACGATGTAAGTATATTCTGCTACTGCTTACAACCTCATTGGGATTTTGAATGTGACAGGGACTACTATGTTGTGGGTCTTTTGCAATCCAAAATCATGCACTTTCACTTCTCCATTTTGGCGGGCATTGAAAATAAGGTCTTGAGGAAGGTTTTAAAGTATGTTTATTAAAATGAAAATTATGGCCATTTTATTGGGCTATGCAACTCACTTCTCCATTTTGGCAGGCATTGAAAATAAGGTCTTGAGGAAGCTTTTAGAGTATGTTTATTAAAATGAAAATTATGGCCATTTTAATAATGAGCACATTTTGACATGTTATATATATAATTATTACTAGCAATTGCACCTTGGTGTGTAATAGGTACGTTGAAGAGGTATGAAAGGTCAATTAGAGAAAATTTTGGTGTATTTTTTCAGACATATGTGTAGTACATGAGGTCAATTGGTAGGTCATTTAGAAAATGATGTTTATATAACAAAGGTATGAATTATCATTCACTCAATAAATATATATTTTAAATATATTTTTTCATTAGACAAAATTATATATTTGTAATAGTAAATTTATTACAGGAGTTCAATTTATTTTTTCTCTATCCACCTCTTTGTATCTTATCTATATCTCCCTCCCCATTTTATGTCTGAGTAAGGGTTCAATTAGGGTTAGGTTTTATTATAAACCTTGGGGTTAGGGTTATAGTTGGGGCTCAAATAAGAGTACAATCAAAGTTACAACTCAATTAGGGTTATGATCCAACTATGGTTTCAACTTAATTAGGGTTACAATACAATTAGGGTTAGGGGTCAATTAGGACTTTAGTTAGGGTTAGGTATATATTTCAATTAGGGTTACTATTAGGGTTAGGGTTAGGGTTAGGGTTAGGGTTAGGGTTAGGGTTGAATTAGGTTTAGGATTAAATTAGGGTTAAGGTTACAATTAGGGTTAATTAGGTTTTGGGTTATTGTTCTACAATTAAGCTTGCACTTCGGGTTACAATTGGGTTTCATATAAGGTTATGATCAAGATTATTATGATTGGGGTGCAATTAGGGGTTAATTAATATTAAGGTTACGTTACAATTAGGGTTTAATTAAGATTGAATTATGGTTATGACTGGGATTTAATTATTCTTATCATGATTAGGGTTAGAAAAGGGTTAATGTTCAATTAGATTTTATTATGATAAATGTTAGGATTCAATTAGGGATAGGGTTCAAATAGGATTAGACATGAATTAAAGTCACAATTAGAATTTGAGTTTAATTAGGGTTAGAGATAGGATAAGATTTAGGGTTCAATTAGGGTTAGCATTCAATCAAGGTTTAATTAGGGTTAGAGTGCAATTTGGGTTATGATTTAATTAGGGTTGGCATATTACATTAGCATTCTACAATTAGGGTTAGAATTAGGATAAAGCTTAGGGTTAAAGTTCAATTAGGGTTATGATTAGGGTTACGTTTAATCTTAAGATTAAAATTTAATTAGGGTAGGGTTTAATTAGGGTTCTAGGATAAATACTGGGGTTAGCATTAGGGTTAAAGTTAATTAGGTTTAGGGTTCTAAAATAAATCTCAGAGTTAGCATTAGGATTAAGGGTCAATTAGGGTTTGGGTTTAGTTAGGGTTTGGGTTCAAATAAGATTATACTTAGGGTTTAATCAGGGTTAGGTATATAGTTCAATTATGTTTACTATTAGAATTTGGATTAGGGATTAATAGTAATTCCAACCCTACCCTTAACGCTAACTAAAGCCTTATTCCTAACCTGAAACCTATTATAATTAGAATCCAAACCCTAACCCTAACCATAATTCTACCCCTAACCCTAACATAATTCTCACAATAAAATGAAAATTATGGCCAAGATTTAATAATGAGCACATTTATTTAGTTATTTATTTAGTCATTTTTATTTGTTTGATATTAGTCATTTAGTTGTGATTTTACCCAGTGACCAAATTAGTCACTTATAAATGACCAAATTAGTCATTTATTTTCCAAATACTACTAGTGTTAGTCACGTGACTAAAATTTTTAGTCACGTAGTCATTTATTTGCCAAATTCTACTAGTGAAATAACAAACCACAGTAGCAACTTGTATACTTCGCTGATTCAAATCAATTCCCTACATATGTTGTGAGTATAAGTGATATCCACCTGCATTCAGGAACCACTCTATCAGGCCCTCCCAAACCCATTATCATTGAGCTTCCTATGGAAGAGGAGGAGGAGCCTC
The DNA here is from genome assembly GCA_007258455.2 of Sequoia sempervirens. Classification (NCBI taxonomy): domain Eukaryota; kingdom Viridiplantae; phylum Streptophyta; class Pinopsida; order Cupressales; family Cupressaceae; genus Sequoia; species Sequoia sempervirens. The sequence goes on from VDFB02252616.1 coordinate 139,019,831, forward strand.
TGAATGATCCCATTCAGCCAAATGCACCTAAAACTCTTGAACTAGTTCAATTCAAGCAAACTGAACAAGAACCACCATTCCCTCAGAGGTTTGAAATTTCCAAGAAGAAAGAAGAAAAGGAGGATACCAATTTTGACATCCTAGATCAGCTGAAGCATACATGTGTTCAGATATCCCTATTTCAAGCCATAAAGGATGTTCTAATCTATGACAAATCTATCAAGGAAGCTTGTCTTAAGAAGCCAGGAAGGAAGAAGAGAGGCCCAACTACAATTCATGTGGTGGGACAACTAGCTGATATCATGCTAGGAAAAGTGACTATTCCCAAGTATAATGACCCAGGCAGTCCTTTGGTAGCAATTGTCATAAATGGGATCCAAGTGAAGAATGATATGATTGATTTAGGGGCAACAATCAATGTAATGACCAAAGACATCTTATAACAACTAAACATTGCAAGTATGATATCTACTCCTATTGTCCTGTAACTTGTTGATAAATCTACTGTTAAGCCTGATGGTGTAGTAGAGGATCTTGTGGTAGTTCTAGACTCCTGGGAATATCCAACTGATTTTATGATTCTTTCTCCTAAGGCTACACTAGGCGGGTATCCCATCATTCTTGGAAGGCCTTGGTTGGCAATTGTAGATGCATACATTGGATGTCAGCCAGGTGACATGACCATTTCAGATGGAAGGAGTACTAAAATTTTTGTTCTTTATCCACCTACTCAACCATCTCATGATGAAGAAGATTTTGTATGACCACAAGTTGGTGAAGAGGCTGAGGAAGTTAATTTTGTGGCACAACTTATGATGCTAGGTAGAAGCTCTTTCATGCAGCTCCAAGATGAGGATGAAGTGTTGGCTAATCTCATTCAGAATCATTATGAAGTGGAGGAACCATCACCTTCTACTTTGGTTAGGACACTTATGTCTGCTCTTCCTACAACCATTGTTCCTGTAGACATTCTTTTTGTAGATGATCTTCCTACAACCATTGTTCCTGCCGACAGACTTCCTACAACAACAGGTATGTTCCATACATTACTGTCGTATGAAATAAATGTACCATGTATTAATGAAGCAGCCATGATAGAGTTAACTACACAAGTCTAGGTGTCAGAGGGAAAATATCTAAATGTTAATAGTAGATTGAATGAAGAGAAACAACTGCTATTGGAAAACCTATTAAGGGCCCATCAGCATGCATTTGCATGGGATTATCATGATATGAAGGGACTAGATCCTAAAATTTGCACCCTCAAAATTTATATCAAAGATGATTGCACTCCAGTAAGACAACCAAAAAGAAGGATTAACCCTGCACTAAGAGAAATTGTGAAAGGAGAACTGCAAAAATTGCTAGATGCAGGATTTATCTACCCCATTTCAGATAGTCAGTGGGTATCTCCATTAGTGATTGTTCCCAAGAAAGGAGGGAAATTGTGACTTTGTGTTGATTATAGGGAACTTAATGCTACCACCAAGAGGGATCACTTTCTTTTATCCTTTATTGATCAAGTTTTGGACACACTTGTAGGAAAGCAATACTTCTCTTTTCTAGATGGATTTAGTGGCTACAACCAAATCCAAATTTCACCAGAATACCAGGAGAAGAGCACATTTACCTATCCATGGGGGACCTATGCCTATTCGGTACTCTTATTTGGCTTGTGCAATGCACCTGCAACTTTCCAGAGGGAAGTCATTAGCATATTCTCAGACATTTCTCATGATTGCATGGAGATTTATATGGATGACTTCACCACTTATGGTGCTGATTTTAATCAAGCATTGGAGAATGTCAGGAGAGTCCTACAGAGATGTGAAGACCAAAAATTGTCCTTAAATAGTGAAAAGTGCTTCATGATGATGCAAGAGGGTGTAGTTCTTGGCCACTACATCTCCCACAAGGGAATTCAAGTAGATCCTGCAAAATTGAGGTAATCAAAAATCTTCCTACACCTACAAAATAGAAGGATGTTAGGATTTTCTTGGGTCATGTAGGATATTGTAGGCAATTCATCAAGGATTTCAGCAAGGTAGAAACACCATTGTATACCCTTCTCACCAAAGATGTTGAATTTCAGTCGACTAAAGCTTGTGACAAGGCATTTTCTGACTTGAAGACAACTTTCACTCATGCTCTTGTACTCAAGGGACCCAATTGGGAGGTTCCTTTCCACATCCACACTAATGCATTAGATTATGCCATAGGATCAGTCTTAGAGTAGAAAGAGGGAGCTGTTGAAAATTCTATTTACTTTGTTAGCAAAAATTTGCAAGGAGTTGAATTCAATTATATACTGACAGAGAAAGAGATGTTGACAGTAATCTATGCACTGAACAAATTTAGACATTACATAACGGGCTACCAAATATTTGTGCACACTGATCATGCAACCATTAGGTATCTCATGAATAAACCTTTGATCACAGGTAGATTAGCAAGATGGTTATTGTTGATGCAGGAGTTTGATATAACCATTATGGATAAGCCAGGGAAGGCCAATGTGGTTGTATATTTTCTTTCAAGGCTAACTACATCAAAAGACAATCAACCCATAGATGACTCTTTTCCTGATGAGAATCTATTCTCTCAGTGTACAAATACCCTAGTATGCTGACATAGCCAATTACTTGGTTATAGGTAGAGTTCCTTCTCACTTCTCCCCAAAAGAGAAAAGGGCACTCATTGAAAAATATTTTCCTTTCTCTTGGATTGTTGGATGTTTGTTTTATACTAGACTTGACCATGTCATGAGAAGATGTGTGAGAGATGATGAGACATATGAAATTTTGCATGCATGTCACAATGAACCATGTGGAGGACACTTTGAAGCCAAGAGGACATCAATGAAGTTTTTGAACATAGAATATTACTAGCCAACACTCCACAAGGATGCAGGAAGGTATACCGGAAAATGTGATAGATTTCAAAGAATGGGCAGACCATCCAGATCTGATGAAATGTCACTTTGCCCTCAAATAGTAATCACACCCTTTGACAAGTGGGGATTGGATTTTGTGGGACCAATTGACCCTCCATCAAATGGTAATTTTGATATATTGGTATGCACTGATTATGTAACAAAATGGGTAGAAGTTAAGGCCATGAAGCATGCAAGAGATAATAGGGTTGTAGATTTTCTTTATGAGGATATTTTCACAAGATATGGAGTCCCAAGAGAAATAGTGCTTGATCAAGGGCCACAATTCACATCAACTCTTGTTGCAGCACTAGTGAATGAGTACAATATAAGGCACAAAAATTCTACTCCTTATCACCCCCAGGCTAATGGCCAAGTTGAAGTGACCATCAGAGAGATTGAAGCCATTCTAACTAAAATAGTAGCTATCCATAGGAAAGATTGGGAAAATAGATTACCAGAAGCTATTTGGGCCTATGGGACAACCTGGAAAACAACTACAGGCTTCACCCCATTTGAGTTGTTGTATGGAAAGACAACTATGATGCTAATTGAATTTGAACATAAGACTCTGCAAACTGTAGTAGATTTGGGGATGGATATTTTTGAAGCACAGAGAGAAAGAATCATGCAACTAAATGCTTTGGACGAGATAAGAAGAGCAGTCTTGCAACATGCAGAAGTAGTGTAGAATCAGAGAATCAAGTGGCATGACAAATTTATCAAGGAAAAGAAGTTCAAACCAAGAGATTGGGCCTTGCTCTATGATTCAAGATACCAGGACAATGCAGGAAAATTGCAGACAAGGTGGCTAGGACCATACGAAGTTGCTAAGGTATTTCCTAATGGAGCTATTCAGCTCACCACCATTGACCCTGTCAGGTTCAAATTACTTGTCAATGGTCATCGCCTCAAATTATACCATAAGACAGCTTCTAAAGAAGAGTTCCTGCAACAATTCACCCAACACTCAAAGCTTCCTATAGCCGAAGGTGGTGGACCTAGTGTCCCTCCTTTAGCCTAATTGAGGTACATACTTTTCATAATAAAGACTTTCACTTACATGGAAGTCCATTTCTTCATCATCCACCCATCCACCCATCCATAACCACCTTTCTCTCTCTTCCATCACTTCATTCCACCTCATCTTCATTTATTGCTCAATTTATTCTCCAACAAGGTGAGCGTTACTTTATCTGTGATCTTTGCATCAAATCTTCCACACATCCAAGTATGTGCACATTAATTGCTATCTTTAATAATCTTTTAAGTGCGTTCATTTAATCACTGTACTTTAGTATAGGTATTCACATAAATGCCATCATTACCTATCAATCGCCACTCCCATCTCAAATGTGTGGACACATGTCCAAATTTAGGTTGGGGGGGAGGGAAAGAAAAAGATGCAAATATTTTGTGAATTTATTGTCCATGTGTCAAATCATATTAGGCTACATCAGAAATTCAAAAAATGAGCTAATTTGAAATTTGAGTGGAAGGACAACTTGCATGTGTGAAGTGACAATAGTTGTAGCCGCCATTTCTTCCTATCATAATTTTCCTTTATCACTCATTTTCTTGCCATTATTTTCCTGTCGTAATCTTGAGTTGCAAGCAAAAAGGAAAAAATAAATAAAGGAAATTCAGTCAAACTGGCACTAGAAATTTAGCAGGTTGGCACTGGAAATTAGCAGACACTGCATGGAAGTGCATTTGATTTTCAGATGGGAATTGCAGGAGAGTAAGCATGGCTGAAGCCATTCCTAGTGCTTCAACCTCTGGTGCTAGCTCTTGCATGAATTCTCCTGTAGCAAAAGAAACCATAGAAATTAGTTCTTTTGGAACAAAGCACTCAGAAAAAGAAAGCTCTTCCTTGGATTTTAATGATGAATTTCCACTTGAAACCCTCATGAAAACTAGGGCACAATAGAGAGGTAGAAATGAGAAAAGGGAAGGCTAAAACACAACCTGTAGAAAGAAAAGTGTGAAGTTCTAAGAAGAGGAAGGTTGATACTGTTCATCTTCCAGCCAAAGGAAAACATGAGACCTCCCAAGAAATCAAGACCAATTGGGCCTATGATTAGTACACCTCTATAGGGAAGCCCTACACCTGGTGAGACCTCACATGAGGACCCTGAAGCTCCAATGGAGCAGGAGAATGTTGAAGAAGAAGAAGACATATTTAAGAGAGCAACAAACTTAACATTGGCCGATCTTGCTAACATTGTGGAAGAATTGGAAGAAAATTAGGACTTCCTACAACATAAGCATGAAGTCTCGCAGCAACAACCAGAACTGGAGCAGGAGTTCCTACAACCACAACAAGAACAAGAGTCCCTACAACAAAAGGAAGAAACAACACCCTTGCAAGTTCTGGAGATAGTTGGACAGCTTGAGTCCATGCAAATAGTGCCATATGAGGAGCTACCATCAACAAAAAGACTAGTAGGCATTCATAATCCTCGTAGTTTTATAGTACATGCAGCAATTTTGAATTTATGGAAACAGGTATAGAAAAGGGAGGAAGAATGGAAAAAGGAAAAATTGAAATTGAAGGAGGAAATTCAAAAGAAGGATGAAGAGATTGAGGATAAAGATGTAGAAATTTCCACCCTGAAGCAGAGGGTAGATGATATGGCAGCTTTGGTGCCAAAGATTTTGGAATGTAGAGATCCTCTGAGGGTCTATGCTCTACTCCTGAAAGAGAAGTATCTCTGTTTTAAGATGTTGAGACTTGCCTCAGGTTTGAATCCTTCTATTGATACCCCTCTAGAATTTTTCAATGCTTATAGGATTGCCTCACCTGAAATGAAGAATTTTCTATGTGAATTTTATTTACATAATTATGCTATCACAAAAGACCATGATTGGAATCCACTGCTGTATGTTGGGGATGTTCAATTGAGAGCATTCATGTCTTGGGTGCAAAATGAGATTAGTTGGGGACAACAACATGGTGCTTATAAACAATTGGAGTATGATATCCCCTTGCCTATTAGAGCAAATCAAGCAACCCAAGGGCTATTTATAGAGAATGGCATAGAATTCTACTCAGACCAAGTTATGGCAATAGGATTATGCCTTAGATTGAGGCAGTTTACATTGAGTATGAGGTAAAGACAACAACAAAGGAGGAAACCATGAGGAGATGTTTATCACGAAGATGGAATAGTTTGACTGATGAGCTGAAACAAGTTGAGCCTCATTCCATCCACAATTATGTTGCAACATTAAAAATAATTGAGAGGAATATTTAGATTGGGAGAACTCAGGGACGGTCTTGGCTTCCCCTGACTTTTCAACCACCCATGCTCATGTGACCTGTGCCAAATTTTAGATTCTACCAGTATGACATTGTTGTAGAGAGGCAGAGATGGAATAAGTTTGACAGATTGGGAGGATTCTATTGGAACCCTAACTCATGTACTACAACCACTGATGTTGGACAACTCAATTACAAATTTCAGAGCTTGACCAAGTAGAAGAACAACTCTTCCCCTACTAGAGGACCAACAAAATGTTAGGTTGGTGATGCAGAGTCCGGAGGCTCAACCTTAATCAACTTGGAAACCTGCCTTCAAGAAGTATCCAGAAAGATTAAAATTACCACATAAAGTAATTCAACCAGCCTTCCAAGTTCTACAATCATCAGAAGCACAATTTCCCAATTTCACTCTTAAACCCCAGTTTTAGTGCAAACCAAGTTTAGGCATTTTCACCAACATTTTCCAAAACACCTAAAAAAATAAAGGATGATTAAGATACCCTTTTTCAAGTTATAAAACATACAGGAAAACCAATATCAACTCTTTTAGACGAACTCAAAGATCCAATACTCCTGCCATGGAAAAGGCTAGTGGATTAGCCCACTTTTACAAAGAAAGTACACTTCAAACTCCACCAAACTTTATGAAACCTTGGGGAAGAAATTAAAATGGCCAAAAACTACTAAATCCACCACTAGTTTCCAGAAATCACTCTTCCAACATAGCACAGCCTAAAACCCTTGATTCTAGGCCTTCAAAAGGAGGGTTTATTGTAAATCATACCTCCAGACCTTTCCAGACTCTGCAACCTGTTCAAACACGTATAATTATGCCTGAAAAATATTTAAACTTCATCACATAGGTTATTTCTTCCAGAAAACTCATAAACCATCATTTAGTTCCTCACTTTCATAAGGAAAATCACCCAAATTCAACCTAGGGCAACACCCAAAACCCACAAACACACTTCCTCTGACTTGCAAATAATTTGGAAACCTATTTTACAACAAATGGGGTCATTCCACCGAGTTACAATTGCTACAGTAGGTGGAATGCCCTAAAAACTCATTTTAATACTCTCAAACCACCAATTTACACCAAAACAGGGCAGTTTCAGTAAAACGTCAATAAAATCCTCTAAACTCAATAAAAATTCACCAAACCACTTTCAAATGAAATCTGACACTCTCCTCTTTCCAACCATAATAGGTTTGAGCCCGTACAGTTCGTACAAAGGTCGTACCACACGTTTTAGCAGCAAATTTACACAGAAATTTCCAGAAAGTAGCCTTTTTTTCATTATAACTTCAAAAAAATGATTCAACAACCATACCTCGACCATGAGATGCTTATTTAACATCTAACCACCCTTACAAACATCCTCCAATTCGAATTTTAATTAGTTGGACATTGGAAACCAACTTTTTACCAATTAGACCCCTAATTGCCTAGTTTTGCACTTTTAACAATTTGTTGACAATAAGTACATTTTTATGCAACCTTTTGCATTTTTTGAACTAAATAACATCAAAAACCCCTAATTACATCATTAATAGTCTCAAAGACCTTATTTAACATAAAAATTACTCATACTATCACTAACTCCTAGACTAACCCTCATAGAATGCACTTTGCAATTACATGTTTTTAGGTGCTCCTGCACCATACTCCCCGGGTACAAAAAATTTATGCCCCATAAATTACTCCAAAGGTTTTCTCCAACTCTCTACACAATCCCTTCAAACCTGCTCCAAGTCACCTGCATGGAAATCTTCCTCCAAGGGACTTTATACCCTTCATACTTTGCTTTGACTGCACCTTGCCATGCTTGATCCTGCTCAAATGAATCTGCTTGCTGCCTTTTGTCTTTATTAACACCTGCAAACAAAAATTCAATACAAAAACTGAAACAACCATGCATTAGTGTCTCTTTTTCATGCTCTTCCATGAGCCTTGGCCAATTATACATGTAGTTCTGCCCTTCAATTCTATTATTTGCAACATAATCTGCATTTTTCCCTTCCACTTTCATTTTAACCCTTGGTCTGACCACTGTCAGAAGGATGAACAAATCAGTGATTCCCTTCACTCTCAGCCCCTTATCCTTCCACTTCACACCTGCACTCAAATGAATTATGCTTAGATCCCTTGTCTCAATAGCATACAATAGCCTGATTACTAAACTCAGCAACCAAGGACAACTCACTATCCCAATCTCAAATTTTCCTCTCTTCTCCAACTCAGTTGGAAACCACACACACTGTCTTCTCTTAGCCATTCCCTGACCTAGCATCTTCAACATCTCAATTCTAACCTCTATCCTTATTGCAACTCTTTGCAAAACCTTTGCCATATGTCCTTCACCTCTCATGGTGACCAACCTCTGCTCAACTCCTATAAACTCTCCAAACTCTTCCATAGTCTCCTTCACTGTTTTCTGCCAATCTTCATAGCTGACTGTCTTTTTCCTGACTTCCACAACCTGCTCATTATCTTCAAGCCTTACAAGACTTCTTTCATTCCTCTCATCATTTTTCTTTTTAGTCACTTCCTCATTCTTCATTTTCTCAGTTTCCAAGACCTTTTTACCCTCTGTCACACAGTCCACTGTGTTTACAATCCCTGTCTTTTCATCACTTACACTTGCTGTCAAGGGACACTCTACTGCCCCAATCATGATCTTGTCATAATTTTCAAGCCTTTCATGGCTTTCCCCAACTTTCCCACCTGTCTTATCTGCATCTCTTCTTTTCCCTTTAACATTCTCAGCCTTCAAAACTTCCCTGTCATCAGTTGTTCTGCCCTGCTGCAGCTCATCTTCTTTGTTATCAGACTTTTGTGATTGCCCAATCCCCTGTCCAGTCAGCAGACATTGCTCATCTCCTCTATAGACCTCACTAGGCCTTCCTTGGTTCTCCATTGGTAATTCTCCTTCATTCTTATTCTCTTCTCTTTGAGAGATCTCTGCCCCAAGTGCCTCCTACTCACAATACTCTGTCTCAGCTTCTTGTACCACTGTGTTTTTCATAGGTGTCTGCCCTTGAACACCATTAACCTGCAATGAACAAACTTCTTTTTGTCCTTTATCTTCAACACAATCCTCAAGCTTACCTTGCTCTTTTAAGGTCATTTCATGTTTGACCTTCACTTCCCTTGTCTCCCTTATGTCTTCAATCTGCACTGTCCTTCCCAATGCTTCTTCATGATGTTTTTCTTTCTCCATTGCAACTATGCTATGCCCTTTTTCCTCATCCTTGTCTTTGTCTTCTTTATATCCTAAGAACTTTTGTCTTTCCTGCAGTAGCACCCTTGTTTTCTTGTCTTGGCCATCTTCCACCAATGAAGTCAGAATATAAATCCTCCCATCCTTTTTAATCTGGTAACTATTATCCCTGCCATAGTACACAACAAATCTTTCCCAACACCATGGTTTCCCAAACATTAGATGACAAGAGTGCAATGGTACAATATCACATAATATTTTGTCCTTATATTCACCTATTTCAAATTCAACCCATGATTGTTCTTTAACCAAAAATGTGTTCTCACCATTAATCAATGAAACATAATAAGGTGAATCATGTGGGAACCTTTCTAAGTTCAATTTTTCAACCATTTCAAGAGCTACCAAGTTATCCAAACTACTTGAATCAACCATAACCTTGCATATCTTACCTTTGCACTTGCACCTAGTCTTGAAAATTGCATTCCTCATCTGTTTCTCCTTCTCATTCAAACCTCTGGTAGCCATGATGTCCTTTCTCCTTCAATCTTTAAGAGATCTACTTCCTTGCTCTGATACCACTCTGATGCAGAGTCCGGAGGCTCAACCTTAATCAACTTGGAAACCTGCCTTCAAGAAGTATCCAGAAAGATTAAAATGACCACATAAAGTAATTCAACCAGCCTTCCAAGTTCTACAATCATCAGAAGCACAATTTCCCAATTTCACTCCTAAACCCCAGTTTTAGTGCAAACCAAGTTTAGGCATTTTCACCAACATTTTCCAAAACACCTAACAAACTCAAGGATGATTAAGATACCCTTTTGCAAGTTATAAAACATACAGGAAAACCAATATCAACTCTTTTGGACAAACTCAAAGATCCAATACTCCTGCCATGGAAAAGGCTAGTGGATTAGCCCACTTTTACAAAGAAAGTACACTTCAAACTCCACCAAACTTTATGAAACCTTGGGGAAGCAATTAAAATGGCCAAAAACTACTAAATCCACCACTAGTTTCCAGAAATCACTCTTCCAACATAGCACAGCCTAAAACCCTTGATTCTAGGCCTTCAAAAGGAGGGTTTATTGTAAATCATACCTCCAGACCTTTCCAGACTCTGCCACCTGTTCAAACATGCATAATTATGCCTGCAAAAGCTTTAAACTTCATCACATAGGTTATTTCTTCCAGAAAACTCATAAACCATCATTTAGTTCCTCACTTTCATAAGGAAAATCACCCAAATTCAACCTAGGGCAACACCCAAAACCCACAAACACACTTCCTCTGACTTGCAAATAATTTGGAAACCTATTTTACAACAAATGGGGCCATTCCACCGAGTTACAATTGCTACAGTAGGTGGAATGCCCTAAAAACTCATTTTAATACTCTCAAATCACCAATTTACACCAAAACAGGGCAGTTTCAGTAAAACGTCAATAAAACCCTCTAAACTTAATGAAAATTCACCAAACCACTTTCAAATGAAATCTGACACTCTCCTCTTTCCAACCATAATAGGGTTGAGCCCGTACAGGTCGTACAAAGGTCGTACCACACGTTTTAGCAGCAAATTTACACACAGAAATTTCCAGAAAGCAGCCTTTTTTTCATTATAACTTCAAAAAAATGATTCAACAACCATACCTCGACCATGAGAGGCTTATTTAACATCTAACCACCCTTACAAACATCCTCCAACTGGAATTTTAATTAGTTGGACATTGGAAACCAACTTTTTACCAATTAGACCCCTAATTGCCTAGTTTTGCACTTTTAACAATTTGTTGACAATAAGTACATTTTTATGCAACCTTTTGCATTTTTTGAACTAAATAACATCAAAAACCCCTAATTACATCATTAATAGTCTCAAAGACCTTATTTAACATAAAAATTACTCATACTATCACTAACTCCTAGACTAACCCTCATAGAATGCACTTTGCAATTACATGTTTTAGGTGCTCCTACACCAGTTGGGGAGAGTGAAGAGCCTAGTTTTTGGTCTAGTTTTGGGTAGAATTTATAGTCTATTTGCTCATAGATGTTATGTATTTTAATGCTTAAGTGTTGGTATTGGAATAATGTTTCCCTCAAACCATTGACATTTGATATTATCCTATCTCTGTAAGCTTTAATGATATTTGGTATAATATGTGGGTTATCTATATTGATTTTGCATGTGATTAATGAATGTTTCTTAGAGTGGGTATAGATGTGCAGTTATTATGTGTACTAACCTTGACATGTAGATTTAATACGCCAAGTTGAGGAAGACATCACCAGCTGGCCATGCACCATAACGTCCAGCTAAGAAATCGCTCCAAGTGAAAGGAAGTTGACAACAAAGATTCGTCATGCAACTAAACGTAACCACCTTGTAGTGCACCTTAATCATCGAGCATGCATGGGCATTACTACTATGCTGGATCTATTCTTGACTTGCATGTCTGACCAGATTCCATGCATGCATAACCACCATCGCTCCACTTTCTCCTATTTTCCCTAAATGGTGTCCTCCCAATTATGGAGTTGACTACCTTGCTTAGTTTTAGTATAAATAATGATTTGATGTTCCTTCTTCAGGAGGTTGCACGATTTGACATTGTACTCTCATTCTCCAGTTTCAATAATACGGATACATTACTCTTTGTATGCATGATTTATAGTGAATACAATAAAGTTCTGAGTTCAAGCATCTGAGTTCTTATTAGTTTAGAGGATATTTATCCAAGGGGGCCCACTTGGTGAGTAATTTGTCTTTTTAGTTTAGCATTATTTTAGTATTACCTACTGTTTAGGACTTAGAAATTTGACATCGACTATTCTTGCAGCCACTAGAATTCCATTCTTTGACTGTTCTTGTAGCTAAAGAAAATAGCATAGTCTCTTGTTTGTCGCTCAAATTTTCATTCTTACTCTGCATTTCAGCTTAGCATAGTTGGTGGTTGATGTTCAACATTTGCTTTATTACCTTTTAAGCAATTTACTTTCAGTATTGTGTTTCTTCGCTGTAGAATGCAATGACTACTTGAGCCCCTAGTGCACATACTGTGTTGGCCCATTTCAAGTTCACATCCCTGGGTTGACAAGTTAAATGCACCTTCATGATGATTGAATAGATATTCAGGTTAGATGTCCAATCTCTGAATCATGGTTGTAAAGGCTTAGCTATGAAATCATTGTAAGAGGCCAACAGTGTCTTCCTTTTCTGTCGAAAACCTATGTATAGTATTTTGGTGTCATTTTTTTATCCATTCATCCAATCTAAAAGAAAATATATTTTTACAATCTAGACTCTATTCTATACACATAATTAAAAAATGATATTCAATTAGTTTCTTAAAAAAGTAGGGGGAGCATGCTCAATTTTTCATTTTTTAGGATGTGTCTACATTGTTCAAAAATTAATAAAAAATCATATATATTCCTTAAAAATTAGTAGATAAATCAAGCATAAACTACATGGTGTTAGCTAATCTTCTACTGAAGCAATTTTTGAGAAATTCAAAAAATTAACATTTTATGGGGAGCACTTTATGTGTTCCCCCCATTTAAACCCCCTAATCTCCACCATTTAAAAAAACATAGTTTAGGAAGTATATTCAAATCTCTATGACTCTTGTTCTTGTTGCATCTTCAAAATTTGAGCATAACTATTCAATTTCTCTTTCAATATCAATTTTTACTAATTTTAGAAAAAAAGTGGCCATTTATGACCCCTTTTTGGTCCCCCATTTCCATGTGCATACCCTCGCTCTAGATCAAGTTTGTTGATCAAATTTGGGTCTAATTCACTACAACATAATTGGTCTATGGTATGAACTTGACCTTTGATACTTTTTATCTTGTTCTCTATTATACCTGATAGCTCACTATCACACACATAAAAGTGTTGGCTTTTCTTGTTGGTTTTCAATAAACAAGGATGGAAACCCTTTTTTTAAACTAGGTAAGGATCATTGACTCAAGATTTTTGACAATATGATCATATACAACACTCTTCGAACATGCATATGCTCACTAAAATGATAGTGTAGGTTTAGTTTCATTTTAAAGCTTTATTAAAGTGTTCAAACATTTGAATAATATGCCAATTACTTTAAATATTTTATGGTATTCCCTTATTTCCAAATGAATTCTTCAATGTGATTTTTTATTATTAGAATGACTGCAACACCCAAAGACGTGTTTTTTACAAAATATTGAAAAACACCTAAATATCAAGCCTGTTATCTATCAAGTTTGTACATCTTTAAATGTTGATAGTAAAAGCACCACGATAATGTCAAGTTCTCTCTTACCTGTCTAACAATGTTTTTTTTTTTAAATTTCAAATATGTTAAGGTTTTGATCTTTTTTTGTTTGTTAGTGTCTTCCTTTTCTATCGAAAACCTATGTATAGTATTTTTGGTGTCATTTTTTATCCATTCATCCAAATTTGAAACAAATTATATTTTTACAATCTAGACTCTATTCAATTAGTTTCGAAAAAGAATAAGGGGAGCATGCTCAATTTTTCATTTTTTTTAAGACATGTTCACATTGAAAATTAGTAAAAAATCATATATTCCTTAAAAATTAGTAGATAAATCAAGCATAAACTACATATTGTTAGCTAATCTTCCATCAAAGAAATTTTTGAGATATTAAAAAAATAACATTTTATGGGGAGCACTTTGTGTGCTCCCCCTATTTAAACTTGTTAATCTCCACCATTTAAAAAAAATAGTTTAGAAAGCAAATTCAAAGCTCTACGACTGTTGTTCTCATTACATCCTCAAATTTTGAGCATCACTATTCAATTTATCTTCCAATATCAACTTTTAATATATTTTTTTTAAAAGTGGCCACTTAAGACCCCTTTTTGGTCCCTCATTTCCATGCACATACCCTTGCTCTAGGTCAAGTTTGTTGATTTGGGTCTAATTCACTATAACATACTTGGTCTAGATGGTAGGAACTTGACCTTCAATACTTTTTTATCTTGTTCTCTATTAGACCTGATAGCTCACTATCACACACATAAAAGTGTTAGCTTTTATTGTTGGTTTGCACTAAATATGGATGAAAACCTTTTGTTAAACTAGGTAAGGATCATTAACTTAATATTTTTGACAATATGATCATAGACAACACTCTTCAAACATGCATATGCTCACTAAAATGATAGTATATGTTTAGTTTCATTTTAAAGCTCTATTTAAGTGTGAACATTTGATTAATATGCCAATTAATTTACATATTCTATGATATTCCTTTATTTCCAAATGTATTCTTCAATTTTATTTTTGATTAAATTAGGGCAAATGCAACAAATTGCTTTATATACTAGCACATGACATCATTTCACAAAAAACATGTATTTTGTTGACCTTGCACAAGAAACACCAAAGGGGGTTAGTCAACAAAATTTTGAATTTAGGTGGGTCGATTTCATGCTCACAAGGATGACCCCACAACTACGAACTTGACTTAGAATAAGAACGATAAATTGGATCATGATAGATAACATTTTCATGTGATAAGTGCATGGATGAGTAGAATGATCAAGTAGATAAGTTAAATGCATAAAAATGTGAATATATAGGAAAATAATGAAGAGATCTACATAAGACAATAAGAATAAAATTGATCAAAGGATTTGAATTTGTACAAAATTATGTTAATTGTCACTATATGCATATATTAAGAATTTTTTTAAACCTCCAAATACATTTTTCACCATTACACCTTTCTATTCCTTTCTTTTTTATATCTTCCACGTTAAGATTATCTCTATATATATTGCCTCTCCACGCATTGTTTTGATCTCTTTTTATACAAAACTTGCAAAGGAAAAATCAATATTACAAATATCTCTTTGTCTTGAAGTTCAAAACCATCACTATCATGCATAATTTTGATAATTCTTTTTTACATTTAACCTTTAAAGCTATTATTATATTATATTTATACAAGTTAAAAGGTTTGGTGTAATATATTATGATTTTTAGTCATCTTCTTTTTAATATAATGGTTGATTGGTTGCAAATAAATATATTTATAGCCTTAACTTCTCTCTCCTCTCTTCTTATAAAGTTGAAAAATTCAAAAACAAAATCTCCTTTCTACAAATTTTTTAAAAAAAAACATTTCCCCAAGTCTAATACATTTTTTTAATGTATTTTTTCTTATATCCTTTTCCTTGAGTCAAATACATCTAAAGAATATGTTTGTAAGTACTCAACTTCCTATTTTCTCTTATACTAACTTTTACAAAATACATTTCCCCTCAAATTATATATTCTCCTTTAAATTAAATAAAACTAAAAATTGTTAGGGTTAGAAGGTCAATATCTAACAGTTAAATGCAGATTTGATCAATAAAAAAGAGAAATAAAACACACACAAAATTGTAGCAAAAACAAGACAACATAGAGAATTTAACGTGGTTCACCCAATCCGAGCTACATCCAAAAAACCACAACCATCCAGTGATTTTATTATCTAGTGTAAAACATATTACAATCTTGCTAATAATACCATACTACAACCCCCCATCCTAACTGCTTATAACAAGCTTTATAGAAGCTTCCAAAATTAGGGTTTTACAAAGTCATTTTTTTCAGTGACGATGCAAAAAACAAGAAATTTTTTTTTCCTCAGGGGCTACCAACCTCGAACCTTGGCAAGGATACATGAAGAGTGTATAGTATAGCATGATTAGTCACCACAAACCAACAATATCCCACTTGGAGACTGATCAGGGTCCACACCAAACAATCTCCCACTTGGAGACTAATCCTGGACAACACCGCTGCACTTACAACTCCCACTGGAAATAAGCACCTTGGACCCTGCTACTCTATTATACTTGAATTCAACCTTGAAGGCCAATTGAAGTTGAAGAGGAGCTCAACTTCTCCCTTGTCACTACCTTCATAAATATATCCATTAGATTGGCATATGTATTTATCTTTTCCAGCTTGACCTGTCCATCCTCCAACATTGACAAAATGAAATGATATCTCAACTATATGTGTTTGGTTTTAGAATGCAAGGTAGAATTATTTGCAAGATGTATAGCACTCTGGTTGTCCATAAACAAGTAATTTTCAGCCTGTTGTTTTCCCAACTCTTCCATGAAAAGTTGCAGCCATATCATCTCCTTTGTCGCCTTTGTTGCAACAACATACTCTGCCTCTGTGGTTGATAAAGAAACCACCTTTTGCAATTGAGAAATCCAACTCACTGTTGTCCCACCAATTGTAAATACATAACCTATGGTACTCCACCTGGTATCTACATCCCCTGCCAAATCTGAGTCAACATAACCTTTTAAATTAGTATTAGAGCCCCCAAAACATAAGCATTTATTAGATGTACCTCTCAAGTACCTGAGAATCCATTTTACCACATTCCAATGCTCAACATTGGGATGACTCATATACCCACTAACAACTCCTACAACATGTGCAATATCTGGTCTTATGCATACCATGGCGTACATTAAACTACCTACAGTTGAAGCATATGGTACCTTGGACATTTTTTCTTCCTCCTCTTGTGTCTTTGGACACATATTCTTAGTCAATTTAACATGACTGGGCAAAGGTGTGCTGACAGCTTTTGCATTTTCGATATGAAATCTTTGCAACACCTTCTTAACATAATCAACTTGAGATAAAAGCAATTTTTTGTTTTTCCCATCTCTTGTAATCTTCATACCAAGGATTTGTTTTGTTTCCCCCAAATCCTTCATAGCAAATGAATTTGCTAACTGTTGTTTTAACTCCCTTATGTGATCCATGTTACACCCCGCTACAAGCATATCATCAACATATAAACATAAGATAATGTAGCTATCATAATCTAACCTCTTAAAATAAACACAATGGTCTAAATTACACTAACTGTAGCCTTGCTCAACCATAAAACTATCAAATTTAATATACCATTACCGAGGTGCTTGCTTAGAGCCATATAAAATTTTCTTCAATCTGTAAACTATTTTCTCCCTACCTTTGACCTCAAAAACTTGAGGTTGTTCCATATATATTTTCTCTTCCAAATCACCATAGAGAAAGGTTGTTTTAACATCAAGTTGTTCTAAATGCAAATCTTTAGCAGCCACAATACTTAAAACATTACGAATAGAAGTCATTTTAACAACTGGAGAAAAGATTTCATCAAAATCAATACCCTTTTTCTATGCAAATCCCTTTACAACTAATCTAGCTTTAAATCTTTTCTTACCTCCATCCTCCTCTTTCAGCCTATAAACCCATTTGTTTGGTAAATCCTTTTTACCTGCAGGAAACTTGTATATTTCCCAAGTCTGATTTTTCAGTAAGGAGTCCATTTCTTCTTCCATTCCATGCTCCCACTGAATCTTGGCATCCACCTACATAGCTTCATCATAACATTTCAGTTCACCAGCATCAATTAATAAAATAGAATACAAAGAGGGAGAAAATCTTTCTGGAGGTCTACTTATCCTTGAAGATCATCTAACATTCACTCCAGAGTTTGTGGTATTTGTTGTTGTTGTGGAGCACGAGGAACCACTGGAACATTGTTGTTTGTTATATCATCCAACACTACATAATCATTGTCTTTCTTCTCATGTTGTTGCAACTGATCTTTGTACAACACTTTCTCATTGAATATGACATCCCTGCTTCTCACAATTTTTTTATTTTCAAAATCCCAAAGCCTATCACCAAATTCATCAATGCCATATCCAACAAATATACATTACTTTGATTTTGCATCAAGCTTGGTTCTATTTTCAAAATCTACATGTGCCAATGGTTCACAAATGAAGGTCTTGAGAAAAGAATAACTCACCTTCTTACCTGTCCATTCTTCCTCTAGAATACCACAACTCAAAGGATTAGAGGGACCTCTATTGATTAAATAAACAACAGTGTTACAGCCTCTGCCCACATGTTTAAAGGCAACCCAACATGCAATCTCATAGTCTGTGCATGCTCCATTATTGTTCTGTTCATGCGCTTAACCACTCCATTTTCTTGTGGAGTCCTTGGAACCGTTTTCTTCCTACGAATACCATTATCTAGAGGAACAATAATCTTCAAACTCTTTGCTGCAATACTCACCACCATTATCAAATCTGAGACATTTTAACTTTTTTCCTATCTCATTCTCAACCAAGCTTCTCTATTTCTTAAAAGTTTCAAATAAATCAAATTTCTACCTAAGGAAATAAATCCATACCTTCCTTTTTGCATCATCAATAAAAGTGACATAATACTCACCACCATTATCACATCTGAGACATTTTAACTTTTTTCCTATCTCATTCTCAACCAATCTTCTCCATTTCTTAAAAGTTTCAAATAAATCAAATTTCTACCTAAGGAAATAAATCCATACCTTCCTTTTTGCATCATCAATAAAAGTGACATAATACCAAGAGCCACCAAGAAAAGATACTTGAGCTGGTCCCCATACATCCGTATGCGCAAGCTCCAATTTCTCATCTTTCTTTTGCTTCCCATCCTTGAGAAACCTAACTCTCTTTTTTTTTCCACACACACAACTTTCAGAGAATCCATATTAACACATTTCAGACCTGGTAAAACATTCTTTGAATGAAGTACTTTCATACCTTTTGCACTCATATGCTCAAGTCTATTATGCCATAGTGTTGATCCAGAATCCGTAACAACTGTCTGATTTTCTGCCTACTGAACTATAGTAACTATTCTTAAACATTGATTTTTATCTATGATAGCTAAAGTAGAAGGAACAATATGACTTGTACAAAGATACAAGGTTCCTACTTTCACACCTTTTGCTACCACTAAGGCACCTTTTGTAACCTTCTAATTTTTATCACTAAATGTAACAACACAACCTTCATCATCTAGTTGCTTTGCTGAAATTAAATTTCTTTTTAACTTTGGAACGTGCCTTACCTCATGTAGTAGCCAATGATTCCCATTCTGCAACTTATTCTTGATTCTTCCCTTTCCAACAATTTGACACGGTTTGTTGTCTCCCAAATAAACTGGCCCAAAATCTCCTTGGACATAATCAAGAAAATAACTTCTATGGGGCGTAGCATGAAATGAAGCCCCTGAATCTAACACCCAAGAATCATTAACATTATCAAGGGAAAGAATCAAAGCATCCTCATCAAATTTATTACTTACCACATTTTCCTCTTTATTGCCTTCTGTTTTGTCTCCTTTATTTTTTTGAGACCAACAATCTTTCTTTAAATGACCCAACTTACCACAATACCAACAATCCTTCTTGTCTCTAGATCCAAGACCTTTTGTCCTTTGATTTTACTTGTGACTTCCCACGACTTCTAGAATTGTTTCCTCTCTCCTTTGTTTTGCCCCTACTTTTTGCATTCAAAAAATTGCCTGATGTGGATGTTCCACTTGAGCTTTTCCTATGAATTTCCTCGCTCAAAATAACACCAACAACATCATCAAAATTCAATGTATTCAAACCAAAAAAAAAATTGCTAACAACCATTACCAAGCTATTCTTGCTTTCAGGCAAAGAACACATAATCAAAAGAGCCCTAACTTCATAAAAGTTTACATTTACAGAAGTTAATTGATTGGTAGCCATATTAAACTCATTTAAATGATCAACAACTAACCCACCTTCTACCATTTTCATATTAGATAAACACTTCATAAGAAATACCTTATTCAAAGTGGAAGGATTTTCATATAACCTCGCTAGGGTTTCCATCAACTCTTGAGTTGTCTTTATTATTGTAATATTGAATGCCACTGATTGTGCTAGGCATAAACAAATGGCTCCTAGTGCCTTTCTGTCTAGAAGATTCTAATCCTCATCACTCATTGTTGCTATTTTCTTGGCTATTCCTTCCAACAACCTCCATAAATCCTTCTAATAGAGATAATCCTCCATCTACATCTTCCATAATTGATAGTTCTGCCCATTGAATTTATCTACCTTCAATTTACCCTCGTTCGCCATTGCTCCCACTTAACTGTGAGACTCCCACTCAATCGTGATACTTTCCTACAAACGATAATCAAACACAACCCACTCTGATACCACTTGTTAGGGTTAGAAGGCATATATCTAACAGTTAAATGCAAATTTGATCAATAAAATAGAGAAATAAAACACACAAAAAATTATGGCAGAAATAAGACAACACAGAGAATTTAACATGGTTCACCCAATCCAGGCTACATCTACAAAACCGTAGCCATCCAATGATTTTATTATCTAGTGTAAAACATATTACAATCTCACTAATAATACCATACTACAACCCCCCATCCCAACCACTTATAACAAGATTTTTAGAAGCTTCCAAAATTAGGGTTTTACAAAGTCAGTTTTCTTTTTCTTTTTCAGTGATGATGCAAAAAATGGGAAAAAAAATCCTCAAGGGCTTCCGCCCTCGAACCCCCACGTAGGGCCTAGCTTGACCCTGAACCCCGATGAGGATACATGAAGAGTGTACAGTATAGCATGATCAGTCACCACATACCAAAAAAAAATTACTTTTTAAATCTCCCTTCTCTTACTAACTAAAAAGTACAAAAAAATTACATATACAAACTTTTTTAAAAACCTAAAATTTACCTAAAAATTATAAATCAATTAGAAATACACAATTAAAAACAAAAACAATTTCATTAGACTATAAACAACAACAATGAAATACTACAATCCATACCCAAATAACTAAAAACAATAATTACAAACCAAAGAAGCAATCAAAATTACAGTCAATGCCTCAACTTCTTACTATCTCCACCCTTTTACTTTACCAGAGATGTGCTTTAGATTTGGAATTGTTGTAAATTAATTCATAAACTACATCTATGGTTTGAATCCCACCAACTTTCCCATATGAGATTGTGTAGAACATCTTCAAAAAAGTAAATTTGAAAGGAAAATATTTTTTTGAAAACAAGTAATTAATGCCATAATAGAATTTGAAATGTGAACTCATTCATGCCAGAAAGACCAAAATAAATGGAAAGAACAAAAATCATGAAAATACATTGAATTCAATAATAAATTTAATATATCAAAATTTCAAAACATACAAACTTTTGTAAACAAAATTCTTAATTGATTTGCAAAGGTTGTTTCTATAATTTTCCTTTGCATCAGTAAACCTAGACTGTTTGGAGCAGGACAAAGAGGACTTAATTCTTAAATAGCTAACTTCTCATTGGAAACTCAATTTAGCATAAGCCAATACATCTACAGACCAGAGGTACAAAAAAAATCTCCATCAGAACTTCACTACAGGCCTTAGATAAAAATGTTGTCTTGATTCTTTTTCATCGATTTTTCCATCATATATATGTAGGAATTTGGAGGTTGAACTATTGTATAACTGTTTGAATGAATCTTAAAAATGGAGGCATTACTGGTTCTTAAAGATTAAAACCTTGTTTCATAATAGTCAACTAAAAATAGTGAGAGAGATAACCTAATGACGTCTTCATTCAGTGAAGAGAAGAGCTTTTGATGGGAATATGAATGGAGGGGATGCAAGAAATTCATGTAGAGGTGTTTGAATCCACCCATGATTGCTACCAATGACTAGAGCCTCTCTGTATCAAAAACAATTGAAGGGAAGATGTGGGTACATATGATTTTCCACACATATTCACTTTTTGCAGCTTGTTGACACCCTTTGCTAACACATGAGATGATACCCACTAGCTTGGCATCCAAATGCTTCAAGATTTCTTCTAGAATATCCATATTGTTGTCAAATATTTCATCGCTTGCATGGGAAATAAAGATATCAGTTGTAACTTCACCTCCTACAACTTTTTGTAACTTGGACTCCATGGGCTCCCCCACCTTGCACATGCTTTGAAATTGGATACCTAAAATAAAATGGGTATGTTCTTCAACTTATATAGAATTAGATATTACAGTGGATTGAAAACCGTCAAAATGAACTAATGGGAAACAATCCATTTGGGACAACATTTATTATGTATCCTTAACCCTTTGCTTTGATATTAGATAGAACTATATGTTTTTTTTCATAAGCAATTCCTGGAAGATATCAATTATGTCACTTTCTTTGGGACAAGCCTATATTTTATCAAACAAAATAATATAATAGTGCTTTAAAGTCTTGAGTTTACATTCATATTGTTTTTGATAAGATAAGCAACATTTACAGGGTGCTTACCCTTACACAGAGAGTCAAGAGGGCAAAAGGAAGCTAGTTCAAACCAAATGAACTAGAAGATAAATTAACAGAGACAGTTGATTGACAGTTGTAGAACAATAAAACAAGGATTAGAAAACCCCAAAACTAGAGGGCACCAATCTGACTCCCTAAACCCAAGGCCGTGAAGAGGCAATGGATTTGGGGAGTCCCTTCTTCCTCAGCACCACCGGCCAAGAACGCTCATAATCGAAATCCACCAAGCGAGGCGAGGGGAGCGGATCCACAACAACCACCCCGGGCAAGGAGCCACCATGCAACAAGGGAGTCGACAGTGAAGAAGAGGAGACAAGAGTGAAATTTTATGAAGAGTTTAACTTTGTCATTTAATTTTCTTATTTTGTCTTTATTTTATTCAATTTTGTCATTTTGTCTTGATTTTAAGAAGATTTTATTGATATATAGATTTATTAATAAATAAAATAATTTTATGTAAGACTAGATCCTTTTTGGTTCTTTTCTTTATGTTATATATCTATAACCTATTTCATATGTTCTTATGCACCTACTAATTATTTTCATTCTTATGTTCATTTTATTCTTATACATTTGTCTTATCCACTAGTTTTGTACATGTTATCCTTTGTGATCTAGCCCCTTTTCTCTTATAAAACTAGTTCATCGTTGCAAGAATGAGGTAATTCGACCTTAATTTTAAATTTTAAATTTAATTTGGATTGACTTCCTAGTTTTATCCTTCTTACCTAAGGTCAAAGAAACACAATTTTGCATGATATGTTGTTGTGTCTTTGTATATAAAGGCATTCTAAGCATTAATTCTATTCATCTCTCAATCATCAAATATTTATCATCTATCATTCACATTTATACACTTCAATTGATGCATTAAGGGAATCTAGTTTTTCAAAAACATTTTAGGTGCATGCATTACTAAAGATTGTTATTTTTTATTATTTGTACATATTTTATAAAATTGACTTAGGAGAATGTATCCCATCATGGCATATTAGTATCCCTAGAAATATATTTTTAAATATTGTCAACCCATAGATATCATGAAGCACAAATGAAATCACAATACATCAACCAAAGTGAAGGAAAGGAGTCTATAGATCACACATTATAATTGCACAAACACAAAATAAGTTTGTAGTCCATTAGCCTTAAATTGAAAAACTCATACGTACACAAAATCTACAAAATATTCTTATTCCAAACCATTATTGATATATCATCTACATATCTTAATCTTAAAGAACATATTAGATTCAAATATTCATGAATCTTTATATATCATTATTTATAAAATTAAATATACATGTTCTTATTAATGTTTCATATTTTGATTATCAATATAATATTTAAATATTAATTTATAATTAGTAAATTTAAATTAATTATACTTTTATTAATTTATATTTTATTAAATTAACTTAAAATAAGGAAAGTTTCTTTTACTAAATGGAACATATATTTATTATGTTACTTTGGGAAAATATTATTATCCCATATAACTAAACAAATTATTTTTTCCCTTCGTTTAATCTAGGTTTATTAAATAATTATAAGAAAAATCAATTATAATCTAATAATTTAGATTTAATAAATGATATTTAAGAATGATAAAGTATGTAAATTGTTGCTAGTCTAAGAAAATCAAATATTATGTTATTAGATATTTAGTTTGTGAAATAATAATGAAGTTAAAGATTTAGTATAATATAGATTTTTTCATCTAAGTATAAAAATAAAGATAATTTAGGTCTACTCAATGTCTAAAATTTTGTGTATATTATTCTCTCAGTCAATTTTGTGGTTATAGAATAATCCTACTCTTTATTGATTTAATCCTTTATATTTAGTCCTAATCTATTGCGATGTAAATTTCTATTGTATGATTCATTGAATTTATATTATGTTTTGATTATTAAAGATTAGTGGTATTTAAAAATTCCTTTGGGAAATTATCAAATCACAAGAGCCAAGTTTCCCTATGTCAAACATCTTGATTGGACTAAATTTACACTTATGATAAAGATTCACAAATAATGGTTAAACATACAAGTGATATAGAGAGTGATTTAGATACAAAGTATTATTCCTTTAAAAGATTCAAATTAAAATATTTCTAAACAGTCCTTATAGATATGAATGATCATTCTATGATTGTTTGACAATTACTTTAATGTTCAAATGAATGTAGATTTAAATACCAAGACATAATAAATTGTCACACAAGTGTGTACTACACCAACTTTTGACAACTCTCAAAAAAGGGCAAGAATCAACAATAAGGATTTGAAATTTTTAATTTCAAGTTAGATCTTGGTCATGTGTGATTAGTCTTGTATGCCATGGAAAAGAGCTAAGATAGAGAATATAGAATCTTGGGATCAATATAATGAATATATAGATGTGTAGGCTAGTAAATCAATAGAAGTCCAAATAGAATTAAAATAAGAAAAAATATATAGAAATACATGTAAGTACAAATAGATAAAGATTTTAAAAAGGCTCAAACTTAATACAAAAGTGTATCATATATGTTGCAATATAATTATATCAAAAAATTCTCTCAAACTAAACCAAAATCTAAATTGAAATTAGAATAAATATATAAAGTTCACAATTACAAAACTATAAAACAACGTTTATATTACACATTATAACATCCTAATTTCACATTAAGTACTAGCTATTGCACTTTAGGTGTGCAATGGGTTACGCCGAAAAATTGTATGGTGTAATAATGTCAAAGTGACTTCCATTGAATTTACTATGGATACACTACATAGAAATCAAAATCATCATTAATCTCTAAAAAATCATTATACATATTCATTTTTTCTTATTATATGTATTTAAAATTGTAATATACAATTCTTATAATACATTACTCTATAAATTGAAAATATACCTTTTATTATTTTTAAATAAAATATAATATTATAATAATAATTCCATTAACACCTAAACCTTAACCCCTTGATTTATTTATATATCATAAAAGAAAAAAATCATTATGAAATATCTCACCAATATTATCCGATGTGTAAAGGACCTCACTTAATATTAGTTATATAAAATAAAACTTTTGTGACCAATACATTACTAAAAAAATATATAATGATGACATTGTTGAGTATAAGACATTAAAAATCTCTAATGACCACATTATCAAGCATTGATAAACAACAATTACAATAATCCTACATTGGTAGCCCTTCAGCCTTTGCTTCATGCCATGTAGATTCCTAGAGAGTCTAGGTGTTGTGGAAACTACTCTCGCAAGACACATACTTCAAATAGATGATGCATACATACTAATTCATGGAGGATTTCAAGGGAGATAATAGAGTGCTTGATCAGGTCTCTCCACAGTCCTATCTTTCAAGATGGTTGTGACATTTTCAGAGAAGCTGGTAGACCCATTTGTAACCTTCTTCGTCTTTCATCTAATGAAAGGATCAAGACTGCAATGTAAGATAGGAGATGATGGAGTAGAGTCTCAAGGAAATCGCTTGGGGCTCTTCAAACAATAAAGAGCCTTTTCCAACAAAGTCTCAATAATGGTTTGTAGGCATGAGACTTGTTTTAGGCTCAAATCTCACATTATATGCAGCATATGGACTAATAAAGATAGAGAAAATCAAAAGATAGAGAATGAGAGAAAGAGACAAATTTAGATAGATAGAGAGAGAGAGAGAGATGGAGAAAAATATTGAAAGAGAGGGATTTAGATAAAGAGAGATAGAGCATGAGAGAGAAACATAAGAGATACAATGGAAAAAAAAGAGAAAGGAGAAACTAAATTTTGATTGGTTGCTTCATGTCAAAAATCCAAGGATGGATAGTGTCCATGGGGAGTTATGGTCAAGGTAACATGTCATTTGATCAAGGATATGATAATTCACCTTTAAGACCTCTTCAATGTACCCATTGCACACTTAAGGAGACAAACATATAGAGAGAGAAAGAGAAAGGAAGAGAAAAGGGAGAGGGAGATAGAGATAAGTAATAGATAGGTGGAGAGAGAAAAAAGAGGAGAGCAAGAGAGGGAGAAAAATGAGACAAAGGAGGAGAAAGCTCATCAAAGATATAAATAAAGGGATAAAATGAGGGATAGGGAGAAAAATAGAGAAGAGAGAGAAACAAAGATAGAGATAGAGATAGAGATAGACAGAGAAAGAGAGATAAATAGAAATAGAGAGATAAAGAGGGAGAAAAAGAGATATAGAGGAATAAAGAGGTACATAGAAAGAGGTTTGATAGTGAGGGAGATAGAGAAAAATAGATGAAGGAAAAGAGGAAGACATAAGAGGAGAGAGGCATAGATAGAGATAGTCACATAAAGAGATAAGGAGATAAAGATAATTAGAGGGAAGAAAAGATATATATAGAGAGAGGGAGATAATGAGAAACATATAGATAGAGAGGGAGATAGAGAGATAGAGGCCGAGAGATAAAGAGATAAAAATGAATAGATATAAATATAGGGAGGGTGATTGATATATCTCTACCTATCACTCTCTATCTGTCCATATCTCCCACTATCTATATCACTCCCTCTCCCCCTCTCTATCTATAGAGCTATCTCTCTCTCTCCCCCCTCTCTCTCTCATTCACTCTATCTCTTATAATCTCTATCTTTATCTCTATTTCTCTCTTTATCTCCCTCTCACTCCTCTCTCTATCACTTTCTAACCATATCTTTTTCTACCTCTATCACTATCTCTCTATCTCTTTCACTATCCCCCTCTATCTCTCAATATCATCCCCTTTATATGTCTCTCCCTCTCTCCATCTCTATCCACCTATCTCTAATTCTCTCTATTTGTCCATCTCTTTGTCTTTCTCTCACTCTCCTCCTCTATATCTCCTTATATCTCTATCTCTCTATCACTCTATCTCAACATCTCTCTCTCTCTCTCTCTCTCTCTCTCTCTCTCTCTCTCTCTCTCTCTCTCTCTCTATATATATATATATATATATATCCCTCTATGTATATCTCTCTATCTATTTGTTTCCCTCTTCCTCTCTCACTCTATCTTCATCTCTACCCCTATTTTCCTCTCTCCCCCTTTATCTCTAGATTGTATGTCTCCCTCTCTCTATCCATTCATCTATCTCCCTCTCTATATATTTATCTCTTCCATCTCTATCTATCCCTCTCTCCTCTCTCTCTTTATCTCTCCCTCTCATCTCCTTCTCTCCATATCCATCTTCTTCACCTTCTCCATCTTCCTCTTGATCTCTATCTCCTTACCCTTCTCTATCTCACTCTTCCCCACTCTATCTCTCCCTCTTTCTATCCCTATATCTCTCTCCCTCTCTCCTTATTTCAAACATAACATGAGCCTATTGGTAATGGAGCATAATTATCTTCCTAATTTAGAGGTTTTATTTCAATCATGTTTAGATCCCTGTAAGTGGATGCATAGTTTATTTGAAGCTATCACTTCTCCATTGAGTCCTTTGTTGCACAAACAACATCATCTGCTAAATGGCCTACCAATTCACCTCATGTACTACATAAATGTATGCAAAAAATACACCAAAATTTATCGTAATTGACCTTCCACACTTCTTTGGCGTACCAATTGCACCTTTGTAGTCTATTAGTTGCATACATTTGCATAGTACATGAGGTCAATTGATAGGACATTTAGAAGGAAAAAAAATTAAAATTGAAAACTTTATTTATATATAATTGAAAATATTTATTCTTTTGTATGTATATGCTAGTGATATTACAAATGATATATATATATATATATATATATATATATCATGGCTCTCTCTCTCTCTCTCTCCCCCCTTATCTCTCCCTCTTTTCCTATGGCAAACATGAGCCTATTGGTAATGGAGCCTGATTATCTTCTTGATTCAGAGGTTTCTTTTAAGTGGATGCACAGTTCATTTAAACCTATCATAATTTATGTATTAAGACTACACAAACAACATAATTTGCTAAATGACCTACCAATTATATTTATGATTATTTATTATATCTAATATATACTATTAAATATAAACATAATATATATTTTATTTATAACATAAATAACAAATATATAAATATTAAACATATAACACAATTAATATGATATAATAATAATGTAAAAATATATTTAATACTATATATTATTTCAATACTTTTTAAAATATAACTCCTTTTTCTAAATTATATTAATAAGTATAACATAATTATTGCAAATAATTTATACATATGTAATAATATTTTTTTTATTTTATTGGTGAGTACTACCAAAGGGGGTAGCTCCCTGATACATTTGGAACAGGCATAACTGAGCCCGACAAAGAAAAGACGGCACTACATCCGTGTTCTGAGTTTAGTTAGCCAGCGACTAGAGGACGACAGCCAGAAGGCCCCCCAACCTGATGAGGTTATGAAGACTTCCATCACCAATCCAATCGTTGTGTTCATCCATGTAGCGGGTAAAAGGCCCCATATCAGCATTCAACACCCCGACCCTGTAAACCTCCCAAGCGCTAGTCAGCCTATTCACCCAGGCAGAGCGATCAGCCTCTGCCAACTCCTTGTCGAGCACCACCTCAGGGTCAAAATACAAACGAAGAAAACTCCCCCAACCATCTGAGCTTAATTCCATGGTCGAGCTGGCCACCTCTTGAACATAGGCATGGTTCACAAAACCATGAAGCCGAACCACGATGTTCTCCCTGGATTCTGAAATGTCCACCAATGCACAGATAATTGTCTCGAATATTTTCCCATCGCACCAGTGTTGGTTCAGATTTAGGACAGTGGAAATTGTTCCCACTATCGCCCTGTGCACCGCTTGGCTTCGAGCATTGAAGAGCCGTCTACATTGTGCATCCAAGGAAGCAGGCTCACAGGCACAGCGTATGCCGAATTGGACCACCATTTTTGCGTCGAAGAAACTGCAGAGGCTTATTGCATTCATACGTTTTGGGGAAGACACTGCCCATAAATGGAGAGCTGAAGGCAGACTTTTACCCGATGGAGGCAAGAGACCAACTGGCCAACACGAGCACGAATCAACACCAAATCTGTCCTCCCCCTACAGAGGTACCATGGTAACATGATTTCGCGGCCGCGTGGGCTAGGGAACAAGGATCGAATCAAGTTAGAGGATCCTCTTGTCCTCAGCTAGTACCTCTTGCAGCCCCGGCCACTGTGTTGGAGAGGGACAAGAAATCACTGATTCTGACTGCTCGACTCCCACATTTGCCAGGAGATCTGCGGCTTTATTCGCTTCCCTATAGGCGTGGGAAATGGAGTAGTCCGTCAACTTTTCCAACAGGACACTAATTGCAGCCACCCAGTCATTTATTTTCCAATTTGGCGATTTTCCCTTGGTGATGGCTTGAACACAAAGCATTGAATCACCTTCTATCTCCACCGGGTCAAATCCTTTTTGAAGGCATAGTTGTAAACCGAGCCAAAGTGCCTCCATCTCAGCATTGTTGTTGGAGCAAGTCCTGAGCCTTTTTGATGCTCCCCACACACACTCTCCCAATGAATTCCTAATTATGCATCCAGCCCCCGCCTTTCCCGGGTTGCCTTTAGCCGCCCCGTCGAAGTTGAGTTTCCACTTTAACCGTTTGGGCGTTGACTAGAAGATCTCCTTTCTATTTATTTTGGTGTTGGCTACAGGCGTGATTTTTTTAAGGTTAAGTCCAGTCCACTTCTTGAGGATCTCTTCGTCCCATTTTGAAAATTTTTCCTTCGAACCAGGCCGAATTCTATTGTTGGCCATTTCGACCATAGCATCTTGAATTTTGCCAATTAGTTGCTTCCTGTCAAGTGATTTATCCTTAAAAATGTGTCGATTCCTTTCCTTCCATATGTGCCAAGCAACCAAGGAAGGGGTCAAAAACCAGATCCCGCTCCACATACCGTACTTGTTCGCCGTTGGCCAACTATTTAGGAAGTCTCTAAAGCTGCATGGTCGGGGACAGGGGAACCTCAAGTTTTGTTGTACCCAATCCCAACAAGATGCGGCCATAGGACAGGAGAGGAGTAGATGGTCCACGTTCTCTTCCGCTTGCTTGCATAGGATGCATCTTGTTGGTCTAATAATTCCAAAATGTTTCAATCTTTCTGAAGTCAGACATCGTTTGTGGATTGCTGTCCAAAGGAAAGCCCCAGCCTTGGGAAAATTTTCCTTTTTCCAGCAAAGTCGTTCCATCCAAGACTTATCTCCAATTTGTTGTGATTGTAGGCGGAAGCCAAGATTTGCCGAATATTCTCCGGAGGTAGCTCCACACCAAATTATGCTGTCTTCTCTGTCCCACGTCCTTACCGGGCGACTTTGGATTTCCCTGCGAACTTGCACCACCAAATCCTGTGGGAGAGGCAGGGCTGAAAAGTCCACCCACCTACAGCCCCCAACTAGAACATTAGCCTCTTGTCTTATGTAGTCTGCCACCTTGGCGCCGAAGGCCCCATGCAGTATTTCTATGTATTGTTCTAAGTCGAAGAGTTCGGCCAGGCTCTTGTGCCCATTCCATGAGTCCAGCCAGAATGAGGCTTTCCTTCCATCTCCAATGCGCCAGGTAACGTGACAAGTTATAAGTGGTTTGCAATTTGACATGAAACGCCACAGCTCCGAGCCACCAGCAGGATTTGCAACAGTTAAAATTCTGGATGGATCAGGGCTGTCTAAATATTTATTCTGTAAGATTTGGCACCACATTTTGTTCGGGCTTATGTACATCTTCCAGATCAACTTAGCGCCTAGGGCATTATTCTGTAGTCGAATCTTCCGTAACCCAACGCCACCGTCCTCTTTAGCTTTGCAGACCGAATCCCACCCGATTAACGGGATTTTCTTATCAGGCTTAGAACCTTCCCAAAGGAACTTCTTAAAAATTCCCTCTAGCTCAGATTCTATTTTCCTTGGGACTTCATAGCAGGACATCGCATACGTGGGAATGGCCGAAAGCACTGCTTTGGACATTGTGATCCTACCGACAAGTGTTAGCCAGTTGTTTTTCCAGGCCATGGCCTTATTCCTGCACCTTTCCACTACTTCCTGCCAGTATTTCGCTTTTCCCACACCGCCGAAGATTTGTATGCCAAGAAATTTGGCCGATAAGATGCCATTGTTAATACTGATTATCGCCGATATGGCCGCTTGGAGGTTGGGCCGCGTATTGAAAAAGTAGATGCACGACTTTGCTTTGTTCATTTTTTGGCCACATTGGTCTTCATACTTCTTGAGAACAGAATTTATGCATTTTGCTTCCTTAATGCTGGCTTTCTCGAATAGCGTAGTATCATCTGCGAACTGCGTGTGAGTGATTGGTTCCGTGTTTGGAGCCACCTTAATCCCTTGCCATTCATTGCGCAGTCTTTTTTCCTTAATTGCTATGCTAAAGGATTCGGCCATAACCACGAAGAGGAATGGGGACATCGGGTCTCCTTGTCTTAAGCCGTTTGTGGCTTGAAAAAAGCCATGAAGGCCTCCATTGACGGCAATCGAGTAGCGGACTGTGGAGATACATTGAGAGATCAATGTGCACCAATGGCTACAAAACCCGAACCTCCGCATTATTTCCAAGAGGAAGGGCCAACGAACTTTATCGTAGGCCTTGCTCACATCCAGTTTGATGATCATGCCCAGTTGTTTGCTCAATTTTAGAGTGTGGACTGTTTCTGAGGTGACCAAGATGCTGTCTATTATTTCCCTGCCAGGGACAAACCCTGATTGTTCGACTGAAATGATTTTATCCAGTAATGGTTTCAGACGGTTGGCCAGAACTTTCGAAACCACTTTGTACAGAGTGTTGCAAATAGAGATGGGCCTAAAGTCGCTGAAAGAGGCACAATCTAATTTTTTTGGAATCAGAGCAATCACTGTGTTATTTAGGTCCTTGACAAACCTCCCAGACTTCCAGAACTCTTCGACCAATTCACAGATCTCATCACCAAGGAAATTCCAACACTTTTGGAAAAAATAGGCTAGGAAACCATCAGGACCTGGCGCTTTATCCGAGTGGAGCTGGAAAAGTGCCATTTGAACCTCCTCCTTGGAGACCCGCGTGCATAGCCTATTGTTGTCTTCAGCCGTTATTCTTGGGCGAATTAGCTCCAGGAGACCCTGATCTCCTTCCAGGGCAGATGTTCTCCCAGGAGGCCGGCAAAGAAATCACAGGCCGCTTTGCCAACCTCCTCCCCACCACTGACCTGGAGCCCGTTTTGATTCAGAATGCTTTCAATTTTATTGGCCGCTCTTTTTGCCAAGACGGAGGAGTGAAAAAATTTTGAGTTGGAGTCACCTTCCTGCAGCCAAACCTCCCGAGACTTGTCTTTCCAGTATATCTCCTCCCGTTTTAGAATTTCGGCCAAATTTTCCTGCAGAGTTTTCTCCATGGCGAACTCCACATTTGTCATTCCTTTTTGTATGATTTTTTCGTTGAGTTTCTCCAACTCTGCTTCCACTCTCGCTTTCTCGTGGAAAATATTTTGAAAGTGAACTTTGTTCCACTCCTTCAATTTTTGCTTGATTATTTTCAGCTTCTTGACTAGCCTAAAGCTGATGGAGCCGCCAACCCTAGCCTCCTTCCACCATAGTTCCAAGAGATCCAGAATGTTGGGGTCCCGCCACCACATATTTTGGAATTTGAAGCTGGTTTTTTCTAGTTCCCGCCCACCTGTTATTGAAAGTTCAACTGGAAAATGGTCAGAAATGGAGATTGGTAGTATACAAGTCGAGGTCCGCCAACTTGTGTTTTCCCATCTGGGTGGGACCAAGAACCGATCCAATCGTTCTGCTATTGTTGTGAAGTCTTTCTGCCTATTAGTCCAAGTGTATAGACCATTCCCCGTGGGGCAGTCCACTAGCCCACTTTCTGCCACAAAGGCCCTGAAATCCAGGGTGGTTTGTGAAATAGTCCTGCACCCACCACTTTTCTCTGACATTTCGAGAAAAGCATTGAAATCCCCCCCAATAATTGTTTCTTCTTTGGGAAGGGTGCAAATAAAACTTAGAATATCTTTCCATAGGAGAGCCTTGTCTGCTGTCCTAATCGGGCCATATACGTTGAGG
The DNA here is from genome assembly GCA_007258455.2 of Sequoia sempervirens. Lineage (NCBI taxonomy): Eukaryota > Viridiplantae > Streptophyta > Pinopsida > Cupressales > Cupressaceae > Sequoia > Sequoia sempervirens. The sequence continues at coordinate 139,053,498 of VDFB02252616.1, forward strand.
ATTGTGAAGTTGTGGTTCAGGTTCAGGTCGTATACTTTCGCCGCCAGCCAATGCGAAGAAGAGGATTGAATTTCTACAGACACTTTGGCTGCTTTCCATAAAAGACCAATGCCCCTAGCAGAGCCATCCGAGTCGAAAAGGAAGCCATCCCAGAGACGGCAATACTTAAGGAGTTTTGCTTTTTCACTCCCTGACATTTTTGTCTCTTGTAATAAAATGATGTTACTGTTACTCGTTTGAAGGTGACGCCTAACTAGGCGTCGTTTGTCAGGGGCCTTCAAGCCCCTGACATTCCATGTGGTGATTTTCATTGTTTCCCAAGGGAGGCCTTTCCTCCCTTGGTACTTGAAGTCTTGTTACCTTTGGTGTTTAAGAACTTGGTAATACTGGTGAATTTTTTGGCCGCCACTTCCTCCTCTCGCAGCTGTTTGAGGGATTTCCTACCTCTAGCGTTGGCGGGTGTGGAGACTTTGTCCAGACCTAGATGGTTTAAATCGGTTTGTGAAATACACCTTTCGTCAATAATATCCAACTCATCTGCCAAGTCTGCATTTGAGTCCAGCTCTGTGCTTTCGTTTGAGACGCTTTCCACCTCAGCATTTTCTAGTAACCCCACTTTCCTCTTCTGGATGCCAGACTGCGAACCGAGGAGTTTCCTTTTATGCGTTTTTGGGGGGGAAGCAACAGAAAGGGGGCCTTCCATTGTTCCCCCGCAAAGTGGATCCTTTCCATTCTCTTGAGGGAGTCGCTCAAATTGTGTTTCCTGAGTGGATTCCAGTTTCTGATGGGGGATGACCCTAGTGGGAATCGTTAAACCGTTCTTGCAGTGAATGGACCCGTGTGCTCTGGAACCACAATCACAACAAAAATACTTTGGCTGCTCAATTTCAATTTCCTGCCTCTAGCTTTCCCCATTTACCACCAAGTTTATGCAGCCAGGGATTGGGTTAACTGCCGCAATCTGGATTCTGGCATATTTGTATAGATCGCCTTCAAGAATGTCCATGTCGATCTCCAGTAGAGTGCCCAAGGATCGGCCAATATTTTCCAAGCAATCCCCCGCCCAATATTCCACTGGAAGGTTGTAAAGCCGGATCCAAATAGGGTTGTCGTAGGGTTTCAACTTAACCGGGTCAAAATTTGGATTCCACGGCTGCATGTAGAGGGGTTTTCCATCCAAATTCCAAAGGCCACCCTCCGTGATTCTTAGTTTTGATTTTTCATCTGCAAAGACTACCAGGAAAAATCCTTTCAGGAGGAACCTGATCAGGACCTCCGTTTTCTAGCTTTCCTCTATCCAATGTTTGACCTTGGCCCGGTCCGAGGAGATACCGATAAACTGACATATGAAGGCAGAGTCCCGGAGGATAGCCGCGTCCTCCATGATTTCCTCTGTTACGTCAATTTCCAGGGTTGTATCGTTTGTTTGGTGCTCCATGTTTTCCGAGTTTTTCTTCTGCCATAACTTGTTTCTACCTTTTGCCTTTCCTCCGCTCCTTGTTCTTCTAAACTCCCGCGGGTTGGGGTACTTCAAGGTTTTTGCCTCATCCTTACTGTTTCCCCGCCTCCCGAACCTATCAGAGTGTTTCGCCCAAGGCCATGGACTGTCCTTACCCCTTGGCGTTTCTGGGGTGTCATGCCTTTTCCGAACCGTCTCGCTTCCTGGTTTGGCTGCCATCCTTTGTGACCTAATTTCCGGAAGGCATCTGTCTTCCCATTGGCTGCCCGTGAAAACCCATTGCGGGATATGAGCACCAGTTGTTTCCTCCTCACTGTTTGTGAATGGTTCGTCTCCCCATCTCTGTGATGTCGCAACCTTATCTTCTCCCTTCCTTCCCTCTGTTTTCCCTGGTGCGGTTGTTCCTTCCTGCTCCTTTGCTGCGTAATCCTGCGAATTCTCCATTTTTTTATTTCTGATTTTGAATTTTTATAAAATTATATTATATTATAATATTTTACTAATATTATTATCCATATGTAATAATATTTAGTTTACATATAAAATTTGAAATTGTAAATATCAAATTTAAACCTGAAAAAGCATATATATAAATTTTTAATATATTTTTATGGACTAATGTATTCTAACTAAAACTATCACATAAAAGTAAAGACTCTATGAAAGTAGCTATTAAAAATTAACTTAATTTTTTTGTGGTGAATAATGAACATTCAAACTATGTTTCTTGTTCGAGGTACTTGTATTTTTGGTAATTTAGACATGTGGTCATTGATTATATTATCATTATTTCATTTGTAGGTTAACTTTCAGGAAAGAAGAACAATAATTTTAAAAATAATTTTAGTTTAGGAAATAGCACCTCAAAAACAAATTGAAAATAAAGAAGGGTGAAGCCACAATAGTGGTTTACAATTTGATGGAGGAAGGAAAATTGAGAAAAAATGACCCCATGGAATTTTTTTTGGTTATGGGGGTTCGTACGAACTTGAAGGTTTGCATGAACCAAAAATGGATTTGGTCGAACTAGGGTTCGAGTGAACCCATTCAATGCTTTTTCCACCCAAAAAGCAATCAAAATACATGTAACTAGGGTGGTTTGGTCGAACCCCCCTAAACCCTGATTCTCCCCCTCAGACACAAACAAAACCTAATTTTTTACGCTTTGAAGGTTGGTTTGAGGATGAGAATGGAGGATTCTTCAGAAACCCAACTAGAATCAGGTAGTCCTCGGAAAGATCTATCCAACGAATATAATTTTAATATGTTTTGGTTTCATTATGTATTTGTTTTTTTAGTTTTATTAAACATAGGTTTTTCATCAAAAATGAAGGTCTCTATTCTGCACATGTGGAAAAATAGCAGATTATCAAAAAAAAAATTGAAAAATATGAGTGCACCAAATATTGAAGTCCTTGATCCAACAAAAAAAAATTGAATTTTTATATATACAAAAAAAGTTACACGTTATACGGTCGCGCTATGTCTGAATTGTAATTGGTTTGACTTTGAAACTTGATTAAAGAAAAAATATTCAATAAAAAATAATCTAACCAAGTGGAAGCACTATATATCGGAGTTAAAAATATAAATTCGAAAGAATTATATTTTTATCCTTCATGGAAAAAAAGTTATGTGTTATACGGTGTGCGTCACTTTTTATAAATGTTGTTTTTTGAAAAAAGCCATTTTTCGTGGAAGATGGAAAAAGAAGTGCAATCTAATTCTAAAAATTTTGAAAAAAATATTTTTAGAATCTACAGACAAAATGTGAGGAGACTCTAGTTTGCATCATCTTCAAATTCCTCACAGTTTAGCCACTAGAGGTGCCCGAATGTGAAGATTTAGTTAAAAATAATAATTTTAGTGTCCAGTTTGGCCAAAAATTGTAAACCACTATTGTGGGATCACCCAGAAAGAATATGTATGTTCCTATGAAAGGTAATAAGAAAATAAATAATATTATTTATTATCTACCCAAATGTGTTTTTTAGAAAACAAAAGGAGCATAACCATCATTCGTTGAACATAGAGTTCACTGCAATCTAAACCTTTAAATTGGAACCATAAGTTTGATTTTTTCTAGAAGATGTTAAACATTCAAAACTTTTCTTATTTTAGCTACTTTAGTTATATTTTGATTAAGCATTGATTATATAATATTCATTTAATTCCTAGGTTACCTTTGAAGAAAGAAGAAAACTTTCAAAAATGTTACCGATCTTCAAAATGATACATCCCCAAAAAAGTCAAAAAGTAGAGAAAGATTTTCTATATGCTTATGAAATAGACTATATATTTGAGGTATTTAAAAAAGCAACAATAGAAATGACAAATACAAAAAAACTTTAGACTATTTAGATGCATCATTCAACGCATAGTTTTATAGTGAATATTTAGTTGTATCAATAAATAAATGATAGTATGAACTTGTTTTATGTCAGGACAATTATATTTCTCTTTTCCTACTATCTTATCTTGATAATGGATCATAGTGTGATGAAGAAAAAGATTTACATATTCTAATCCAAAAAAATTATTAACATTAGTTGTTTTATAACCTCACAAATTCTGTTTTAATCTAAGTTTTCGTCCTTGCATGTATTTCTTTTGTGAATGTTAAAGAAATCTCTCCTAATTTACCATGATCATACTCAAAACATAATAAAAAAAATTTTAAATGGACATTAAAAATCACCCTTAGATCACAAACTAGATCCATGTTTACAATTACAATCTAAATAATTAAATTTTAATGCTCTAACCATTGATTAGAAAAATGCAATAAATAATCAAATATTTAATTAAAGAGAAGTACAAAATATCATATTTTTGGGTGTGACGATTTTACTCCAAGATTTTTTCTAAAGTTCTCTATCCTCATTGGGTATCACTAAAGTTGGTTTCTCTATAGGCTTGACGTCTGCCCACATTATCTTCTCATCATTGATGAGGTAAAAATAACCTCATCATGATAATACCATAAAGGCCTATTTCATATATGCAAATCTCTATCCTCTGCCAATTAATTAAATTTTAAGAGAAATAATTGCTTAAATTTTTAGTGAGAAATTGTATAAACTTTATTTCTTTTGATTTCTTGAAGTATTTTTCCAATATAGATTTAATGGGTTATTTTAAGTGTTTTGTAAATAATAATCGGTCATCAAGTTGCATATTAGAAGCATTTAGCCAGCACGTACTCCAGAACAGGTTGAAGATGTATGCTAGAAATATGCTCCAAAACTTTAGGGTGATGGACCAAAGATATAGTTACTCTTTAAAATTTTTATTTCTATTATCTTTCGAGTCAAAAACTTTATGGCTCAACTTGAGCCTCTTAAATACTGTTGTAATGGGTTTTAAGGACATACGAGTTATTCATAGATCTGTTTTAGATATTTTCAATGGTTATCCATATCATCTGAAATATAGGATGTTAGAATTTTTCTATAAAAAACATGATCTCCAGAAGTAAAAAATATAGTGAAAAGTAATGTTATACTGTCAAAATGTTTTCCGAAGTTTATGAATAAAGAGATTGTTATCTAAAATTTATGGGTTATGAGTTATGGATGATAATTATGGTTGATAGAAGCATTTCTGAAATAACTGTGGATGTGAGTTCAGAACGAACATGATAACCCACGAGTTGGTCACTCGAAGGGAGATCATTTAAGTAGATAAGTATTTTCTTTTATATATTGTTGTTATGTAGAGAATTATTGAATTTATTGTTATGAAGTTTAAGTTCTGAAGTATTTGTTGTCCTTTACTTTCGTAGTTTTTGTTATTAACTGTTAGAATCTTTACCATTAAAGAAGATGTTTTATGGATTGTTATAAGTTTTTTTTTCTTTATAGTTTATCAGCTTCTTAGTTTAATTACATTTTGTACTGTTTAATTCAATTATCATGTTTTCTAAATTATTTTTCTTATGTTTTTCAGTTTAAACATTTCATGTTTTCTTAGGATAAATTGCTTTACAATTTTATAGTTAGATGGCTTGAAGTTAGAATTACTATTAAGTTGTTCTCAAAAGTTAGAAAACCTAAGGGAGATACTCTGGACTTCTTCAATTGCAAATTGCCTTGAACACTACCCGACCGACAAATTGAATTTTATATTCTAAAGTAATGGGACCTAACGACAGCCTATCAATCATTAATAGCAACTGGGCCACATCATTTTGAAAAATGTAGATTCCATATGCCCCAATACTCCTGAAAAATAGAATAACTACTTATTACAATGTGTTACAAGGTTTGTGAAGAAGAATGTGATAAGTTTAACATATGAAATAGCTCTGCTAACCATTGCATTTACATCATCAATGGTAGATGGTCTCCTTTCAACATATATTAATTTAATGAAATTTGCACTCCATAGTCAATAGACACTTATACAACTGTCTTAATTTTACTTCACTTTTGTCAATGCAATTACATTTGGTTGAGCTCTACAATGGATAACAAGTGGACATAGTAGTAGACAAGGGCATAGAACGTCAAGATTGAAGATGCATATTTTGAAAGGAGGCCAACATTGCTTCAAATAGAGTCCTCATGCATGTTTGCATTATGCACCTTACATGTTGCTCTCTTATCCCTTTACATTTGTTCAATCATGTTGTAGCATCATTATGTAGAATGTTGAGTAAACTATGACAAGCAATTCCTGAAAATAGATGACACTTTCTAAGAATGCATTGTTTCATCATGATGACTGGGAATCATGCTTTTCACAAAAGCTTCTTGCAACCTGAAACCAAACTGATCTTTTCTGCTGATTTAATATTTTTTGACCAAAAAATATATGTTTCTTCTCCATTATAGCAGTCCACCTATGTGCCTGTGAGTCTAAGGGGCAACATCGACTATGCCGACAACACCATGAGGTGGAGAAACGATGAGAATTTTGTTAGGGTTAAAAATCTTTTCGAGGACACTAGGAATGTCGACCTGCATGATCTCTTCAAGTCATTTGGGTACATCACACATGTGTACATGGGGACTAGAAGATAGGAGTTAGTAGAGGCTTTAGTTTTGTTAATTTGTCAATAGGGTGATGCCCAAAGAGCCATCAACAAGCTCAATGGTTACATTTATGACAACCTCATTCGCAAAGTCAAGTGGGTCACCCTTAGACAGACATGAGATCAAGCATCTTCAAAAACACGAGACTAGTTTTTTCCCTACACTCCTGGGAAGAGGAAGGTGATGGAAAAGTCGGTTGAAAATATAGGATGCATCCCTGATGAGTGAGGAAATGTGGGATCTTAATGATTTATCATTTGACATGGGAAGTAGAATGGGTAACTATTTTCTTCATAGATTTAGAGTGGAAATAAGTAGTAGTTTAGTCATTATGTTGTCCTATAGTGTTGTTTGTTCACTTTGTTGAGGGAGAATTGTAGCGTTGGGTTTATAACTTTGGTTCATGAGACATTTGATTTATTCTATCTCAAACTTTGCCAATGTTTGATGTGATTTTCTCGATTTTGAATAAATACAAAGTATATTTATTAATGTGGGAAGATCTTGCTCTTTGCTTAGGTGTGCTATATTATTTCCTCTCAAAGTGAAATCATTTTAAGATTGGTATACAAAAATGGATGACAAGATGAAGACCTCTTTTTTTAAAGATTTTTCGCTAGATCAAGGACAAGTATACAAAAATAGTGAAAGGATGGTGAAGATAGGAGCATCCTTTCTTGTAAATTCTATTCTTTTTTATGCTTTTTGTTTGAGCTTTAGTTTCTAAGAATGCACTTTTTGAATTGTATTTTTGCATGCTTCATATGATTCCTATCATGGTTCTGCCAATGCAAGGTACTTGCTTTGTATCTACTCCAGCCAGGTTTAAAAACACCCTTGTCGAGGATGAAGATTTTCTCTATCCTGTTGATGGTGAAATCAAAGGGTGAATTTTTTTGGCAAATATTTGTTTTGAGTTGGAAGGAAAATGGATGATATGGAATGAGAAATGGAAGATAGTGATTTGGAAAGAAGTAGAGAGTACGAGGGGACAATGGAAAGTATGAGGAAGGTGGAGGAATTGCAGGCATTAACACTAGAAAATAACAAATTATGTCATTATGCGTGTAGACATCTAAATTTTACCACTTACATTTGGTCAAATTTATCCTTGTTCATCCAAACATCCTCTTATTTGCATTAATTAAGTAATAGGGTATGTGCAGGATCATCATGGAAAAAATAGGCCCTTAAGTGGCAAAAAATTCAGAAAAATCATAATTTGGCAACTTGACGTAAAAATTTAAATAAGTTATTTATATTATTTCAAAAATATGTAAGAATAGAATCTGTAGCAAATTGAATGTAGTTTCTAAACTACTAGATTTATTAAAAATATATATATCTATTTGGTGAAAATTTGAAATTTCAATGCAGTAGTACTTAAATTTCAGGGAAAAAATAAGAAGTAGGTGTCTTTCTGACCACCCTAACCACAATAAAATGATAATATTTTCTTATAAGATTTTAGACATAAGTAGAGGACTCATGTCCAAATGTGATGCATTTTTTTTTTGTAACTTTTTTCTAAGTAAATAATTAATTATGAATTTTTTATTACAACTTTTAAAAAATATAAAAACTCGTACGTCTAACCACCTTAACTTGGTCAAAACTTCATGAAATTCAATTTTTTTTTAATCTTATAGTATGCGAAGCATAGAATGTGATGCATGTTTTGGATTCAAAAAATGTGATACCTTTTGAAATCTATAGATGTTTTTCAATCAGCCTATCAATGAGGACTTTAGTCGTAAATCAAATAGAAAATGAATAATAATTATTTATTAAATTCAAAGGAAAGCATAATTTATATTGGTGGAAGATGAGAATCTCCTTTAAAAACCATTTTTGTCTCATCAATTTGGGGTAAAAAAAAAGTCGCCAGCCACATACCCTACAAATACCCATTATATCGCCACTTTTTGGCCCATCATGATCCTGTACATACCCAATATTACTATTATTTAATTAATTCCCCTAAATTCCTCTAAATCCCTAAGGTATTTAGTTAAATAATTAAATACCTTACCCTTTATTCCCCTTTTCCTCAAAAAATTAAATAAATAATACATTTGTTTAATTCTTCACATATCACATCCTTCATCACTTTTTCTTAATCCCTACCACCTCCTAATCCCATCATTAAGGGTGTTCACATGTCTAATCCATGATTAAGATGTGTCACATCCTCCAACTTTTGCAAGTTGGCTCCTAATCTACATTAGCCACCTAATTGTCCTCTAATCATTGATTAGCTAATCTAATCAACCCTTTAGTCAACTCTCCCCATCCTCCAAGGAATTTTTAATATTTTTTGTCTTCCAAGGTTTCTAAGGAATTTTTAATTCCTTTTATCATCCTCATGCACATTAAAAAGGAATTTTTAATCCCTTTAGTGAACTCTTTGATCCTAGCCCTTGATCTCTTGTCCTCTTTCAATCTCTACCATCTATTTTATCTCCCTTGGTTAAATGGCTAACACTTAGCCATTTTTGTCTTCTTCTCCACCGTTCAGAACCCTAACCATTCTCAAGCTTTTACACCATCTCCATAGCCAAACCCTTGCATCCATAGCCATTTTCATCCATCATTGCGTCCAAATCAAGCAAAAATAAGTCGTTATGCTGCCGAAATTGATCTAGGAGCACACAAATCAACTATCAAAGAGGGAAAACAACTTCATCAAGCTCAAACGAGGTGACATCTCGGTATTTTCATTTGCAAGTTTGAGTTTCATCTTAAGCCCTATCTTGAGGTGTTGTGTTTCCCTTGCTTGCATTTCGTTTTGTCTTGCATTTTAGACTAGGGTGAAGCCACAATAGTGGTTTACAATTGAAGTGAGGAAGGAAAACTTACAAAAAACAAATGCATGGCAAAAAACTTGATTTTAGGGGTTCGTACGAACCTATTGGTTCGACCGAACCAATTAGGGGTTTGGTAGAACCTGGGTTCGACCGAACCCTCTTAATACTTTCCCGCAAAAAAAGCCATCAAAACCCCTTATAGAAGGGGGGTTCGAATGAACCTTGGTTCGAGCGAACCAGAGGGGTTCGCTCTCGAACCCTTTTATTCCCTCATCCCTCCCTCGACAAAAAAAACTTGAATTTTAAAATTTCAAGCTCATTTGAGGATGAAAATGGAGGAATATTCAATGTAAAATCTAACCTGAATCGTAGGTCCTAGGTCCAGCTACATATCCAACTAATATAATTTTAATATGTTTTGGTTTTATTATGTATTTGTTTTTAGTTTTATTAAATATAGGTTTTTCATTGAAAAATGGGAAGGTCTCTATTCTCGCGACGTAAAATAGTAGATTGCAAAAATAAAAATTGAAAAATATGAGTGCACTTATATTGAAGTCCTTGATCCAATAGGATGAAAAAAAAATGAATTTCTGTGATATATACAAAAAAAAGTTATGCGTTATACGGCCGCGCGCTGTCTTAATTGTAATTGGTTTGACTTTGAAACTTGATTAAAGAAAAATTATTCAATAAAACACTATCTAAGCAAGTGGAAGCACTAGATATCAGAGTTATGAATCTAAATTCGAAAGAATTAGAATTTTATCCTTCATGGAAAAAAAGTTATGCATTATGCGGTGTGCGTCACTTTTTGAAAATGTTGTTTTTTGAAAAAAACCAAATTTTGTGGGAGATGGAAAAAGAAGTGGAATCTGATTCCAAAAATTTTGAAAAAAATATTTTTAGAATTTACAGACAAAATGTGACGAGACACTAGTTTGCATCATCTTCAAATTCTTCATGGTTTAGCTGCTATAGGTGCCTGAATGAGAAGATTTAGTTTAAAAAAATAATTTCAGTGTCCAGTTTGGCCAAAAATTGTAAACCACTATTGTGGGATCACCCACTAGGAGAAAAACACTGCACACACTATGTTTTGCACTACCTCAATCCATTACCACGCGGCTAAATGTCCTGCCAGCTAGAATCCTTTTGCTTTCCACATGTACACATTTTGGCAGCAAAGAATATCAAAATAGGTATATGGTGCAACACCTTCGAGTCAACAATGCCCTTTAAATAAGGATCTAAAATTCTTCACCACTAAGCACTGCTTCATTATTATTCGAGCAGTTGGTGGGCAATAAATTTTCTTTTCAGTGAATGAATGGATGAGATCAATGGAAAATTGCAATGACAAGTCAATGTAGAATGAATGCAGAAATCTGGAAAGTAGCAAATGAAAAAAAAAAAATCAACCGTATTGCAATGACAAGTCAATGTAGAATGAATGTAGAAAGTTGGAAAGCAGTAAATGAAAACAAAAATAAAATCAACCGTCCAGACGAAACCAATCATCTCCCATCCCATTTGGAATGTGTTGTACCGTGGATGGATAAAGTGAGCTAGGCTCACTTCAAATTGGATACTCCTTCGGCATAAAAAATCCTTTTAACAAATAATAAATAAAGCATAATACAATATTTATGAACAATTAATATATCAACTAAATGAACCAATTATTTATATAAAAAATTTACACCATATCAACAAGAGTCCTATAAAATAGCATTCACGTTAAAAAATCAAAGTCTTGATTTAAGAGAAAATGCCTAGAACATATATCAAGACTTTGAGAGAAAATGCCTCTAAAACATATATCAAAGACTTTAAGAGAAAATGTCTAGAACACGTATTTTATTGTTATTTTGAAGAGAAAATATCTTTTAATGCTTAAAACATCTCTTAGATACAACCAAGCTATAAAGAGGAGGGTTAAACCCCTATGAACTAATTCAAACTAGTGAAAAGCCCATTTTGGATCATATGAATTAACTTGTTTTCTTGTCACAAAAAATCAATGATTTTCAACATAGCTCTTTATTAATTATATAATTTTTCCTCCTCCACAAATTCACTTGGTTGATGTAGTTCCAAACAAGAAGGAAGAAACAATCTACATTCATTGCACAAAATTTATAATAATATAAGTGGGGTACCTAATAAATTGTTTATATATTATAATTTTTTGAATTTTTTAGTTTGTTAAATTTGTAATTTGATAGCTTTTCTTTTGTGGAGTCATCTTTTTGTTGTGTTGTAATTGTTTCTATTTTTAAGGTTACATGTTTTTTTTGTACTTAACTTTCACAGTCTAATTTTAAAACATAATCAGATTTACATCCATATCTTTCTAAATATACATACTCAGATTTACATCCATATCAGATTTAATTATAAATACTTAATTTTAGTATAATAATTTCATAAAAACTCAAAAAAATTAACATTTGTAGTGATATTATAATATAATTCTTCTCCCTGTTTCCTCTTCTCTTCTTCTTACAAACTTTTAAAATATACATTTTAACTCAAATTGAATATTTTTTTAATATTTTTTTGAATTAAAAATTTACTTACTGAATCTCCTCCTCTTTTCTAACTAACAAATAAAAAATTACAAAAAATAAGGAATAATACAATCCGTACCCAATAACTACAAACAATAATCACAAACAAAAGAAGCAGCCAAAATTACAGTCAATACCAACCAAGATTACAGTCTATGCCTCAACAACTTCTTACTGCCAACGTCTGATTCTTATCTCTCTCCACCCTTTTACTTTACCAGAGCTGTGCTTCAGATATGGCATTGATGTAAATTACTTCATAAACCAGATCTGTGGTTCGAATCCCACCAATTTTTCCCATGAGAGATTATGCAGAATCGGCTTCAACAGAGTAAATTTAAAAAGGAAAATATTTGTCTGAAAACAAAATTCTTAACTGATTTTCAAAGGCTGTTTCTATAATTTTCCTTTGCATCAGTAAACCTAACTGTTTAGAGGAGGACAAACAGGACTTAAGCCTTAACTAGCTAACTCCTCATTGGCAACTCAATTACTCTAAGCCAATCCATCTACAGACCAGAGGTACAAAAAAATTCTCCATTATAATTTCACTGCAGGCCTCATATAAAAACTGCCCTTTGATTCTCTTTCATCGATTTTTCCACCATATCTGTGCAGGAATCTGGAGGCTGAACTATTGCGGAACTGTTTGAATGAATCTTAAAATTGGAGGCATTTCTGGTTCTTAAAGATTCAAACCTTCTTTCATAATAATCAACTGAAAACAGTGAGAGAGATAACCTAATGACGTCTTCATTCAATGAAGAGCAGAGCTTTTGATGGGAATACAACTGGAGGGGATGCAAGAAATTCATGTGGAGGCGTTTGAATCCGCCCATGATTGCTACCAATGACTGGAGCCTCTGTGTGTTAAAAACAGTTGAAGGGCAGATGTGGGTACATATGATTTTCCACACATATTCGCTCTCTGCAGCTTGCTGACACCTTTTGCTCACGCAGGAGATGATGCCCACTGACTTGGCATCCAGATGCTTCATGATTTCTTCCAGAATATCCACATTGTTGCCAAATATTTCATGGCTTGCATGGGAAATAAAGTTACCAGCTGTAACTTCGACACCTTCAGCAACGATTTGTAATTTGGACTCCATGGGCTCCTCCACCCTAATCATTCTTTGAAATTGAATACTTAGAATAAAATGGGTATGTTCTTCAATTTACCTATATAGAGCTAGATATTACAGTGGATTGAAAACCGTCAAAATAAACTAATGGAACACAGTCCATTTGGGACAACATTATTACGTAGCCTTCAACCTTTGTTTTCACATTAGATAGAACTTTATGTTTTTTTTGTCATAAGCAATGCCTAGAACATATCAATTATGTCACTTTCTTTGGGACAAGCCTATAATTTATCAAACAAAATAATAAAATAGTGCTTTAAAGTCTTTAGAGTCTTGGTTTTATATTATCATAATGTTAAAATTTATATATATTTAATTTTTTTATTCAATTTTGTATTTACTTTAAGAGGAGTTTATTGATATATAGATTTATTAATAAATAAAATAATTTTATGTAAAATTGGGTCTCTTTCATTCTTTTCTTATGTTTTCTAACCATTTCATATGTTCTTATGCACCTATTATTTATTTTCATTCTTATGTTCATTTATTCTTATACATTTGTCTTATCTACTAGTTTTGTACACATTATCCTTTGTGATCTAACCCCATTTCTCTCTTAGAACCAGTCAAAGCATATATATTGGGAAAACCTTTTAAAAAACCCAACCTCTAAATCTTAAACTAATTGTATTATTAGCAACACAAAAAGGGTTACAATTCCATTGCAAGCTTAAGCCTTCACAAGATATTATACCAACATACAAATATGGAGATATTCAACGAAAATATTAAAAAAATTAAAATTTAACTATCAAACCTCCATCCCAAGCACCCAATAAATAAGAATAGTACATGAAAATCATCAAATGATAATTAGGAAACCATGAGCTAAAACCACCCATATCCCTAGTCAAAGTCTAATACCCAAATCCTAAGGTGAATACAAAGACTGAAATATCATATTCCTTACACTTGTCATAACATTATTATTATTCACTCACCAATCTAGACACTTTATTTTGATTATATTATCTCTATGAAAAATGCCTTGTGATCTGTCATAAGTTGGTTAACAAATGTAATTCCCTCTTATAACTCTCTATGTGTCATAGATGCTTATATTTTAGATGTGGGAGGTGTAACTTCTAAAGGCCATTACTTTCAATCTAGGAAGATGGTTGAGCCATTTTTCTTAAATTAAAGATCTTGGAGTAAACTTCAACAACAAAAAACATCAAGGCTAATTTTGACACGACTTAGAGCCAAAATCAACCATCTAAAGCCTACAAATTATTTTTTGTGTTCTTAACATTAGAATGTAAGGTTGAGTCACCTTTCCTAAGACAATAGAATTGCATCTACTATTCATTCCAAGATAAATAACAAGTATGAATTAAAATGAAATTAGACCACTAAAACTAAAAATATTAAAAACTTCATATTTTTTTTAATTTTGTCATCTTATACACAAAATGCATCAAAATAAGCATCATAATAATATATCTTAAAACAAGATCCAAAATTAAATAAAAAAAACCAGAAAAGTACACATTTATCCTCTATAATAACATTCATGCAAAATAACATAAAATAGAAAGATAAAAATTCCAATATTATACTATTATCTCAACACATAAATAATGCTAGGATTAGGTGATGACTAACCTTTCATCATTACAAAATTTGAAGTGGTGAGTTAATGACAAATAATTTTCATTGAAACACACAAATAACTTGCATGACTGGTCAAAAGGCCATATTTAAATAATAATTAATAATTCTTATTGAGACACCAAGCCGAGGCTTGAAACAAGCAGCCCATTTTAAGCACCATATAATCCAGGGATAAAATGAAAGCTTAAAATAAAAGAACAATAAAAAATTACTGTACTGTAGATTCGAACTTGGCATATATCTTGTATCTGGAACAAAATAGACGGCAATCAAGACTGTTACATTGATTCGAACTTGGCACATGTTTTTGTGTCTGAAACAGAATAGACGGCACTTAAAACTGTTACAGTAAACCTATATAAATATAATTTAAATGTCCAAACGAGTGGCTGGCAACAGCCAGCGTTTAAATCATTTGAGCTACGGCCTGGCTTGTTCAATAATATGTTTGAACTCTAATGGCAGACATGTAGACTTCTAAATGCACAACCCAAAAATATATAAAAAAAGACAAGATTTGGTAAATGACTGGTTATATTTGGGTCAGGTCTGAAATTTTTCTGTTGTTTAATACCCTAAAGTCGTATGGTTTCAAGTAAATTCACTGTCAACAATTCATCGTTATGACAAATTTATCTTTAGAAAAATTTACCATCAGCAATTCATCACCGTGGAAAATTCACCACCAGCAATTTCCTAATTGTATATGCAATGAATTGCTGGTGGTGAATTTTCCTAGAGCCAAGTCTCATAGACTACAAGAAAAATGAGAGTACAACCTAATTGTCCATATGCCACCATGATTGTTAATAATATCATATTAAGAAATTTCAAATACAGTGTTAAACAGTTAAAATTATGTCGTGTAGGCACTCTTAAGATTGATAAGCTTGAATAGAAAACAACAATGGTTGCAATGCATCACTTTCACATTATAGACCCACCTTAGACCTTGGGCCTTCCCCTAACATGCAAAGGATCCTTAAAACCCTTCACCATTTGGCTTTCTCCTCTTTTCATCGAGAAACATGGTGATAAGAGAGTCCCTCCTTTTCAAGGCTTTTTTTTTTGGTATTCCCACGATCCAACCCAGTGTCTAAGGGGGTGAGCTAAGGCGAGACTAATCGCCTACAGGGGGACCCAATAACCAGTAAGCCAATACCAACCGGGTAAACCCAGGAGCGGAGTCAAACCCGAAACCAATGGGAAGCAAACCCACAGTCCAAGCCAACTCCGCTACTCATGCGGGCTCTTCTTTCCAAGTGTTAACATAGTGGTGTTGCATCTAATGGCCATAACAAGGTTGTACCATAAATCTAATAAAAAAGATAGAAGTTTGATAGTTTGTTTATTTCCATCCATTTGTACACCAATGAACTTCAATTAGGTAATCATAGTGTTGAAGACATTTAGGTGTTCAAAATCAAAGTCATTATTTCCTATCTTCAATGAATACAAATTCTTTCATAAAAAAAGTTTAGTGATCATTTATTTTTCTTTTCTTTTTTTCGAATTTGATCATAAGGCATTCAAGGTGGCTTCTCTTAAAACATTTACATGTGCAATGAATCCATCAAATAAAGTTGAATGATGCTCCTCACATTTTTCTAGCAATCCTAATTTTCTTCTTGCATGGCTCCAAGTTTACTTTCAATTAGACCCTATGGATCTTAATCCACTAAAAAGTCCTCTATTTTGAGATTCTATAGCTTAGAATTGGGTCATTAAAATTTTCTAATCTCTCCAAGTGACGTGTATGCCATTTTCTCTACAAACAAAATTCATTCTACACATAACTCTCATTCAAATCAAGATTAATATGAAAAAAATAGCTCTAACCCTAACATCTAATAAATGTGATGATCAAGATCTAATACCAAATAAAAGGAATCCAGATAAAACTTCTACAATTAATCTAAGTGGAGAGATGAGTAAATAAAACATATCTTTTTTAAACACAATTTAATAATAAACACAACTATAACGAAACATATACTTTGGGAAAACCTTTTTGAAAAAATCTCAACCTCCAAATCTTGAATTAATTGTATTATAAGCAATGTTCACAAAGAGAGTTACAATACATGTCTAGGCTCAAACCTTTACAAGAAATTATACCAACATACAAATATAAAGATATTTAAAGATAACATAACAATACCTACAGAACTGAACTATCAAACCTCCATCTCAAGCACCCAATAAATAGAAGAAGTGGTACATGAAAATTATCAAAAGATAATTAGAAAACCTTGAGCTAAAACCATCCAAAATATGACACTAAATCTTTAGTCAAAATCTAATTGCCAAATTCTAAGATGAGTCTACAAGCTAAAATAGCATATTCTTTACACTTGTCATAACATTGTTATTATTCACTCACAACTTAGCCTCTTCATTTTGGCTCTATTATCTCTATTTAATTTTTTTTGGGTGTCTCATAACATGTGTCATAAGATGGGAAACAAGTGTAACTCCCTCTTATAACTCTATACATCATAGATGTTCACATTTTTTATGTGGGAGGCCTAATTTTTGAAAGTCATAAATTTTGATTTGGAAACTAATTGAGCCTTTTTTTAATATATTCAGGATATCAGAGTAAACTTCAAGAACAAAAAGCACCAAGAACAATTTTGACATGTTTTGGAGCTAAAACCAACCATCTAAAATCCAAAAATTACATTTTGTGTTCTTAACATTGAAATGCAAGGTTGAGGCACCTTTCTTAATAGAATAAAATTACATCTATAACCCATTACAAAAATGAAAAAACAAGTATGAATCAAAATTATTTTGAACCACTAAAACCAAAAATGTTAAAGGCTAATAGATTTGATCAATTTATACAAAATATAATTTATTAAAACAAGATCCAAATTAAATAAATAAAATTGAAAAAATCACATTTCTCCTCTATAATAACATTCATGGAAAGTAGATTTTTGGCTATTGGTTTTCTTTTGGTTGTTGCTTGTGCTTCAATGTCTATCTCTCTTAGTAACATTTTGGTCTAAAGTGTTGTAAAGGGTTTCAAGTCCCTTCAAAACCTGTTTTTCCAATATAATCAAAACATTCATGGAAAGTAACATAAAACAAAAAAATAAATTTTCTTAAAATTATACTATTATCCTCAACACATAAAGAGTGTTAGGCTTCTATAAATAGATGAAAATTGATCTTTTGTAAATAGCGTTAGGATTCTAGAAATAGATGACAACTGATCTTTTGTAAATAGAGTTAGGATTCTAGAAATAGATGACGACTGATCTTTTATAAGTAGTGCTAGGATTTTAAAATCAGATGACAACTAACCTTTCATCATTATAAAATCTCAAGTGGCGAGTTATTGACAAATAATTTTCATTTAGCACACAAATAACTTGTGTCATTGGTCGAAAGACCATATATAAACTAGCACTTGCACCCAAAGGAGGTTCAAGGATTACGCCAATAGAAAACTATATGTATGTTTTTGATAAAATAAGCAGCATTAATAGGGTGTTGTACCCTTTACACAGAAGGTCCTTGGGGCCAAAAAGAAGCTAGTTCAAACCAAGAATGAACTAGGAAAAGAGGACAAGACACACACAAAAACAACTAACAGAAAGTTGTTGAACCACAAACGAGGACTAGACAACCCCAAAATCTAAGGGGACTAATCTGACTCCCTTAGCCCTAGGCCACAAAGATGCTACAGATTTTGGGAGTCCCTTCTTCTTTCTCAGCACAATAGACCAGGAATACTTAGAATTGAAGTCCACTGAGCGAGGCGCGAGAAGCGGATCCACAACAACCATCATGAGCAAAGAGCCACCACTCAGCAAGGAAGTCGACAATGTAGGAGAGGAGACAGGAGCGATCGAAGGACCATCAAAGGAAATCAATGAAGTTCGAGCAGGCTCAGCCTGAACAGTGACAACAGTTCAAGGCAATAGTGGTTCCATGGAAGGGATAACTAGAAGAGGACCCAAGTAGGACAAAGACTCCTGAGAAGACTCAACAGGGTCATCCTCCACAAAAGAATCTAAAGGAGAAGAACCCACTATGAGGTGATCCGAGAGAGCATCCTTCCACTAGGTGGTAGCACCCTTGCAGTGGGCATAAGGGAAACCAGAGGCCAAATGACCCATAGAGAAACATCTCCTACACTGAAAAGGGAGGCCCTCATAGTCCAGGAGTTGCTTCCAAGGTCTGTCCTCCACCAATAAGAACACATCACCATGGAGAGGTTTGGAAATGTCCAAATCAACTAAAATACGAGCTACCGTAGTATGCCCAAGTTCTTGAGTCATAGAGTCTACCATCAAAAAGCATCCAATGGTGTTTTCAATAGCTTCATAACATGAACCCTCCCAGAACTAGAGGGGGAGATTTGACAGACGAACCCAAACTGGTTTGGTATTCAACGACTCTATAAGAGGATTGAAAGAACGAGACCAAGGCCTGATGGACAACAAATAAATACCCTACATCCACCCCTTGTCCAACACACTATCTTGCTCCATGGAGGAGGAAAAATTAGCTAAAAAGAATCCCCTTGCATTGGGGTAGAGCTCAATCTGTCCAGAGACTATAGGCTTCCAAGAGATGGAAACCTAGTCATGGAGATCGAGAAGGAAGGTCCACAAGTTGTTAAACCTACAGAACACACCCTACTTCAAATAGTAATCATTGTTCTCAACAACCTCAAATCCACATACCACTACAGGGGAATCATGAGCACAGGGAAAATGCCGAACTCGAGCCTGAGCAGGAGATTGAGCACCTTTAGCAGCCTCAGAGAAAGAATTCACCTGACCCAAAGAAGGAATGCCACTAGTAGACGAAGTAGGAGGTGGAACAACAGGAGGAATAGGGGGAGGATTGTCCAACCCTAGCAAATCTGCACCCTCCCCGTGCAACAACGCTAGATAGAGGAGGACAAGGAGAGCCCTCGCCTGACTGTGCAACCCCAGACTTAGGAGGAGAGGGAAGCCCCCCACCCAAACATTCATGCCCTACACAAGCCCAATGCTTGCAGGCCAGAGAGCTACCGTTCACACAAGTCTATCGCTCACACTCCAAAGGTCTCTCACTCGAAGAAATTTTGAAAATCATCTATATGTATGTTAATATGTTAGAGAGAATGTGTTTGTGCATGGATGCGTTGCAAATTCTAGTTGCATGTGGTTGGATTAAATAATTAATAATTTAAGTGCTAAATAATGGAATGAAATAAACTTAGACAAATCTAGATTTTTCCCTTAAAGAAATTAAGTTTATTATTATGAAATATTTGCATAAGATTTAAAACATCAAGCAATGCAAATGAAGAAAAAAAAAATTGTCATCAAATTGACAAAAAACACTATAAATGAAAATAGAATGTTCCCATCCAGTTGTCAAATTAATATTTATCTGGATTTTATGTGATAAGTGAGATTTTGGAGGCTTTTACCATTAAACGACACCTGATTTACCATTAAACAACAACTGAAACTTGTTTTTCGACAACTCAATAGTGATTTATATGTGTGAGACTTGTTTCAAGCTCAAATCTCACACTCTATATAGTCTATTGGCTAATAATATCTAGCACTTGCACCTAAACAAGGTTCAAGGATTACGCTAATAGAAAACTATATGTATGTTAATATGTTAGAAACTATTTGTTTGTGTATGGATGCATTGCAAATTCTAGTTGCATGTGGTTGGATTAAACAATTAATCATAAGTGATAAATAATGGAATGAAATAAGCTTAGACAAATCTAGAGTTTTTCCTTAAATAAATTAAGTATTATCCATGATTATGAAATATTTGCATACAGATTTAAAACATAAAGCAAATGAAAAATAAAATTTGGCATCAAATTGAAAAAAAACACTGCAAATGGAAATAGAATGTTCCCATCCAGTTGTCAAACCAATATTTATGGGCTTTTATGTGATAAGTGAGATTTCGAAGACTTTTACCTGATATTTTGAAGGCTTTTACAACAGCTGATTTACCATTAAATTATAGTCGGGCAACTCAATATAATTTGCAGGCATGGGCCAAATCTCTATTGGCTAATTAATAATTCTTATTGAGACACCTAGCCGATGCTTCCATTTTAAGCACCATATAAACCAGGGATAAAATGAAAGGGTAAAATAAAATAAAATAATACTGTATTATAGATTGATGTTGGCATATATCTTGTGTCTGCAACAAAATAGACGGCAATCAAGATTGTTACAGTGATTCGAACTTGGCACATGTTTTTGTGTCTGAAACTAAATAGACGGCACTTAAAACTGTTACAGTAAGCCCATATAAAGATAATTAAAATGTCCAAACGAGTGGCTGGCAACAGCCAGCATTTAAATAATATGTTTGAACTCTAATGGCGGACATGTAGACTTCTAAATGCATAACCCAAAAATAAATAAATAAAGACTTGGTAAATGACTGGTTATAATTATCTCTTCTGCAATTTTCCTGTTGTTTGATACCCAAAGACTGAAGTCTCATGGACCACAAGAAAAACTGGAGTACAACCCAGTTGTCTGTACGACATCATGATTGTTAGTAAGATCTTACCAAGAAATTCCATATACAGTGTAAAACAGTTTGAATTATGTCTTGTAGGTGCTCTTGAGATTGATAAACTTGAAGAGAAAACAACAATGGTTGCACTGCATATCGCTTTCACCTTCTGTCCTGATTCCTCCTGTTTTCTACTGTCTTTCATTCTTATTCTCATTGCTTACAAGTGTCAGCATTTGCACAACTTCTGTAATAGTTAAAACTCAAATGGATATTATCATTTCAGTAATGACACTCACTAAGAATAAGATGTCCTCCACAGTCGGCCCTGGCGTTGTCCCACCTTGTCCTTTCTGTATTTATCCAGTCCATATGCTGCTGCTCACAGTTGTATATATTGTTGGAATCTTCAACGTTAAGCTCTATGACCTCTCCTCCATGTCTTTTTGTTCTTTTTGGTTCCCCCATATTCGGTTCCTGGATTCTTCATCATATAATAAATCAGATCATTAGCATCTGCTGTTGTTCATATGTGGGTATCATTGTTTTGGCAGTTTAAATAGAGTAAATTGCAAACGCTAAAAGTTTCAATTTTTTTTTTTAAAGATTATGTTATAAAATATGTTTATTTATGTAAGATTTTATAAAGATTTGGGTGTATTGACTATGTTTCAAAGTCAGATTGTGAAAGCCAAGTATAAAACAAGTATATATCTTCAAATTACAAATCTAATAAATTAAAATAAATAAATAAATTATAATATACAAACAATTTATTAATACCCCATTTATTTTAATATTAGAACTATATATATAAACAATTTAATAGATATCCCATTATATTATAAAATTTGAATGACAAATATGAATTGCCTCTTCTTGGTTACTTGGAGCTACATAAACCAAGTGAATTTATAGAGGAGAAAAGATTATATATTTTAATAAAGAGTAATTTTAAACCCTTTCAATTTTTAAAAATGAACTTTAGTTATGGGCTTTTTATTAATTTGATTGTAGTCTATAAATAACCTTCCTCTTTAACTTGGTTGTGTCTAAGACATGTTTTCACCATTAAAAGATATTTTCTTTTCGAAAAAATCGCAATAAGATATATGTTGTAGGTATTGTCTCTCGAATCAAGACTTTTAAAGTGTATAATGAGAATGTTATTTTATAGATTTTTTGTTGGTATGTTGTGCAATTTTTATATAAATAATTGATTAATTTAGTTAATATATTGATTGTTTATAAATATTATATTATGTTTTATTTGTTATTTGTTAAAAGGACTTTATCTAATGTGATAGTAAGATTTTACGATGATACCTGTGACCTCTAACTTGAAATCAATTATTTCAAATTCTAATTGTTGATTCCCACCATTTTCTTAGAGCCATTGAGAGCTAACTTAGTATACACTTGTCTACAATTCATTATGTCTTGTTTTTTAAAGACATTTATTTGAGCATTGAAGTCATCATCAAATAATCATTCACATCCTAAGAACTACTTAGGAATATTTCAATTTGGAGTTTTTAAAGAAACAATACTTTGTATCTTAAGTCATTTGTATATTTTCCCATTGTTTTCTGCTCTTTGTCATGAGTGTAAAATTGATCCAATTAAAATAATTAATCTAAGAGAACTTGACCCTATTACAATAATATAAAAGAAAGACTTTAAAGACTTCAAAGACTTCAAAATACTATTATATTGTCCCAAAGAAAGTGACATAAGTGATATATTCTAGGCATCGCTTGTGACAACAAAACATAAAGCTCTATCTAATGTGAAAGCAAAAGTTTAAAGCTACATGATAAATGTTGTCGCAAATGGATGTATCCCATTAGTTTGTTTTGACTGTTTTCAATCCACTGTAATATCTAGCTCTATATAAGTTGAATAACATACCCATTTTATTACAAAGTACTCAATTTCAAAGAATTCTCAGGCTGTCGGAGCCCATGGAATCCAAGTTACAAAAAGTTGCAGGAGGTGAAGTTACAGCTAGTAACTTTATTTCCCATGCAAGCCATGAAATATTTGGCAACAATGTGGATATTCTGGAAGAAATCTTGAAGCATCTGGATGCCAAGTCAGTGGGCATCATCTCCTGCGTTAGCAAAGGGTGTCAGCAAGCTGCAGAGAGCGAATATGTGTGGAAAATCATATGTACCCACATCTGTCCTTCAACTGTTTTTGACACAGAGAGGCTCCAGTCATTGGTAGTAATCATGGGCGGATTCAAACGCCTTTACATGAATTTCTTGCATCCCCTCCGCTCATATTCCCATCAAAAGCTCTGCTCTTCATTGAATGAAGACGTCATTAGGTTATCTCTCTCACTGTTTTCAGTTGATTATTATGAAAGAAGATTTGAATCTTTAAGAACCAGAAATGCCTCCAATTTTAAGATTCATTCAAACAGTTCCACTTTAGTTCAGCCTCCAGATTCCTGCACAGATATGGTGGAAAAATCGATGAAAGAGAATCAGAGGGCAGTTTTTATATGAGGCCCGCAGTGAAATTATAATGAAGATATTTTTCTACGTCTGGTCTGTAGATGGATTGGCTTATAGTAATTGAGTTGCCAATGAGAAGTTAGCTATTTAAGACTTAAGTCCTGTTTGTTCTCCTCCAAACGGTTTAGATTTATTGGTCCAAAGGAAAATTATAGAAACAGCCTTTGAAAGTCAGTTAAGAATTTTGTTTACAAAAGTTTTGTAGCTTTTAAATTTCGATATATTAAATTTATTGTTGAAGGCAATGTATTTTCGTGATTATTGTTCTTTCTCTTTATTTGGCAATGCTATCGGTCTTTTTGGAATGAATGAGTTCACATTTCAAATTCAGTGCGATTCATTCAGACTAATGCTTCGCATATTATGGCATTGATTACTTATTTTCAGACATATTTTCAGACATATTTTCCTTTTTAAATTTTCTTTATTGAAGACGATTCTGCATAATCTCATATGGGAAAAATCGGTGGGATTCGAACCACAGATCTGGTTTATGAATTAATTTACATCAATGCCATATCTGAAGCACAGCTCTGGTAAAGCAAAAGGGTGGAGACAGATAAGAATCAGATGTTGGTGGAGACAGATAAGAATCAGATGTTGCAGTAAGAAGTTGAGACATTGACTGTAATCTTGGTTGGTATTGACTGTAATTTTGGCTGCTTTTCTTTTGTTTGTGATTATTGTTTGTACTTATTTGGGTACGGATTGTATTATTCCTTTGTTGTCCTTTGTAGTTTAAGGCTTTGTTTTTGTTTTTAATTGTGTATTGTTAAATAAATCAATAAAAAAATTGTTCAAGGTAGAATTTATAATTTTAGTTAAAAATAGGTTTTTAAGTTTGTATATGTAATTTTTTATTTATTAGTTAGAAAAGAGAAGATGGAAATTCAGCAAGTAAATTTTTAATTCTATATAATTTGAAAAGAGAGTATTAAAAAAATGTATCTAATTTGAGAGAAAATGTATATTTTAAAAATTTGCAGGAAGAAGAGAAGAGGAAATAGAAGGTTGAGTAAGCAAACATATTTCTTTAGGCATGTCCTATTTGACGAGAAAGATATAAGAAAAAAAATATTTAAAAAATATATATATTTGGCTTAAGGGGAAATATATTTTTTAAAAGCTTGTAGGAAGAAGATTTTATTTTCGTAATTTTATGGAGAGGAGAGAGAAGCTAAGACTGTAAATATATTTATCTGCAACCAATCAATCACTATATTTAAAGGAAGAAGAATTATATTATAATATCACTAGAAATATTAAAAAATTCATATTTTTATGAAATGGTTATACTTATACCTTTAGATTCTAAAAAGATATGGATGTATTCCATTATGTTTTAAAATTAGATTGTGAAAGTTACTTATATAAAACAAACATGTAACCTTAAAAATAGAAACAATCACAACACAACAAAAATATGACTCCACAATTTTTTTTTTGTCAAATTACAAATCTAACAAACTAAAAAAAACTCATAAAATTATAATATATAAACAATTTATTAGGTATCACACTTGTATTATTATAAATATTGGGCAACCAATGTAGATTGCTTCTTCCAACTCATTGGGAGCTACATCAACTAAGTGAATTTCTAGAAGAGGAAAAATTATATAATTAATAAAGAACTATGCTAAAAATCATTATTTTTTTTTATGAAAGGAAAACATTAATTCATATGATTGATAATAGGCTTTTTACTAATTTGAATTAATCCATATAGGGGTTTAACCCCCCTTTTTTGTAGTTTGGTTGTATATAAGATATGTTTTAAGCACTAAAAGATATTTCTCTTGAAAAATAGCGATAGGCATTCTCTCTTAAATCAAGAAGTTTGGAGTTTACGGCGTGAATGTTATTTTATAGACTTTTTGTTGATATGTTGTGAGTTTTCTATATAAATAATTGGTTCATTTAGTTGATGTATTGGTTGTTCATAAATATTGTATTATGCTTTATTTATTATTTGTTAAAATGATTTTATCTAATGTGAAATTAAGATTTTATGATGTGTAATATAAATATATTTTTATAATTTTGTAATTACAAATTTGTATGTATATTCTAATTTCAATTTAGTTTTTGGTTTATTTTGAGAGGATGCCTTAATATAATTATATAACAACATATGGTACACTTCTGTGTTAAGTTTGACCCTTTCCTAAATCTTTATCAATTTGTACAAACATGTATTTCTATACATTTTTTCTTATTTTGATTCTATTTTCACCAATTCCTATACATTCTACTCATCTAGTAGTCCACACATCTATAAATTCATTACATTGATCCCTAGATTCTATATTCTTTGTCTTAGCTCATTTTCATGGCATAGAAGATTAATCACACATGATCAAGATCTAACTTGAAATCAAAACTTTCAAATCCTTATTGTTGATTTCCACCCTTTTTTTAGAGTGGTCGAGAGTTGACTTAGTACACACTTGTGTGATAATTCATTATGTCTTGATATTTAAAGACATTCATTTGAGCATTAAAGTTGTAATTAAACAATCATAGAATGATCATTCACATCTATAAGGACTGTTTAGAAACACTTCAATTTGGACTTTTGAAAGGAACAGTACTTTGTATCTAAATCACTATCTATATCACTTGTATGTTTCTCCATTGTTTGTCAATCGTTATCATAAGTGTAAATTTAGTCTAATCAAGGTGTTTGACGTAACAAAACTTGGCTCTTGAATTATGATAATTTCCTCAGGGCACTTTTAAATACCACTAATATTTAATAGTCATAATAGAACATAAATTCAATTAATCATACAATAGAAATTTACATTGCAATTGAATAGGACTAAATATGAAGGATTAGATCAATAAAGTATAACATTGATCTATAACCACAAAAATGACTAAGAAAATAATTCTTAAGTATACACAAAATTTTAAAGATTGAATATACTTAAATTATCTTCAATTTTTATATTTAGATAATGAAAAAAACATATATTATATTAAATCTTTATCTTCATTATAATTTCACAAACTAAATATCTAAGGTTTAAGAACAATTTAAATACTCCATCATTCCCTAACATTGTTTATTAAATCTAAACTAATTATGACTGTATTATAATTATAAAGATTATTTTCTTAAGTTATGAGATTATAATATTTTCCAAACAAAATAACATGTTTTACTCATTAATTTTGTAAAAACAAAGGGTAAAGAAGTCTTTCCTAATTCTTAGTTTAAGTTAATTTAATAAAATATAAATTAATAATAAGTATAATAAATTTATATTATTAATTATAAAGTAAGATTTAAGTATTAAATTGATAATTAAAATATGAAGTATTAATAAAAATATGTATATTTAATTTAATAAATGATGAATATACAAAAATTCATGAATATTTGAATCTAATATGTCTTGAAGATTAGGAATTTTAGATGATATTTCAATAATGGTTTGGAATAAGAATATTTTGCAGATTTTGTGTAGAGATGAGCTTAAATCAATTTAAGACTAATGGACTACAAACCTATTTTGTGTGTGAAATTATAATGATGTGATCTATAAAGTATTTTTTTCAATTTGGTTGATGCATTGTGTTTTCATTTGTGTTTCATGATATCTATAGGTTGAGAATATTTAAAAATATCTTTGTGGGAATACCAATATGTCATATTGGGATACATTCTGCTATGTCAATTTTTAAAAATGTGTACAAATAATAACAAATACAATCTTTAGTAATGAATGCACCTAAATATTTGTGAAAAAATAGATTCCCATTCATACACCAATTGAAGTGTATAAATGTGAATGCTAGTTAATAAATGCTTGATTATTGAGAGATGAATATAATGAATACTTGGAATGCCTTTAAATACAATGACACAACATATCATGCAAAATTGTGTTTATTTGATCTTAGTTAAGAATGATAAAAGTGGAAATTCAATCCAATTTGAATTTAAAATTTAAAATTAAGATTGGATTACATCATGATTGCAATGATGACATTGTAACTATGAACTAGTTCTAAGAGAGAAAAGAGACTATATCACAAAAGATAACATGTACAAAAATTAGTAGATAAGACAAATGTATAAGAATAAATGAACATAAGTAATAGGTGCATAAGAACATATGAAATGAGTTAGATAGAAAACATAAGAAAAGGAATTGAAAGGGATCCAATCTTACATAAAATTATTATATTTATTAATGAATCTATATATCAATAGACTCTTCTTAAAATAAAGACAAAATTGAATAAAAAATTAAATATATGTAAATTTTAACACTATGATAATATAAAAAGCAAGACTTTAAAGACTTTAAAGCACTATTATATTATTTTGTTTGATAAATTGTGCTTGTCCCAAAAGAAGGTGACAGAATTGATATGTTCTAGGCATTGCTTATGACAACCAAAAAAAAAAAAACGCATAAAGTTCTATCTAATGTGAAAGCAAAGGTTTAAGGCTATATAATAAATGTTGTCCCAAATGGACTGTTTCCCATTAGTTTATTTTGACGGTTTTCAATCCACTGTAATATCTAGCTCTATATCAGTTGTAAAACATGCCCATAAGCATTCAATTTCAAAGAATGCGCAGGGTGGGGGAGCCCATGGAGCCCAAATTACAAAAAGTTGCAGAAAGTGAAGTTACAGCTGGTAACGTTATTTCCCATGCAAGCCATGAAATATTTGTCAACAATGTGGATATTCTGGAAGAAATCTTGAAGCATCTGGATGCCAAGTCAGTGGGCATCATCTCCTGCGTAAGCAAAGGGTGTCAGCAAGCTGCAGAAAGCAAATATGTGTGGAAAATCATATGTACCCACATCTGCCCTTCAACTGTTTTTGATACAGAGAGGCTCCAGTCATTGGTAGCAATTATGGGTGGATTCAAACACCTCCACATGAATTTCTTGCATCCCCTCCGCTTATATTCCCATCAAAAGCTCTGCTCTTAGTTGAATGAAGACGTTATTAGGTTATCTCTCTCATTGTTTTCAGTTGATTATTACGAAAGAAGTTTTGAATCTTTAAGAACCAGTAATGCTTCCAATTTTAAGATTTATTCAAGCAGTACCGCAATAGTTCAGCCTCCAGATTCCTGCACAGATATGATGGAAAAATCGATGAAAGAGAATCAAAAGAGCATTTTTTATATGAGGCCTGCAGTGAAGTTATGATGGAGATTTTTTGACGTCTGCTCTGTAGATGGATTGGCTTATGCTAAATTGAGTTGCCAATGAGAAGTTAGCTATTTAAGACTTAAGTCCTGTTTGTCTTCCTCCAAACAGTTTAGGTTTACTGATCCAAAGGAAAATTATAGAAAAAGCCTTTGAAAATCAGTTAAGAATTTTGTTTTCAGACAAATATTTTCCTTTTTAAATTTACTCTGTTGAAGCCGATTCTGCATAATCTCATATGGGAAAAATTGGAGGGATTCGAACCACAGATCTGGTTTATGAATTAATTTACATCAATGCAATATCTCAATTCTCAAGCACAGCTCTGGTAAAGTGAAAGGGTGGAGACAGATAAGAATCAGATGTAGGCAGTAAGAAGTTGTTGAGGCATTGACTGTAATCTTGGTTAGTATTGACTGTAATTTTGGCTGCTTCTTTTGTTTGTAGTTATTTGGGTACGGATTGTATTATTCCTTTGTTGTTGTTTGTAGTTTGAAGAATTTTTTATTTTTTTTTTCTAATTATAATTTGTAATTGTGTATTCTTAATTCAAATTTGTTCAAAGTTAGAATTTATAATTTTAGTTAAAACTTAGCTTTTTTAAGTTCGTATATGTATTTTTTTAATTTGCTAGTTAGAAAAGAGGAGGAAGATTGAGTAAGTAAAATTTTAATTTTATTTAATTTGAGGAGAAATATATTAAAAATATTGTATCTAACTTGAAGGAAAATGTATTTTTTACAAGATTGTACAAAAAAGAGAAGAGAAAATAGGAGGTTGAGTAAACAAACACATTCTTTAGATGTGTTCTACTTAAGAAGAAAGATATATACTTGACGGTGAATTTGTCATGGTGGTGAATTTTCCCACAGTGAATTGATGGCGGTGATTTTTTTTTCCTCTTTTTGATGATGGATCACTAAGTGTGATCTGAAACATCGACTCAAAATTACACACAGTTGAATCCAAAAGCTAAGAATTCTATCATTATGGATTATGGAAAACTCATACCAACTATATGGATGTATCTTATTATGTTTTAAATTTATATTGTGAAAGTTAAGTATAAAACAAACGTGTAACTTTAAAATTGGAAACAATCACAACATAAAAAGAAAATATGACTCCACAATAGAAACAACTATCAAATTACAAATCCAAAAAAAAAAAAAAAAATCATAAAATTAGAATATATAAACAATTTATTAGATACCCCACTTATATTATTATAAATATTGGATGACCAATATGGATTGCTTCTTCCGACTTATTTGGAGCTACATCCACCAAGTGAATTTGTAGAGGAAGAAAAAATATATATTTAATAAATAACTATTTTAAAAAATTGATTTTTTTTTGATTAACTTTAATTCATATGATTGATTGTGATTGTAGATATAAGATAACTTTAATTCATATGATTGATAATGGGTTTTTAATAATTTGATTGTAGTTCATATAGGGGTTTAACCCTCCTCTTTATAGCTTGGTTGTATCTAAGAGATGTTTTAATTCATATGATTGATAATGGGTTTTTAATAATTTGATTGTAGTTCATATAGGGGTTTAACCCTCCTCTTTATAGCTTGGTTGTATCTAAAAGATGTTTTAAGCAAGATGTTTTCTTTTGAAAAATAGTTATAAAATATATGTTATAGGTATTATCTCTCAAAGTCTTAATATATATTCTAGGCATTTTCTCTTAAATCAAGATTTTGAGTTTATATCATGAACATTATTTTATAGGTTTCTGGTTAATACGTTGTGAAATTTTTATATAAATAATTGGTTCATTTAGTTAATATATTGACTGTTTATAAATATTGTACTATGTTTTATTTATTATTTGTTAAGAGAATTTTATCTAATGTGAAAATATTTTATGATATGTAATATAAATGTTGTTTTATAGTTTTGCGACTATAAAATTTGTACATTTAATTCTAATTTCAATTTATTTTTTGGTTAATTTTGTTACACTTTTTTGTTAAGTTTGACCCTTTCCTAAATCTTTATCTATTTGCACTTACATGTATTTCTATACATTTTTCTTATTTTAATTATGTTTGGATTGTTTCCTATACATTCTACTCCTTTCCTAGTGTACACATATGTGTATTCATTACATTGATCCCAAGATTCTATATTCTTTGTCTTAGCTCATTTCCATGGCATACAAGATTGATCACACATTCAACCAAGATCTAACTTGAAATTCAAATTTTCAAATCTTAATTGTTGATTCCACCCTTTTTTGAGAGTTGTCAAGAGTTGACTTAGTACACACTTCTGTGACAATTCATTATGTCTTGGTATTTAAAGAAATTCATTTGAGCATTAAAGTTATTGTCAAACAATCATAGAATGATCACATCTATACAAACTACTTACAAAATCTTCAATTTGAAGCTTTTAAAGGAATAGTTCTTTGTATCTAAATCACTATTTGCATCACTTGTATGTTTCTCTATTGTTTTTAAATCTCTATCATAAGTGTAAAGTTAGTCCAATCAAGGTGTTTGACCTAGGAAAACTTGGTTTGAATGTGATCTCATAATTATCCCAAGGCATTTTTAATACCACTAATCTTTAATAATCAAAATGGAATATAAGTTCAATGAAACATAGAATAAAAAATTGCATTGCAATAGATAAAGACTAAATATGAAGGATTAAATCAATGAAGTGTGAGATTAATCTATAACCAAAAAAATCAATTGAGAGAATAATTCAACAAGATTTTAGACATTGAGTATACCTAAATTATCTTTATTTTCTATACTTAGATGAACAAAATCTATACTATATTAAATATTTATCTTCATTATTATTTCACAAGCTAAATATCTAATACTATTTTCTTAAACTAAGAACAATTTACAAACTCAATCATTCCTAAACATCATTTATTAAATATAATTTAATTGTAACTAATTTTCTTTTACTTATTTAATCAACTTATGAGATTATAGGCTATAATATATAAACAATTTATTAGTCGATAGGCTACATATAGTGTGAGATTTGAGCCTAAAACAAGTCTCATGCCTACAAACAACTATTGAGTTATTGGATAGCAAGTTTCAACTACCGTTAAATGGTAAATCAGTTTCCATTTAATGGTTAAAGCTTCAAAATATCAGTGGAAGCCTTTGAAATCTCACTTATCATGTAAAAGCTAGATAAATATTGATTTTCCAACTGGATGGGAACATTATATTTCCATTTGCAATGTTTTTTCCAATTTGATGGAAATTTTCCTTTTCCATTTGCATTGCTTTATGTTTTAAATTTGCATGAAAATTTTCAAAATCAGATAATACCTAATTTTTTAAAGAAAATATTTATTATTTTCTAAGTGAAAAAAATTTAGATTTGTTTAAGTTTATTTCATTCCATTATTTAGCACTTATTATTAATTATTTAATCCAATCACATGCAACTAGAACTTCAACATATTACATCCATATGCACCCATGCACAAGCACATACTCTCTAACATATTAGCATACATATAATTTTCTATTGATGTAATCCTTTTTTAGGTGGTAGTGCTAGTTAGATACCTCATTTATATTGTAAAATTTGAGTAACAAATGTGAATAGCCTCTTCCTTCTTGCTTAGAGTTACATAAACCAAGTGAAATTAAAGAGGAGGAAAAATTATGTATTTATTAGAGTTATTTTAAAAATTGACCCTTTCAATTTTTGAAAAGAGAATTTAGTTCATATGCTTGATATTGGGCTTTTCACTAATTTGATTGTAGTCCCCCTCTTTAACTTGGTTGTATCTAAGACATGTTTTCAGCATCAAAAGATATTTGCTTTTTGGAAAATTGCAATAAGATATATGTTGTAGCTATTGCCTCTCAAATCAAGACTTTTAAAGTGTATAGTATGAATGTTACTTTATAGGTTTTTGTTGGTATGTTGTGTGATTTTTATATAAATTATTGATTCATTTAGTTAATATATTAATTGTTTATAAATATTGTATTATGTTTTATTTGTTATTTGTTAAAAAGACTTTATCTAATGTGAATGTAAGATTTTACGACGTGTAATACACATGATTTCTAACTTGGAATCAATTATTTCAAATTCTAATTGTTGATTCCTGCCATTTTCTTAGAGCCATTGAGAGCTAACTTAGTACACACTTGTCTACAATTCATTCTTTCTTGGTATTTAAAGACATTTATTCGAGCATTGAAGTCATCATCAAATAAGCATTCACATGTGTAAGGACTACTTAAGAATATTTTAATTTGGAGTTTTTAAAGAAATAATACTTTGTATCTAGATCATTTGTATGTTTTCCCATTGTTTTTTATCTTTGTCATGAATATAAAGTTGATCCGGTCAAAATGATTGACTTAAAAGAACTTGATCCTATTACAATAATATAAAAACAAGACTTTAAAATACTATTATATTATTTTAATATTAGCTTGTCCCAAAGAAAGTGACATAAGTGATATGTTCTAGGCATCGCTTGTGACAACAATACATAGAGGCTCTATCTAATGTGAAAGCAAAAGTTTAAAGCTACATTGTAAATGTTGTCGCGAATGGATGTTTTCAATCCACTGTAATATCTAGTTCTATATAAGTTGAATAACATACCCATTTTATTACAAGTATTCAATTTCAAAGAATGCGCAGGGTGGGGGAGCCCATGGATTCCAAATTACAAAAAGTTGCAGAAGGTGAAGTTACAGCTGGTAACTTTATTTCCCGTGCAAGCCATGAAATATTTGGCAACAACGTGGATATTCTGGAAGAAATCTTGAAGCATCTGGATGCCAAGTCAGTGGGTATCATCTCCTGCGTTAGCAAAGGGTGTCAGCAAGCTGCAGAGAGCGAATATGTATGGAAAATCATATGTACCCACATCTGCCCTTCAACTGTTTTTGACACAGAGAGGCTCCAGTCATTGGTAGCAATCATGGGCGGATTCAAATGCCTCTACTTGAATTTCTTGCATCCCCTCCGGTTGTATTCCCATCAAAAGCTCTGCTCTTCATTGAATGAAGACGTCATTAGGTTATCTCTCTCACTGTTTTCAGTTGATTATTATGAGAGAAGGTTTGAATCTTTAAGAACCAGTAATGCCTCCAATTTTAAGATTCATTTAAGCAGTACCGCAATAGTTCAGCCTCCAGATTCCTTCACAGATATGGTGGAAAAATCGATGAAAAAGAATCAAGACAGCATTTTTGATCTGAGGCCTGCAGTGAAGTTATGATGGAGATTTTTTTGACGTCTGGTCTGTAGATGGATTGGCTTATAGTAATTGAGTTGCCAATGAGAAGTTAGATATTGAAGGCTTAAGTCCTGTTTGTCCTCCTCCAAACAGTTTAGATTTACTGATGCAAAGGAAAATTATAGAAACAGCCTTTGAAAATCAGATAAGAATTTTGTTTACAAAAGTTTTTTAAGTTTTGAAATTTTGATACATTATATTTCTTGTTGAAGGCAATGTATTTTCATGATTATTGTTCTTTGTCTTTATTTGGGTCTTTCTGGCCTGAATGAGTTCACATTTCAGATTCTGTGTGACTCATTCAGAGTCATGCTTCTCATATTATGGCATTGATTACTTATTTTCAGACAAATATTTTCCTTTTTAAATTTACTTTGTTGAAGATGATTCTGTATAATCTCATATGGGAAAAATTGGTGGGCATCGAACATAGATCTGGTTTATGAATTAATTTACATCAATGGCATATCTGAAGCACAGCTCTGGTAAAGTAAAAGGGTGGAGACAGATAAGAATCGGATGTTGGCAGTAAGAAGTTGTTGAGGCATTGACTGTAATCTTCTTGGTTGATATTGACTCTAATTTTGGCTGCTTCTTTGGTTTGTAATTATTGTTTGTAGTTATTTGGGTAAGGATTGTATTATTCTTTTGTTGTTGTTTTTAGTTTGAACACTTTGTAATTGTGTATTCTTAATTTCAATAAAAACATTGTTCAAAGCTAGAATTTATAATTTTAGTTAAAAATCAGGTTTTTTAAGTTTGTATATGTATTTTTTTAATTTGTTAGTTAGAAAAGATGAGGAAGATTGAGTAAGTAAAATTTTAATTCTACTTAATTTGAAGAGAAAAATATTAGAAATATTGTATTTAATTTGAAAGAAAATGTATTTCTTTACAAGTTTGTACAAAAAAGAGGAGAAAATGCGAGGTTGAGTAAATAGGAGATTTACTAGGAGAGGAGAGAAAAGCTAAGACTGTAAATATTTTTCTACAACCAACCAATCATTATATCATAAGGAAGAAGAATTGTTAATGGTCCTTTGGTCTGCTAGTGAAGTTGAATGGTTCTAAATGAGCCCACCAGGGATCACATCATGATGAGTGCAAGGCCCGAACATCATAAGGGATGTGGTCAAGATCGTGCCTCAGACAAATTTGGCTCATGGATACCCCTTAGTCCTAAATGAGCCCACCCGGGATCACGTTTTGATGAGTGCAAGGCCCAAACATCATAAGGGATGCAGTCAAGATCATGCCCCAGACGAATTTGGCTCATGGATACCCCTTAGTCCTTGGCTCTTATCCGAAGAGGTTAAGCCTATGGCTCGTGTGCTCGTATCAAGTTGCAAAACGAATCTAGGTTTGATATAAAACCCTCCATCAAAAAAGGATCATGTCCCAAGAGAATTTGGCTCATGGATACTCCTTAGTCCTTGGCTCTTAGTTGAAGAGGTTCAACCTATGGCTCTGCGTCCGTATTAGGTTGCAAAATGAATATGGGTTTTACATAAAACCCTCCACTAAAAAAAGGAAGAAGAATTATATTATAATATCACTGTAAATACTAGAAATTTCATTTTTTTATGAAATGATTATATAGTAAAATTAAGTTTATTTATACACATAGATTCTAGAAAGATATGGATGTATTTGATTATGTTTTAAAATTAAATTGTGAAATTTAAATATAAAACAAATATGTAAATTTAAAATTAGAAACAATCACAACACAAAAAATATGACTCCACAATAGAAACAACTAACAAATTAAAAAACTAAAAAACTAAAAAAAATCATAAAATTATAATAAATAAACAATTTATTAGATACCCACTTATATTATTATAAATATTGGGTGAACAATGTTGATATTTTTGGAACTACATCAGCCAAGTGAATTTGTAGAGGAAGATAAAATATATATTTAATAAAGAATTATTTTAAAAATCATTGATTTTTTTTAAAGAACTTTAATTCATATGATTGATAATGGGTTTTTCACTAATTTGATTGTACTTCATATAGGGGTTTAACCCTTCTCTTTATAGCTTGGTTTTATCTAAGAGATTTTTTAAATATTAAAAGATATTTTATTTTTGAAAATAGTTATGTTCTAAGCATTTTCTCTCAAAGTCTTGATATATGTTCTAAGTATTTTCTCTTAAATCAAGACTTTGAGTTTATATCATGAACATTATTTGATAAGCTTCTGTGAGATTTTAATATAAATAATTGGTCCATTTAGTTAATTGTACTATGTTTTATTTATTATTTGTTAAGAGAATTTTATCTAATGTGAAATTAATATTTATGATGTGTAATATAAATGTTGTTTTAAGTTTGTAACTGTGAAATTTGTACATTTATTCTAATTTCAATTTAATTTTTGGTTAATTTTGGTCCTTTTTTTGTTAAGTTTGACCCTTTCCTAAATCTTTATCTATTTGCACTTACATGCATTTTTATACATTTTTCTTATTTTGATTATGTTTGTATTAATTCCTATACATTCTACTCATTTCCTAGCGTACACATATGTGTATTCATTACATTAATCCCAAGATTCTATATCCTTTCTCTCAGCTCATTTCCATGGCATACAAGATTGATCACACATGACCAAGATCTAACTTGAAATTAAAAACTTCAAATCCTAATTGTTGGTTCCCACCCTTTTTGAGAGTTGTCAAGAGTTGACTCATACACACTTGTGTGACAATTCATTGTCTCAGTATGTAAAGACATTCATTTGAGCATTAAAGTCATTGTCAAACAATTATAGAATGATCATTCATATCTATAAGGACTACTTAGAAAAAATTCAATTTGGAGCTTTAAAGGAACAATACTTCATATCTAAATCACTATCTGCATCACTTGTATGTTTCTCCATTATTTTTCAATCTTTATCATAAGTGTAAAGTTAGTCAAATCAAGGTGTTTGACCTAGGAAAACTTGGTTCTTGTGATCTGATAATTACCCCAAGGCATTTTTAATACCACTAATCTTTAATAATTAAAATGAAATATAGAATAAAATTTTTCATTCCAATAGATTATAACTAAATATGTAGGATTAGATCGATGAAGTGTGAGATTAGTCTATAATCAAAAAATTGATTGAGAGAATAATTCAACAAGATTTTAGACATTGATTATACCTAAATTATCTTTAATTTTTTTACTTAGACGAACAAAATATATACTATATTAAATATTTATCTTCATTATTGTTTCACAAACGAAATACCTAATACCTTAATATTTGATTTTCTTAAAATAAAAACAATTTAGATACTCAATCATTCCTAAACATCATTTATTAAATCTAAATTAATTATAAAGTTAATTTTTCTTATAATTATTTAATCAACCTAGATTAAACTATAGGAAAGGTTATTTTCTTAAGTTATGAGATTATAAGATTTTGTGTTCCACTCATTAGTTTTGTAAAAGCAAAGGGTAAATGAAACTAAACTTATTAGTTTAAGTTAATTTAATAAAATATATAAATTAATAATAAGTATAATGAGTTTAGATTTATTAATAATAAATTAAGATTTAAATATTAAATATGTAATTAAAACATTAAAAAAAATTATAAAAAGGGGGGTAAATTTTGTATTGAAATATCAAGAAGAAATATATAGAAATCCAAGATACAACAAGGATTCCCCAGGGGAACTCCAAATAGAACCAATTACATACTCTTGTCCTCCAAAATAACAGTTTCCAAAGCCACCACATAATCTAAAGGAAAAAGGCCCCAATCCCTAAACATCCCACCCCTCCTCATGCTTTGAAGCCCACTTGGCCAGACAATCCACCACTCCATTCCACTCCCTAGGGATATGATGAAAGGAGATAAACTCCAAAGAACTACACAAGCTCAAAACCTGCTTAACCACTATAGCTAGTTGCCAACTAGCTCCCTCCAACCTTTGTTCATTTAATAGCATATCCATAACAATCTATGAATTAGATTCACAAATAATCTGTCTCCAACCGAGGGAGCACCCTCTTTTCACCACATGAAGAATTGCAAGGGACTCCATAAGATTATTATTTTGCTGCCCTTTATACACATAAAAGAAAAACACTCTACCTCCTCTGCTATCTCTGCCAATGCCACCAATGCCCGCATGCCTGGGGTTCCCCCTAGAGGAACCATCAATATTCACCTTCAGGAAACCACTAGGCAGGGGAGTCCACTTACCCCTCACTGAACCTTCTGCTTGGTATGTCGAGGCCTTCTACCAAAAGGGGAACT
The DNA here is from genome assembly GCA_007258455.2 of Sequoia sempervirens. Taxonomy (NCBI): domain Eukaryota; kingdom Viridiplantae; phylum Streptophyta; class Pinopsida; order Cupressales; family Cupressaceae; genus Sequoia; species Sequoia sempervirens. The sequence continues at coordinate 139,091,892 of VDFB02252616.1, forward strand.
GAGCCCACCAACCTCCAACTTCAAGTTCCTTATGATATTCACATCACTAGGATTCACAATCCTAGATAAATCACATTTCGTAGAAATGGTCTCCTAAACCCTACTAAGGATCTTTGCCATAACTAAACTACCACCATTTGCACACCCTAAAATATCCTCTGATTCCTTTCCAACCACAAATTCTAGATAATAAAAGTGGGGCCAATAATCCAAGCAATCTTAAGAAAAGAAGTTTGAACAAGAGGTATACCCATAGTATCCTAGAATTCAACTAGAGAAATGGCATGAACACAAGCATGGTTCCAAGCCTCCCACTAGAAGTGTCAAATCTCTCGAGCAAAAGGGCACTGGAAGAAAAAAATGATGGGAATCTTCCTCACTACTCTTGCTACGAACACAAATAGAAGGGCCTTGAAAACCTCTCTTCCGCAAATTGTCCCAGGTAAGACATCTATTTTGGACCACCAACCATAAGAAGAAATTACATTTAGGCCAGGAAAATTTGTTCCAAACCTGCTACCACCAAAATTAAAACATAAAATGTTAATAGAAACATATATATTTAATTTTATAAATGATGAATTTAAGGATTTATGAAGATTTGAATCTAGTATGTCTTGAAGATTGGGAATTGTAGATGATATATCAATAATAGTATGGAATAAAAATATTTTGTACTCTGTGTAGGGACAAGTTTGTCAATTTGAGGCTAATCGACTATAAACTTATTTTGTGTGTGAAAATATAATGTGTAATCTATAGACTCATTTTCTTCACTTTGGTTGATGTATTGTGATTTCTTTTGTGCTTCATGGTATCTATGGGTTGAAAATATTTAAAATATATTTATGGGGATACTATGGGATACATTCTCTTAGGTCAATATTAAAAAAATGTACAAATAATAGAAAATAATAACCTTTAGTAATGCATGCACCTAAAATGTTTGTGAAAAACTAGATTCCCTTTAATGCATCAATTGAAGTGTATAAATGCGAATGATAGTTGATAAATGCATGGTGATTAGGAGATGAATAAAATGAATGCTTCTAATGCCTTTATATACCAAGACACAACAACATATCATGCAAAATTATATTTATTTGGCTTTAGGTAAGAAGGATAAAAGTGCGAAGTCCATCCAATTTGAATTTAAAATTTAAAATTAAGACCAGATTACCTCGTGATTGCAATGATGACATGGTGATTGTGAACTAGTTCTAAGAGAGAAATGGGGCTAGAGCACAAAGGATAACATGTACAAAACTAGTGGATAAGACAAATGTATAGGAATAAATGAACATAAGAATGAAAGTTAGTAATAGGTGAATAAGAACATATGAAATGGATTAGATAGAAAACATAAGAAAAGGGATTGAAAGAGATCCAATCTTACATAAAATTATTTTATTTATTAATAAATCTATATATCAATAAACTCCTCTTAAAATAAAGACAAAATTGAAGAAAAAATTAAATATATATAAATTTTAACATTATGATAATATAAAACCAAGACTTTAAAACTTTAAAGCACTATTATATTATTTTGTTTGATAAATTATAGGCTTGTCCCAAAGAAAGTGACATAGTTGATATGTTCTAGGCATTGCTTATGACCAAAAAAAAAAAAAAAAAAAACATAAAGTTCTATCTAATGTGAAAGCAAAGGTTTAAGGTTACATGATAAATGTTGTCCCAAATGGACCGTATCCCATTAGTTTGTTTTGATTGTTTTCAATCCACTGTAATATCTAGCGCTATATAAGTTGAAGAACATACCCATTTTATTAGAAGTATTCAATTTCAAATTGGGGGAGTTCATGGAGTCCAAATTACAAAAAGTTGAAGGATGTGAAGTTACAGCTGGTAACTTTATTTCCCATGCAAGCCATGAAATATTATTTGGAAACAATGTTGATATTCTGGAAGAAATCTTGAAGCATCTGGATGCCAAGTCTGTGATTATCATATCTTGCGTTAGCAAAGGGTGTCAGCAAGCTGCAGAAAGCGAACATGTGTGGAAAATCATATGTACCCACATCTGCCCTTCAACTGTTTTTGATAAAGAGAGGCTCCAGTCATTGGTAGCAATCATGGGCGGATTCAAACGCCTCTACATGAATTTCTTGCATCCCCTCCGCTCATATTCCCATCAAAAGCTCTGCTCTTCATTGAATGAAGACGTCATTAGGTTATCTCTCTCACTGTTTTCAGTTGATTATTATGAAAGGAGGTTTGAATCTTTAAGAAACAGTAATGCCTCCAATTTTAAGATTCATTCAAGCAGTTCCGCAACAGTTCAGCCTCCAGTTCCTGCACAGGTATGGCGGAAAACTCGATGAAAGAAAATCAAAAGAGCATTTTTTATATGAGGCCTGCAGTGAAGTTATGATGGAGATTGTATTTTGGTGTCTGGTCTGTAGATGGATTGGCTTATACTAAATTGAATTGCCAATGAGAAGTTAGCTATTTAAGACTTAAGTCCTGTGTGTCCTCCAAACAATTTAGATTTACTGATGCAAAGGAAATTTATAGAAACAGCCTTTGAAAATCAGTTAAGAATTTTGTTTACAAAATATTTTTAAGTTTTGAAATTTTGATATATTAAATTTATTGTTGAAGGCAATGCATATTCATCATTATTGTTCTTTCTAACATGAATGATTTCACATTTCAAATTCAGTGTGACTCATTCAGAGTCAAGCTTCTTATATTATGGTATTAATTACATTTTTGGCTCTAGGAAAATTCACCATCACCACTGGAAAATGTAAGAACAGGCCCAAATAATAAAGCAACAGCAAACAGGGCAAAACAGAGCATAAAACAATTATGAAATGGCTCAAAGAAATTATATTGATCTAACTTGCTTACATACAATCCAACAACTTACTTCAATAGTACTGATGTTCACAATTGACAACCTCATATTTATACTTGAAGCCTCTAAGATCCAGAAACTTCTATGTTCTAGATATATCTAAAACTAGAATGTTCTTTTTCCTTGAACAACTTCTAGTAGCTTCTAGTTTCTAGAAGGTTCTAGCCCTTCTAGAAGATTCTAGTTCTTCTAGAAACATCTTGTAACTTTTCTAGAAGATTCTAGTTCTTCTAGAAACATCTTCTAAGTTTTCTAGACAAGCTTATTCCTTAACACCCCCCCTTAAGATTGGATAGAATATTACAAACAAGATACAAAAAAGAGGGGAAGATACAAGAGAGAGGAAGATACAAAGGAGAGGGGAACATTATACTACCATCCCCCCTTAATGTTCACCTCTAACATACCAAGCATTTTTCGCAATTTCAAGAATTTGGCTTCAGTCATACTCTTAGTAAATACATCAGCCGTTTGTTCTTCACTTGGACAATATTGTAGATTGACAAGATTTGCTTAAACAAGATCTCGTATGTAGTGAACATCAAGCTCAATATGTTTTGTTTTGGCATGAAAGACTAGATTGTTGGCAACCTATATGGTACTTTTATTATCACGGTACAAGGTAGTAGTAGATCTTTGAAAAAAACCAAGCTCAAATAGAAGATTTTGAATCCAAACTGCTTCATTTCCTGCTTCTTTTGCTGCTCTATATTTTGCTTCACATGAAAACAATGATGTAGTAGTTTGCTTTCTTCTGCTCCATGTAATAGGTCTTGATCCAAGCTAAAAAACATAACCACCAGTAGATTTTCTATCATCTATATCACCTCCCCAATCTGAATCTGTAAATCCAACCAAAGAAATTGAGGACTTCTGGCCATAGTGGATGTCATAGTGTATTGTTCTATGAATATATGTAGTATCATTTTTTCAACCAACCAATGACTTTCTTTAGGTTCCTGCATAAATCTCGATACTTGATTAACTGCAAAACAAATGCCTAGTCTAGAATGAGTTAGATAAACCAAGCTACCCACAAGTTGCCTATATAAAGTAGCATCAATCTTTTTGAAGTACATTCTTTAGTAAGCTTGATTCCAGACTGAAACAGAATAGAAGTTGGCTTGCATTCTAGCATGTTAAAATTTTCTAAAATATCCAAAGCATATTTTGATTGGCAGAGGAACAGTCCATCATGTAGTCTGCAAACTTGTAAACCAAGAAAATAGTTTAATTCTCCCAAATCACTCATATGAAATTCCCTTTTAAGTTATAATTTTAAATTATTGACTATCCCAATATTTGGTCCAGCAATGAGTAAATCATCTACATAAACTGCAACAAGAATAATCTCATCTTGAACTTTCTTCACATAAAGATTTGGATCAGATCTACACATTTTAAAACCATGAAGCTGAAAGTATTTGCCAATCTTTTCATTCCATGCCCTTGGTGCTTGTTTTAGACCATAAAGTGATTTCTTTAATCTGCAAACAAGGTGAGGATGTTCATCTACAAAACCAAGTGGTTGATTCATGCATATTTCTTCAACTAAATCTTCGTTTAAGAAATCATTTTTAACATCCATTTGATGAACATGCCATCCAAGACTTGCTGCCAAAGAAAGAATAATTCTAACTGTGTTCATTTTGATGACAGGAGCAAATGTTTCTTCATAATCAACAACTTCCTTTTTATTAAATCCCTTAGCAACCAATCTAGCTTTTTATTTTTCTATGGCTCCATTAGATTTGAATTTTGTTTTATAAACTCATTTGCAACCAATAACATTCTTACCTTTGGGAAGGGGCACAAGTTCCCAAATGTTATTCTTTAGTAATGCATCATATTCCTTTTTTATGGCTTGCTTCCATTCTTTCTTCCCTCTAGCTTGCTCATATGAGATTATGAGATTGGGTCATTTATTTGTAAGAACTTTTTCCATGAGGGCACTACCATTCCTTACTTGGAGTTTTGGGCTTTGTTTATATATCTCTTCAATACTCTTTGTCTTTTTGTCTGGCCGGAAGTTCTTCTTCATCACTACTATTAGTTATATCATCTTCTTTAGTAGTAGTGCTCTTATCTTTCTCGTTAATAGAGTTTCCATTTCTTTGTAAAATATCTGAAATGTGGAAATAATTTGTGGCTGTAAGTTGTGAATGTTCATCAAACTTTACATCTCAGCTAATAAAAATCTTTTTAGTTTCCAAATTATACAATTTGTAAGCCTTTGACTCTTCACTATAGCCCATAAATAAACACTTATAACTTTTTGGTTCTAGCTTTTTCTTGTTTTCTTCTGGGATGTGAGCCCAAGCAATATGTACCCAAATACCTTAAAATATCCAATGTGAGGCTTTCTTCCACTCCATACTTCTTCAGGAGTGACATTTGTGAGGACTTTGGTGGGGATTCTATTCACAATATGTGCATCACAAGAGATAGCCAATCCCCAAAACTTATCATGCAAACTTTTAAAATGCAACATACAACGTGTCATTTCTAAAAGAGTTCTATTCATCCATTCAGCTACTCAATTTTGTTGAGGGGTATATGGAACTATTCTTTGTACCTTAATACCATATTTTCCAAAAAAAGATTCAAATGCATAATTGCAATATTCACCCCCATTTTTTGTCCTTAGGCGCTTAATTCTTTTTCCACTTTGGTTTTCAACTAATGCCTTAAACCTTTGAAATACCTCAAATACTACACTTTTTCTTTCAAGAAAATAAACCCATACTCATCTACTATAATCATCGATAAAAGTGAGAAGGTACCTGACACCTGAGATGGAAGGATATCTTGGTTCACATAAATCACTATGAATGAGTTGTAGTGGATGAATTGCTCTCCATGCTCTTCCAGAATCAAAAGGATCTTGATGGTGTTTACCTAACACGCATCCTTCACATACACCTTCAGATGTTGAAATCTTTGTTAATCCTCTAGCAATATTCATTCTAACCACATCTTGTAATTTTCTATTATTTGTATGTCCAAGTATAGCATGCCACAATTTTGACATATAATCACTTTGAGTAACAAAAGCATGGGAGAGTGTGTATTCATCATCAACAAATCCAACAAATTTGAAGAGACTTTCTTTATGGTCAATTCTACCAATAGCAATAATACTTTTTGGGTCTTTCTATCTCTTACAATAACTTGATCAACAGTAACAACAAACTCATATCCAGCTTGAACAATTCTATATACTAAAATAAGATTCACCCTCAATCCTTCAACCAATAAAATATTTTTCAAAGTTTCATTTGTCACACTAACAATCCATGTTCCTAAAACTGGTAGTTTTATTTTATTGCCAATAGTGATTTCTTGATCTGAATTCTTTCCTTCATGAAAGTCAATAAATAAATATCTATCTCCAGTCATGTGAAAAGATGCTCCTGAATCTAAAATCCATTCTTTATTAGTATCTGAAGCAAAGTATCCTCCCTTTACTCTAGATGTATTTTCAACTTCAGAAGTTACCTCTACACTTGATTTTACTTGCCTAGAGATGGCTACAAAACTTTGTTTATCTGTCTTTCCTTCTTTAAACCATTCTTGCTTAGGCTTGTATTGTTTTCTTTCATTGTTCCTCTTCTTTAAACAATTTTTTTCCATATGATTCTCACATCCACAATACCTACAAATAATGGGTTTTCTTTCCAACTATTTTTCTACACCTTCATTTATAGAAAACTAGTTAGAACTATCATTATTTCGAAATTTATTATATCCTTTACAATTTTTCTTTCCATCAACATATCTAGAAAATGATTTACCCTTAGTTGTGCATATGCATGATTCTTCTTAATATAACCTTCTTTAATAAGTTGAGTCTTTTCATCTAAAACTGACTTACAAAATTGATCAAAAGTTTGTTGGGGGGTATTAGGATTTAATTGAATAACCATTTTCCTTGTTTCTTTAAATACCTTGTAAGGTTGGGGAAGCTTACTTTCAACCATTGCAATCAACTGAAAATCCTTTTTTGCATATTCAACACCTATTTTCTTCAATTGGGCATTTAAATATGTAACCTCATTAAAGTAGTCAGCCATTTTTTCAAAATCAGTTGGGCCTATGTTCACCAATTTTTCTTCTATGTTGAACACACTAGCAATATTTGCATCTTTATAATATATTCTCCCATAGTTCTATTGTAATACCCCTCCTCTTATTGGTAGGATTTGGTATTTTTCAATGCGGTTGTTTGCTTCTTGGGACGATGATGATATTGTTTGATTTGGTTGGTTGTTAGATGATGCTATTGTTTCATTATGGATAAGATTATTTCGTATGATAGTATGGTTGGTTATATTAGTTGATTTTCAGAATTATTATATGATGCAATGATTTAATTAGATATGTTTTAAGATGATTGTTAGTTAGAAATGTTGATTTATTGATTATGTAATATTTGTTAGAATAGGTGTGATGAAGGACAATATGGCATCACTCGTTCGCGAGTGCCCTGCTATGTTGCGATTCCTTCTCACAATGCAGTACTTCAATTTAATGCTTAGATGATTATATATATATATGCACATGTACACAACTTTGTTTGTATGCAGGACTGCAGGTACAAGTCTCGATTCCACCTGCTTCGGTAGGACAGGGCGAGCACCTAATAACCCAACGGATAAATGTTGATACAGAGGTGACGATGAAGTCCTCCCGTCCCATGATGTCAGATCGTCTCGTTTGTCTGGTATTGTTTATTTTCTGTAATGGTCGTCATTGTGGTTTGTGTTGTGTTTGTCGTAATTTGATTAATGAGGTATTTTATAAGTTATGATTGTTTAATTGATGTTATTTTATAAGTTGTGAATTAGTTAATTAAAAGGGAATAATAATTGTGTATTTTAATGTGGATTTATTTGTATGAAAATATTTAAATGTTTTATTTAATTTTTATAAAGTCATGTGTCTTGATTAAATGATAATTAAATATTAAAGGTATTTTAATTATTCTAATTAATTATCGGGTGGGGATAATTATTAGAATAATTTATTTAATTAAATAGAAAATGTGTTGTGCAAGAAAGTGGTAAAAATAGAAATTAAAACAAATAAAACAAATAAAAGAAAGAAAAGTTGTGCAAACGAATAGGAATTCAGATCTAATTAAAAAGCTGGCTTTTAAAGAATGATTTTCTTTTATTCTTGATTTTTAGAGTTTTTGTGATGAGAGGAATATTATCTTTTATTTAATTAAGAATTTTTGCAAGTTTGGGGGGAACAGAAGATAAGGGGTTGAGAAGTTGTACAAGTCAGGGTTTTATGCATTTTTGAATCTTATGCTATATTTTGAAGGAGTTGGAAAGGGTTTGGAATCTTTTGGTTGGTACTTTTTTGGAATCTTCTGAACAAAGAAACGGAATTGAGTTCGAGCACGAAATCTTGGAGAGAAGATTTTGGAGCAGAACGAGAAGCACTTCGTAGAAGCCATCAGGATCAAGCTAGCTCCATCAGGTTCTTGAGAGCGTTGGACACCAGGTTCCTCTTATAATTTTCTTCTAGTACTTCTCTTTTATCTTCCTGTTTCAGAGAAAACAAAACAAACTTAGTAAATATAATTTGTGAGAATAAGGGAAAATAGTTGTCGGACTGAAAATTAGTGAAATATATTAGATTAGATTTATAGAAAAGAACTATTCCTTTTTGTCAAAACAAAAACTTTTGTCTCGGAAATAATCAATTTATTAATAAGAAGATTTTGTAATAGATAATCTTCTGTAAGGAATAATGGTTTTGGAGTTTTGTTAATTTGTGTATATATAATGGGTTTATTTAGTTATCTTATTTTACTCCCTGCTTTTTAAATATATGTATGGATATGTTTATTATTCTGTATCTTTATTCTGCTACTTATACTTTACCTCGGTATTGTTACTCTGTATGTTAATAATTATATATATATAGATATATATATATATATATAAATATGGTATTTTGTTTTAGTCTTTCTTTTATATTTATTGCTTTCTGGACAAGATTATTTTTAGTGGGTCGAAATTATGTTCTGACCAATGTATGGTCGTCCCTGTGCTCGGCACAGATTTCGAAGGACTGAATATAAAATTTGTTTTAAAAAAATATATAACAGTTAAAAGTTTTTTTTTTATTTAAAAGAAAAATAAAATGAAATTCGCGGAAAATGAAATCCGTATTACTGCGGATTTAAAAAAAAATGTATAATAAAAAAAAAATTATTTATTTTGGAGTGGGGGAGGGACGGCCGAAGCCGTACCGGCCCCCCGTACCCCAAGGTCTGCCACAGCAGTCTCATAGACTGCTGTGCGCAGCAGTCTAAAGACTAACAGTCAATAGGACTGCTGCGGCAGCCTTTAAAGGCCGTGGCCTTTGTTAGTGTGAGTTTTATTTATTGTTTTTATATATTAAGTTTGTTATGTGTTTTAAATATCTTTGTTAAATTAAGTTTTTATTTATTTATTTATTAGATTTAATAGATATTTTAAATATGTTTGTTAAATTTTAAATTATATATATATATATATATATATATATATAATATATTATTTTTATTATGGGATGTATATTTAATTTAATAAATATAAAAATTATAATTAGTTTATTTAATTGAATATATTAATTATAATTTATTTTAAATATGATAATTGCAATTAATTCAAAATGAAAGTTTGATTATTTTATTTAATATTTTTATTTTAAAAGTGGAATTAGGAATTATGTAATTTTAATGTTATTTAGTTATATTTTAATAGTGTAATTCGATGTTTGATTTAAATAATCAATTTTGTTATTAAATAAATAATTTTTATATATTGTAAAGTAAGCACTGTTTAAATATTGTTTTGAATTAAATAAGGATGTTAGACAAGTTTTAGCCTATAATTGTGATTGAGGGTTTTATTGAGACACCTGTATTGAGCTATTTAATTGGGAATGGAAACGAACTTACTGTTGCAACTTTGCAAAGTGTGATGTGCGTTTGCCTGTTATGTTAGATCTTTCTTTATCGCTTAAGTTGTCAATAATTTTATTGTTCTTTGCTTTTGACTCTATGTCGAGTGAAATAGAGATTTTATATGTGATTGGTCGAATCGTCTTCTCGAGTTAGATAATTGTGTGATCTTGTTATTGTCTTCTATTTATTGTTATTGACCTTTATCTTGTGATGTGGGATCTCTGTTGTGTTTTGAACCTCATTGGATTATTGTAAATCTTGGTCTTCTCTAGAGGCATGTCTTATATCTTTTGATGTGATATTTGTATTTTGTGATAAGAATATTACATGATTTTGAGTTCTATCATTTTAGATCGGTTGTGGTCGTTGTGATTATGATTTATCGCGAGATGGATTTTCCTCGCATGTTCGTGTGTTGAGTTTTGGGCTTTTAAGGTTATCCTAGTTTTGGTTATCCTTTTTGGAAAGTGATACTTAATGGTTTTGTTAGGAAGGGTTGAACGGTTTGTTAAGACGTTTGGATTATGAGTTTTTGCGAGAGGGTTAATGCCTCGCGTGTACTTGTGGTATTATGTTTTTATTGTTTTAGTCCAACCCTGGCCTAAATTTGAGATATGTTAGGGGTCATAGGGAGAGTGGCTCTTCGTGGGCGCCGGCGCCTCGGATGGAGGAAGTGCCAGGGGAACCCACGTAAGAGTAGTTAAACAAGTGATAACTTAATTAATGTATTTAGTGGGTTGGGTTAGTTAACACATAACAAGATAAAAACATGCACCCCACCCCTACCGTTAGCGCTTTCAAAGGCTAAGGATGGATGGGAAGACCTGGTTGGTAAGGTCACTACCTTGTCTCTATGAAAGGTAAGTGGCTCCGCATGAGCAACCCTATGGGGTGGCACCTTGAAATAGGATGTCTGGATAACCGTAGATGAAGGCGGCTCCTTGAGCTAGGTTGTCTAGATAATCCATGTATAGATGGAGGCGGCACCTTGTGATAGGTAGTCTGGCGAATTCATGTAAGGCCATGCGATGACACTCTCCACTAGACACCCTTGTCCTTGTTTCTTGTCGCCTCTGGATATTGTTATATTTATGTTGTTTCTGATTTTAGGGCTAGGGAATCCATAGGTGGGTGCCGGCGCCTCAGCTGGAGGAAGAGCCAGGGGATCCCATGTGAGCTATGCGATGACCCTCCCCGTTTGACACCCGGTTGACTTGTTTCCTGTTGCCTATGGAATGGTGTATTGAATGGTTGATTTAGAGTTTATTATGGAATCGTATTCTTTTTATTGGTTCTGATTTATTTGGAAATGTATTTTGGGTGTTGGTTCAGTTCTTCTGGATGTTATCTCCTTGTGATGTTTATTTGAATGCTTGTGATTTGTGATTCATGATTGTTAAGTGTTAGTACTTCATGTTATCATGATGAGTCCTTGGTTTTACTTGTTATGTGATTCGAGTACGTCGATGGTGGTGCATTGCATTCTTGAGTTGTACTTGTTCTGTATCATGTTATTGAGTCGGTTGACATTCATGGTCGGGTTCACTTCCTCGTCACCTCTGAGCACGGGGGGTGAGTTACTTTGTAATTCACATGGTTGGGTGGAAAGTGCTCCGCACCCGTTGGGTTCCCCATCAGCGTCTTGTCTTCTCAGCTTTCTGCAGTGGAGTTGTGCTAGTGATCAGTTGTACTTCATGTTCATTATTCTTGTATCAATTCCCATGTTGGGAAATTCAATGTAATTCTTTTATCAAAGAATATTGTAATGTAATATTATAACAATGATGTAATAGTTAGGCTCTTTTGTAACTCTTTTAAGAGATTTATCATGGATGTAACTATGCGATGTCTATCCTTCTCGCATCATGTTTATCGGATGTATCATTGTGTATGGTTGTCATAAATTAAATGGTTATGTTATATTCCTTATCTTCATGTTGTTTAGCTGTTGCGATGTAACCTCGCGTGCCCCAGAGAACTATGTTAGTCATTGCTATGTAATATGATTCGTGGTTATGTGTTATTGTTGTTGCACATGTTTACTTTTATTGTTTTAAAAAAAAAAAAATTATTCGCATTATGTGTGTGTTCTCTGGGGTTTGCACGACGGGCGTTACAACTTGGTATCAGAGCGTAGGTTCATACACTGGGCACTATGTGTGCTCACTATGTAACCTTGCGTTTTGTCCCTTGAGTCTAGAGTTTCATTTGTTTTGTTGTGGTTGTGGTGAACCCAAGTTTCTTCTGTAGTCAGTCTCAGGGCAATGGTGCAGGAAACTGATGGAAAGGATAGGACCCTCGGTGTAGTGCGCAATGCACCGATATCCTTCCTATCAAGGATGCACTATGAACCCTTGTGTCATTGTGTGATGTGGTTTCCAGTGATGTTAGTTATGTGTGTGGTTTTTGGCGTGATCTCTGCATGTTTGTTGTGTGCTTACTCTTATCTATTTAATGGCTTCTTGGAGTAAGCCATATCTTTGGGGGGGAGGATGTAATACCCCCATGTTACTAATACTTGTATTATTATTTCTTACTCTTATGTGTGAGCTTGATTCTAGTTTCTATTGATGATTAGTTCACCGTCTTGGTGAGGGAGGATGCCTCCCGTATTAGGGAATCTTATTTCCTTTTGTTTACCGGCTTCCAGGAGTAAGCCGATTTTATGAGGGGGAGGATGTAATACCCCTCCTCTTACTGGTAGGATTTAGTAATTTTCAATGCGGTTGTTTGCTACTTGTGACGATGAGGATATTGTTTGAGTTGGATAGTTAGACATTTGATGATGTTGGATTCCGTTAGTAGACATGATTATTTCATATGACATTGTGGTTGGTAATGTTAGTTGATTTTCAGAATTATTATATGATGCAGTGATTTAATTAGATATGTTTTAAGATGATTGTTAGTTAGAAATGTTGATTTATTGATTATGTTATATTTGTTAGAATAGGTGTGATGAAGGACAATATGGCATCACTCGTTCGCGAGTGCCCTGATATGTTGCGATTCCTTCTCACAATGCAGTACTTCAATTTAATGCTTAGATGATTATATATATGTATGCACATGTACACAACTTTGTTTGTATGCAGGATTTGCAGGTAAAAGTCTCGATTCCACCTGCTTCGGCAGGACAGGGCGAGCACCAATAACCCAGCGGTTAAATGTTGATACAGAGGTGACGACGAAGTCCTCCCGTTCCATGATGTCAGGTCGTCTCGTTGATTGGTATTGTTCATTTTCTGTAATTGTCGTCATTGTGGTTTGTGTTGTGTTTGTCGTAATTTGATTAATGAGGTATTTTATAAGTTATGATTGTTTAATTGATGTTATTTTATAAGTTGTGAATTAGTTAATTAAAAGGGAATAATAATTGTGTATTTTAATGTGGATTTATTTGTATGAAAATATTTAAATGTTTTATTTAATTTTTATAAAGTCATGTGTCTTGATTAAATGATAATTAAATATTAAAGGTATTTTAATTATTCTAATTAATTATCGGGTGGGGATAATTATTAGAATAATTTATTTAATTAAATAGAAAATGTGTTGTGCAAGAAAGTGGTAAAAATAGAAATTAAAACAAATAAAACAAATAAAAGAAAGAAAAGTTGTGCAAATGAATAGGAATTCAGATCTAATTAAAAAGCTGGCTTTTAAAGAATGATTTTCTTTTATTCTTGATTTTTAGAGTTTTTGTGATGAGAGGAATATTATCTTTTATTTAATTAAGAATTTTTGCAAGTTTGGGGGGAACAGAAGATAAGGGGTTGAGAAGTTGTACAAGTCAGGGTTTTATGCATTTTTGAATCTTATGCTATATTTTGAAGGAGTTGGAAAGGGTTTGGAATCTTTTGGTTGGTACTTTTTTGGAATCTTCTGAACAAAGAAACGGAATTGAGTTCGAGCACGAAATCTTGGAGAGAAGATTTTGGAGCAGAACGAGAAGCACTTCGTAGAAGCCATCAGGATCAAGCTAGCTCCATCAGGTTCTCGAGAGCGTTGGACACCAGGTTCCTCTTATAATTTTCTTCTAGTACTTCTCTTTTATCTTCCTGTTTCAGAGAAAACAAAACAAACTTAGTAAATATAATTTGTGAGAATAAGGGAAAATAGTTGTTGGACTGAAAACTAGTGAAATATATTAGATTAGATTTATAGAAAAGAACTATTCCTTTTTGTCAAAACAAAAACTTTTGTCTCGGAAATAATCAATTTATTAATAAGAAGATTTTGTAATAGATAATCTTCTGTAAGGAATAATGGTTTTGGAGTTTTGTTAATTTGTGTATATATAATGGGTTTATTTAGTTATCTTATTTTACTCCCTGCTTTTTAAATATATGTATGGATATGTTTATTATTCTGTATCTTTATTCTGCTACTTATACTTTACCTCGGTATTGTTACTCTGTATGTTAATAATTATATATATATAGATATATATATATATAAATATATATATATATATATATATATATATATATATATATATAAATATGGTATTTTGTTTTAGTCTTTCTTTTATATTTATTGCTTTCTGGACACAAGATTATTTTTAGTGGGTCGAAATTATGTTCTGACCAATGTATGGTCGTCCCTGTGCTCGGCACAGATTTCGAAGGACTGAATATAAAATTTGTTTTAAAAAAATATATAACAGTTAAAAGTTTTTTTTTTATTTAAAAGAAAAATAAAATGAAATTCGCGGAAAATGAAATCCGTATTACTGCGGATTTAAAAAAAAATGTATAATAAAAAAAAAATTATTTATTTGGAGTGGGGGAGGGACGGCCGAAGCCGTACCGGCCCCCCGTACCCCAAGGTCTGCCACAGCAGTCTCATAGACTGCTGTGCGCAGCAGTCTAAAGACTGCTGCGCGCAGCAGTCAATAGGACTGCTGCGGCAGCCTTTAAAGGCCGTGGCCTTTGTTAGTGTGAGTTTTATTTATTGTTTTTATATATTAAGTTTGTTATGTGTTTTAAATATCTTTGTTAAATTAAGTTTTTATTTATTTATTTATTAGATTTAATAGATATTTTAAATATGTTTGTTAAATTTTAAATAATATATATATATATATATATAATATATTATTTTTATTATGGGATGTATATTTAATTTAATAAATATAAAAATTATAATTAGTTTATTTAATTGAATATATTAATTATAATTTATTTTAAATATGATAATTGCAATTAATTCAAAATGAAAGTTTGATTATTTTATTTAATATTTTTATTTTAAAAGTGGAATTAGGAATTATGTAATTTTAATGTTATTTAGTTATATTTTAATAGTGTAATTCGATGTTTGATTTAAATAATCAATTTTGTTATTAAATAAATAATTTTTATATATTGTAAAGTAAGCACTGTTTAAATATTGTTTTGAATTAAATAAGGATGTTAGACAAGTTTTAGCCTATAATTGTGATTGAGGGTTTTATTGAGACACCTGTATTGAGCTATTTAATTGGGAATGGAAACGAACTTACTGTTGCAACTTTGCAAAGTGTGATGTGCGTTTGCCTGTTATGTTAGATCTTTCTTTATCGCTTAAGTTGTCAATAATTTTATTGTTCTTTGCTTTTGACTCTATGTCGAGTGAAATAGAGATTTTATATGTGATTGGTCGAATCGTCTTCTCGAGTTAGATAATTGTGTGATCTTGTTATTGTCTTCTATTTATTGTTATTGACCTTTATCTTGTGATGTGGGATCTCTGTTGTGTTTTGAACCTCATTGGATTATTGTAAATCTTGGTCTTCTCTAGAGGCATGTCTTATATCTTTTGATGTGATATTTGTATTTTGTGATAAGAATATTACATGATTTTGAGTTCTATCATTTTAGATCGGTTGTGGTCGTTGTGATTATGATTTATCGCGAGATGGATTTGCCTCGCATGTTCGTGTGTTGAGTTTTGGGCTTTTAAGGTTATCCTAGTTTTGGTTATCCTTTTTGGAAAGTGATACTTAATGGTTTTGTTAGGAAGGGTTGAACGGTTTGTTAAGACGTTTGGATTATGAGTTTTTGCGAGAGGGTTAATGCCTCGCGTGTACTTGTGGTATTATGTTTTTATTGTTTTAGTCCAACCCTGGCCTAAATTTGAGATATGTTAGGGGTCATAGGGAGAGTGGCTCTTTGTGGGCGCCGGCGCCTCGGATGGAGGAAGTGCCAGGGGAACCCACGTAAGAGTAGTTAAACAAGTGATAACTTAATTAATGTATTTAGTGGGTTGGGTTAGTTAACACATAACAAGATAAAAACATGCACCCCACCCCTACCGTTAGCGCTTTCAAAGGCTAAGGATGGATGGGAAGACCTGGTTGGTAAGGTCACTACCTTGTCTCTATGAAAGGTAAGTGGCTCCGCATGAGCAACCCTATGGGGCGGCACCTTGAAATAGGATGTCTGGATAACCGTAGATGAAGGCGGCTCCTTGAGCTAGGTTGTCTGGATAATCCATGTATAGATGGAGGCGGCACCTTGTGATAGGTAGTCTGGCGAATTCATGTAAGGCCATGCGATGACACTCTCCACTAGACACCCTTGTCCTTGTTTCTTGTCGCCTCTGGATATTGTTATATTTATGTTGTTTCTGATTTTAGGGCTAGGGAATCCATAGGTGGGTGCCGGCGCCTCAGCTGGAGGAAGAGCCAGGGGATCCCATGTGAGCTATGCGATGACCCTCCCCGTTTGACACCCGGTTGACTTGTTTCCTGTTGCCTATGGAATGGTGTATTGAATGGTTGATTTAGAGTTTATTATGGAATCGTATTCTTTTTATTGGTTCTGATTTATTTGGAAATGTATTTTGGGTGTTGGTTCAGTTCTTCTGGATGTTATCTCCTTGTGATGTTTATTTGAATGCTTGTGATTTGTGATTCATGATTGTTAAGTGTTAGTACTTCATGTTATCATGATGAGTCCTTGGTTTTACTTGTTATGTGATTCGAGTACGTCGATGGTGGTGCATTGCATTCTTGAGTTGTACTTGTTCTGTATCATGTTATTGAGTCGGTTGACATTCATGGTCGGGTTCACTTCCTCGTCACCTCTGAGCACGGGGGGTGAGTTACTTTGTAATTCACATGGTTGGGTGGAACGTGCTCCGCACCCGTTGGGTTCCCCATCAGCGTCTTGTCTTCTCAGCTTTCTGCAGTGGAGTTGTGCTAGTGATCAGTTGTACTTCATGTTCATTATTCTTGTATCAATTCCCATGTTGGGAAATTCAATGTAATTCTTTTATCAAAGAATATTGTAATGTAATATTATAACAATGATGTAATAGTTAGGCTCTTTTGTAACTCTTTTAAGAGATTTATCATGGATGTAACTATGCGATGTCTATCCTTCTCGCATCATGTTTATCGGATGTATCATTGTGTATGGTTGTCATAAATTAAATGGTTATGTTATATTCCTTATCTTCATGTTGTTTAGCTGTTGCGATGTAACCTCGCGTGCCCCAGAGAACTATGTTAGTCATTGCTATGTAATATGATTCGTGGTTATGTGTTATTGTTGTTGCACATGTTTACTTTTATTGTTTTTAAAAAAAAAAAATATTCGCATTATGTGTGTGTTCTCTGGGGTTTGCACGACGGGCGTTACACATCCTATTCACAATCAGACACTTTACTTGGATGAAAAGCATAAAAGAAAATTAAAGAAAGAATTTTAGGGCATGCCATTTATATAATTTTTGGATTTTCCTTTGTGGAAACATCAAGTATACAAAAGTTTATTTTATTGAGTATTAGGTCTCTACCACACACCCTTGAGGAAGAGAAAATGAATAGAAAGAAAAATACCCACAATGCTATGAAGGTCACGACCATTAGAACACAAAAAGCCCTCAAAATAATGAAAATAGTAAGTTGAGAGTGCAAATTTTTACATTTTCTATAGAAACAAAGTAACCCATCAAGATTTGTGCAGGGAGATACAAGGGTTTTTATCATATTGCCTCTACTGAGCTCGAATCGAGCCTATTCCCATAGAAATTTAAGAGATAAGAATAATGAAACTTACACAAGATTGTTGTAAAGGAGATGCCCTCCAAAATCTTTAGAAATGAGCCTCAAAGATACTCCAATGGTGGTCAAACAAAGAGGAGAGATATCAAAAAATGGTAAGAAAAGGAAGTACAACAGAAAATACTCAGTCACGACCAAGTGAGCTCAATAAAATGCTTCAAAATGGAGAATACTTTTTAGTTTCAAAACCAAAGACTTACATCTGCAAGATTTTTTTTCAAGAAAATGGTATTGAGTTTTCTCCAAAAATACAAGTGAAAAATGGAATGAGTTTCTTCTCCAAAAATACAAGTGAAAAATGAAATGAGATTAGGGCTCAGTTTCTTTTTGATTTAGGGTTTTTTCATTACCCTAGGCCGAATGGTTGATTTTTTACATTGTATTAAAGAAAATAGGTACCTTTTATGATTTTTATTAGAAAACTCAAATTCCATCGCCCACTTTCCTGCTTTTTTACTTCATTTCTTTACTTCATTTGATTTTGATTTCAAAATCAAATCTATTGCTTTTAAATATATTATAATATTACATTTATATTATATTATTATATAATATATTATATATATAATAATATATATTATATAATATCATATTATATTATAATTTATTATTATAATATATTGTATTGTAATATAATATATTATTATTATTATATTATATTATAATACAATACACTCCCTCAATTCATTTTTTTTAAATTAACAACTTTAATGTCATATTGTCTAATTTTTATGTATGACTAATTATTTAGTCATCTTTATTTATATGTTTTGAAATGAAAGATAGCCCTCAAAATGCAATTGGATTGTGTAAATCATATTTTATTAGTGAAATTGACCACAATTTCTCTTTGATACATTTGAGATGCTAACACAACAGAAAAATCAAATTGGCTTCAAATCATAGTTAAAAACATTAATGATTCATTAACATAATGAGTAATAAAAGTTAAAGAATGTAAATGTTAATTTTTTTTATAAAATATGTGAAGGCCTTAAGACTGCACCGAGAGTCAATGCCTTCCACACAATAGGTATTTCTAGTGCATCAAGCAACCTAGGTGGCCAAATGGCCTGCTTAGGTAGGGGTCCCATGAGGGGGGCTTAAGCTCTATGGATTATGATCAAAATTGAAAGAAAAAAGAATAGAGTAATAGTCATTTATTTAGTCATTAATTTAGTCAATTATTTAGTCATTTTTATTTGTTTGATATTAGTCATTTATTTAGTCATTTAGTTGTTATTTTACCTAATGACCAAATTAGTCACATAAAAATGACCAAATTAGTTATTTATTTGCCAAATTCTACTAGTGTTAGTCATGTGACTAAAATTTTTAGTCACCTGACTAAAAGTTTTAGTCACCTGACTAAAAGTTTTAGTCACGTAGTCATTTATTTGTGAAATTCTACTAGTGTTCTATGCTTCACATACAATAGGATTAAAACAAAAAGAAACAAATTTCATGAAGTTTTGAACAAGTTAATGTGGTTAGACATATGAGGTTTTTTTTTTTTTTTAAGTTGAAATAAAAAAATCATAATCAATTATTTACTTTGAAAAAATTAGAAAAAAATATGCATCACATCGGGACATGAGTCCTCTACTTATATCTGAAATATTATAATTTTTTTTTATCATTTTAATGTGGTTATGGTGGTTAGATAGACACCTACTTATTTTTTCCCAGAATTTTAAGTACTATTACATTGAAATTTCAAATTTTCACCAAATAGATTTTTTATTTATTTTTAAATAAACCCAGTAGTTTAGAAAATACATTCAATTTGCTACAAATTATATTCTTACATATTTTTGAAATAATATAGGTAACTTATTCAAATTTTTACATTAAGTTGCCTAACTCTAGTTTTTATGAATTTTTTGCCACTTAAGGGCCTATTTTTTCTATGATGATCCTGCACATACCCAAGTGGGAGTATATTTTGGGTTTCTATTTTTTCCCTCCATGATACAATAACATAACTAAAATAAGTGGTTTCATTTTATAGAAAAATAAAAAGTATAGAAATTAAAATTTTGGTGGCAAGCTAACTCAATCGCTTAGAAGAATGGTGATGAGGAATGAATGTAGTGATACTTTTTCTGCATAAAATTGTTTTGTTGTCCCTTCTTGTCAAACCAACTATTTATTTTACCATTAATTGATTCTACATGAGACATATAATGGATTGCAATGATTAAGAAATGATATTCCTATGGGAGTTTATTCATGCAAGATCCTTCAACCTTGCAATTAAATCTTCAATTTATTTTCTATTGTTTTCAATTTTCATATGTGCTATGTTTTTTTGTGTTCCTAGAGGATGATGTGGAATTGTAGGAGGTGTTTGTTGTGGTTGTTCTTTAGGAGGGTTTTAATAAAGAGGTGAATTGGTATTTTAAACATTTGGGGGTGAATTTCAACTCCTAAAAATTACACAAATTTAATTAAAAAAACTAATTCAATCTTCCTATTTAATCCAAATTTGACACTAAAAAAATAAAAATAATTACTTATTTGACCTCCCCAATGTCCTCATGGAATTTTGGTGATGATTTGGAAAAGGTTTGGTTGCAAAATTAAGTTTGCAAAATTAAGAATGAAAAATGGTTTTTGGGTCTTATTATTTAAATGAACCATATTGTGAGCACATTAAAACTTGAGCATGTTATAATGTAGCTGTGTTATTAAACACTCACATTATACACAATACACATTATGTCCACTTTTTGGTCCCCCATCTTTTTGCACACACCCTATACAACTATAAAACACATTACAATATAATTGCAAGTGCAAGGTCTTAATATGGGGATCTACGCCTTTCTTCTCTAGAGGAAATTCAATAGCATAATGCTATAATAATTCTCCTCACAAATCTCAAGCCATGGTTCTATCAAGAAATCCTAATAGTGATCAACACCACCCATTTGTTTGGGACTCTAAAGCATACCCCTCTAAAACAATAGATGACCTACACAGTTATCATACGCAAACATGGAATAAAATATTAGAAACATACAAAATAACTTTAGCAATGCATTTCTCACACATGATGAACTACGTGAGTCTAAGAACAACAAGGAAGACGAAGAAAATTAAGGATAAGGAGCGTCTTCCCCTCTATTTATCAAAATGAAACTAGGACCAATTATACCTATGAAATCAAATCTATTGAGTGTTATAACGGTCATGCTTGTCCAATGTACAACATCATATTCCAAATTCCATTTTGGTCATTACATTATTAATTTTAACTCATATGATTAACTTTTATATACTTGATAAAACATTTTCTAGATATTACATAATGTGTAACTTAATTTTATTCATTATTCTTAAGAAATACAACCTATTACAAGCATCATGTAACTCATAACTTAATATTATATTTTTTATTATTATACAACACAACTTAGTCCAAGAATTATGTATTGTATATCAAAAAGCATCCACTCCAAGCCCTAACCTCATAAACATTTTTATCATACATTCTAAGGCCATTGACATATGGAATTATCCCTTAGAAGGATGAAAATTAAAATTTAGAATGCATTCTAAGGAAATAACACATTAATTCTATGAATATTTTTATGTTCTCATAAAATAATTTTGTTTCAAAATTTTCAAATTTTAAAAATAATAATTTAAGATTTTATATATTTTTTCCAATCATTTAAGTTATATCATTGTTTAATCCTTCATTTTCTCACATAATTGAAATATGCAAAAATCTTAACATTTCAGCTATACCCTATTGTCCCAAATTCACCCATTAATACAACCACTCAATTAGATAAAATTTAGAAGGGTTTGCATACAAAATTCCAAATCCAAAGCTTTAAAATAAAATATAATTGAAATCTATCTATTATAAAAGAAATTGGAGTGTAATCTATAACCTAAAAAAATGTAATAATGTTATGTACCAAACAAACACTAATTCATGTGTCAATATTTTAAAATTTAATATTCATTTGTGAATATACTAATAAGAAAATAACCTCAAGAAATGATAGAAAACATAATAGTTGCAAGTTTCATTAGTTCACGAGAAAATTGTTAATCTATATCTCCAATCCAAGCCTTTTGAAATCAATCCTTCTTCTCTAATGGTTGCAAGGATTTTACAAACTCTCTCTCTCTCTCTCTCTCTCTCTCTCTCTCTCTCTCTCTCTCTCTCTCTCTCTCTCTCTCTCTCTCTCTCTCTAATTTGTCACACTCATACTCACTCACTCACTCAATCTCACTCTCACAATTTATTTTCAAAGCATAATTGGAAAATAAAGTAATTTTGCAATAAAAGGTAACTTAAAAGAAGAAAACCCTCTTTTCCTATTTTAATCATTTTAAATCCAAACTCAATATTTCAAAATAAATACTTTTACTTTGAAATACAATATTTCCTAAATAACCTTTAATTTTCTAAAATTATTATTTTCCCTTTTTAGACATATCAAGCAAAATGCATTGGTGAAGGTGGTAATATTACTCAAGAGAATAAATTTTCATATCTCTCACATAGGGGGAACTAGAATATTAATCAATTTGGATATTAGTATTATGGGTTTCAACATCATATGTAATATTACTTTGCACTAAATATGATAGATTTACAACATAAAATAAATAATGTATACTATTTTCACTTAACCACCATTAGGATTTTACCTACGATTTAAACTATGCTTCCACACTTTTTCCAAACATTGCACTACCTACCCAATACATAATAATAGTAAAAAAAAAAAAAATTTGCCAATTCACATTTATAATCCACATTTCAATCAAAATAATCATTCATGACTTTACCACAATGATGTAATAATACATTTTTTAATCATTTATTAAAGCAATAAATAAAAATGACATAGTTAACTCAACCAACATATCATTTAAATAAAAATAGTAAAGTTAAAACAACTATGCTAGATTAATATTAAGTGTAGTAACCTATATATATGTCCATATATCCTAGATATACATACAAAAATTAAAGTAGAAACATAAAATAGATCTTTAAACATTACATAAATGTTGACACAAAACTACACCACATGACAAAGGCACACAAATATAGAGCTATTACAATTCCTCGCCTCTTGACATACATTTAAACTAATCAATATTTTAATTATTTCATGTGTATTTTATAGCATTATTGATTAAAAATATATATGTTATTTTTATGTTAACATTATCATTATGTAAGTTATATCTTAATCATTGCTTTATCATACTAGGAAGTATTAGAAAAAAAAATTATATTTTAGAATTATGATTAATTAAATAAATCAATAAACATATTTATCTTTCAAATATTTTTGCCTTCATTACCCATAAGAAAAATTAAGGCTTTCTTCTCCCATTTTAAATCAAAGCTAGGAGTCTAATAATTTACTAGAATAAGTATTCAAGATTGTATATTTTATTAGTTTTCTTTCCATTTATTTGAAGGAATTATAAATGTGTATATTGGCCTAATGATTATCATCAAAGTGTTTCCTCATTTTTCCTTTGTTTTATAATTTTATAAATTAAAATAGATATTGAACAAAATTCAAATATTCATTATGTGACAAAATGATTGAAAGAAATGATATCATTCCATTTGATGATCATTAAAATCGAATAATATAAGTTTACAACATTTTATTTTAGCAAGATTTGAAAATGATCTATCATTTTCAAATATTCATCCGCTCTTGAAGGATACGAACTCCAATATACCTGTATATATTACATTATAAATATGTCATTAATAGTATCCTTCATTATTTAAAATCAATATAAAATATATTTGAATAGAAAACATACCTTCCAAGCATCATGGTAGTGGCTTGTGGATTGGTCCCAGGGCTATCCTTGAAAATTGAAGTATCCACAACCCTTAGACTATGAACACCTTTCACACGAAACATTTTGTCAATCACATAGTCAACTTCACACCCTCCATGGTAATGCCAAAATGTTGTTACTGTATCTTTGCAAAAAATTTCTAAGGCTTTGTCATCTAGTTTATTTTCTGGCAAGTTTGATCCTATGAATCGAAGCATTTTGGAGTTTCCACTACCATTAAATGCAAATTCTTGAATAGAACTTGTAATGGTAAGATTTGACAATACCTTCACAATAAGGATACATTTTTGTACATCATAAGGATGAGAAAAGTAGTTATATCTTACAAAGGGGTTATCTTGGGGATTTTTACTTCTCAATCGAAGCTCTCCCCTTGATAAGGGAAAAGCCACCTTGCTAACAATAATACCTAGATATTGATAGTTTGTACTATTTTGTTGTTGGTAATAGCTAACAGCCTCAATATAAACTTTAGAATTATCTATTATACCCACAACTTGTGCTTGTTCAAATTCAAGTGGTTCAGGCGATTCTAGAATGATTGTTGTTCGTGGTGTATCTTGAATCCTTTTTCCTACTGAGTTTAGATTTAATAATACAATAATGTTCAATTCATTAAGTTGTTCTAAGGGGCCAATTCCACTTAATAAGAGAAGTTGGGGGCTACCTATACTTCCTGCTGACAAAATTACTTCACTCCAATGTGACAATTGGTTGATAAATACTTGATAAAATAGGCCATCAACATTACTCATCAACTCAACGCCATTAGCCTTCAACATTCCTACAACATAGTTTCATGCCAATGTTAGAATTATAATGTAAATTAAAATATTACTACAATAATACATATTTTTTAAAATATTAAACAAGGTAAAAATAAAATAAGAAAAAAAAATTAGCAAAATGAAAAAAATTATAAACATTATAACTATATTGGGAAGAATGTACATGAAGAGAATTGTTATTTTCATTAATATTAATACTATACATACCTATATTCAAGGAAAACTATCATCACAAACAATTTACTTCTTATACAAAGAATCAAATTGATTTACCCAAGAATTTTATGATATTTTGGACAATCATTCTAATAAGATATAATGTCAATGAGATCAAAATAAAAACAATAAGTGCAAACATATATTTAATTTATTATTGTTAATTACATTGAGATGGATTCTATTATAGAAACACAACACAATTGATCATTATAAAAAATAAAATTATAAACTCTAAAATTAAAATTATCATGCTCAAAAATAAAAATTTAAATAAAAATTTAGGTAAAAAATTAAATAATAAGACAAAATCTTTGAATGAATTCAAAATTAAGAATCAAGAAAAATTGTTTTTTTCAGACAAATTTTAAAATTAGTTTTAAATTTTAAGCAGTGGATGCCAAAAGTCAATAAAATATTAAAAATATGTAACTTGTAGTACTCTTGCTATATTTCTATCAACTAATTTTAAAAAAATATCTTATATAAAAAAATAGAAGGCACACACCAAATATTATGTTATACTTTAGTGATAAAAATAAGAACACTTTTGTGTGTGCTCATCATTTCACCCCCTTAATCTTAACTTTTTAATAAAATATTTAGTAGTTTAGAAAATAGAATTAGACTTGCTCTTATCATATCTTCAAATTTTGTGTGTACACATTTTTAAATTATTCATCCAACTTTAACTTAATGGATTTGAATTATTCAACTATTTTATAATTGTTTGCATATGTCATATTATTTTTTATTACATAAGAAATCTCTGAAGATAAAAGTTAAAATAAATAGTGTATGCCTTTTTTTTAATCTTTCAAATCATATATTTATATGTTCATGAATATGTTTGGCAGTTCAAATAGATATTAAAAATATTATTTATATAGAAAATTAAATAAATCTACTTGAAATTAAAATACATATAAAATATTTTTCTAAAAAGAAAAAAATAAAAAATTTAATATAGACACATAAGAAGACTATATGTCTTAACAATAGGTGTATTTGAATAACTATCTTAAATACTCTTAGAAGATCTATTTTATTATGTTCAAAGGAATTCTACAATGGAAACAAGACACAAAGAGTCATTATTATGCCAAGAGAAATTCTATAGTAGCAATAAGGTATAAAGCATCATTCCATGACCACATACATAAAAAATTGCCTAGAGACATTCTAAAATTTTCTAAAGAAACATTTTTTATGTCAAGAAGAATTCTAAAAGGAAAACAAGGCACAAAACATCATGTCATGGCCACATACATAAAAATCAAAACACAACCAACATATATTAGAAAAAAACTATAAAATTAAAAGTATCAAAATATAATTTATAAGTATAAAAGTTTACTACGTGACTAAAAAATTACCCAAACAATGAATGTTGTATTTTTCAAGAATAAAATAAATATATTAAATATCTTAAATATATTTTTCTAACAAAATTTTGAGAGATATCAAAATTATGTTATTCATTTAAGAGAGGTATTCTATAATAGCATCAATAGTCATTTATATATTAAATAATTAATATTTAATAATAAATATAATACTAATATTAATAAAATTTCAAAGATATTAAAGTTATGATATTCATTTAAGAAGGTATTCTACAATAGCATCAATGAGTCATTTATATATTAAATATTAATATTTAATAATAAATATAATACTAATATTAATAAACTTCTAAACATTTTATTTGCTTTACATTTATTTTATTTTATTTAAGGAAAGACATATACATTGTTTATTTTAAAATTTACTCAATACATTAATATTAAAACAAGTAAATAAAGTAAAATAAACTCACTCCTTTAATAAATAAAAAATTATACAAAATAAATAAAAGAAAATAAATTTTAATGATTCTAAAATATATTAAATGATTCTTAAATAAATTAAAAAATTGTGAAGTAAATGAAATAATTAAAAAAAAAATCAACATATAATCAATAATTATGAATCAAAACAAATATATTTTTTATTATCGTAATGAAAATATAATATAAATATTCTATTTTAAAGAATTAATATCTATCAAAATAATAAACAATAAAATCATAAAATATTTAAATTTGAAAATAATATTAACAAATTGATAACATTTTATAAAAGCCAAAGGTTTTTAATTAAAATTAAAAAGAATTAAGACTATCTAAATATGTAATTATTTGGTTTTCATTAAAAGTTAATTCGTTGAGATCAATCGTATCACGTAGGAAGTGCATAAGCAATGACATGGGACAAGTGAAAATTAATTCCTTTAATATGGAGTTTAGGTGCTTTAAAATAAAATATAGGAGCATTCAAAGTAAGATGTATTATTATAAATGAAGATGGTAATATGATTGAAGAAACTTCAAAAGATTAAAAGAGTGGACCTATAGTGATATTGAGATTCAAGTTCTTATCGTTGGTCTTCAAATGTATAATATTTACAATTATCAAAAAATAGAAATAAAAGATCATACAAGGAAAATAATCAATATACTTAAAAAGAAAAATTCTCTAAACTAGAAAATCAACAACTTTCTTTAATAAGTTTGGCCTCTTCAAACAAGTTAGAAAGTTTCACTGTAAACCATAAATACAAGGAAATCAACATTGAAGCCTATATTCTTTCTAGTTAAATGCAATAAAAATGAAAGATGACTGTATAGTAGAATTGAATTTAGATCCTTGACCAATTTTGAAAGATAAAATGAACTCATTTAATTCAAAAGAATAAGGTGGAACTCAAATGTTTAGGTGCCTACATCTTTAATCAAGACTTTCCAAACAGTAAAATTATATAAAAAGTAAGTTATCATGATCATTAAAGAGGACAAACCAACTTTCCCCTACTTTTAGATATGATAGATCATTATGATAAGTATTAATGACTGTAAGACTTGTTTTTCTTGAAATTTGAAGGAGCTATTATCATGGAAAAATCAAACCCTCTTTTTTGTAACATTTTCATGGATATGCATGTGAGATTAGTGAGTAGCAAAGGAAAAATGGTTTTTCTTTGTGGAAGACTAGACAAAAGGATGAAACGTGTTTTCAAAATATGCAATGATTTAATACTTTGTGTTATTATTATGGAAGTGGATTATCAACATACAGTAATTTATGGTACTTCATTTTTATTTTTTTTGTTGTAATGTTCAATCTCAAGGGGGATAAAGACTGCATTAAAAAAATCACTATTACTTTGATTTGAAGTTAATTCTTAGGAGGACTAGAGAATTTCATTGCAGAAGTAGTTGATGGTGTAGGTTTTCCAGTTCTAGACTAGACTCTAATAGATAACAATAGAATGGTTTTGGTGTAATGAATACTATTCATTTCAAGAGGGCAGCTAAAGAACAAAACTAAGAGGAAAATATAACCAAAAAAAGGATTAGATTTTCTGAAATAGGCTTTTAGTGTTTAAGGTTACAAAAAGAATAGTTGGGCTCAATACTTCTATTACTAAAAGCTCTAGGGATTAGTAAGCATTATAAGTTTGTTATTGTAAGGTTATTTTCTACATTTTGTCTAGATGTATAGAATAAAGTAGAAATATTATTGATGGAAGTTAGATTTAAATGTGTTACACATACTCAAAATGATCGACATTTTTCTTGTAATCTCATGCATATATGTATAAGGTTTTTGATTCTATTCAAACAAATGAAATGTATGTTTTCTAATATTATAAAAAAGGCTATCTCTAAGACCATAATTTATTGAGAAAAAAACGCTTTAAGTATATAACAAAACTCAAAATATCTCTCTATATTTTTTAGATAGATATATTTAAAATATTTATATTAATAATAATAAAATAATATGAAATAAACTTTAAAGATCCAATGAAAAAACAAAATATGTAGACTATTTTTATTACATGTAATTTTTAAAATTAAATGCCTTGACTAGGTACTCATAGAAAATAAGAAGTTAAAAACCCACCGTCAAAAACTAATTTATTATTAAAATAAATTGATTTTAAATCAAAAAATTATCATTAACCCAATCACTATTTTTAACAACAAATAAATCAATAAATAATTCAAAATATATATCTTAAGCCATTAAACTGATTAATATTTAGGGGTAAGGGGGATCAGGCAATACCGAAACAAGGAATACGTAAAAGTGAAAGTGCAAGTGTACCTGATGAGGAATCGAAGAGGATTCTGGTGGCTGTAGCATTCAGAAGAACCACAATGTTAGCTGGATTTGCATATTGCAGAAGATCTGCAGCTGTGTGTCTCCATCCATCGTTGTCAATGGTTGAAGCACTAATCTTGGTGCCCTCCAAATGATCCAGAGTATACCCATTATAAGGAAGCACTCCAGCTTCCAGAAGCGCATCCTTGAAAGCAGAGTTCCAACGAAAAAGTTTGTCTGGCTTGAAGGCATTTAACTTCTCCACCCATTCATACGACTCATTTACAAGCTTCTCATCCCACTCCATCTCTCGAATGAATTCTGAGCTTGCCCTACTGTAGAAACCAACATTAATGGCTGTTCCACCGCCCAGAACTCTTCCCCTTACCAACTGCACTCCATCTTCTGAGACAAATCCTTCAGCGACATAAGGGAACTCACTGGGATCCCCAAGAACCTTGAAGAAACCTTTAATGTCTTCGATGTCAGGATTTCCATAGGGGGAATCTCCCCTTTCCAATAACAAAACAGAATAATGCTGTGACAGTGTTGCTGCCAGAGGACACCCTGCTGCGCCTCCTCCAACCACAATGTAATCATATGTTCTTGAAGCTGCCTTTTGAACATCTACTGTCATAAACGGAAATGGGTATTCTGCAAACGTCAAGAACAAAACGTCCCCCATTAATATAATATACCAAATATAAACCATTGAAATTTTTGTATGCATTCCTCTCATAAAACACAGAGATTTGAAACGAAAGACTGAAATAATGCACTCACCCAATTTCTGCGCTGCTACTGCCGAACTGTAGAGCTGCTGATGGTTTGTAAAAAGTAGCAGGCATGAAATCACAAAGAAGAGAATCTCCATACTCGCTAGTCGATCTAACCCCTCGTATAGACTTGATATTTAAATCAATCCGATTCCTCTTAAATGGCTTCACTTCTGCTAATTGTGACTTCAATGAATTCAAGTTATAGATGATCACCAACTCTAGAGATTCCTGAATTCAAGTTATAGATGATCACCAACTCTAGAGATTTCTGAATTCAAGTTATAGATGATCACCAACTGTAGAGATTCCTGAATTCAAGTTATAGATGATCACCAACTGTAGAGATTCCTGAATTCAAGTTATAGATGATCACCAACTGTAGAGATTCCAATGTAGCTAACATGCCATCAATCTCAGCGCAAGAATTCTTGAGTCAATCACCTACTCTGGATATTCTGATTGGCTAACATGCCATTAATTTGAAACAGAAAGGAACATTACTTATTCTGGCAAGATACAATACGTGTAAGTCTGTTTGCCATATTAGTCTGTAAAACCGAAACTACTCAAGTGGGGAAGTCAATTAAGGTGGCTTCGGAAGTACGAATTCATTCAAATTAGGGCGGCTCCGTTGAAAACATAAAATCAGATATTAAGACTTGACTACAAATTTCTTTACTATCGTGCATTTATTAATTAATTGAAAATTTTTATTTTCGATTAATTAATAAATATAGTCAAAGGTGTATTTTTGAGGATAGATGTTTTCAAATTTTTTTATATAGTAGTGTGTCAAATATTGTTATGATGTCTATTTTCTGAATTAGAGGATTGCATCTCGATAGGAATATTGTTATGATGTCTAATTTTTGAATTAAAGAATTGAATCTTCATAGGAATATTGTTATGATATCTATGTTACCAAATTCTTCTATATAGTAGCTTGTCAAATTCCTATGATGCCTAGTATTTGAATTAAAGAATCAATAAATTGAATCTTGAAAAGAATATAATAATTCTTTTATGAATGTTCTTTTCTTAAAATAGTAAATAAAAAAGGCCTTTCCAAATTCTTCTACCTAGTAGCTTGTCAAATATTGTTATGATGCCTAATTTTTGAATTAAATGACCAATAAATTGAATCTTGATAGGAATATTACAATTCTTTTATGAATCTTTCATTTTTAAAATAGTGAATAAGAAAGAATATGCAATAGCATAAACTATTATTTTATTTTATTCTCAAAATCATTAAAGAGAGTTAATTTTTAATTAGTAGTTATTATTTCAATGTTTTAGGAATTATTTTTAGAGTTAATTTTTTTTTATGAATTTTTTTTTTAGAACTAAATAGTTAGTTAGCAAAAAGTAGATATAGATATTTATTTTTATTAATAAGAAAAAAATTGGAGATAAAAATTAGAAAGAAATATATCTATAGTTTAGGATCATTTTTTTTATCATGCAATGGATAATTTCAATTATTTTATTTTATTTTTTTGGGCGAATTGCTATCAAAGAGGAAAGCACTCTTTCATTATTTCGAAATAAATATTACATAACTTTCAATAATGCATGGAACTCAGAGTAGGGTTATCAATCCTGCACCTAACTCACACATCCTCCTAGCTTGAAACTCTGCCAAGACCCCCTTATTTTCTATTATATGGTTTAAGAAAACTTGTAGATCCTTCATTTCTATTGCTTCCCTGAAGTTGTCCACTACTTCACCAAGTTCCTTTTTGTTTTTGACTTGCACTGCATCACAAATGACACCCTCCTTTGGCAATTTTTCGAGTGCTGAGATTGTTTTTAGAGCTGCGTCGACATGAATATCTTGCAAACGCTAAGCCACTACTTTTTCTGACCTCTTCCTTCTAGTTGATCAGGCCACATTCAAGAGAACCAAATCCATCAGGTCGCCAACATGTATGTGTGCACCTTTCAGCTTGTGCTCCCCAAGCACTTGTTTCACCGCCTTGATGATTTCATCAGACTCTGTTTTGAAAAGGTAAGTGATTTGAGCATCGTATGTTTCCAACGCTATCTCCACCAACTGCCTACGGTTCGTTGACACCAGATAACACCTGCATAAAGCCAATACTTCCATTGTTGCTCACAACTCCATAACTTGAGAATTCCTCCACCATAGTTTAAAAAGCACGAAGGGTACTCCAGAGACTTCTCTTCTTGAGTTTGCAGCCCAAACTCGTAAGATTAACTTGAACACTTTGGGATATCACTTGTACTCATGCCCACCCTTTGTGGCTACAAACCCCTATGTTTGTACTCATGGCAGGCTCTTCCTTAGGGCTTCGGAGCCTTGTGACTTCCCATCTTCATCCCAAGCCATTTAAGAATGATTACTCTGACCTTGGGGAGTGCATTCCTTCACCAACCAAAGGATTTAACCTTCTCAACCCGACGTAATTATTCTTGCAAGTCCTAGCCAATTATTATGCTCGTTAGAAATTATCTTCATCCCCGTTTGGTCAATACCATGTTTTGAGAGGCAACCTTACTCCATGTTAGATTCTCTATACACATGTCAAATTCTAAAGTCGCCCAATGTTTCTAGGACTATATTAATATTCTCTGCCCACATTTTGAGTTTCCATCTTGGAGCATAATTACTCCCCACCACCCTTATAACCACCTCTAAGTCACCTTCTATATCCATGTTATTCCATCCTTTCAAAGAGCGGAATTTAACTCCTTCCAAGAGTGCAGCACATCTTGCCTCATTATTAGTCCCTCATGACAGTTTGATTGATGTAGCACCTCTAGTTTTTCCATTTTCATTTCAAATGATAAAACCCACACTAGAGGGCCCAAGGTTCCCTTCAAGGCCCTATCAAAATTGAGTTCTAATCTATCTTTTTTGGGAGTGACCATTTAGTTTTTCCTCTCAAAGCTTTGCTTTTCAGGAGGTAGCCTTTTGCGAGATTTAACATGCTCCAATTGTTACTCATCTTGGAGTCCTATGCGGAGAAACATATAGTTATACTTATTGAGTTTATAGTGTATATGCTTGCTTACCCCTGGTTTGATTTTGTAAAGGAATCCTTCAATGTGGGTAGTTTTCTCCTTGAAAATTCTTGTGTTTCACTCTTTCTAGATTTGTCATACTAGCATTGCAAGGATTTCTTTCCATTGAACACCATAAGCTGCCCCTTTGTGCATTATAGGGCATGATTCAAAATTTTGTTTTTGATTGTTTGGTAGTGGTCCTTGGCATTTTACCTTTGCACAAAAGGTGGATCAACACCTTTGTGAGAACTCGCATTGTACCAATAAATGTTGAATATCTTCACTTATCTATTTGCACATCACACACTAATGCAAACCACATATTTCCTATTAGTTTATCCTTTTAGCCATGAGAATGTTCCCGTGCAAGGCAATCCATGCGAAAGCTCTCACCTTTGAAAGAACACTTTTCCCTAGCACAATATTTTTGGCCATTTCATCTCCATAACTTTTTTCTTTGAGAACTTGTATCCTATATTAGCAGAGTATGATCTTGACTTTGTAGCACACCAAACATTGGCATTGGGAAGATTTGAGATTAGAAAGTGTCTTCTTGATAATTCACTTAACAAATCCACACTCATTTGGTCTTGTAACATTTCAAAGTCTTTCCATGTCCATTCCCAATGCCCATTTACCCTTCATAGATTCAGATAATTCCTCATGTACTCACCATATGCATCCTTTGATGCTTTGATGACTTCTTCTAGTCTTGAGATATCCCGCAAAGTAGAGCACCTATTCTAGGGTTTGTCCCAGAATGTTGCCTTCCTCTCATCCCCTATTTGCTAAGATAAGGGGTCTGTGATTAAACTTATGTTGTTCAAGATGAAGTTCCACATTGTTGACCCTTTTTACAAATTTTCTAAAATCAATTTTTTTTCCTCCTCCATTGAATTGAGATGCTTTGCTCTTAGTACCTTGGTCCACAAAACATCTAGCCTTTTGAACATTTTCCACATTAATTTAGCCCCTAACACTTGGTTTTGGATTTTCAAATCCCTCACACCCACCCCACCATGCTCTTTCACCATTGCAACAATCTCCCAGTCAAGTAGTTGAATGCATTTTTTTCATGTGAGCCATCCCACAACAATTTTCTTTGTATTCCTGTTAGCCTTCTTATTACTTTTATTGGTGCATCAATGCTTGATAACATGAAAATTGGTATTACAACTGATATTGCTTTAACCATTAGGAGTCTCCCTGCTAGAGATAACCAATGACCCTTCCAATTTTTTATTTTCGTGTTGCACTTATTTATTGTGCTTTCCCAAAGATTGAAATTCACCGGCATTGTAAAGAGGGGGAAGAACCCTAGTTCTCCCTGAGCCAATTTCGCGACTGTTGGTTTGATGTTTATTGTGTTTTCAAGTTTATTTGAAATATTCACCAAATAGTGCATAAATTTTATAGAACAAGGGGTTGCTGAAGCAAAAATATAATATTATATCAGTTATTAATGTCATGAAATTACATTGAAAGCATTCATATACTCGGAAATAATCTTCTGATCTTGAAAAGATGATGAAACCCTTATTTTGAATCTCTCCTGTAAATTTGATGAAGCACAATGTTGGCTCTTGGATGAAGCCAATCCATAAAATAGCCTTTAGATGGTCTTTCACACCCTCATGGAGCTAATACAATGAAGAAGCTACACTCTCCAATGCAAAAATATGCAGAAATGGCAAAAACCCTAGGTTTCTTCCTCTCCACAACAAAAACACTTCAAAATCCAAATATCAAAATCATGGATCCTTACAATGGCCTTGGTTGATCCCATTTATAATTTCTCAATAAGTCGACCCTCTAGAAGCTTCTTTCCAATCAATAATATTAAATGTGCATTTAAACTTTAGAAAATAATTTCTCAAAGTAGGTGCTCATTTAATTAATCATTTAATGTACTTTAAGTCATTAAATGGCCCCTTTAGACATAAAGTTATAATATAACTTTATAATATGCTTTTAATGATTAATTATTATTATTTTTTTTTAAAAAGAGGGGTAAAAACTTTATTGAATCAAAAGAACATTACAAAGTAGGAGCAACAAGCCCACAAAGGGCACTAGCAAAGCCAAGAATTAAGTCACACCCAAGAAGTACCTCATATCTTCCACAACCCAATCTTCCAGAACTAGAGCCAAATCACTAGGAAGATTTCCCCAATTATCAACATTCCAAGTCCCCATCTGCTCAGAAGCCCACCTAGCCAAGCCATCTACGACCTTATTCCACTCTCAAGGAATATGACAAAAAATAATAGACTCCAAAGTAGTGCATAGTGATACAATTTGCATGACCACCACCGCCAACTGCCAATTCACACCCTCTAAATTCCTCCTATTCAACATATCAACAACAACCTTAGAGTCAGATTCACAAACAATCTGCCTCCAGCCAAGGGGACAAGCCCACTCAACTTGCAGGAGAATAGCAATAACCTCCATGAGGTTATTAGTATGTTGACCTTTATAAATAGAAAAGAAAAAAACCACAACTCCCAAACTATCTCTGCTAATACCACCAACTCCAGCATGCCTCAGATTGCCATGAGAAGATCCATCAGTATTAATTTTCAACTCCCCCAAAATAGGAGAACACCAGTGACCAACATGACCAATCCTCTCCCACTCATAGCCACAACACCCAGGTCTCAATTTGCTCTTTCCCTAAACAAAAATTCCTAGAACATTGACCACTCTCAGCTCATCAAGGTTGATAGGAATAGCCAAATCACACTTAGCAATCAAAGTCTCCTGAAGGACCCCCAAAATTCTCATCCAAAGCTGACCAACAAGCAACTTCTTATCCAAAAAAAATTTATGGTTATGCTCCAACCAAATATGCCATATTATTAAACTATGACCAATGATCTAAGCTATAAGAAGGAAAGGAGTCTTAATAGGAGGAGACCCCTAGCTCCTCCAAAAATCCTCCAAAAAAGAACCATGCCTACACAACTATCACTAGAGGTTCCACCAAAAGTTCCAAATATCCTTCACAAAAGAACATTGAAAGAAGAGGTGAGGAATACATTCCTCATGCCCAACACACATGACAAACATAGACGGGCCTTGAAACCCACGCTTCCAAATATTTTCCTAAGTAAGACACTTCCCTTACACCAATAACTAGGTGAAGAAATTACACTTAGACTAGGAAAACTTATTCCAAACTTTTTTCCACCAAGAGACCTCTAAACTCCTAAACAACTATTTATCCAAAATGTGATAGCCTGAGGCAACAAAAAATTTACCTTTCCGGTCTAGCCCCCAAGCTAGCACATCCCTCCTAGGAAGAGAATTATAAACATGATTAAATAATAGTAAAGCAAGCTCCTGATGATCCTCAACTACACCACCTAGAGGCCACTCATGCGGATCCTTCCACCTGAACACACTAGCCTAACCCAGAATTTGAAGCATTTTGAAATCTACCACACATAACCAACCAGCATCCATAAAGTGCTAACACAAGTTCTGCAAATGAGGATGAGAAGACAATATGGGGGGATGACCATCCCAATAATCTGATCAGAAGAGAGCATCCTGAGCACCATTACAAATCTAGAGCAACCCATGCTTGACTAGATTGGCACCTCTTTTTAGGGTACCCCAAATTAAAGAGCCTTTTGCCTCCAAGCTAAAGTGAGCAACTTCAACACTCTCAACCACCCCTAGATATTTTTAGGTAAAGATTCTAGCCCATAACTGATGTTGTTGCAAACACCATCACCAATACAATTTAGCTGCTAAAGCCTATCCATTCAAATCCATCTGACGTAATCCTAGCCCATCTTCTTGCTTCAACCTACAAATTACATCCCACTTAACATATCTCCACTTCCTACGAAGAAGGTTGCCAAACCAGAGGAACTGACAAGACAACCTCTCAAAGTCTTTAATAAAGTTGGTAGGAATAGAGAGAACAAACCATCTATACTGAGGGAGAGCTTGCACCATAGATTTTAAGAAAGTCACTCTTCCTACAAAAGAGAGCCACCTACAAGTCCAATGACTAACCAAATTATAAAACTTATCAATAATCCCCTGCCAAAACAACTTAGGAAGCGAACTAATAGCAAGCAGAATTCCATGATAAACAAAGGGGAGGGAGCCAATTTGAAAATGAAGGATGCCAACAATCCTCCTTTGGATACTTTTAGGAGTGTTGAAGAAGTAGATAAAAGACTTCCCCTCATTTATACATTGCCTTGAAGTAGCCAAATAGGTTTCCAAGGCACTATGCCATTTGAAAGCCTCCTCAACTCTGGCCCTACCCAACAGAGTAGTAGCATCAGCAAACTAAAGGTGGGATTGAGGGGGAATATCATTTCCCCAACTCTAGCCCTTAATCAAACCACACTCCACTCGATATCTAATAAACCTTCCCAATCCCTCAGCAAGTAAGATGAAAAAGTAGGGAGATAGAGTATCTCCTTGTCTGAGCCCCCTAGATGCACCAAACAACTTCGTTGGCTCTCCATTAACCAACACCAAAAAAGGAAGAAGAGGTGACACAACTCCTTACCCAATCAATCCAGTCTTTATCAAAAACAAAGGCTCCCAAAATATTGAATAAGAAAACCCATTTAACATGGTCATACGCTTTATCCATGTCCAACTTGATAAACATAGCTTTTTACTTAGAGCATGCCATAGAGTGTATTGACTTAGCAACAATGATAACACCATCCATAATCTACCTACTTGCAACAAAACCCCCTTACTCCTCAGAGATTATCCAGCTTAACCAAGGTTTCACCCTCTTAGCGATCAACTTTGTAATAATCTTATACACAACGTTACATAAAGCAATTGGCCTGAAAAGATCTAGAGTATTAGCCCTAAAGGATTCCCAAACCACCTCCAAAGGTCCATCTTAATTACTTCCCAAAACTCCTAAAAGAACTCAACTAGAAACCCATCAGACCTCGAAGCTTTTCCCTTTTCATCTAAAACACAACATTCTCAAGCTTTGACAAGAAAATAGGATTAAGCAGAGATTCATTCATTTCATTAGTAACCAAAGGCAGGATACAATCCAAAATCATAGCTTCATCCACCTTTGCAAGAAGGGAATCCTCTGATAATAGAGCAGAAAAGAAACGAAGTGACTCAGTAGAAATATAAGCAAAAGAAGACATAATCTCCTTAGTTGGTGACAAGAGAGAAGAAAAAACATTACCTTTTTTCTATCCTAAACAAAATTATGAAAGAAAGAGGTATTCTGGTCACCATCCTGAAGCCACTCAATGCAGGATTTTTGTTTCCAAAATATTTTCTCCATGAGTTCCCATTCCTCAACATCCTTCACTACAATAGCTTCCTATAATCCAAGCTCCTTTCTGAGGCCCTAATCACAAATCTTCCTAGTAATCAATTCCAAGTGATCTTGAGCATTCTTCTTAGCATAAAACAAATTAGCAAAGTGTTTCCTATTCCAATGCTTTAGCCTATACTTCACATATTGAATCCTCTTAGAAAAGGAGTACATAGCAGTACCAAAAGCCGACTTCCCAAGACTCCACCAGCTAGGAAGCAAATCATGAAGAGAATCATCCTTGAGCCACATAAGCTAGAACTTAAAAGAATGCTTTATACAATGCCTAGGTAGCTTAGTAGTAATCTTAATTGGCCAATGATCAGAGCCTCGTCCATCCAAAAATCTCAGAACTAGTCTGCCACCTGTCTCCCATCTAGAAACTAGACACCATAAATCTATCTAGCCTTTCTGAAATAGTTGCATCTCCACTTCTCGTATTATTCCAATTAAAAATCCCATTTCTAGTCTTGATATCAATTAACTTAAATAGAGCAATGTTATCTTGTAGGAGAAGCAAAGAAGGCTCCAAACAAGCACTACCACCTCTCTTTTCCTCCATTGAGGAAATTGCATTAAAATCTCCAGCCACAATCCAAGGAAGATAAGGATCCAAAGACCTCACATATCTTACCTACCACCACATCATAACTTTACCTTGATAGTCAGTTGGAGCATAGAAGTTCATGAAGAGAACTCTCTCCCTTGACTCAAGATGAGAAGAAACACAAGAAATCAAACCCCTGCTTGAGAACCACCATAAAGGACTAACTCTCTGTGGGTCCCATAAACATGCCACCCCACCAGAGCTACCAAGGGCCCCAACACATTGACGCTGCCCACCACATCAAGATAATGCATACAAATCAAATATCAAACAACCTTTTGTCTAGGGATGCTATTCATACCCCTCGCATTCTAAGAAATCACTATCATTGTTGGGGTTGGGTGAAGTGTGTATCAATAGTCTTCACCGAACTTGACTCCACCAAAGTCTCACCAATTAACTTGACCTTTTCATGATCCTTCTTTCTACCCACCTTGGAGGGTTTCTCAATAGCCCCCCTTTTAAGGGGTTTTTGAAGCAAACCCAAGGTTGGGGAGGAAGACTTAGCTTTACCTAAAATAGAAGTACTCTACACCTTAGAGAGAATAGTTCCCTCACTAGGGGAACCATTAGTTGACTCCATCACCAAACCAGACACCCCCTTATCATTCCCCTTAGTTTCCTCTATCACCAAACTAGACACCCCCTTGTCAAGAGCCAAAGGAGATGAATCTAAATCCATCTGAGTATCCTACACACTAGGCCGAGCAAAGCTATAAAACACCAAGGGATGCTCCTCAGGCACATCCATAGCCAAAGATCCAACTATTGCCTGCAAGTCCACCTAAAACCCTTCCTCCTAAAAAAATTCCTCTAGCATCTCAAAACTATTAAAATTTTCCTCTTCCTAGCTATCCTTTTTGGGTATGTTTTGGCCCCACCCATGATTACGAGGCTTAACCTGAATAAATCCTTCTTTATCCACTGCCTCCCCTTGCATGGGAGTCTTTCCCTTGTCCATCTTTGAATTATACTGTGAGGGAGCATTACTTGTACTAGGAGCACTAGAAGAGTGGGGGAATCTCTGCTAAAGATGACCATACTCATGGCACAATCAGCACCTAAAAGGTACCATCTCATAATCTAATGGTTGAGTCCAGGAGCAAGACCCAACCATCATATCAATTGAATCAGGCAACAAGTGACTCAAATTAATCTAAACACATTCCCATGCATAATAAAAAACCTTCTTACTCAAATTTTGTTGAGAAGGACTAACAGGTTTTCCCAGCAACAAAGCAATTGATTGCAGTATGTCACTTCTCTAGCATTCAACTGGCAGTCAAGGAAGCTGAAACCAAACTAGGATCATAGATGGTAACTCCTTTTTCTGAGTTAAAGTAAGCATGCCATGGATTTATGAAAAGACCCATCTAATTATAGAAGTAAGGACCACCCTCAAAAGCCCTATTTTGATCAGAGATGCATGAGAAATCCATGATAAAAAAATTTATTAGCAGCCATCAAAATTTCAAAATCTCCTTTCAGATTCCATGTTTTTCAAATCTAGGTGTCAAAGAAAAGCAGAGAAACCCTCATCCTCAAGAACTTACAAATCAAGGCATGATTGTTGTAGTAATCCACATCTTCAGTAATCGACTTCGATTGGATCACTAGAACTAGTCGCTCTTGGGCCCTCTCCAAGCACCCATTCACCTTCTACAATTTAAATGCTCCATTTCATGTCAATCCTAACCTAGATGAAGAACAATTAGGTACTCCCCTTTTTCACTGGCTAAAGAAGAATCTTGAACTGCCCTATCCAAGGGCTAAAGCAATGCCATTGCAACCAAGGAAAAGCAGCCACAATCTTCTTGGTACCATAGCCCCAAAACGGGTGCACTCAACACAAACAAATGCAAGAAAAATAAAGTAAAAACACCTCCCTAAATACAAAGACATCACAACATCCTTCACTGAAAAGAAATCCACCCAAGTTTCCAATACCAGGGCCCACACATAGTCCCCTCCAAAGACCCACGTGCCACTTACAATAACCAAAAAAGACAAGAGTACGTCAAATTGGTTAAAAACCAGGCAAAAGGTGAATGAAAGAAGAAATCACGCCCTCCCCAGGCCCCCCGACACACATGCAAGACCCCCCCATATAGAAAACAACAACAAATGCAATCTAGGGCATGAGTTCCCTAGCTTGCCCTCCATAAACACCAGATGCCATATTTCCAATCATCTCCCCCTTTCAAACCTTTCATTCTTTGGTCATTGAGCAAAATAACAA
Organism: Sequoia sempervirens; assembly: GCA_007258455.2. NCBI lineage: Eukaryota > Viridiplantae > Streptophyta > Pinopsida > Cupressales > Cupressaceae > Sequoia > Sequoia sempervirens. The sequence continues at coordinate 139,132,792 of VDFB02252616.1, forward strand.
TGATTAATTATTATTAAAGTCACCTTTAATAATAATTAAATAATATAACTTGCACATTACTCCTTATTTCCCCTAGCCAACTAAAAACTAGGATCAACACTGAGCTCACCACATGTCTAGGTGCCTTACTATAAATAGAAACATTGGATGACCTGTTGAGTTACTATAAATAGTAAGTATGTGAAACTGAGTCCTAAATCACCATGCGAAGGCCAACTTGAATGAAACTTTGGTCTGGAGGAAAAATAAACTAGATAACTATCAAATGGGACCCTTTGAACAACTCCATTAGCCTATGAGGGTCAAATGATAGGCCAATCCTCTAAACTCTAATGCTTGTGAAAATTATGACATTACAGTCCTCCCTCCCTAAAATTGCTTGTCCCCAAGCAATCTCTACTGCAAGAAACACTACTCCACTAGAGGTACAAAAGAAGACTATGGAATGTCCCACATATGAACACAACTATTGTAGCACCAACATAATCTCAACTATGCAAAGAGAGACAAAAAACTAGTTGTTTGATCCATGCACACTAAAACTGTGCATCAAACTCAACTCATGTACATGTGAACTAAAAGTGAATCTATGAGCAATCCACACCATGTACATGTCACAATACTCACCAATGAACTTTTCTTGGAACCTTGATACACATTAAGGATCCCACCACATAGTGGAGAGTGTCCAACAATTAATACCTGGATCCCAAATCCAGAATAGAAGTCTACCAAGAATAACACTCTTAGACTTTCATTGCTCAAATCTCATCCCAAATTCACCATGTTGGAAATGGTGAAGCAACCCAATGGGACCCATCCATACTACAGTGCTAACTTTTTCACCACCTAGATCCTAATATAAACAACACTCACATCCATCCATCATAAGTAAGAATATCTAGGAGAATCTGTTATGCAACATCTCTCCACAATGTCAACCATCCTATCATGACTATTGCCACTACAGCTACCTAGAAGCCCTATCTCCCATTGAAACCCAAAAGTGGCAAACTCTATCAGGTACTCACTAGTATGATGGTAATCCAACCTTTGATCATGCAAGTAATCTCCTACAAAGAAATGAGTCGAGTACTTGTAGCCTCTAGTCTCATCCTCTATAGATGGTAACACTAAGCACAAAAATGATTTTCTTCCCTCGACTACGCAAAGAGAATCATTATGCGCACAATAATTGTGCATCGAATACAAGTCATGTACAAGTGGATCAAAGGAAAAATTGTAAGCACTCCTCACCTTGTACAGACTGTAAAACTCCTTCGTGAGCCTTGTTTGGAATCCTGATACACTGGAAAGACCCCAAACACTGTGATTATTGTCCAACTCTAAAATAGTGTTTGGAGGGAGATCAACATCTAACTTGAAGAGTGGATTATGATAAACCATTTCTGCCTCAGACTCAAATAATGGATTATTCACAAACTGCACACCCACTCCATGCTGATTTGAATAATCCATCTCTGAATCCCAAGAGTAACAAGTAGAATCAAAATCTTGTATTGGCTCATGCTCCTCCTATTGAACAACCTCCTTCTCTCTCCTTGTGCCCTTCTCTCTATTGAAAGAGATAGAACAAAAACTTCCACCATCATTATTTTCTGGAGGTAATGGACTATTGTTCATAAAATCAGAATTATTAGAGCTTATATTCTCTGCAAATTCCTCATCTTTGACACTTCCAACTTGTGTGCCAACATTTGTAGATCCTTCCACAACATTTTCATCATGTACCATCACATAAACATCATGATTATGCTCAATATTTTGGCTGCTATTACAAAAATCAGTATTGTTTTCATTTCTATCTACAACATCATAATTGAACTCAACCAAAACTTCATTAATTTTTTCCTTATACATCCTCTTGAAATACTCTACCAATCCAATATTTTTACAACACAAAGTGACAACAAAGGTCAGATAATCATTAAGTGAGTATTTTTCTTTGAAATCATTAGGCATACTCTAATATCTCTCAAAGAGTTGAGGGGCTTCCTATTCATAACTTTTCTTGAGCTTGATGGCATCCCATTGAATTTCTTCCAAGGATTTCCCTACAATAATATACCAGTTGCACCCATAACTAAAACTAGCTTGAAACTGACGAGTGTTGGTCACTCAAATGTTATCAATGTGAACTCCTTGAATATTTAATTCAAACCCCAATAGGATTGAAGGAGATCACTCTTATACTACTCTAAGAACCCTAGTTCTCCCTGAGCTAATTTTGCGACTGTTGGTTTCATGCTTTTTCGTGTTTGAAAGTTTATTTGAAATATTCACTAGATAATGCATAAAATTTATAGAACAAGGGAATTTTGAAGCACAAATATAATATTATATAAGATTTATTAATGTCTTGAAATTACATTGAAATCATTCATACCGAGAAACAATCTTCTGATCTTGAAAAGATGATGAAACCCTTATTCTAAATCTCTCCTGTAAATCTGATGAAGAACAATGTTGACTCCCAGATGAAGCCAATCCATAAAAAAACCTTAAGATGGTCTTTCACACCCTCAGGTAGTTGATATAATGAAGAAGTTGTGCTCTCCAATGCCAAAATATGTATAAATTGCATAAACCCTAGGTTTCTTCCTCTCCATAGTGAAAACACTTCAAAAGCCAAATATCAAAATCCTAGATCCTTACAACGGCCTTGGATGATCCCTTTTATAATTTCTCAATAAGAAGAAATAAACCAGGCTCTAGAAGTTTATTTCTAATCAATAATATTACATTTTCATTTAAACTTTATAAAGTAATTCCTCAAAGTAGGTTCCCATTTAATTAATCAATTAATGTACTTTAAGTCATTAAATGGCCCCTTTAGACATAAAGTTATAATATAAATTTATAATATGATTTTAATGATTAATTATTATTAAAGTCACTTTTAATAATAATTAAATAATATAATTTGCACTTTACTCCTTATTTCACCTGGCCAATTGAAAATTGGGATTAACGTTGAACTCACCACATGTCCAGGTGCCTTACTATACATAGAAACAATAGACCCTCATGACCCATTGATTTACTATAAATAGTGTGTGAAAGTAAGTCCTTAATCACCACACGAAGGCCAACCTAAACCAAACTCTACTCTGGAGGAAAAAGCAACCAAATAACTACCAAACTGGACCCTCTAAACAACTCCATTAGCCTACAAGGGAAAAATGATAGGCTAATCCTCCAAACTCTAATGCTTGTGAAAATGCGGACATTAAATTGGGAGTTGGTTAACACTAAACCCCAATACATTTAGGATTCTTCATTGAAGGCCCTTTGGTGTGTTAATAAAGAATATGCTTTAATTCTCAACATTAATTTTTTTTCTTGCTTGTGAACTATACTTCTACAATATCAATTTCATTTCCATTGCCTCTACCATAGTTGCACAACCATATAGAATTGTGTCATCACCAAAGAGCTAATGAGATATAGATAAAATTTGATTACAAACTTCAATATTGTGTCATATACCTAATATCTTTGACTTTGAGATATGTTTTCTTAGTTCCTTTGCCACAATTACATAAAGGAAGGGTGATATGGGTCACCCTAGTGTAGTCCATTTTCATCCTCGAAGAAGCCACATGGTGAGTCATTTGTCACCACTAAATATATTGGGGATGATATGTAGCTAAAGACCCATTTTAGCCAATTGTCACTGAAATTGAATTTCTTCATGAACTTCATTAAGAAGCTCCATCTCACTTTGTTGTATACCTTTCTTATTTCCAACTTCACCAACATTCCACACCTGTTTATCTTTTTGAGAGTACAATATTTCATGGGCCACTATTATTATGTCTATAATGGATTAATCTCCTAGTCACAAACCCACTCTATTCTTAGGAAATTAAACGAGGTAGAATCCTTTTCAACCAATTTTCCATCACCTTTGAGATTATTTTATAGATAGAATTGCATAGTAAAATTGGTCTATAATCTGTGAAATATTCACAATTCTTCTTCTTGGAGATCAACACTATGATTGTATTCTTGAAGTATTTTATCACGATGGTTATCTTCCTTGATTCCTCCACCACCTCAACTATATCCTACCCCATGAATTCCCAACATGACTGATAGAAAAATGCATAGAACCCATCTGAGATAGGTTCCTTATCGGGCTACATTTGGAATAGTGCAACTTTTACTTCATTTGTAATCTTCTAATATAAAAATTCATTCTCATCTGGCATTATCGTTGGGACTATGTGTTTGATTATATCCATATCTATTGGTTGTTCTTCTTGATCACCCCCCAATAGTGATGAGAAGAAATATATGCCTACCTTATGTATCTCAAGCTCATTGGTGATGTAACCACCATCTTCCCCCACTATCCATGTAATCCTATTCCAACTATATTTAACCTTGGTGGAGTTGTGGAAATTTTTTGTGTTTTGATCCCCTTCCACTAGCCATGTATCTCTATCATTTATTCTCCAATATCATTATGTTGAATGAACAAGACAACTTAGAGGTGGGGTGAATCAGTTATATCTATTTATAACAACAAAAACCCTCAACCATAATCAGATCCACAAGCATTCATCAAACTCTTATTCTATTATAGTGATTAAACATGAAATGTAGATGAAAAAAAATGAAACAACAACACCATACACAAGAGAAAACTAGATTTACATGGAAAACCCAATGAGGGAAAAACCACAATGAGGATTAGCTCACAATAGAAGTAATTACAAAATAGGTACAAGGGATCACTTCCAGAATAAGACACACTGTCCAATAGGGCTCACAACCAAGGCTTACAACCATAGAAAGAAAAGAAGATAGAAGAGAAATGTTGCACAGAGAAAAAATTTCAATGTACCAAAGGATCCACCACACTTTCTTCAAAAAATTTCACATCCTTTTTTGAATGATTGCAGACACCTTCAACTCACTACATTCAGAAGTCCAACACTTTGAAGTTTGCACTGCTCTACACAAATTCACACTATATTTATTAGTCTTGTCTCTCACACATCTATGTTAATATGTTTTAAGAATACAACCATTATTCATATCATCCTCAACCTTAAAAACCTTCTCCAAGGTTGGAAACACATTCTTCACCTTTACAATTTCAAATTAGGTTAGCAACCAAAAATTCTGTGGTGGATAGGAATGAAGGAAACCCTCATAAATCCTTAGTTAGGACCCAAATTTTTCCTAATACACCTTAACATGCATCCAAAAACTTTGAAGCAACTTTGCATGTAGTGTTAACACCAATTTAGCCATTACCCAAGCTAAACATCATATAATTTTTAAGTACACAGTTCCCACTTGATCATGAAAACACATGGACCACATAAATATCTTTTACATAATCTAGGAAAATCCATAAACCACCTAAGATCCAACAAAGACTTTATCCAAACTTGCATCATAGAAGTACTTCAACCTAGAACATCTATTTAACCTTATACATATACTAACCTTATACATATACTAATGCATGAAAAGTTCACTGTATTGCACCAAATAATGAGAAATCTTGAATTATGAAAGAGAAAATCAACTTAAAAAACTTCCCAAATCTACATAACAAGAAACTAATCTGTAGAGAAATGTGGAGCATATACATTTCTCCCAGACCACTACAAACAACATTGAAAACCTAGTTCACACACTGGTGAACATATCTCACTCTAGACAATGATCTAGAAACCTAAACTCTAGATATAAAAACTATTGAAAACTATAAAAACATATCAAATCCATATAGGAAGAAAATCAACACAAAAGAAATGTAGAGAACATCTCAGAGCATGTTCTAAACATTTTCACAACATTTTTTTCCTTATTTATCAAATTTTCTCAAAATCACTTGGAAACCAAGCACCAAAGTCACCATCTTAGCACATTACATCATTCCTACACAACTCTAGACATTGCAACATAAAGATAGCTCTATGTAATCACAACACTTCCTAAGTATCTCAACTATACATGCACAAACAAGGAAACAAACTATTTCCCTTTTTTAAATTTTTTTCTCAATATATCCTCAACATTTTCATCATGCAACAACCAGCCTCAATGCACAGTTGAGATCAATGACAATTCTAGCTTGTTGACATAAATGAAAAAACATTCATACTTGCAAAAATATGCCCCTTTGTCATTGATGGTAGTTCGCATGATGTGAAAAACCATCAAAGACATAATAGCTTTGGTCATACCCGTTCTCCTTTCATTTTCTCTCCCCTAAGTAGATAGACCTTTTTGACATGATTATTTCTCCCCCTTTGACATCAATGGAAAAGGATAAAGTGTTTTGCATTGTTCTCCTAGTATGCCACTAAACCACAATATTTTCCTTTTTACTACTCTGAATACTCCCCCTTAGGAGTACACCCAACCAAATCAACAACTCTGCACAATGACAACATATATTCCTTACTAAAACAATGACACTACCTACTCCCCCTAAGAGGTAGCCACCAACATCATTTGAAACAAGACATGCATCAATAGATCCACTGGACTGATGCATCTCCATATGCATCTAATTCAAAGAAGGAGGGGAAATAACCCCTAGTTTCTTTTGGAGATACTCAAAAGTATCCTTAGCAAGAGCCTAGTGAATATGTTAGCATTTTGATCCTTTGTAGGTGCATATGCAAGCTTCACCTTATTCTCTAGAATATTTTCTCTCAAAAGTGATACTTGATTGATATATGATTTTTCCTTGAATGCATCACTTGATTCTTTGAAATGTTAATTTCACCTTTATTATCATAGAAGATAGAAATAGGCTCATCATACATTATTGTTATATTATTCAATGTCTGTTTCATCCATAATATTTGTGTGTAGCAAGATGTTGTTGCAATATACTCGGCCTCTACAATGGATAAGGAAACTAAATCTTGTTTCTTCCTTAGCCATGCCACAAATTTTCCTCCAAGAAATAATGCACCACCACTTAGTACTTTTACTATCACCAACACATCCAACCTAATTTGCATCTGTGTATGCAATTAATGTGAAATCATTATCCTTTGGATACTATAAACCATAATATGGAGTACCTTTTAAATATCTGAATGTCCTCTTTATTGTGGCAACATGTGACTCTTTAGGATCTTCTTGAAATCTAGCCACAAGACAAATTGCATGCATGATATTTAGTCTAGTAGTTGTTATATATAGCAGTCCACTAAGGTCCATAGATCTATAATTGATCTGATCAACCTTAGGTGATTCATCATCCTTGCTTAATTTTCAACTAGTAACCATAGAAGTACATACTGGTTTGGAGTCATCCATTCCAAACTTTTTCAACATCTCCTTAACATACTTTTATTGTGAAATGAAAATTCCTTTATCTAATTGAATGATTTGTAGCCCAAGGAAGAAATTCATCTCCCCAAACATTGACATCTCAAATTCTTTCTGTATCTCTACTACAAATTTCTTACACAACTTCATTTCCTCTAAAGATAATTTCATCCACATACACAACCACTATCAATATCTTATCTTCCTTAATTTTGAAGTAAAGATTACTATCTACATTTCCTTTATTGAATCCTTGTTGTATCAAATATCTATCCAATCTTACATACTAAGCTTTGGCAGATTACTTTAATCCATATAATACCTTTTTCAATCTCTAAACCATATCCAATTGATCTAATAATTGAAATCCTTTTGGTTTTTCCATGTAGACTTCTTTTTCCAACTCACCATTCAAGAAAGTAGACTTCACATCCATATAATAGACTTTAAAGTCCTTGTATGCTGAAAATGCCCAAAAAAATCTAATTATTTCCATCCTCGCCATCAAAGAATTTTTTTTCTCAAATTTCATCCTTCCACTTGTGAGTAACCCTTACACACAATCCTTGCTTTATTTGTTACCGTTTCTCCATTCTCATTAAGTTTGTTTTTGAATACCAACTTAGTTCTAATTATATTCTTATTTTCAAGTCTAGGAACTAGTTCCCAAGTTTGATTTTTCTCAATTTTTTGTAACTCTTATTCCATTGCTTTCATCCAACATTCATCTCTACATGCCTCACTTACTATTTTTGGTTCAAATTTTGAAAGTAAACACAAATTTACCTCAGCTTCAACAACTTTTCTTCTTGTCAATACACCTTTTCTTTTTTCTCCAATGATTTGTTCTTCAGAATGACTTATTTGCACATACTTAGGGGTTTTGGAGCTTCTTCCTCTTTATTTTGTATTTATCTTTCCTTATATTTTTCTTCTTCTTCTCTACAAGAAGGTTCATCTAACACATATCCATATATAGTAATTGAATTATGCAAATCTTCATCAACCTTAACATTTTTACTTTCAACAATATTTCTTATCCTTGTGTTATAACATTTGTAAGATTTTCTTTTAGTACAATATCCAAGGAAGATACCTTCATCAAACCTTGCATCAAAATTTCTTAAGTTTTCTTCATCTCTTTTGATATAACATTTACTTCCAAACACTATAAAGTACCTGACAATAGGAATTATTCCATACCACAACTCATAGGGGGTCTTTGTGCTATTAGCTTTGTCTTGAACTATGTTAAGTGTGTAAACAATAGTATGAATTTCTTCTCTCCAAAATAATTTTGGTAGTTTACCTTCTTGAAAAATCATGTTTTTCCTTTCAACAACTCCATTCTGCTAAGGAGTTCTAGGGGTAGATAAGTTCCTCTTGATCCCATGATTCTCACAAAACATGTTAAACTCATTGGAGGTTAATTATCCAACTCTTTCAAACCTTTAACATTTGTTTTTCAAATCCATTTCATTCTCAACCATAGCTTTAAATTATTTGAATTTATATAGAGCTTCAAATTTTTCTCTAAGAAAAGTAACCCACATCTTTCTAGATTAATCATCAACTAAAAGCATGAAACACCTATCACCTTGAAGACTTCTCACCCTTGTAAGAAGAAAAACATCTGTATGTATCAATTCCAGTATTCCAACAGTAGATTTCTCTTCTCCTTTGAAACTACTCCTTGTTTTTTTTTCAAATTGAAAATCTCTACAAAAAACATTGATAGGCTTTGTGATTCTTGGTAGGTCTCTTATTGCATTAAATGAACTAATTCTAACCATATTGTCAAATCTCATGTGACACATCCTCCAATGCCATAACCAACTATCATTAATCTGAGTCATAAAGCAATGACCATCAATGCCCTTAAGCTAATAGATATTTCCATCTATCCTCTTACCAATAGCAATCACAGTTTTGGGCCCTCTTTTATTCCACATGTATCATCCTAAAACACAAGATTATACCCTCTACTGCACATTTTTGTAACACTCATAAGATTATGCCTTAATCCTTTAAAATAGTAGACATTTTTCAATATTATGCTTTCCATCAAGACTGACTGAACCTATTCCACAAATCTTAACTCCTAAATAATCTCCAAATTTAACTAATCCCCCATCATACTTTCTAGTTTAACAAACTCACTTTATTCTCCAGTCATGTGATTAGAGTAGCTACTATCAAAAACCTAATTTTTTTTATCTTGTCTAATGTAAATTGTAGATACCAAAGTACCTTCAATCTTATGCTTCTTTTTTAGAACACTTTCCTTCACACAACATTCAAAGTTAGCAGAAGTAGATTCATTTGTTAAAGCCAAGAAAAATAATTCATCATCATCTCCATAATCAGATTCATCATTAGATATACTAAAATTTTCTCTAACATAGTAACTTCTCTTAATCATATAAGTTCCTTTTTTCTCCTTAATTTTGTTGGTTGCAGCTCCATTTGGACATCTTGAAGCATAGTGACCTATATTTCCATAGCTAAAAAATTTGAAAGGTAGTTTACCTTTATACTTATTGGTGCCCTTTTTCATCCTTGTTACAAAGTTATCTTCCACATCATTAAGATATTCTCCATTTGAATATTTAACCTTTTCTAATTTTCAAGCATTGAAAGTAGTCTCCTCTTGTACAATATTTCCAACCATGTTTTCTCATTTCAAATGAATTTAGTGTACCCAAAAACTAATCTCTAAAGTATTAAAATTTGTAACTTCCTCAATAGTAGATACCTTTTCACTATAAGAATCAGGAAGAGATGTGAAAACTTTCTTTACCACTCTAGATTCTTTGACTTGCGCATGAAGACCTCTTATCATAGTTACCAACTCATCAACTCTCTACATGTAACTTGTAATTGTTTCATCTTAAGAAATTCACAAGGTCTCAAATTGTTCCTTTAGATTTTTCAAATTTTCTTGTTTAAACTTATCATCTCCTTCATAAATGCATTCTAGCTTATCTTAAACTTCTTTAGTAGTCTTAAGATTCATAACTTTTACTAATCCAGAACTTGAAAGGCTATTCACCAAAATAAACCTTGCCTTACCATTTATTTCATGTTCCTTGATCTCACCACTTGTGCTCAAACCATTTGTAGGTGCAACATATTGAGTCTTTATTGCCTTTTCAATCTCATATCTAAAGGATGCAAAATGTTCTTCCATCTTTTTGTTCTAGAATGCATAGTTTGTGCCATCAAACTTAGGGAAATCTAACTTGTTTTCCATCATGGATCTACGGAAAGTGGTTAATCTCTTCTCCAAGGAATCTTACTATGATGCATATTGTTGAATGAACAAAACAACTGAGGGTATGTGCAGGATCATCATGGAAAAAATAGTCCCTTAAGTGGCAAAAAAATTAAGAAAAATCAGAGTTAGGCAACTTGATGTAAAAATTTGAATAAGTTATCTATATTATTTCAAAAATATGTAAGAATAGAATCTGTAGAAAATTGAATGTAATTTCTAAACTACTAGGTTTGTTTAAAAAAAAAAATCTATTTGGTGAAAATTTGAAATTTCAATGCATTGATACTTAAATTTCAAGGAAAATAAGAAGTAGGTGTCTATTTGACCACCCTAACCACAATAAAATAATATTTTTTATAAAATTTTAGATATAAGTAGAGGACTCATGCCCTGATGTGATGCATATATTTTTGTAATTTTTTTCCAAGTATATAATTACTTATGAATTTTTTATTACAACTTTTTAAAAAATATAAAAACTCATATGTTTGACCACCTTAACTTGGTCAAAACTTCATGAAATTTATTTTTTCTTTTTTTAATCCTATAGCATGTGAAGCATAGAATTTGACGCATGTTTGGATTCAAAAAATGTCATACCGTTTGAAAGCTATAGATGTTTTTCAATTAGCCTATCAATTAGGACTTTTGTCATAGTTTGAATAGAAAACATGAATAATAATTACTTATTAAATTCAAAGTAAAGCATAATTTATATTGGCGGAAAGCTAAGAATCTCCTTTAAAAACCCTTTTTGTTTCATCAATTTTGGGTAAAAAAATAGTTGTCAGCCACATACCCATCATATTGCCACTTTTTCACCCATCATGATCCTACACATACCCCTGAGAGGGGGGTGAATCAATTGTATCTATTTATAACATAAAAAAACCCTCAACAATAATCAGATTCAAAAGTATTTATCAAACACTTATTTTTTTATAATGATTAAACATGAAATGCAGATAACAGAAAATGAAACAACACCATACACAAGAGAACACAAGATTTACGTGGAAAGCCCAATGAGGGAAAAACCATGGTGAGGATTATCTCACAATATAAGTAATTGCAAAACTGATACAAGGGCTTACTGCCAAAATAGGACACACTACCAATAGGGCTCATAGCTAGGGATCACCACCACAGAAAGAAAAGAAGATATAAGAGAAATGTTACACAGAGAACAACTTCTCAATGCAACAAAGAATGCACCACACTTGCTCCAACACTTTCATAGCCTTATTTAAATGATTGCAGACACCTTCAACTCACTACATTCAAAAGTCCAACACTTTGAATTTTTCACTGCATTTATTAATTTTATCTCTCACACATCTATCTTAAGATCTTCCAACAATACCACTCTTATTTATATCATCCCCAACCTTGAAATTCTTTTCCAAGGTTGGCAACACATTCTTTACCTTTACAATTTCAAATTAAGGTTGGGAACCAAACATTACTACAATGGATAGGAATAAAAGTGACCCTTATAAATCCTTGGTTAGGACCCAAATTTTTCCTAACACACCTCAACATGCTTTCAAAAAATTTGAAGCAACTTCACATTTAGTGTGAACACCAGGTCTACCATTACCAAGGCTAAACACCATAAAACTATTAAGTGCATGCTTCCCACTTGATCAAGATGAAGCGCAGACCACACAAATATATTTTATACAATCTAGAACAATCCATGAACCACCTAAAATCCAACAAAGACTTCATCCAAACTTGCATCATAAAAATACTTCAACCTAGAAAATTTGGTTAACCTTATATGCATACTAATGCATGAAACATACACTTTACTGCACCAAATCATGAAAAAATATTGAATTATGAAAGATACAATCAACATAAATAACTTCCTAGATCTACATAACCAGAAACTAATCTATGAAGAAATGCAAAGCAAATACATCTCTCCTAGACCACAACAAACAACACTAAAAACCTAATTCACACACTAGTGAACATATCTCAATTTGTACAATGATCTAGAAACCCAAACTCTAGATATAGAAACTAATGAAAACCCTAAAAAAAATATCATATATGTATATGTATAGAATCAATATAGACGAAACATGGAGCAAATCTTGGAGCACATTCTAAAGATTTCCATAGCACTGTTTTATCTATTTATTAAATTTTCTCAAAATCACTTGAAAACCAAGCACCAGGGACACCATCTTAGCACATTGAATCATTACAACACAACTCTAGACATTGTAACATAAATATAGCTCCATGCACTCACAACACTTCCTCAATATCTCAACTATACATGCACAAACAAAGCAACAAATTGTTTCCCTCTTTTTCACAATTTTCTTAATATACTCAACATTTTCATTATGTAACAACCAACCTCAACACACAGTTGGCATCAATGACAATACTAGATTTTTGAAATCAATGCAAAAACCTTCATACTTGCAACACATTCTTTCCTTTCTAGAATCCCATTATACTCTGCCACCAAATATTTTTGGTTTTCAAATTCTATATTTGCCATACCTTTTTTATAATGTCCCCAAGATCTGCCAACTCTTCCTCGATATTTTCTTTCTCCTCAAATATTTTTTTGAAAGATGTTTTATTCTAGGATCATAGTGTGTCCTTTAGATTTTATAGTTTCTTTTGAAACATGAAAATTCTTGAACCATTTATCTTTATATGGGTTCCGAACACCATTATTTCATCATCTCAAGGAGTTATACTGATCTCATCCACATCTTCTTGAAGAAAAATTATCCCTTTGAAGGCCTTGATTCTTCATTAATCATTAAGGATACCAAAATGTGATCCGAAATTGTAATTTAGAAAAAAAATTATTTTGGCAAAAGATTACTCTGCAACCAATCTTCAAACACTAAAAATCTTTCTAGCCTTTCAACTATGTTAGTGAAATCCTTTCTCCAATTACTCCAAGTATAGATACCATTTGTGGCCTTAATATCTATCAACTTATTCCTTTCTATGAAATTTACAAAATCATTTTGTTCTTGCATAATTTTTTGAAATGCCCCGAATAAGTGGTTTTACATTCCCTATTGTATTTGAAACTATGTCCCATAATACGTTTTTCTCCTTTGTTTTTATCAAACCATAAACATTGTGAATTTCATAAGTCAAATTAGTTCATAAGTTTGTTACCTCTAGTTTTATCCAAAGCTCATTTGAGTTTATGATTGCAAGTTTGATTCTCCTTGGTTTCCAAAGCACCCATAGACATCCGGCCAAGCCTCATGCATCAAAAAAAAAATATTCCCAACCTTTGCATGATATGATGAATGGAACAATTTCTTCCCCTTCATTCTTTGTTTCTTGTAGTAGAATTAGATCTGAATTTTAACATTCCAATTAGCATTTAACTTGTCAATTTTTGTAGGGGCATTAATGCCCCTAACATTCCATGTTAAGACATTTATCTTCCCCCAAGGGAGGCATTTGCTCCCTTGGACCATGTCATGTATGATATGATTCGAGGTTGATCACTTTTCATACCATCTTCTTCCCTCTTTTGTTTATTTAATTTTCTCCCAACCTTTGAAGTTGAGGCAATCTTCAATGTTTTTCACATCCTTCTTGGCTCCATTATCTCTATTTCTTTAAAAAACTCCTTTTCAAACATTTTTTTTGAACTTTCAGGTTCCTCATTCACATACCACTCAATCATTCTTTTGGGTGATCTCTCCCCAATAGCCATTATATCTCCCTCTTCCATTTGTATTTCTCCTGCCATGTTCAATGGTTTTTTCATTACAATTTTCCAATTCCTTACATGAGATGAGGCTTGTAACCCATTCAAACCTGTTTTGTCATTGTTCCTATCTTTATCTTCCCCTATTGTTCGTTCATAGCTTCCTTTTTCTTTTTCTCCCTCCATATTTGATTGGTTGTTGGGGGAAGCATTTGAAATTTTCTTCATTGTGATTTCTTCTTTTGCACTTTAGGAAGAATAATTTTATTTTTTGCATTTTGATGCTTTTAGTTTGTTATGACATTCCTGAGTACAATTTAATTGTAGATGGGATTTCATTTATTGCAATGAGAAGGATTCTTGAAAATATTAGAGAATCCCCTCTCTTAAATCTACTTCAATCATTTGTCTAATTGCATCCCCTATTTTTGAAATGCATTTTCAGACCAATATTCAAAGGGGAGATTGTATAAAGAAAATCCACATCACATGATTTTGAGGATTAAACACCAACAGATTAAAGTTCCTCTACCACCTTTGTTAAAAAAGGTATGAAGAACTAAATTTTCAAAATCTCCCAATTATTTCCTCCCTTTTGTCTTCAGTTCAGAATATTGCTACGAAAAATCCTCTTGGGAGGAAGATTAACGCTAGATCCATTTTCGCAAAAACCTATCACTAATTGCTTTCCTCAAGCTAGATATTTTTCATCACTCTCTCTTAAGATGCTCAATATTATTTTTTACAATTTATTTTTAATATCTAAATTATAAAAACTCTAACATTATAAATAAATTTTATCTCATATTTTATGCAATATAAAATTACATAAAGCATAAGATAATAGCCATAAATCCTTAATTGTAATTCTCCATTAAATAAGACTTGCTAGACAAGTTGCACATGGAAATTGTCACAAGTAGTTTAATTAGTCAATATGAAATTAAATTCAATTAGATATGAAAATGAAGATATCACTATTAAATTCTTTTCATTTTCTATTTTATTGATCAAAGAAAAAATTACTTACAAAGAAGAAAATGCAAAAAAAAAAAAACTACAAGATGAATGTAGAACAAAAAATAAATAAAAGAGGTAAGATAAAACTTACTTCAAATGAAATGATTTTATTTTAAATTTTATTATTATTTGAAAATTTATTAGTAGGTATGATTTTATTTAATAAATACAGAAAAATATTATCTTTATCTAGTATTTTTATTTTTTCATGAGTAATTATATTTTAATTTATTTAATAGGTAAAATTATTGCTTTATCAAGTCATATTAAAGAAACAACTAATCATGTGGAGATAAGTAAAGACATATTTAATATATGATTTTATTTATTTTTTCAAATTTTTTTTTTAAATTTATAGTTAAATAAAACTTAATTGATATGACTCATGAATAAATATATAGATATATGATTTGAAAATATTTTTTAAGAATATATATTTTTTAGACAAATAAATGAAATCTAATGATGTAACTCTTTTTTTTTTTTCCTAAAATTTGATCCATTAGTTAATAGATAGATAAAACTATTATTTTTGCAATTAACTATGTAATTTATTTATTTTTTTATTTATCTCAATAAGAATTAGTAGTCATGTTTTATTTAATAAATACATGAACAAAATTTATTTTATAAGTCATTAAAAAAAAATTGTGTAATAATAAGAAAGAAATGGAAGGTTAGTGCACACAGTCACAGGTTCCAGAGCTCTTCTAATAAAAAATATTTATCCTTAATTATTTGCAAATGTTGTATAACTGATGTTTTGAAAACTACATTCATTTTTTTATTAATTAATAATACTAAATGATAAAAGAAGAGCAACCCGTTGACTGCCAAATGCACTCATTTTTTCTATCAGCTTCGAACCCACATACCACAGGCCTGACTTATCTTAGTTCCTACTCTATGACCATTAATCTTACTTTCTATACATCCCCATTCGATATGAAATGTGTGCATTAAATGGTGGAGTTTTGTTACCTAATTGGAGTTGTATAATATATCTTTTGCTATGAAATTTGAACCACTTTAGTCATCTCTTTATTAAACTAAAGGGACTTCTATGATGTTGGAAATATTAAATGTTTTGATTGAGCCTACTCACACATCAAACTCCCCAGCAGTTACCTACCTATCAGGAGCTTTCAATGACAGTTTCTTTTTGGGGTTTTTCATCCTTGTCTTGCTCCTAACTGCACATAATTTATTGTGCTAGACATTTTTGAATTTTGAGAATTAACTGTGTCAGGTAAGTTCAAATTTTGAGAGGGAATTTTTGTGAAGAAAAATAGAAGGAATGTAATAGTTAGAATAAGGAATAGTCAGTTTGTGACAAAATATTTTGCAAGTGATTTGCAAAAGGTGAAGTTGCACCAGCAACAGAGAATGTTTTGTGGAAGGAGCAGCAGATAGCTTCGAACTGTCCAGTGTTTGCATGGAGTAGTAGATAGCTCTAGATAGCTACATATAGCTCTAGATCATTCAGTGTAGGAGGAAGTTAAGAGAGCTCTGAGAAGCTCCTGATTCTTTTTTTTTTTGTGGGTGCAGCTTTAGAATGTTGCAAGTTCATTTTGTAATTATTAGATTATAGTTTCTAGTTTGAAACCAGTTTGTAATTGTTATTCTCTGAGTTAATAGAAGAAGCAAGTTTGCATGCCCAACTGTGTTTGTCTCCAAATCTTTTTTTTTTATTCCACATTTGTTTTGGTATTCTTAGTGATTGAGAAATAGAGCAACATGTCTATGTGCATTTGTATCTTATGTTTTTATTATGGTAACAGAGCATTAAGGTACCTTTTACATTTTTTGACATGGTATCATAACCAATTTGTCCCTAAGTCTTTGAGTGAATTAGGCATTTGTTTTCTCTGAGTGTTTAAAGTTTTTTAGTTGGAGACATGGTTGGAGATGAGAGTAAGAGTTGGCAACAACCACCACCACTCAATGGATAGAACTATTATGTTTGCGCAAAGAAATGAAGACCATAATGGTTTCAAATGATTTGTGGGATTTTGTGATCAGTGGGTTCAATGATGTGACTAATCATGCAAGATATGTAGTCCTCACAAAAAACCAAAAGACCTAGTTGAAGGAGGCAAGGAGGAAAGGTGAAAAAGAATTGAGTCTTATTAAAGTAGCCTTGATAGAGGCTATTTTTCCCAAAATAGCAGCAACTAACTATGCAAAGGAAGCTTGGGAAATCTTCCAAACTAGTTACAAAGGAACTGATAAATTCAGATTGGTGAAGCTCTAGATGCTTTGAAGAGATTTTGAGACTCTCCAAATGAAGGACAGTGATTCTATCTCAGACCTTCACATAAGAACCTTAGGTTTGATAAACCAGTTGAGGGTGAATGGAGAAGTCATGGAAGATCCTCAGAATTTTACCCATAAATTTTGATCCAGTTATGATTTCCATTGAAGATAAAAAGGACCTCTCATCATTGTTTGTTGATGAGCTAATGGGTTCTCTGCCAACCCATGAGCAATTCCTAAATAGGTTTACAATTTCTTCCCATGAGCAAGCATTCAAAGCTCAAGACAATGCAAGAGGGAGGGGAAGAGGTAGAAACAACTCCAGATGTGGTAGAGGAAGATATAGACATGGAAATGTTGGAGAAGATAGCTCAGGACAAGCACATAGCCAAGAGGGAGCAAGCAGCATTCAATCCAACTTTGGGAAAACCAAGAAGAACACCAACTCGAGTTGGAAGAGTGATAAGAGAAATGTTGAATGTTATTATTGCCATAATATTGGCCATTATGCAAGTGAGTGCTGGAAAAAGCAACGAGATTAGTCCAAACAAAGTGTAAATGTGGCTGATGAAAAAGTGGTTGAAGGTAATCAACAAAAGGCCTTCATCATGTGCAACATTATTGAGCAAGGTAGTGATGAGGTATGGTTTTTAATTAGTGGTTGTAGCAACCACATGAGTGGTAATGAAAGTTTATTTTCTTTCATTGATAAGAATGTTAATTCTGAAATAAAAATGGGGAACAATGAAATAGTTTCGGTTGTGGGAAAGGGACTATTTTGTTTTGAACCAAGCAAGGTGAGAAGAAGGATCTATTGATGATGTTTATTTTTTCCTTGGTATAAAGCATAATCTTATGAGTATTGGATAGCTGATCCAAAAAGGATACAAAGTGTTGATGGAGAAGGGTGAATGCATCATTTATGAGAATGATGGAAGCAAGAAAATAATTACAATAGTGGAAATGAAAAATAATAGGATGTTTCCATTGAGGCTAGAAAGGTGTTTCCCAGCTCAGTCTGTAGTTGCAAGAATGTGTCCAATAGTACAATAGCAAGCAGCCTTCAAAATAGTCATTCAAGACCCCTCCAAGCTTTGGCATCCTAGGTATGGACACTTAGGCTATCTTGGTTTGAATATTTTTTCAAAGAAGGGTATGTTTGGAGGTTTACCAACCATTTTAGAGCCTAGTTGTAGATGTGAAGCCTGTATTTTAGGAAAGCAATATAGGCAACCCTTTCAATCAGGAAATTCTAGAAGGGAAAGAGCACCATTGGAGTTGTTGCACACTAATTTGTGTGGCCCTATGCAAGTAATTTCTATTAGTAAGAGCCAATATTTTATGACCTTCATAGATGACTATAGTTGTAAGGTATGGGTTTATTTTTTGCAACATAAATCTGAAGCATTTAAAAATTCTATAGTGTTTAAAGCCTAGGCTGAAAAGGAGTCAAAATTTTATGAAGGTCCTAAGGTTAGATAGAGGGGGAGAGGATACCTCCAATCAATTTGTGAATTTTTGCAAGCAGCAAGGCATTAAGAAGGAGCTAACAGCAGATTATACTCCACAGCAAAATGGAGTGGTTGAGAGGACAAATAGAGCCATTTTGGAGAGGGCAAGAAGCATGCTCAAAGCCAAGAGACTCCCAGATGAGTATGGGGGTGAAGTTGTAGCAACAATAGTTTATTTGATAAATAGAAGTACTACAAAGGCAGTTTTTAACAAGATTCCACAAGAAGCATGGACAAAATGCAAGTGCATAGTTGAGCACTTAAGAGTGTTTGGGTGTGTGGCATATGCACTTGTGCCAAAAAAGAAGAGGAAAAATTTGGATGACAAGGGTGGGAAGTGCATCTTCAAAGGCTACAATGAAGAGTCCAAAGTATACAAGCTATATAACCCAATCACCAAGAAAATCATCACTAGAAGAGACGTGGAATTCCTATAGGATGAGTCATGGCAAGGCCTAACAAGTTCTGACTGCTCCCGACCACTCTCAAAAAATTTGGGTGAAGAAGAAAAAGAGTATGAAGTGCAACAAGATGAGCCTATAGTCACTCCTGGTAGCTCTAGACCAGCTTTGGACCGCTCTAGACTGCTCCCAAATAGCTCTGGATCACTCCAAACCACTGCATAAACACAAATAGCTCCTTATTGGGTCTACTTCGTAAAGTAGTAGTAGTGAGATTTCAGACCCTACTCTCACATCCCTAATGCTAAGAAATACCAAGAGTCTAAGGGAGATCTACCAAAATGAAAGGTATGATGAAGAATTTGATGAGAGTATGAATTTTTCATTATTTTCTCATAGTGATCCAATTTATTTTGAGGATGTTGTGAAAGAAAATTAATGGTGTGAAGCCATGGATGAGGAGATAGATGCAATAGAAAGGAATAGAACATGGTAGCTAACTGATTTTCCTCCTAACAAGAAAGTAATTGGAGTGAAATGTTCTATAAGACCAAAAAAAATGTTGATGGAAGAATAGAAAGGAATAAAGAAAGATTAGTTGTCAAGGGATACAAACAATAGTTTGGGACAGATTATGATGAGACATTTTCTCTAGTTACAAGGATGGAAACCGTGCGGGAAGTCGTAGAAATTGTAACCCAAAACAAGTGGAAGGTGTTTCAAATGGACGTGAAGTCCGCCTTCTTGAATGGAGTATTAAAAGAAGAGATGTATGTGGAGTAGCCACTTTTTTATGAAGTTTTAGGCTAAGAAAACAACATATACATGCTAAAGAATTCTCTCTATGGGCTGAAACAAGCTTCACAGGCATGGTATAGTAGGATTGAATTATATTTGTTGAGCAATGGCTTTAGCAAAAGCAATGGTGAGCCCACTCTTTACATAAAGGCAACTAATGCTAAGATTTTAATTGTTGTATTGTATGTTGATGATTTAGTTTTTAGTGGGGATGATGATTTCCTCATTGTTGATTTTAAAGAGGCCATGAAAAGAGAGTTTGAAATGACAGACTTAGGTCTCTTGAGGTATTTTCTAGGCATAGAAGTAAAACAAATGCATGATCTGGTATTTTTATCTCTCAAGTGAAGTATGCAGCAGATATTTTGAAGAGGTTTAGGATGCAAGATATCATGCCTACCCCTAGACCAACAACCATAGATTTGAAGTTGAGCAAGGAATATTGCAACATCAATGTGATTCCGACCATGTATAAGATTTTGGTTGGAAGTTTGATGTATTTAACAACAACTAGGCCTGATATAATGTATAGTGTAAGTCTAATTTCTATATTTATAGAGACTCCAAAAGAGTCACATTGGAAAGTAGGTAGAAGAATCCTGAGATATGTGAATAGAACTAAAGGATATAAAAAAATTTATAGTGCAAAAAATGATTTCAGGCTAGTTAGTTACATGGATAGTGATTGGGCAGGGAGTGTAGATGATAGAAAGAGCACATCTAGATATGTGTTTCATTTGGGATTAGGAGTCATTTCATGGGCTACCAAGAAAACAACCCATAGTTTCCCTATTTGCAGCTGAGGCTAAGTATATAGCAGCAAATGCAACAGCATTCCAAGCTATTTGGCTAAGGAGGACCTTAGTATATTTGAAGGAAGAACAAAAGGATGGAAAAACTAGATTTTGTGACAATGTTTCAATGATTGCTTTGACAAAGAATCTAGTTTTTAATGGAAGAAGAAAGAATATTGAAATAAGGTATCATTTCATAAGATAATCGGTTGAAAAGGGTGAAATCAAGATGAAATTTTGTAGGTTTGAGTAGCAGCTTGTAAAAATTCTCACCAAACCTTTGAGCAAAGATTGCTTTGAACACCTAAGAAGAAATTTGGGTGTTGTTGATTTGAATGAAGAATGAAGTTTGTCTAATGGCTCAGTCAAAGGGGGAGT
Source organism: Sequoia sempervirens (assembly GCA_007258455.2). Classification (NCBI taxonomy): domain Eukaryota; kingdom Viridiplantae; phylum Streptophyta; class Pinopsida; order Cupressales; family Cupressaceae; genus Sequoia; species Sequoia sempervirens. The sequence goes on from VDFB02252616.1 coordinate 139,154,271, forward strand.
GTTGGAAATATTAAGTATTCTGACTAAGCCTACTCACACATCAAACTCCCCAGTTGTTTACCTACATGTCAGGAGCTTTCAACAATAGTTTCTTTTTGGGGATTTTCATTCTTGTCTTGTCCTGACTACACAAAATTTATTGTGGTAGGCATTTTTGAATTTCCAGAATTAACTATGGTAGGTAAGTTCAAATTTTAAGAGGAAATTTTTGTGAAGACAAATAGAAGGAATGTAACAGTTAGAATAGAGAATAGTTAGTTAGTGACAAAAGACTTTGCAAGTGATTTGCAAAAGGTGACTTGTTGTAGCAGCAACAGAGAATGTTTTATTGAAGTAGTAGATAGCTCTGAACTATTGAGTGTTTGCAGGGAGTAGTAGATAGCTTCAAATAGCTATAGATTAGCTACAGTGGTTGTAGGGAGCAATAGACAGCTCTAGATTGTTCAATGTAGGAGGAAGTTCATAGAACTTTAGAAAGAAGATCCTAATTGTTTCTCAGTTTTGTGGGTTCAGCTCGAGAATGTTACAAGTCAAGTTTGTAATTATTAGATTGTAGTTTCTAGTCTGAAACCAGTTTGTAATTGTTATTCTCTAAGTTAATAAAAGAATCAATTTTGCATGCCCATCCATGTTTGTCTCCAAATCTATTTTGTTTTGTTATTCCACATTTTTTTTCATATTCTCAGTGATTGAGAAACAAAGTAGTAGCTCTGTGTGCATGTGTCTTGTGTTTTTGTCATGATAACAGAGCATTAAGGTACCTTTTACATTTTTTCACATATGAAACATGATATTTAACTTTATTAATGCCATAATGCCTCTTTTTTTGGGGGGTTTATTAGAATGATACATACTTAAAATCTTTAAGTATAATATTTAAGCTAAGGAATTAGGGAGTGGGGCACTAGACCACTTGTGTCCTCACAAGATTTTTTATAATATTTTTTTCTTGATGAAGAAATAGAACATATTATGAAGTTCGAAGAATATCATAGAATAGTGATATTAGTAGTCAAGTAGGCTACCACTAGAGGAACAAAAAAATTAAAAACAAACGAGTAGAAAATATGGTCAAGAAGCATTACAATTCCATGTTCAAACTAGTAGGCCAATCATTGCTTAAGTCTTGTTAGTAAGAATGACCTAGAGATTTAAATTTCTAATATAAGCAATAGGAGATTCTAGTGGAGAAAACTATCTAATGCTGGTAATGTTATGCATGCTCGAAGAGGTTGCAAAACTAAGTAAAGAATCAAACAGTTCCAAACCATACCAAGGAAGCAACTCTATTAATAGCTCCCTAGAAAACACCAACAACTGCTATGCAAGAACAACAATGTCCAATATATTGTAGCACTAATCAACATCATATTAGTGTTGAATTATCCCACATGCCAACATCATTCTTTTATAATATTGTTGCAAGTCTCTCTTTTGGGGAATAGTATTTTTCCTAAAATCTACAAAATTGATTGATACCTCATTCTCCATGTTTGCGAAAGAATCATCTGGAACTCCAAAAGTTGTAACACTCTTTTTACAATAATGGCAGCACCAAGCTTCCAACTCCACTAACATAGCCTTGTGAAAGGATCAAACTAGCTATAAGGAATCATGGGAAAAGATCCCAACTAAAGTGGACAAGGATGAAAACACACAAACCAAACGAGACAACAAGGAGGCATAATAATTTTTTTATTTCATTCAAATACACAAATAGATTACATTCAAAAAAAAATTACATACAAAAATCAGAGCTATGGATGTGTATTTCCTTCATACAACAAACTTCCCAGATTCTAGCATAACAAAAAAATTTGTGTGCTTCTTTGTGTTGTTGCAAATATTCAAAAGCACTGGAGGTATGCACTCTATTCAATATCTTTTGTTGCTGCAAATTCTTCTTCTCCTCCCTTTGTTCTATTCTATTGAACATTCCCTCCTTGTTCTTCTACACTAAAAACATTTAATTCTTCCTTTTTTTCTTTCTTACCTTTTCCAAAAAACTGTCGCTCATTTTCAAATTCAACCACTAGAAATTAGTTCACTGCAAGAAACAATAATTGGGACAGTATATGTCTAACACAGGAAATGGGTGGAATGATCCAAAATAGATCTCTTCTGACACTAAATTAAATGAATTTTCTTGGACCTCAAGATTATTAATTCCAACACTCCCCCTTAATCTTGAGCCTTTCTATTTTTCATCACCATTCTGAATTTTCGGTGCTAAATTTTTGTAGCAATGTATTTTTGGAGCAAAATTTCTAGGGCTATCATGTTTACACCTATTTTGTGTTCTGGAGTTTTCTTTCCTAGATTTTTTTAGATTTTTGGCACTTTTCTGAGTTTCCAGAACTAAATTTCCAAAGGTATCTATCATTCCAAGCCTATCCCTTAGGCATTCAAAGCAATCTCTACTCAATTGTTTGGTAAAAATGTCTGCAACTACTACTCAAACCTACAAAATTTCATTTTAATTTCACCATTCTCAACTAATTCTCTTATGAAATGATACATGATTTCAATGTGCTTGCTTATTCCATGAAAAATGGTATTCTTTGTCAAAGCAATTGATGAAACATTGTCACAAAATATAGTTGTTCCATCCTTTTGTTCTTCCTTAAAATTTGCTAAGGTCCTCCTCAACCAAATAGCTTGACATGCTGCTGCATTTGTTACTATATATTCAGCCTCAACTGAAGATAGAGAAACTATGGGTTGTTTCTTAGAAGCCCATGAAATGACTCCCAATCCCAAGTGAAACAGATATCCAAACATGCTCTTTCTATCATCTACACTCCTTTCCCAATAAGTATCTCTGTAACCAACCAACCCAAAATCATTTGTTGCACTATACAAAATGCCATATCCTTTGGTTCCATTCACATACCTTAGGATTCTTTTACCTTCTTTCCAATGTGACTCTTTTGGAGTCTCCATGAATCTAGAAATCAGACTTACACTATGCATTATATCAGGCCTAGTTGTAGTTAAATACATCAAGATTCCAACCAAACTCTTATACGTGGTCAGATTCAAATTGTTGTTGCAATATTCCTTGCTCAACTTCAAACCTATGGCTATTGGTGTAGGGGTGGGCTTGTTATCTTGCATCCTAAACCTCTTCAAAATATATGCTGCATACTTTTCTTGAGAGATAAGTATACCATCATGCATTTGTTTTATTTCTATGCCTAGAAAATATCTCAAGAGACCTAAGTCCGTCATTTCAAATTCTCTTTTCATGGACTCTTTAAAATTAGCAATGAAGAAATAATCATCCCTAGTAAAAACTAATTTATCAACATACAAGACAACAATTAAAATCTTACCATCAGCTACCTTGATGTAAAGAGTGGGCTCACCATCACTTTTTCTAAAACCATTGCTCAACAAATATGATTCAATTCTACTGTACCATGCCTTTGGTGCTTGCTTCATCCCATAAAGTGCTTTCTTCAACCTATATACCTTGTTTTCTTGACCCAAAACTTCATAACTAGGTGGATGCTCCACATATACTTCCTCTTTCAATACTCCATTCAAGAAGGTGGACTTCACATCCATTTGATACACCTTGCACTTGAGTTGGGATGTAATTGCTATGACCACCTGCATGGTTTCCATCCTTGCAACTGGAGCATATGGCTCATCATAATTTCTCCCAAACTACTGTTTGTACCCCTTGACAACTAATCTTTCCTTATGCCTCTCTATTCTTCCATTGGCATTGCTCTTGGTCTTATAGACCCATTTTACTCCAATGAATGATATCCCTTTGGGTAAATCAGTGAGCTCCCATGTCTTGTTTCTCTCTATTGGATCTATTTCCTCATCCATAGCTTCACACTATTTCTTTTCTCTCACAACATCCTCAAAATAAATTGGATCACTATGAGAAAATAATGAAAAATTCATACTTTCATCAAAATATTCATCATACCTTGTGCTATCAAAAATTTCCTTCACACTTCTTGTATTTTGTGTAATAAATGATGCAAACCTAGGGTCAAAATTTTCAGAGCTTCTTGACTATTGGACAAATGAAAAAGATTGAGCACCACAATTGCTCTGCTAAATTTTTTTGGAGTTGTTTTTTAAACTATTACCTTGTTGTAGAGCTCTGACACTCCTAACTTCCGAGAGCTTCTTCAACGTCAAAAGGTATTGTGATAGGAATACCCATGTTGATGTCCATTGTTCCATCCCATGACTCATTCTCTAAGAACTCTACATCTTTGCTAATAACTATTTTATTAGTGACTGGGTTATGCAATCTATAGGCTTTGGAATCTTCACTATAGCCCATGAAGATACACTTCTCACCCTTTTCATCCATATTTTTCCTCTTCTCTTTTGGCACAAATGCATATTCCACACACTTGAACAATATCAAGTGCTCAATCATCCACTTGTATTTTGTCCATGCATCTTGTGGAATCTTGTCACAAACTACCTTTGTAGGACTTCTATTTATCAAATATATTTCTATTGCTAAAACTTCACCCAAAAAATCATTTGGAAGTCTCTTGGCTTTAAGCATACTTCTTGCTATCTCCACAATGGTTCTATTTTTCCTCTTAGCCACTCTATTTTATTGTGGAGTATAGGCTATTGTTAGATCCTTCTTAATTCCTTGTTCCTTGCAAAAATTCACAAACTGATTTGAGGTATACTCTCCCCCTCTATCCAACCTTAGGATCTTGATGAAATATCCACTCATTTTCAGCCTGGGCCATAAACACTTTAAATTTGTCAAATGCTTTAGATTTTTGTTGTAAGAAATAAACCCATGTCTTATGGTTGTAGTCATCTATGAAGGTCATAAAATATTGGCTCTTACCAATAGAAATTGTTTGCATAGGGCCACACAAATTAGTGTGCACCAGCTCCAGTGGTGGTCATGCCCTTCTAGAATTGTCTGATTGAAAAGGCTACCTATGTTGCTTTCCTAAAATATAGGCTTCACATCTACCACTAGACTCTACAATGGTTGGAAAACCCTTAACCATACCCTTCTTTGACAAAAATATTCAAACCAGCATAGCCTAAGTGTCCATACCTGAGATTCCAAAGCTTAGAAGGGTCTTGAATGACTATCTTGAAGGTTGTTTGCTACTGTACTGCTATACATTTTCCATGCCTATGGATTGTAGTTGTAGATTGAGCTAAGAAATACATCTCTAGCCTCAAGGGAAACATTTTATTCTTTGTCATTGGCACTACTACAACTGTTTTCTTTCTCCCATCCTTCTCATAAATGATGCATTCACACTTTTCCATCAACACTTTATAGCCTTTTTGGATCAGTTTTCCAATATTCATGATATTGTGCTTTATACTAGGGGAAAAATATACATTTCCAATCTCCTTCTTCTCACCTTGCTTGGTTTGAAACATAATAGACCCCTTTCCCACAACTGGAACTATTTCATTGTTCCCCATTTTTATCTTAGACTTGACATTTTTATCAATGAAAAAAAAAACTCTCATTACCACTCATGTGGTTACTATATCCACTATCTAAAAACCATACCTCATCACTGCCTTAGAAATGTTGAACATGATGAAGGCCTTTGATTGATTTCCTTTAGCCACATCTTCATCAGCCACATTTGCACTTTGCTTGGGCTGATTAGGTTGTTTTTTCCAACACTTACTTGCATAATGACCAAACTTATGGCAATAATAACATTCAACATTTCTCTTTTCAAACCTCTAACTTGAATTGTTGTTGTTCTTAGCTTTTCCAAAGCTCAATTGAGAATTGCTTGCTTCCTCTTGGGTGTGTGCTCTTCTTGAGTTATCTTCTCCAACACCTCCATGTCCAGAACTACCTCTACCTCTACCTCTTGAGTTTCATCCAAAGTTGTTTCTACTTCTCCCCCTACCTATTGCATTGGCTTAAGCTTTGAAAGCTTTCTCATAGGAAGAATTTTCAAACCTATTTAGGAACTGCTCATGGGTTTACAAGGAACCCATCAGCTCATCAACAGTCAACATTGAGAAATCCTTTACCTCTTCAGTTACAATCACTACTGCATCAAACTTTGAGGGTAAAATTCTAAGGATTTTCTCCACAATCCTTTACTCTTCCATGGCTTATCCATTCATCCTCAACTTTTTTATCAAACTAGAAATTCTTGTGTGAAATTCTGAGATAGACTCGCTGTACTTCATTTGGAGAGTCTCAAAATCTTTGTGAAGCATATGGAGCTTCACCAATCTAACTTTATCAATCCCTTTGTAACTGGTTTGAAGGATTTCCCATGCTTCTTTTGCATAACTAGTTGATGTTATTCGGGGAAAAATAGCCTCTATCAAGGTTGCCTCAATCAAGCTAAGGGCTTTAGCATAATTTTTTCTTGTCTCCTGCAATTGATTCTTTTGAGCATTACTCAATGTTGTAAATGCATTTGGGTCTATCACATCTATGAACCCATTTGCTACTAACTCCCACAAATCATTTGCAATTAAAATAGTTTTCATTTTATTTACACATATGTCATAGTTTTTACCATCAAGCATAGGTGGCTACTTCCAACTCCTATTACCTCATGCATCCATTTTGCTAAATAGGGGAAAACTACTAATACCCAGAAAACTAGGGCTTTCCTTAATATCCAGAAGCTAAGGTTCTACCACTACACGCCTAGAAAATGCTAGGACTCTAATTGATGGGAAAAGATCCCAACTCAAGTGGACAAAGATGAAAAAACACAGACCAAGGGAGATAATAAGGATGTAGAATAAATTTTCTATTTCATTCAAATCTAGAAAAAGTTTACATACAAAAATCAGAGTTATGGCTCTGTATTTCCTTCATACAATAAATTTCCTAGATTATGGTGCAATAGAGCTTTCTGTGTGTTGCTCTATGTTACTACAACAAATATTCCAGAGCATTGGAGGTATGCACTCTATGCAATATTTTTTGTTGCTGCAAATTCTTCTTCTCTTTCCTTTCTTTTGTTCTCTTGAACATTCTCTCATTGTTCAACTGGTGCTCAAGATTATTAATTCCAACAAGGAAAAAGTTCTTCACCATGCACATCATTGAGCATCTTCTCCAAAACTATCACAACAACATTGTAGCCACTAGATCATTTTCAAAATCAAGAGGAACCTCTAAAATTGCATATTGTATCATGCAAACCATGCATGTTGGTTGAGTCAATGTCCTACAGACTAGCTTCAAAGGATTGAATTTTTGTCTATATATTGGCTAGCGCATCTTTAAGATCTGTTTTTAGCTTAGAGATTATGTTGAAGAATGGTGAAATGGAGTGATAAATTCATACTTAGCATCAAGCCCTCTATATGAAGAGGGAAAAAGGTGCAAGAGAATGAAGCCAAGCTCTAAAATATCCAAATGAATTTATGTACAATTTTCGTAAAGGTGTGAGAGATAAGATTGTGATGTTGGGAAAATCTGAGAAGTGTAGATCGCCAAGTCCAATTTTAAGGGAAAATAGTAGGGAAAGTGGAGAGACAACACAAAAGGTTATAAGCATGAGATAAAAGCCAAAATGTGTTTAATAGTCTCCTTCTTAGAGTAGAAGGGGCATGAAATGGAAGGAGTGATGAAGTAAAGTCAATCTCCAATAAAGAATTTAACATGAAGAACTTTCCATGCCATTAACTAGGATTAAACATCAGCTTTGGAATGCCAAATTCAAGAGCTTAGCTTTTCCACTTAGAGTGGTTAACCTCGCATTCAATTTAACATTAAATTGAGGATCAAGGGAGAAGGGGGGAGGAGCTTCCAATAAACAATCTTAAGAGGAAAGCATTAGAAGCTACAGTTTTTAGGTCATTTCCAATCTTTGAGAAAGTTATCATGGTAAGGTAAGGATAGTAGACATGATGACTCAGGGGTAATAAGTTGTTGGATTTTTATAAAATAATCTTTGTTAGCAGGAAAAAGCTTGAATTGGGCTTTGAGAAGTTGCTAATAATTCCAATTTAAATAATTAGACTCCCACAAATCATGAAAAACTTGGATGTTTCTTTAAACAAGTGTCTTCCTTTAAGATTTTTTATCTTAATAGGAAGATCATTTCCTTGTTGAACCAACCGATTCTATCAAATAGAAGATGATATGAAACTTAGGTCATGACTTAAGGATTGATCATACCAATATTGTCTTTTTGAAGTGATCTACCAAGTAGTCCAAATGGTTTTGAATAGGGCATAACCATGAGTCTTGAAGAAATGAGCCATAAGAAGCTTTCCCTCCCAATTGACCAAGTCCTAGGAGTAATTAACTATGGCAGTTTGTCTTTGATGTTGAACCAATTTTTTCCAAGGAGCATCCCCATCCAAGGCCTTTATAATCCATTTAGTAGTAAGAAAATTCCTTAAGTAAAAGGATCAATGACTCTCAACCCCCCTTTTCTTTTGGCTCAATGCAATGAATCGACAAGGTAGTAGGAAACCTTTTATTATTTCCCCAATTAGCCCAAAGTAAACCCTTGATTAATTTTGTAAGCTAATTATAACATTTTTTTGAAGGGAGCCAACAATAAGATATGTAGACATGGCTAGCCAAAAGGATTTTTTTGGCAACTTGTATTCTTCTAGCTAGAGATAAAAAGAAGTTGGTCCAATATAAAAGATTGCATTTCATTTTGGACAAGAACCAATTCCACATATCTTTGAGAGAGATCCCTATATGAAAGGAAATACAAAGGTATCTTGTTATAACACCATGCTTAACTTTACACCATTAAATAGGAATCCAAGGTGGTTGAGAGGTAGGGATGGTCATAAAAAAACAGTTTTATGCATGGCTTAGAGCCAAAAATGAAACAAAATAGGTGAAATATATCAAGAGTGTTAGTCACTTCATTAGTTGAATTATGAACGAATAACATGTCATCATGAACAAAGTGAGAATTGAGATATTTGGAATTTCCAAGAAGAGAGATACTCGAGATAAGTTTGGTGGATAGTGCAAGATGAAAAATATCTAAGAGCATAAAAAATAGTACATAAAGGAATGACACATGGGGGAAGCCTTTGTGAATGGATTTTATAAGGGGAATTGAGGTGAAAGGACTCTATTAACAACAACTTTGAAATTAGCATCCATAAGCAAAATTTTGATTTGGTCATGGATTTTGAGACCAAATCCAAGCCACTTTAGCATATTAAAATTGAAGGGCCAACAAATATGATAGTAAGCTTTATCAAAATCAAGTTTGTAGTATAGGAAAAAGTATCCCTTTTTCACAATTTGGGAATAAAATTAATAAATGAGCTTAATTGTACCTTAATTTAGTGTTGTAATATTTTTTACGTATTCACATTAAGTTTAGGGCCCTATTTATTAAAATGGAATTAATTGTGCCTTATTTTTGGTGTTGTAAGGTGTACCTTTACACTTTCACACTAACCTAGGGCTTTATTAATTAATTGATTTTAATTTTCCTTTATTGGCCCATTTAATTCAAATCCAAGACTAACTAATTACAATTTACGAGGGATAAAACCTAACATTCATAAATGCCATAACATAAGGTTTAACATTGAGCAATGTGTGTCCAAGGCAAGTGACCTATGACCCATTTTCCATAGGGAAAATGGGTCCACAATTAGGTCTAGGACCTAAATTCAAAAAAAAAAATTGGTGTTTTTTCAATGATTTCAAATGTATATTTAGATGTCGGTTTGTGATATTTAAATTTTGGGAATTAATGTTAAGATATGCATAAATACAAGGTCACTTCACTAAGTTTCATCCTATATTTTCAAGAGAGAATCCTATAAGATTTCAAGTAAGTTAAGAGCATTCAAGCAAGTGTGATCAAGAGCATTTTCAATGAATTCAAGAGCAAAATTATTGAAGATTATTGTAGAAATCAAGATTCCATTGTCATGTCAAAGATTTATTACATCATGCATGTTGTTTGAGCTAATATGGTGATGTGTATTTCAAGATCTATTCAAGTATTTAAGGAATTATATCTAAGAAAGTTTCATGATCAAGATAAACATCCATTGAAGCCAATTAATGCAAGTTACAAATCTACAATACAAGGTTCAAACAAAGGTTTGGTGAGTGGTAACATAGTGTTGTTCATTCATCATTCCTTCTTTCATGTTGCATTTCATTACAAGGTTTAATTACCGAAATGAGGTTTGACCAAGGAAAACCCCCATTCACCTAACAAACAACATTTTTCTCTCTTTTATGTGTGATTGTAGATTTTAGGTGGAAGATCTTTTGAAGAAGAAAAATTGAAGAAAATTGCAAGGAAAGTTGTCACATCATAGAAACTCTTATACAAAATTTATTTTTGACTGTCCAATAGTGGAAATAAGAAATCTAGGAGTGCAAGCATAGGAGAAGAGAACCCAAAAAGCATTTTTCAAGCACCCTAGCCAGGACCAATTCACCATAGGGGGAATGAGTCCTCAATGAGCTTCAAGAAGTGACTTTTGGTGAAAGGTACACATCAATTTCCCCTTTCCAAATCTTCCTTTTGATTATTTTTTATATTATTTTTGATTACAATCTATCATTTTCATTTTATAGCTTACATTTTTTAGTTTTTTTATGGTTTTAATCTCTCTCCCCAAAGTGCTATTCAGTCCATACCCCTATCCTTGCATAGAGAAGAAGTTTGTTGATTCATACCTTGATTTGAATCACCTTTTGGTTCTTAGTCATCTCATTGTTTGGATCCCATTTCCTTGAATGAACTTAGAGAAATAGGTCCTTTGTTATCAATTAATTGTGGTGAACCCCCTTTCAAAACTGTAAAAAATCCTATTTTTCTACATTTCAAAGTTTTATAATTATAACACGTTGAGTAGATTGTTGAGCCCATTTAGGTGTCTCCCAAACTAGAATCAAGTTTTCTAGAATGAATCTTCCTCCCAAGAATCCAGTCTTCTCTGGATGCACAATCTCTTGAGTGATGGAGTTGTTTCTTCTTGCTAGTGCTTTAGTAATGATTTTTCAAGAGGTGTTGAGGAGGGTAATAGGTCTCTAGCCACTAATAGTGTGTTTATTTTTTCTTCAGGGATAAGTTTAATTAGTCATTGATTTATAATAGCCCCCGAAGAACCAATTTAAATTCCCTTAAGGTAGACATTGTATAATTCCTTTATAATATGGGTCCAAAGAGCTCTATAAAATTCAACTAGTAAACCATCAATTCTTATGTTTTCCTCCAAGGCCATACTTTGTGAGGATTCATCAATATCTTCAATAGAAAGAAAGTGATAGAGGAATTTGTTATATTAAGGATCTATTCTTTTGGAATACAACTAGCAAAACTTTCATTAAGGATAGGAAGAAGGGGGTCCTTTGTTGATTCATCTATAAAAAACTTTTTAAAGCAAACATAGAAGGTTTGAATAATATCAACATAGCTTGCTTGTAAAGTTCCATTTGTTGATTTAATAGTAGAAATGTTTTCCATTTTGTGCTCATGTCGGAGATATTGAAAGAATAATTGTGACCCATGGTATCCATCCTTAATCTATTGTAGTTGAGATCATACTAGAGCATCTTTTCTTTTATAAGCAACTACTTGGTGAAGGACATTCTTAGCATTGGCAACAAATTGTTGCAAGGTAATATTGTGAGAATTAGAAGCCGTCAAAGTACATTATGCTTTAATTGACCTTTGAGGGTTTATTCAATTTTTTGATGCTTAGCCACAACCCTTTGACCATAATCACAAAGAAATGTAACACATCTATCTATGCTTCACTCCCACCAACTAATCCATATGTCTTCTTGAGGTTTTGGTTTGGAATTCTAAGTAGCTAAGAGGCTATTAATACAAACTTGGATTCTAAGATGGGAAGTATTTAAATTGTAAAGAAGATCATTGCAAAGGGGAGGTGGAGAGGGAAAGGGTGGTGAGGGTGGGAAGGTGGTCAAAAAAGGTGGTGAAAAGGTCTAGTGAGACAAGGTGGACAGTGTGTGAAGGTGAAATTGGGTAGTTAGGAGAGATTTAAAAGTGATTTATCCTACTTAATTTTTGTGGGAATCCTTCACGAAAATTTCAATAACTGAACTAGAGAGAATTTGGAGACTAGAATTACCTCGAATGGGGTCATGCAATCCTAGTTAGTTTTTGGTCAAGATCAAAGGATGATTTTAGAATGAGATAGGTGAGCATAATTGTCCCAATTATGGTCTAAATGATGTTAAACCATGTTGAAATCATGTGTGAAAACCATTTCATCATTGGGAATGTGAAAAGGAAGCCACTCCCAAAGGTTTTTTTGTTAGAATGAGAGTTGAGAGTGTAAATAGAATAGAATCCCACCAACAAACCATTGATGAGGATAATAGATGAAACATAATGATGATTAGGATCTAAGCCAAAATCCAATGGAATAGAACAATACCTACACCCCCACCACTATGACTATGGTTGGTATGGAGGATGTGGGTGTGAGAACAAATAGAAGCAAGAGTATCATCCATTCAAACATCAACAACTTTGACTTCTTGAAGCATGATATAACATCAATCTGATTATTCAAGATAGAATGTTTGACATAAAATTTATAAGTTGATATTTTCAAACCCCACATGTTCTAGGATTGAATGCTATAGTTCATTAGGAAGAAGCAGGGATAATATCTTCATCTTCTTGCAACACAGTAAATTGGTTTCGTAGAGAGTATTGGTTTCATAGAGAGTAGGACTAAATCTCCATAGAGTGATCTAGATAAAGTTGATCTACATATTCTAGTTGTGAAATTTTTCTTATAGGGCTACTAGGTTGAGAGTTAGGGGAAGAGTTATATGGAGGGATTTTTCTGAGGAGGGGAGGATCTTTTTTCTTTTTAGGATCTCTAGATAGAGAACCAAATGTTGCATACTTGAAAGATTTGGATTCAAATGAAAGGTTTGGTTGGTGAAGGGAGGAGGGAGTGGAGGGTGAGGGAGGGGCTTGGAGGATGATGGGGAGTTTTCTAATATTGGAGAAGGGGTGTGAGATAAAGGGGTATATTTTTGTAGATCTTCATCAAGAGTTGAAGTAGTAGAGTTGAAAATTTGTATGAGACTATGGTGGTCTAGGTTTACAGAAAGGGTAGCCATGGATGAGGTGTCCTTCCTTTGGATAATAGAAACAATCATTGGGTTGGTTGAGGTAGTTAATATTTTTTTCAAAATAAAACCCAAGTCCAACCAACTTAATAGCTAGTTAAGAAGTGGATCTGTTAATCCATCTGAATCCAAGCTTTGGGATGAGAGTGAAGGCTATCCCATTTATCGATCTATTGTTTGCACCTTGAAACCCTACCCGATTAGGCTATGATGTCTTCCAATAATGGGGAAAAGGAAAGATTAGGGAAGGAAAATTCCACCCACATAAAGAATTTAGATTTGGTTACTCCTTTGAGGTGGAAATTAATATCCTAGTCTTGAACATAACATTTTTTAACACAAATAATCTAAGATCTATATTGTAGCATAGTACAAGCATGGTCTAGGTCACAAAATGTACAAGTGAAATAACTTCTACCAAAACCCCTAAATGATTCTATAGTACAACCTTTTAGCTCCCAATTATTTTGGGCTCACTTAAAGAAAACTAATTCTAATAAGGAAATTTTTGTTTTTTTTTCCCAATCAAATAGAACATCAGTAATATCATCTAGTAACTTGAAGGAAATAACTTTACCTTCCATTTGGCTATCATGGTTATCAATTCTTTGCATAGGTTGTGTTGGTGGTGTTGAGGTGGGAATACTTTTTTGTGAGGGGATTTTAGTTGGCGATTCAAGTAGTTGTTGAGTTGGACCACCCTGAAATTGACAAGTAGGATGAGAATTCTAGAAATCCACATTCTTCACAGAGGGGTCCATTGACATTGAGAATGCATTTGTTTTGGAGAAATTGTGTTCTTGAGCTTCCTTTTTCATATTCTTCAGTTTGATTTTTTAGGTAGAGTTGGATCCAACAGCCACTAATATGACCTCTTACCTAGAGGTGGGCACTCCATCTCATACGAGTCTCCCACATTGTAGAAAAGAGAGGAAAACAAAAAGAAAAGGGGTTATGATTCATTTGCACTCTAAAACCTCAGTTTTCATATTTTTAAGCCTACATCCACCGTGTGCTATGATTCATTCCATCTTTCCTCAATATTATTTCAATGCCTTTAGATTTTTACATAAGTCAAGTTGAATAAAATGATAATTTTATTAATACTTCATGGCTACCCAATATAAATCCACTTGTCAAATTCTCAAAGGATACATAATTTTTTTTAATTTAAGTTAGAATCATGTTTTTTATCCTCTATGATATGATAAATAATACTTAAATTGTTATATGCAACTTGTATGTTGCATTTGAAAGTGCATCAGGTTATTTATGTTAATGTATCTATTATGTCCACATCATCTCAATGTTAATTAATTTTTATGTTATCATAACATCCATTTATTATTTAGATATAAGATGCTTTTATAGTTTCTTATTTTATTATCAAAAATTTCATATTTTTATAAGCATTAAAAATTTGGTTTTGGGTTCTTATATAAGATATAATTTGTTTTTTTTTTGGTTTTCTCTTCATATATATTTGACATATATTTCCCAATACTTCTATGTGTACTTTCAAATAGAACTAAAATTGCAATGATTATAAAGTGTCATTTTCTACTTTTTAGGATTTTTAATGCAATCATATATTGTAAACATGTAGTGATGATAAAGTGCCAAGCCTTATAAATTTTGAGGAGGTTTTCATATAATTTTAGGAAATTTTGTAGTGATAAACTAATATAAAATTCCAATTATAGAAGGCTAGTATTGTTTTTCTTACTTGTTGAGTTTCTTGATTTGTCTATTATATGACTAAATTTGAGGAGTTAATAATGGGCATCAAAAATCATAATTTTTTAGTAAAATTAGATAGAAAAATTATAATTTTCAGAGAAATAAAATATTGACACATCATATTTTCACCTATTAACCTAATTGACCTAATTGGGTTAGTTCACCCTCTCTCACACTGATATGTCATCTGATTTAATTAAATAATGAAAATTATTTACTTTTAACCCTAAGTCGTCATATTTAATTAAATAACCTAAACTATTTAATTAAATATCATATGTGTATGTCCTTTTCATTAAATAAATCAATAATTTAATGAGTATACTCACATTCCTCATCTTGCACATTAAAATTTAGTTTTAATTAACTTCTAATTTCCCTCTCATTCAGTTGCATAGGGAATATTCAAAAGGAATATTCCCCTATTTTCCTCCAAAAAAAAGGTACTGATTACTCTAAACAAACTTTGAAACAACTTTTTAAAGTTGTTGAAAAGTGTGTTTGTTTGCGTGATTGTGAGCCCTTGATCTTTTCTTGATCCATGTGATCTTTGATTCTCATCCATTCATGAGAATCCTTAATCCATGTGTCATCCTCCTTTCATTTGTGACCATTGATAGAGAAAAAGAATCCCATCCATTGCTTTTTCATTTGATCTCCATTGAATCAATTATTTAATGAATGTCATGTAATTCCCCTAATTTGCATAATTGAAACTTTTTTTTAGTTATCAAATTACTAATTCTTCCACTTGCAAGGGGAATATTCCCATAAAATATTCCTTCCCCTTTTGCACAATTAAACTTTGTTTTAATTTACAAAATATCTATTTCCTCACCCATGAGAGTATTCCAAAGAATATTATTTCTCCTTACTCATTTGAAAAAGGGAATATTCTTACAAAACTTCATATGCAAGTTAACTCAAAACTTCATATGTAAGTTAAGTCAAAAATTCTTGTGCAAGTTAACTTGTGACCTCTTGTACAGGTTAAACCTGTGTTTGTTTGAAGGAATGAGAAACCTTGATTAAATCTCATCATTAATTCTCATCCCTTGATGAGTGTAGTGTACTAAAATGCATACCCTTGCATTTTCACACTTTTTTGGGGGTGATCCCATAATAGTGGTTTACAATTTTTGGCCAAACTGGACACTAAAATTATTATTTTTAACTAAATCTTCACATTCAGGCACCTATAGCGGCTAAACTGTGAGGAATTTGAAGATGGTGCAAGATTCTATACTCAAAACTTCATAGTGTAATGTCCATGAAGTCAAAATCTATTCCACTTGTCAAGTTTCAAGTCAAATATTACAATTGTGACCTCTTGTTATCAGGACTTTAAACCTGTGTTTGTTTGAAGGAAATTCATTTTCGATGAAAAACCTATGATTCAAATCTCATAATCCATGATCTCTAAATCCCATTTTGATATGAGATACATTTATAGGTAGATTTAAAACTGTTCTATCCTGATCTAAGGTGATTTGCAATTGGAATCCTTAAAATGGAACTTTTAAAGGCTTAAATCATTATATTTTCTAAAAATATGTGATTTCAGCTAAAGTTCGTTCCTCTCAGGAATTGTAAACCACTATTATGATAGCACCCTTGGGCATGCCTTGCTTTATTTATGCTTCTCAATGGCTTAATTAGTCTTATTTTGTGTCGAAAAGCCCTATGAATGACATATTTTTCTAGTTTATCTCGAAATTATCCAATGCATAAATGATAATTTAATGATTCCATCAGTGTGTCCCTGATTTTTGGGTGGGGACTAAAATGCCACTTAGGGTATCTTAGTTCCCCAAGGCTCTCGAGACCCTAATTTTGGCATCTTTAGATTGGGCCCCTTTTTGGTGTTTGTTCCCAAAGTTTTTAGGACTTGGGACTAACATGCAACCTAGGGTGTCTTAGTCCTCCTTGAGTCATTTTTGAGATTTAATTTCAAATTCTAGTAGGATTTATCCTCCTTTATTTAATGAATTCATATGTCGGCTTGGTGTGATATAATTTAAGGATATTAAGCATAGATAAGTGTAAATACAAGGTTCCTTGATTCATTCTAACCCAAGTCTTTTGTGAGATCTTTTATCATAGCATAATTGAGTTCACAAGAGCATTCAAGAGTAGATTCATCAAGCATTTGAAGCCATTTTCAGATTCAAGCATCATATCAAAGAGTTTTCTTGCATCATGTGTGTTGTTGTGCTAACATTTGTGATGTAGGGTTTTGATTCAAGCAAAGCAGTTCAAGTCCTATCTTTCAAGCATTCAAGATCCATATCCATTGCAACCATTACACACAAGTTTTCAAACTTTACAATGGCTTGGTGAGTTGTAGAATTGCATGTTATTCATTCATCATTTCCTTCATTATTTCCATTTCATTTCAAGGTTTAATTACCAACAAGGGGTTTGACCAAGGAAAACCCCCATTCACTAACAAACGACAAGTTTTTTTCCACTTTGCATATTTGTTATTATGGTTGAGTGAGAAAAGTGTGATATCCCAAAAAGATATCCATTTTCCCATTCATCATTGTGGTGAACCTGACACTTTTCTTTTTCTGATTTGTATTCCATTAAAGTCCTTAGATCTAGATTTCATTCATTCTTGCATTGCATCTTTCATTAGTGAAATTTCATTTACAATTTCCTATATTTGCATTAGTGAACATGCATATAGGTTGCATATTTACTTTAGTGCATCATTTCATTTCATTGAAAATCTGAAAAGTGCATTGTTCTCCATCTTCATTGCATTCTTATTGCATTCAAAATTTAAAAATTGCATTCAATTGCTTGTTTCTAGCTACTCTTTCTTGCACTTATTTGCACATTTTTCTATTTCTGAGTATCAATATATTGCATAGGAAATCTGTAAACGTTGTTCACACTCCATAATTCACTATTTTTCTGCGAAAAACCTCTACTAGGACTAGAACACCCTTCCTTGTGTCTTATTCCCTCTCAAGATTTTTCTTTAGAAATCTCTCTCTGTTGTTTGATGTCTATTTAAGCCTCTAGAACTTCATAATCTCATTAGGAGGACCAAGATGCCCTTCCTAGCATCTTAGTCCCTATTGACTTTGATTCTTAGGTTTTTCAAGATCTGAAATTACTTTTATGTGTTTCTATGGGCTGCTTTCTATTTTCTATTTCAGTTTCCAGATTTGTTGTTATTCCAATTTCTTTCATTTCAAGTGTAATTGTAAGCATAGGATATTGTGTTCATTGCACTTTTTGTGGTTTATTCCTTGTATGATCTTTAGTACTTGGTGTCCTGCTAATAATATTGTGGTTAGACGAAGTGCGAGACTCATGGCATCCCACGATAAGACACTCATTGTGCATCTTGGATTATCAATCTCTCTTACTCTTGGTGTTGGGACTAGTTGACTAGGTATGGACCATACCTTTGACACCTCTTTTGCTATACCAACCTTACCTATAAGTGTTGTGCTGAGTGTCCAAAGAATGATTGATCATTTTCCTCAAGAAAACATAATGAAAACGCATGAAGACTTAGCTCATTTACAAGATAGCGTAAGTACTAAAAACATTTCAAACACTGTTATACTTGCCATAGAGAACCTTCACCACATGATGGAAAGTGATGAGGGATTAGAATTTGTGTGTAACATAGCTCAAATATTTGGAAAAAATATTCCTCCAACCACTAATGGTGATCAAGCCTCAAAAAATAGGAAAATCCAAGGAGGAATTCAAAATCCTCCCTCTTCAACCATAACCTCAAGTGACCACAACAATACAACCAACTAGTAGCATCCTTCCTACCTTGAACATTTCCACTAGTGTTCCTTATACCTATGTGGCGCCTAATCTTATATATCCTCTCGTAAGAAACATTCATTAGTCCTTCCAACACATACATACCACCACCATATTCATCTCCATCACATACTACAAGCAATGACCCTATCATTAACCACCTCTTACAAAGCCTTTCATCCATCCAATGTCAAATTTCCACCATAAATCAAAATCAAAATGGTCCACCCTCATACTATGTCAAGAGCAACCCATTGTCCTTGGAGATATTGAGAACTTCGGTGCCACAAGGTATAGATATCCCTATATTTGAGAAATATGGAGGAAAGGGAGATCTCGCTAATCATGTTAGTGCCTTTATTTCTTTTTGTAGTGACTTTATCCTTGAAGAAATTTTTTTGGCTAAACTTTTTCCTTGATCCTTGAAAGACATTGCTTTGGATTGGTTTTCTACATTACCAAATAACTAAATTCATTCATTCAATGAACTTTTTGAGGCATTTATTAACCATTTCCAAGTGCACATGATCCCTGAAATGACATTGGCTGACTTGATGAGATGCAAGGAAAATGAGGGTGAAAAAGTCACTGACTTTATTTCATGCTACCAATCACTTTATTCTCAAATCAGTGTGAAAATTCCCAATTCCCACCTTTAAAAGATGTTCATAGAAAATTTAAAAAGCAAGATAAGGGATAAGCTTACCATAATGAATTTTCCTTCCTTCATGCATTTATCCACTTCCCTTCAAGACTATCAAAATTCCCTAACCAGCAGTGAACCAAAAACCACCCCTACCCATCCTGAAAAGATCGAAGCCTCAAACCAAAACACTTGCCAACATTTTAGAAGACAAAATAAAGTTTCCTTCAACTAAATTCCACCTCTCAACCTACCCAACCAATTGATACCTTAGTAGCTACTATAAAAAAGAGTAATCCTTATATATTTGGGAATTTGTAAAGATAGTTTACTCCCTTACATAACACACTTCACAATATTATATCCCAACTCTTAAAAGAAAACATACTTACCTTACCTCCTGTTCAACCCCTTGAACCTAGCAAGAAATTACCTCTGAACTTTAGACACAATGACTATTGTGCATATCACCAACAAAAAGGAGATGATATGAAACATTGCAAGTTTCTTAAAAATATTGTGCAAGACCTCATTGATTCCAATCATATCCAAATTGGAGATGTAAATGAGAAAGATAATAAGTTTATGGCTCCTCCCAACCAAAAATTGAAAATATTTACCAATCCCTTTCCCAACCATAATATTTCATTTTTTAAGGCTAGTGAACTAAGCTCGATGTGATGAATGTTGACACAAATGATGAGAATCTAAGCAATCATGAACAGATTCCTATGGATGATGATGAAAAAAATCCTATGGATATTAATGAAAAAATTCCTATTGATAATATGATAGGAATGGTTGACATCAAGCCTCGTAAACAACAAACCATTGACATTACTTTCTCTTTAGAAGAAAAAATCAAACATGCACTTGATGGTCCTCTTTATATAGCCTGCATAATCAATAACAAGCCCACTCCTGGGATTTTAATTGATCCCATCTATGGAGAGAATGTGATCACAGAAGAATTTTTATATGTGCATGAAATTACTCAAGATAGATATGATCAACTGAAATCATAGATTAAAATGCATGATTTTTTTGCTTGTGCTACGATGGGCTCGATCACACTCCCTTTACAGGTAGAACTGAAGAAATCAAATATATCATTCTCTACCATCTCTAATTTAGATAAATTTCATGTAAAGTGAGGCTAAAAATGGCTTCACTCCATGAATGTGGTCCCATCCGTTGTCCACAAGTACTTAAAGTTTCCAATCAGCAATTAAATATTTACTATGAACTATAGTGGCTTTAGACCCCCGTCTTCCTGTGGAAATTTCTCCTTAGATTATTTTTGGCCTAAACATATGGAACCTTTAAGACCCTGCGAAGAATTCCTTTTCCTATCCTACCAAAATTTCAAAGAAAATTGCATAGCCAAACTATCCCTTGAAAAATTAGCTCCAGGG
The DNA here is from genome assembly GCA_007258455.2 of Sequoia sempervirens. Taxonomy (NCBI): domain Eukaryota; kingdom Viridiplantae; phylum Streptophyta; class Pinopsida; order Cupressales; family Cupressaceae; genus Sequoia; species Sequoia sempervirens. The sequence continues at coordinate 139,174,951 of VDFB02252616.1, forward strand.
TATGTGCAAGATCATGGAAAAATCAGCCCCTTAAGTGGCGAAAAATTCAAAAAAATCATAGTTAGGCAACATGATGTAAAATTTTGAATAAGTTATCTATATTATTTCAAAAATATGTAAGAATAGAATCTATAGAAAATTGAATTTAGTTTCTAAAACACTAGGTTTATTTAAAAAGAAAATCTATTTGGTGAATATTTGAAATTTCAATGTAGTAGTACTTAAATTTAAGGTAAAAAATAAGTAGGTGTCTGTCTAACCACCCTAACCACAATAAAATGATAATTATTTTTTATAAGATTTTAGATATAAGTAGAGGACTCATGTCCTGATGTGATGCATATTTTTTACGTAATTTTTTTCCAAGTAAAAAATTAATTATGATTTTTTTATTACAAATTTTAAAAAATATAAAAAACTAGTATGTCTGACCACCTTAACATGGTCAAAACTTCATGAAATTCATTTTTTTTAATCTTGTAGTATACGAAGCATAGAATGTGATGCATGTTTTGGATTCAAAAAATGTGATACTGTTTGAAAGCTATAGATATTTTTCAATCAGCCTATCAATCAAGACTTTAGTCATAATTCAAATAGAAAATGAATAATAATTATTTATTAAATTCAAATTAAAGAATTATTTATATTGGTGGAAATTTGAGAATCTCCTTTAGAAACCCTTTTCATTTCATCAATTTTGGGTTAAAAAAAAAGTCATCAGCCACATATCCTACAAATACCCATCATATCACCACTTTTTGGCCCATCATGATTCTACACATACCCTCCACCCAATCTTTAACCTCCACTACCTAGAGAAAACAATGTTGAGTCTAAAACCCTTTCAACAAACCATGACCCATTCATGAACAATCCCTTGCCTATTTCCTACAAGAGACCTAGAGAAAACCAAACAAGTCGTAATCCACCTCCTAAGAAAATTTACAAAGCCAAAGAGAAAGTGATTGAATAACCTTCTATGGTTTCTTTCGTTCTTCCTTCACATGAAAAAAAGGAACCTATGGTTGGAAAATCTGCTCCTACACAAATGCAACTTGAAAATTGTAATAAAAGAAGCCATAATGCTAGAGAGCGTAGGTGTAGACATCGTGTTATTGCTTTGAAGATGAGTAATGATAACAACATTGAAAATCAAAATCTGAAATTGACAAAAGCAATAAACGATGACCCTCCTCTACCGGAACAAGAAAAATTTATATCTCCACCACAACAAGGACTAGCAACTTCTATGGATATTATCATTCATCCTCCTGTTGTGGTTAACTTGGATGATGATGAGGAAATAGCTAAAATCAATGAGGAAGTGCATAATGAGTTGAATTTTTTATTTTCCTCTTCTATGAGCTTAAATGACAACAACCATGGTGATCATCCTAAACCAAGTGATTCACCATGTGTTGAACTTGGTGATTCTCCTAGTACAACACTTGATGTTGTCCCTCTCACTAGTGATCTACATTCTGCATATACTGAACAAGACTGGGATGCAAATGACCTGCTATATGGTTGACTCACATGTGCTTTACTATTCATTTATCTTTTCTTTTTCTTTTTCTTACCTTTTCATTTTTCTTTTTTGCTTGCATGTGTGTAACTTGATCCCCCGTGATGTTTTCTTTTTATGTTTCTTTCTCTATGTGCATTCCTCTATTTGTACCTTCATTCTTCTATATGTCGTATACTTTGGCCTTTTGATTAATCTTTTATCTTTTCCTTTTGTTTTCATTTATTGTGTTTTCCTTTTGGAGATGATGCAAGGCATCGAGACATTCATGTCTCCTTCATGTTGACCCAAAATATTTTTCATTATCTTATCTTTTTCTTTCATTTTCCTTTTCATTTGTCTTGTTTTTTGATTTTGGGGATCATGCAAGGCATCAAGACACCCTTTGTATCTTCCATGTTGACCCAAAAGGCTCTTTCTTTTCTTTGTTTTCACTTTGTTTGTGTCATTCTTCTAGTTCTGTGTATTTGGGGAATGATGAGAGTTATGAGCTCTCTAATATCATTGTAGCAAAGAACATATTGACCCCAAATCCATAGATCCCTTATGTCTTTGGTTTTTTCATTTTGGGGGCAACCCCTTTCTTTTCCTTTTCTCCTACATGGCGTAGCTTTACTTGGAAACACGTCACTTGGAATAGGGCTTTCCAAGTTGGCTCTCATGTCTTCCTTCTTGTTTTCATTTTCATTTTCTACTTTAAAGTAATTGCTCACAGCATGGTGTTAGCAATTTCTTTTAAGTAGGGGCATACATTGGCATTATTTTGGACTAATTTCATATGCATTTTCTTTCTTTTCCTTTTCATGGTCCTCAATGTTATTTTCTCTATTTATGCAATGTGTTTTTCCTCTTGGTGGTGAATTTGGGTTTTACTTCCTTCGAGAGCATGATATTTTCTTGTCCCCTCTTGGAAACATTAGATACAATGTTCCCCAAGATGAGACATTGCACTTGTCCTCTCTTGGAAACAAGATGAGACCCATTTTGCACTTTTCCTCTCTTGGAAGCATTGGGTATGATGTTCCCTAGGATGAGACCTTGTATTTATCCTCTCTTGGAGATGTTAAGCATGATGTCCCCTAAGAGTAAGACCTTGCATGAACTAATAAAAGTCCCTTTGAGCATTCCTTCTTTCTTGTTTTATTTTTCCTTTTTGTCCTTATTAAAGTCATGGAGGTATGGATTTGATATGAACCACCTTGGGGCTCACCTAGTGAATACCTAGCTTCACTAGCTTGTGTGAGCATGCATTTTTGTACCTTATTAAAGTCATGAAGGTATGGATTTAATATGGTCCCTTGGGTCTTACCTAGTGAACACCTAGCTTAACTAGCCCATGTGAGCATGCATTTTTGTGCCTTATTAAAGTCATGGAGGTATGACTTTAATATGGTCACTTGGGGCTCACCTAGTGGACACCTAGCTCCCACTATCCTTCGTGAGTGTGCATTTTTTTTGCATAGTATAAAATGCATTCCACTTGTAAACTTCTTTTTGGACTAACAACCAAGACCCTGTCCACCACATTGGACAACCAATCAAAGCTTGATCCATTGTAGTTTTCCTTTTTACTTTTTCTTGTCTTTGATGATGTATGTTTGCAATCTCGTTATGGCTTCATATATCATTCACAAGATTGTTCCTTTGTGCTTATGTTGCTTTTTCCATAGGATCTTGATCTTAGGGACTTGGCCACCCTCTTGATTATTGTCATCATATCTCACTAGCATTGGTACATTTGAACCCCTCTTGATTTCATGGTTGGCTATTTTAGTGTGAGTTTGAAGCAAGTTCATCCTCTCACTAAAGTGGGGGCTAATTTTAGTGTAGTAAAATGTATACCCTTGCATTTTCACACTTGTTTTGGCCTTGATTTATTTATACTTCTTTATGGCTTAATTTGTCCTATTTTGTGTCTGAAAGCCCTATGAATGACAATTTTCTGGTTAATCTCGACATTCTCCAATGCATAAATGATAATTTAATGAATCCATCAGTGTGTCCCTGATTTTTAGGTAGGGACTATAATGCCACCTAGGGCGTCTTAGTCCCCCAAGGCTCTCAGGACCCTAATTTTGGCATCTCCGGATTGGGCCCCATTTTGGTGTCTATGCCCCAAGTTTTTAGGACTTGGGACTAAGACACCACCTAGGGCGTCTTACTCCTCCTTGAGTTATTTTCAAGATTTAATTTCAAATTATGGTAGTATTTAGCCTCCTTTATTTAATGAATTCATATGTTGGCTTGGTGCGATATAATTTTAGGATCTTAAGCATAGATAAGTATAAATACAAGGTTCCTTGATTCATTTTAACCCAAGTTTTTTGTGAGATCTTTTATTACAGAATAATTGAGTTCATGAGAGAATTCAAGAGTAGATTCATCAAGCATTTGATGTCATTTTAAGATTCAAGCATCATATCAAATATTTTTCTTGCATCATGTGTTTTGTTGTGCTAACATTTGTGATGTAGGGTTGTGATTCAAGCAAAGCAATTCAATTCCTATCTTTCAATCATTCAAGATCCATATCCATTGCAGTCATTACACACAAGTTTGCAAAATTTACAAGGGTTTGGTGAGTTGTAGCATTGCATGTTGTTCATTCACCATTTCCTTCATTATCTCCATTTCATTTCAAGGTTTAATTACCAACAAGGCATTTGACCAAGGCAAACCCCCATTCACTAAAAAACAAGTTTTTTTCCACTTTGCATATTTGTGATTGCAGATATAGGTTGAAGACTTGAAGATCACTTGGAGTGCAAAGTTGCATTACAAAGTTGTCATCTTCATGGAAACTCACCTACAGACCATATTCGGAAGTTTCATAAGTTGAGATCGGAAAGGAGGCTAGTGCATACCTTAGAGGTTAGGATCCTATTCAAAGTTTTCAAAAATTCAAAATGGGACTAATATGCCATCTTGGGAGTCTTAGTCCTCACAAGCTCATTTTTTTAAGGATATTTTTAGAGATCTGGTTCTGAGATCCAAAGACTCTTTGTTTTCCCCAAAAAATAGCAACAGGATTAATACGCCATTCTAGGCATCTTAGTCCTCCACAACATCTCCATATTTCCCAGGTGCACACATACTATCTCCCTATTGCATAATTTCATCATTTGCATCTTTCATTTAGCTTACATTTCTAGTTATAGGTCATTTTTCATATCACAACATGTTTTCAAAAAATTTCTTTTCCAAGCATTTCCTTGGTGGTGAACCCCTTAGAACATAAAGAATACCCTTCATAGGAACCTCCTAATTGAGAATTGGCTCACCTTGTGAAGTTGTTATTCAATCCAACTAGGACTCCTAGGACATTAGTGAATGGTTGAGTGAGAAAAGTGTGATATCCCAAAAAGGTATCCATTTTCCCATTCATCAATGAGAATCCATGATCCATCCCTCCAACATATTCCATCCTTGACCATTGATTAGCCTTTTTTATCTTAACCCTTCATTTCTAATTTTCTTTCCTATAAACATGTCACTATTTGGAGAAAAATGGATCAATATTTTGACAACAAACTTATGTTGTTAAAATCATTTTCACTTTCACTCACATTTAACATAATTTTAGCTTTATTTACATGTATATTATCTTAGCTTCCATTAATAGATTCCATGATAACATAGATGTATACATTTAGCTTATTTCTTAATTATGATTTTAATCTTTTGAAGCTTGCATACATTCAGTGTAGATTTGCATACACTCATATTGATCATCTTAGCATAAATCATGTTAAAATAGCTTGCATCATATTCATTTAGCTTTAAATTATGTTTTCATGCACATATATCAATGGTTTCATCAGTTTTTTTTAATAAAACTGATTGAAACAAGCTCATTATCAAAGGGATTGGGAAAGGGTTGCCATTCCACATCAATGCGACACCACTCCCCCAATAGGATAAGTTTCAATGTCTTAGATTAGAGGTTTGTCAAGATTTCATGATTTAGAATGTTATTTTTAATGGCTTCTTTATCTTTATTTATAGTGAATGATCTTATTGGGATTGATGCTTAATGGGCTAAATATGCCTCAAATTTGTATGGATTAGGTGTATTTAACCTTCATTATGACATTGGTCACATTTTGGCGCTAGAAGGAAGGATTGAAATAATTAATCTGACAAATTTATCTTTAGATTTCCTTTTCCTTGTGTTTGTAGATACAATGTTTTTTTAGGCTAACTAGGTTTTGCAGGTTGGGCGATAAAAGTTGAAGTGAAGAAGCATTCTCATCTTTAAATCTTATAATTGTAACAAGTGTTTCACACTTTTCGGGCATTTATAACTGCAGACATCCAAATTTGGACACTTAATTTATCCAAATTTACCACTTTTCATCTAAACATCCTCTTATCTAAGTTAATTAAGTACTATTACTATTATTTAATTAATATCCTTAATTCTGCCAAATCCCTAAGGTATTTAATTAATAATTAAATACCTTACCCTCCTTAATCCCCTTTTCATCAAATGAATTAAATAAATATTACATTTATTTAATTCCTCACATGTCATTTTCATCTAATCCTAATCCATCTCCTAATCTCTTCATTAAGGATGTGCACATGCCTAATCCTTGATTAGGATGTGTCACATCCTCCAACTTTTGCAAGTTGGCTACTAATCCTCATTAACCCCTAATTATCCTCTAATTACTGATTAGTCAAACCTAATTAGTACCTTGGTCAACTCTCTCCATCCCCCAAGGAATTTTTAATTCCTATTTATTCACCCTAGGCTCCTCTCTTCGCCATGTTAATTTTTAATTCACTTTTATTCTTCCTGGAATCCCCTTTTCCCATGTATCTTCTAGAACCTTTGACTTGTCACATCAAGTCACATGTGACAAATTCCCACCTTTTTGGAACCTTGTCTTATCCACTAGATTCTTCTAATCATTGTGAATTTTTAATTCACTTTTATTCTCCCAAAGCTTTCTCTCTCCCCATGTGATCATTGAAAGGTCACATCAAATTACTTGGAAGGTACTTGTCCTTCCTCCACATCATGTACCTCTCTTCCACATCACCTACACATCATCCTACCTTTATCCACATCACATTCCACATGTCAAAATGTGAGGGCTTGTGAGTCCTCAACTCACCTTAGCCCTTCATCTTGACTTTGTTGGATAAATCCCAACCATTGAATTCTCTAGAGAATTCAAGTTTCTCTATAAATACCCCATCCTCTAAGGCATTTAAAAAAACTTAGCCATTTTGCAACTAAATGCTACCATTTTGTGCACTCATTTAGCCATCAATTTCATCCATTTTCATTTGCATCCAAGCACATAGTCAAATCTTCCATTTAGCCACATCAAGAGCCATCAAGGAGCATATAAATCAATCCAAATCAAGGGCCAACCAAGGAGTTTAAACTTCAAAAAGGAAGGTATAACCACTTATCTTCATTTAACACTTTCTTTTTTGAATTTATAAATTCCTTAGGCTAATCATGAGGTGTTTCATCATGTTTTCCATTGCATTTTAATTGCTTAGAAAGGGTTAAACATTTTGGTATCACATTTCTGGCATGCCCAGTGGGACCCACAAGCGGGTTCTTATATTTCACGTTTGTTGTTGTTAAGTTTTTTGAAGGAATATGTTGTCGTGGGGCAACTACACCCCTGATTTTTCCGTAGTGGGGCAACTATGCCCCTAATTTTCTATAGTGGGGCGACTATGCCCCTAATTTTCTGCAGTGAGGCAACTACGCCCCTAATTTTCTACAGTGAGGCGACTACGCCCCCTTGGGCTGAAAATTATTTTTGGCTAATACTTTTTCTGCAATGAGGTGACTACACCCCCCTTGTGCTCAAAATTATTTTTGGCTAACACTTTTTCTGCAGTGACGCAACTACACCCCCCTGGGCTGAAAATTATTTTTGGCTAACACTTTTTCTATAGTGAGGTGACTATGCCCCCTGGGCTGAAAATTATTTTTGGCTAACACTTTTTCTACAGTGAGGCGACTCCGCCCCCCTGGGCTGAAAATTATTTTTGGCAAACACTTTTTCTGTAGTGAGGTTATTATGCCCCTGATTTTCCGCGGTGAGATGATTACACCCCTAATTTTCTGTAGTGGGGTGATTACACCTTGATTTTCCACAGTGGGGCGATTACGCCCCTGATTTTTCTACAGTGAGGTGATTACGCCCATGATTTTCTGCAATGGGGTGACTACGCCCCTGATTTTCCACAGAAGGGCAACTACGCCCCTGATTTATTGTAGAAGGGCGACTGTGCCCCCTGGTCATCGCAAAGAAATGCATTTTGGAAGGTAAAATTATCATTTTGGCTTCGATTTTTTGCTATTTTCTCCCTAACATTGTTCTTGCAAGGATACTGGTGTTTTTGATAACTTTTTGCAGCATATACTTGTGAAGTTGATGAAGAAAGCAGGATAAAACATCTAACATTTGCTTGCAGGGCTATCCATTTGCTCAAACTTTTTAAACTATCCTTGTTGTTTGTGTTAATCTAAGAACATAGTTTGATTAAGGGGAGTAATATTCATTGCTTGTTGTGTCTATCTTTTTCGTTACCCAAAGAGAGCATTAGCTTGTTTTTCTTTCCCCTTGCACTTCGTGTGAGCTTAGGGAGTAGTGGGAAAAAATTAGTGCTTTCTTTCTAGTGGGACCTGCTTGGGGATTTCATCACCCCAAAGGACGATTCCAACCATGTGTACCAGTGGGGTATATAAAGGGGGGAGAAAGAAAGTTGTACTCCAATCCAGTCACATCGTAATTGGCAGAGTGTTAGAGCTAGGGTGATACCTAGATAGACGTGAAGAGTTGGTTCGAGCCCTTCAATATCTTGCTGGGGTTCCTGACTCATGCTTGTGACGAGCTGGTGTTCACGGTTTTGCCTCACGTACCGAGAGTATATCGAGGACTCCCTAGACACCTTGTACATCCTAGATTAAGACCTCTTTGGCCATACCCTTAACACTAATCATAGGATTGTGTTTACTTGAGAGTGATTTCTTGTGAGAAACTAATGAAATTTTTGACAAATTGGCCTTATCATTGTCATTTTAAAGTCCTTGCCATAGTCGTTTTCATCAAACCAAGTCCTAAATTTTCTGTAGTGAGGCAATTACACCCCTGATTTTTCACGGTGAGGTGATTACGCCCCTGATTTTCTGAAATGAGGCAATTACGCCCCTAATTTTTCGCAGTGAGGCGATTATGCCCCTGATTTTCTGCAGTGAGGTGATTATGCCCCTAATTTTCTGCAATGGGGCGATTATGCCCCTAATTTTATGCAGTGAGGTGATTACGCCCCTGATTTTCCACAGTGAGGTGATTACGCCCCTAATTTTCTGTAGTGAGTCGATTACACCCCTGATTTACTACAGAGGGGCGAATTTGCCCTCCTGAACACCCAAAATCACCCCTTTTGGATCCGTTTAGCCTCTAGACCATCATTTAATCATTCCCAACCATTATCTCATCATCCCTAGCCTCTATTTTGTCATTCTAAGCCTCCAAAAACCTCCATTTGATCATTTTAAAACCCCATTTTTACCATTCCAAACCTTCACTTAGCCATTCCAACATTTGTTTGACTAAGTATTCTTTCATCCCTTTCAAATCCTCCTCTCACTCATTTCGAGTAATATTTCATCCATTCCAAGCATCCATCTCCTCATTCTAAGAGTTGTTTATCCTTTCCAATCAATTGTTTAGTCATTTCAAAATTTCAATCATTCATTCATTCTAAGAAATCATTAGTTTCGAGTGCTTGATCATTCATCCATTCCAATCATTTTCCCAAATCCAATCATCTATTTCCTCAATCTGATTATCCAACACCGCATTCCAATCGCCCATCTCTTCGTTTTAACAGCCCATTTACCCACTTAAAAAGTCCACCCCATAGTGGGGAAAATATGCCCTGAAAAGGGGCAAATCTGCCCCTCTGTGAGGGCACAAACACCCCAGGAGGGGGTACAGACATCCCAATAGGGCACATACACCCTAGGAGGGGGCACAGTCACCCCAGGGGGCAGAGATACCCCAGTAGGGCACAGAAGCCCCAGGAAGGCACAGATGCCCCTCTATGAAAAATTTGGAAAACAAGCATATCTAGTTCCCAAATCTGACCAGTGACACCAATCCCATCATATCTTTCAATTCAATCCTAATTCTGAGCACTCATTCACTCATTCATTTATTTTGAATCTTCTTCCCCTCGTTCTGAGAGTCATTCATCTATTCTGAACACCAGTTTGCTGTCATCAACAATTTTTTGAAAGTCATCATTTCATCAACAAAATCACATAAGTGCCATTTAGAACACCATTAGAGTCCATATCTAGCATCAAATCATCCATCCCAATCATCTAGGCTTCATTTTGAGAATTTTGATTTTTATGCCAAAACTTCCAGAGGCCATAACTTTTGACTTGGGTTTCTGTTTGAGCTGAAAGTTTACGGGTGGTTGCGTTATGAGATGGCATGTGGATCTTCAACTAACTAGAAGTCCCTTGGACCCCGTTTTTCCACATTTTTGAGGCCTCAAACTTTCATCTTGACCCTCAAAATCACAATTTAGTGTTTATTTTCAGCATTTTGAAAAATCATTTTTGTTAATAACTCGAAATGCATGTCTCAAATTTGGGATATTAGTTGGAAATTCATCCTATCTTTGTTTTGGGTATTTTTTGGGAAAAAATTGAACTCTCAAAAGTACGTTCGTGAGGTTTCCTAAAATGGAAAAATTTGACAATTTTTAAACATTGCCAAATCTGGAAAAATCTAATTGTCAACACCTTATGTTTTTTAAACCCAAAAACTTGGTGTAGAATCAATCCCATCACATCCTCCAATCAATCTAAGCTTCAACCCAATCCTAATCTAAGCTTTAATCTAATCCCAATCTGAGCTTAACCAAAACCCTAATCTGAAGCTTAGTCATTTCAACATTTCATTCATCCATTCTAAACAGTTGTTCTCCCTTTTCAATCATCTGTTTCCCCATTCTGAGTAAACACTCATATATTTCAAACCTTCTTCTATCATCTCAAACTCTCGTTCTATCATTCCAATCAATCGTTTACTCGTTCTCAGTAAACATTCATCCGTTTCACACCTCCTTTCATCATTCCAAACTCTCATTCTATCATTCCAATCATCTATTTACTCATTCTAAGTAAATGTTCATCCATTTCACACATCCTTTCATCATTCTAAACTCTTGTTCTATCATTTTGATCATCAATTTACTCGTTATGAGTAAAAATTCATCCATTTCACACATCCTTTCATCATTCCAAACTCTTGTTCCTTCATTTTGATCATCTGTTTACTCGTTCTGAGTAAACATTCATCCATTTCACACATCCTTTAATCATTTTGAACTCTTGTTCTATCCTTTTGATAATCTATTTACTCATTCTAAGTAAATGTTCATCCATTTCACACATCCTTTCATCATTCTGAACTCTCGTTCTATCATTTCGATCATCCATTTACTCGTTCTAAGTAAACGTTCATCCATTTCACACATCCTTTCATCATTCCTAGCTCTTGTTCTATCATTTCGATCATTTGTTTCCTCATTCTAAGTAAACATTCATCTATTTCACACATCCTTTCATCATTCTGAACTCTCATTCTATCATTTCGATCATCTGTTTACTTGTTCCAAGTAAACGTTCATCCATTTCACACATCCTTTCATCATTCCAAACTCTCGTTCTATCATTTTGATCATCTGTTTACTCATTTCGAGTAAGCATTCATCCATCTCACACATCCTTTCATCATTCCAAACTCTCATTCTATTATTTCGATCATCTGTTTACTCGTTCTAAGTAAACGTTCATCCATTTCACACATCCTTTCATCATTCTGAACTCTCGTTCTATCATTCTGATCATCTGTTTACTCATTCCAAGTAAACATTCATCCATTTCACACCTCCTTTTGTCATTTTGAATTCTCGTTCTGCAATTCCGATCATCCATTTACTCATTTCAAGTAAACATTCATCCATTTCAAACCTCCTTTCATCATTTCAAACTCTCATTCAACAATCCTAATCAATCATTTACTTGTTCCAAGTAATATTTCATCTCTTCGAAACCTTCATCTTCTCATTCTAAGAATCATTTGTCTGTTGTGAGCAGTCATTTACTCATTTCGAGTAGTCGTTCATCCATCTCGATCAATCGTTTTCTTATTTTGAGTATTTCTTCATCCATTTCTCCAATCAAATCATCATTTCCCCCATCCAAATCCCTTGAACTTCATCTCAGGTTATTATCCAAATTGACCTAAGTGTCTGATCTAATCGTCCTCATCAACATTTACTTAGGATTGTCATCCATCCTAAGTTAATCATCATCATTGGACCAATCAATTCACCTTCAATCTCAAGGTTGATTTGGTGCTACAATCATCCATTTATCCTTTTATCCTATCAATTAGTATCCTAAGTCATCTAAGATAATCTCTGAATGGGATTTGCAGCCTCTTTCATCATCTTATCCTATCCATCAGTTGATCTTATCAATCATCGATTGATCCAATCCAATCACATCACCTTCAGCCTAATCAATCTACTTCCATCTCAAAGCAAATTCGATGTCGATTGTTAGAATCAATCCCATCACATCATCCAATCATCCTAATCTGAGCTTTAATCCAATCCAAATTTGAGCTTAACCTAAATCTTGATTTGAGCTTTAGTCCATTTCCATCCCGAATCATTGACCCATCCTCTTTATCCTTTCACCATCATGAATCCTTATCCTCCATCAATAGTGGTAAAGGGAAACCCTAATTACATTCACAACGATAATGAAAGTCTTGTCAATCAAAAGGAATATGACATAGATTCCCTTGACACTATCATTGCTAGTAAGCTTTCTCCATCCACTTTCCAAAATCCAATCACCCTTTCGAGTTATCTCGTTATGTCTTCATCCATGCCTAATCATGTTGCTTATGCTACCTTTGACAAGGGATATCCATCATACCCTTCATCTACATCCTCTTATCCTAGTCTACCATCTCAATACCCCTATCCTAATCCCCCATCCACATCCTCCTATCTAAATCCTTCATCCACATATACCCACTACCCTAATCTTCCATGCCAATCTGCTCACTCTAATCCTACATTTGTACCTTTGTATCCTAATTCAACATCCACATCAACTTATCCTAATCCAACATCCGCAGTTCAATATCTCCATCCACCACCCACATCCTCATGTCCTAATTCACCATTTCTTAACCCTTCATCTAATCTTAATCCCTGATCTATTCCAAGTCTTGCGTCCAATCCCATTCCCCCATCTATTCCAAGTCTTGCATCCAATCTCATTCCCCCATCTAATCCTAGTCCACCAATCCATAATCCTTCATCCACTCCTACCATGCCATCTCAACCTAGAGCATTCAAGTTCTTCACTCTAGAAGTTCTCCAAGGACTTATAACAAAGAATACATCTCCCACTCCACACCTTGAAGTTATGGAATCATGCCATCCCAACCCATCATCCACGGTCATTAGAGACGAGACTCTTCTCCACCCAACATCTCTCATTGATGATACCACCCCTAGCACCACTCAAGCTATTGAAACCATCACATCCTCTGAATCCACTGAGCCCCCATCTCCTACCATCACATCTATCGAATCCATTGAACACCCACTTCCTACTCCAAGAGTTATCGAACCCATTGATGACACCCTAATCCAATCCACTTCTTCCACTCCTAGTGTCACTAAAATCCATTCCAATGAATGTTTTGAATTTTCCATCCCTCCATCTTCCCCACTTGAAGAGTCCCACCAAGACTCCATTATCATGCCTCTCGCACATGATGAGTCATGCCAAGAGCCTAATCCAAAGCATGTCAACATATCCCCTTCTCCAGATCAAGATCCTACCATCCTATCTAGTTCACCTCAAGATCACACTCCCCCATCCATTCCAACCCATGATCCCCTTGTCTCCACCACTCCATCTTCATCGCATGAGCTCGCTACCACAAATCCAGATCCTATCATATCCCCTGATCCCTCTCCCGATACCACCCATCCAAATGTTGCTATCCCATCATCTCCCTCTCATGATCCCCCATCATTGCCTAAAATTGCTATCCCCACACCACTTGCATATCCCCTTGGTTCTCTCACATTCTTCCATGGTGGCCTCCTCGCAGAAGAAAAACATAGTGTATATACCACCCATCATCCTCCACCTAATAATGGACTCTCATCATCTTTTCAAAATAACACAAATCCTAACATGGATCGCATGCTCAAGAAAATGAACTATCAAGGAAAAGTTCTAGGCCTTCATGAGCATGGTATTTTGGAGCCCATCAAAGTCAAAGAACAAATCTGCATGCAAGGTCTTGGACCTATTTCCCAAGACTCACAATCTAAAGATGTTGGAACAACCTCTAGATGTCCTCAACGAGCCTTTTCCAAAAGAAATCTTGGCTCTTCCTATCACCCCACTAGATCATATGCTACCATCCCTCCTCCTCTATCGTATCACCTCAAAATAACTATCCATATTCCCCCTTCATCTGCTCCATCCATTTTGGGTCCTTACATCTCTCCATCCACCATATCCCATCCTTCATTTACTCCATCCATCTTGGTTCCGTATATCCCAAGATCACCTCCTTCATCTCATCCATCATAAACATCCCTCTCACATATCCTATAATTAGGGTCAACAAAGGCACATACCTAAACATCCTCCATCTACACATAATCCCCATACTCCTACCTCCATCACTCCACATCATCCATTTCCTCACACCCATCCCATTGCTACTAAAAGCACTTTGGTTGTTAAAGAAAAAATGCATAAATCCAAGCATCCACATGAATCTATGGCTCCCCATGTCCCCTCCAAAAGACATGGTGAAGAGAAGAAAAATCTAAATATACATCAAATCCATAGGCCACAAAGGCCCACCAAAGCAAAGATCAAAACCATGTGGATCCCAAAGAAAAAAGATGCAATGCCATCACATGAAAAATCTGTAAGAACATCCAAAGTCACTAATCCAAAAGCTAATCATACACCCCTTTCATCTCCTAAGTCTGTTTTGGGTCCTATGTCCCAAAATTCACCATTCCATCTCCTCCATTATCCCCACATTCTCCATCCCTTAATCCTATTATCTTTTCACATCCACCACCACATGTGCCAATGTTGGTCCTGAACACATCTCCCCATCACATATCCACCCCATCATTCCATCCATACCCTTTGCAACATCCCATCCATTATCCCATGTATCTCCCCTCTCAAATCCCTCTAATTCATCCTCATGCATAATCCATTTATCCTAATAAGGTTGTACCAACATCCAACAGTCAGTTTGAGCAAGAGCTCTTAATGCCTTGTATAGAACTTGATGCTTGATTCCTCCATCCATATACTTATCGCATGTCTTCTAAATCCTCTTATCCACCTCCCTATCCTCATCTCCTTTTGCATGATATCCAAAAATCCACAAAAATCCAAAAAAGTCAAAAAATCCACAAAAATTCAAAAAAGTAAAAAAAAATCCAAAATAAAATTAAAAAAAAAGAAACAACAAAAAAAATAGTAAAGAGAAATAATTCGTCCAATGGTGAAAACTTGGAAAACAAGCACCTTGGATAAATACCATGATGAAAGCCTGGCAAATAGGTGTTATGAGTAAATCCTCATCTGCACTTAGGGGCAACTTCCTGATATGCATTCCCTCCATCCACTATGCTTCCAGCTATGCACTCGTCTTCCTGTTATCCATCCTCTTCATAAATCTCCTTCATCCCACCTATCTTCTGCATCCTACCATCATATCCCATTTATCTTCCATCCCTCCATCCTTCTTGTGATCTTGATCAAAATAGGAACACCTATCTATACATGCTTTGGCCACCTCCTTGTATACATTCCCTTCATCCATGCTTGTTGTATTCCTTGGTCACCCATCCTATCCTCCTCTAGTTATCTCCTCTTCCCATCCACTCATGTCCCATCCCTCATGCCTCATCATATATGACATATCTAGAGTGGGGGCATCTGCTTCCTTTGTGACATAGTCCTTGGAGACATCATCTATCATAACATCCCTTCCATCTCCCCATCCTTATCTTCATATCCATCTATCCTAGCATCCCTTTCATCTCCCAATCCTTATATCCCTATCCATCTATCACAGTATCCCTTCCATCTCTCCATCCTTATCTTCATATCCATTCATACTAGCATCCCTTTCATCTCCCAATCCTTATATTCCTATCCATCCAAACAATCCCTCCCATCCTTCATCCCTATATCTCTATCCATTCTTTCATCTTTATCATCATCCCATCTCACAATCCCTTGTCATTGGTATTTGGCTATAGGCATCCTTCCATGCAACCCAATGCCATTTATCTCATTTCCATCACTTCTGCTTCTTTTACACATATTTTCAATCTCTTATCCTTTCTCAATATTCATCTCCCCATCATACCATTCTCCCAAGTCATTTTAATGATTTGGATAACTATCCCATCCCTGAGCTTTATGTGATCGTCATCATTCTATCCAATTCAACAAGTTTATCCAATCTCATCATAACGGTCCCATAATTTTATCAACTTATCCTATCATCATCCTTTATCCATTGTTTGCCTTTGGTCTTTGGTCGAACTACATTGCCCCTGCACTTTCACGTAGGCAAGGTCAATCATTTGATTTTCACCCGGGGTTCCATCATCGATCTTCATTGTCCACTTTGCTCCTATATCATCTAGCGTTGGTCTTTCTACTCTATCCATCCACCCCTTTATCGTTTATTGTCAATATTTTCTTTTGTCTCTCTAGTCCTTGTCATCCACCATCAGTCTTCATCGTCCTCTTTCTACTTTCATCCATGGTCAGTCGACAACCTTTTATCGAACTATGATGGCTCTTTGCTTTTACGTAGGCAAGGCTAATCTTTGATCGGCCCCCAAGCCCCTAGGTCTTTAGGGTGTGTCAATCTCATGTCTTGTCTCCCTTGTGTCATGTCGTCAGCTATGCCCTTATCTAGCTGGTTCTTAACAAACAAGATCCACTTATATCAACAAATCCAATCAGTTTTGAATACCCTGCGTCATATCGATCTTTTAGTCTAGTAACAATCATCGGTCTCAATAGGATGTATCCTTCCTAATAGACCTCATCAATCCCATCCATCCCCTTGATCCTATGGCAATGGACATTTGAAATTGATTGCGATCTTTTGATACTTTTGGCTTTTGTTTATCATTTGAGCTCCCTATCATCACTTGTCATGGTCGCCTTGATCCATCATATCATGGTGTGCTTTGAATATTCCACATAGGGGCATATTTTTATCTTTTGTTTGTTTGTGTCTTCTTGGTTGTCCCACGTAGTACCCACCAAGATCTTTGTGGTCTTGTGTTACACTGGGGAATCCTCGTGTGCTTGTGGTTATTCCAATACCTGGCCCAACCAAAGTCATGGCAACTTTGGGGTGTTGGGATAGCCTTCTTGTCTGTTGTGTTTGTTTCATGCATTAGACACTAATACGCCTTGGTTTGACATACCCTAGCACTTGGTGTCTTATGCTATAGCAAAAATCAGTGCTCTGAAGATGGCAAATTGCATTAGGATTTCATTTCATTTCTATTATCTTGCATGCATCCCCCATCCTCTCATCTATCAAAATCCCCCCATACATTCATCCTTCATCCTCATCTCACATCTTTATCCAACCCCCATCCATTCCCTTTAGCCCCAATCATCTAATCATATCCTTGGTCTTGTTCCCAGTCTTGTTACAAGCCTTGATCCAATCATCCTCATCATTCTCATCATCATCATCATCCCATTTTTCCATATCCCTTCGGCATTGTTTGGGATGTATCCTTCCCTTGTCAACAACACTTTCATCATCCTCATCGAGAGGTACTCTTCCCTATCCTTTAGTGGTGTTTTGGGATGTATCCTTCCCTCATTAATACCACTCATTGGGATGTATCCTTCCCTATCCTCATTAACAACACTCCATCCATCCTCAACCCCATTTGGCTTGTACCTTGACTGGGGCAACATCATCTTCGTCTCTACATCCATTTTTGTTCCCCAACCTCCTGTCGCCTTTTCATCCTTTCATATCCATCCCTTTTCATCCTCTTCCTCATCTCCCATTTCATCATCTCATCCATTTCAAGAGCACATCCATGTTCTCTTGAACCTACATGTCCTCTTGAGGGGGCATCCTTATCCCTAATATTCATCTTCACCTCCTTCTTATTTCTTCCTAGTCATCCATTTTATGACTGGGGCATCCTTCTCAATCTAACCATCTCCTTCTGGGTTCTATATTTTAATATTATTTGAAATGATGCTACTTTGTAACACCATCTCAAAGAGGGGAAAAATGTAGACATCCAAATTTGGACAATTAATTTATCCAAATTTACCACTTTTCATCTAAACATACTCTTATCTAAGTTAATTAAGTAATATTACTATTATTTAATTAATATCCTTAATTCTGCCAAATCCGTAAGGTATTTAATTAATAATTAAATACCTTACCCTCCTTAATCCCCTTTTCATCAAATGAATTAAATAAATATTACATTTATTTAATTCCTCACATGTCATTTTCATCTAATCCTAATCCATCTCCTAATCTCTTCATTAAGGATGTGCACATGCCTAATCCTTGATTAGGATGTGTCACATCCTCCAACTTTTGCAAGTTGGCTTCTAATCCTCATTAACCCCTAATTATCCTCTAATTACTGATTATTCAAACCTAATTAGTACCTTGGTCAACTCTCCCCATCCCCCAAGGAATTTTTAATTCCTTTTTATTCACCCTAGGCTCCTCTCTTCCCCATGTGAATTTTTAATTCACTTTTATTCCTCCTAGAATTCCCTTTTCCCATGAATCTTCTAGAACCTTTAACTTGTCACATCAAGTCACATGTGACAAATTCCCACCTTTTGGAACCTTGTCTTATCCACTAGATTCTTCCAATCATTGTGAATTTTTAATTCACTTTTATTCTCCCAAAGCTTTCCCTCTCCCCATGTGATCATTGAAAGGTCACATCAAAGTACTTGGAAGGTACTTGTCCTTCATCCACATCATGTACCTCTCTTCCACATTATCTACACATCATCCTACCTTTATCCACATCACATTCAACATGTCAAAATGTGAGGGCTTCTGAGTCCTCAACTCACCTTATCCCTTCATCTTGACTTTGTTGGATAAATCCCAACCATTGAATTCTCTAGAGAATTCAAGTTTCTCTATAAATACCCCATCCTCTAAGGCTTTTAAAGAGACTTAGCCATTTTGCAACTAAATGCTACCATTTTGTGCACTCATCTAGCCATCAAGATTCATCCATTTGCATCTACATTCAAGCATATAGTCAAGACTTGCATTTAGCCATATCAAGAGCCATCAAGGAGCATACAAATGAATCCAAATCAAGGGCCAACCAAGGAGTTTCAGCTGCAAGAAGGAAGGTATAACCACTTATCTTCATTTAACATTTTCCTCTTTGCATTTTCAAATTCCTTAGGCTAATCTTGAGGTGTTTCATTATGTTTTCCATTGCATTTTAATTGCTTAGAATATGTTAAACATTTTTGATATCACAATAACCCATCTATCATGCTTTTCATTTTATGCTTTAGGACCATAATAGTTTTCATTTGGGTTTAAAAAGAATGCTCAAACGAGATTAAAATTGAACCCTCATTTCATCATTTTATTTTGGGCTTAAAATTGAACAATACAACTTAACATTTCGTTTGGTGCTTAAAATAAAGTCATCTTAGCTTTAGGGGTTAAAATTAATGAGTGTTTGCTATGTTTTGATTTATATATTTGTTATTGAATGCGTATGCAATTCTCTCATGCCACTCAATGATCTTGAGAATCAGAAATATTCCTTAGCACTTTGTATAATCACCTACATCTTTCAATCTAGATTAAAATTGAATCCCTTGCTAGTGTAGGGAAAAGGCGTGGTGTGTTCTCTCCTTGTTTCATGCAAACTAAGATGATCAGACTAAAAATGTACTTCCTTGCTATTGTTTATCTTTAAAGGGCCTTCCTCTTCACTTTGAAAGGAGGGAACGCACCAAGAGGAAACAAGATAAAGCTAGGCTCTTTCAAGAAACTATATAAATAATGTGTTTGTGACGAAAGTCATAAACAATAGGTGCAGATGCATCATACTAAAAAGTGCCACCCTTAGTATCTATGTGATATGTTAAAATCTCTTCTTAGGAGGAGACTGAGAGGCCTCTTGATTCTCCATAATATTGAGCTAACCTTTCTGCTGTTTATGGCCACCTTGAATGAAAGCCCTTATTACAAACCAATTGTTTAGAAGCCAAAAACCTTTATGTTTGTTCATGTAGGAATGGTCATTCTGAAGCCACCCCACATTTGTACTATTCATTGTTGAAACAAAAAAATCCTTAGGATCTTGGGATCTTCAGGATTTGAGATCTGGTGGTCCTGAGAATTGTGTTCCATGGAGGGGATCCAGTGTCACCAAATCTCTAGTTGTTCGCATTGTCTTAGTGTTTGGAAAAATCTAAGTGGGGATTCAACAAGTAGTATCTTTTGAGCCTAGGATGGTAAATTCTTGAGAGTCAGTTTAATACTTTACTTGGTTCCAAAACATTAAAAAAGAACATTCAAAATCTTCTTCAAAATTTCAAACCCTTTGGTCTAAATATGGATACCTTTTGAAATAGCCTTGATATTAATGCTTTTCTTAAGGATTTCTATACTTAGAGATTTCTGAATATCTTGACTTATATCTCAATCCATATTTTCCAAAGTTAACATAAGCAACTATGGCTTCAACCTCATGATTTTCATAGAATGGAAATTTTGAAATTTATGATGTTTTAGACATAGAAATTTAGTTTGAAAACTTAATCAAGACAAGTGTTTGTGGTAAAAGAAACTCATTAAGCAAGATAAATTGAAAAATTAAACCCCACATGACCATTTGGTGACTAATCACGTTGGTTGAACAACCCAACCTTACATCTGCTATCATACAAGGAAAACATTACAAACATTGAGTCCAAAATCATTGAATTTTATTCTCAAAATCATTGAGTTCCACTATCAAAAGTCATTGAATTCTATTGTCAAAATTGTTTGATTCCTATTTCACCAAAATCATTAAGTCCTTAGGGATTGATCACTTTAGAGGTAGGGCATGTTTCTCACTACCCTAGTCTTGGAAAAAAAAGGGTTCACTCTAGGTCAACATTGGGTTAGACATTTCATTCACCCCTTCATCAAAATTCATCCTTCATCTCACTGAACTTTGCAAAAAAAATTGAATACACCAACACTTTGTGACTTAAACATCAATCATCCAAACCCTAACTTAGCTACTTTGTATGTGAAATAAATCCTTTTCCATGAATTTTCTTAAGTTCATTATCAATTGTAGACTAGTTTATCTTGAAGGTCACAAGTCTACCTTAAGGATTCACAAGTTCATTAAGATCCTTTATCCTAACATCAAAACATCAAACTTAAGTCAAAAGTGTTGTCCCAAAACATTGAAATAGATCACTTCCCATATCATTCACCTTTTTCTCCCATTATCACCATTGCTCCAAAAAGACATAGATTTCATCCCTTTTATCTAAATTTGAGTCAACTAGAGAGTTTAAACATTGCAAATCCCAATGAAAATCTCCCATAGGTGACCCACAATATATGGTAATAACAAGATCACAACACAAGAAAATCATGGAGAAAACCAAAGTCTCATCTACCATCAGTGATACCAACCCTTAAGAATTTGATCCACAAGGTCATTATACCCCCACATAAAAAATCCAAGATCTGGTAGGACAATATGAGGTAGAATATGTCACAAACAACCCACTTCAACTTAATAAAGAGGAACTCCTTGAGTATGAACAAAATCATTCCACTTTTCTTGTGCAACCTTTGACACTAGGGTTAAGCCAATCTACGATTCAACCAACTCCATTCCTTGGGCCAATTCAACCCTTAACATCTAGTCTTGAAACTAGGCTAGGAATCAACCTTGGTCTCACTTCATGTCTAGAAACAAACACAACTATGGGTATTCACAACATGACCATTCCATTAACCACCAACCTTCCCCAAAACACAAGTTGGACACCAACATTTGGAAAACCACTTATATTCCATGACGCCACAACAACCTCAAAATTTCAAGCACAACCATCTACATCCATCCCCATAAATACCCCAAATGTGCCTAATGTTACGTAAGGTAATATGGACCAAGTTCCTCAAATAGGACAACAAGGGAAAGATAACACCCTCATGGAAGGGAAAACCTTAAAAAGTGGTTATAAAAACCCCATTGACATGTCGAAGCAAGTGGTTACCCAAGCTACTCAAGTCAATCCACCATCCACATCAAACCCATCTATCATTGACCCAAATCAAAAAAACACCTTGGTTATGAATCCCATCAACCAAGCTAATACCTTGATCCCACCTCAAATACAAGGGAAACCCCTACCTATCACTCAAGGGAATCATTTCAATCAATAGACTCAAGGGGCTAATGTTCCCTTAACATCACAATATCTAATGACACCATCATCATCTTTCCCTTTGGTCTCGCACATCATGCAAAATTAAATGGGACCTCAAATTTACATTCCTCCATCCCAATTGACCATCTTACAAGGAATGTTAAACCAAGGGAATCCCCAACCTCTCATCAACAACCCACAACCCACTCAAAACATCAACATCCAAAACCCATCATAGATGTCCCAACAACCAACTGATCCTACATTGCAAGAATATTCCTTAGCTTTACAACAAGCATAATAGGCTTATCAACAATTCATGCAACAACAACAAGAAGAAGCAGCATTAGTAGCACAACAATAACATCAAGCAACCTTGGTAGCACAACAACAACATCAAGCAGCCTTAGCAGTGCAACAACAATAGTAAGCTCAACAAGCCACCTTAGTTGCGAAACAACAAGCTCAACAACAACAATCCCAACAACAAGAATTGATTTCTCAGCAACTGCCAACAACAATAACTACTCGCACAACATCAGCAACAATAAGGTCTATACTATAATCCTCAACCAAATATCATCAACCCAAATGCATTAGGAACATATAAATCAACACCACAATCACCTTCACAAAATCCCACACCACCATACACACCATACAACACCTTATCATATTATAATCCCACATACAACCCTTTTGTCATCCCACAATATGCAAGGTATGTCCCTCCACCAAATTTGCAAGACAATATAGCATTGCAACTTAAGGCATTATCACAAGAGATGTAGGATCTCCAGATGGGAAAGACAAAGAATCCCCATACACAAAACTTATTTCCACATCCATTCAATCAAAACATCACAATGGTACCATTCCCTCCCAGTTTTGAAATCCCTAAAATTTGATAAATACAAAGGGAAAGGAAGTCTTGTTTACCATATCAAAGAATTTAACATCATGTGCATGGAGGTGGCCCATAATGACTCCTACTTAATGCACCTATTCCCACAAAGTTTAACAAGTTTTGCCATGGATTATTTTTCATAGTTACCTCTAAGCATCAAAAATTTCCAAGAAATTGCTGACAAATTCATAGATCACTTCTCCTTCAAACTTGACATGGACATAAGTTTAGAAGATTTGTATACTATCAAACAAAACAAGGGAGAATCTTTCACCAATTTATTACAACGATGGAGGAAAAGAGCTAGTAAAAGCAAGTGGCCACTTCCTAATGAACAACAAGTGGGAATTATCATAGAAAATCTATATCTAGATCTATCCTTCCACTTGAAAATACAGTGCATCACATCTTATGACGAGCTTGTCCCTAGATCCCTTAACATCGAGAGAGCTCTAATCTCACAAGGAGACACACAAGTGTATAAATACAACCGCCCATCCACTAGTTTTAATGACAAATCCTGCTTTTGAGCTGAGAATATGAATGTTACTAGTGATGGTGTTGTTGATGCAAAGGTGGTCTTAATTGCTCCTAGGAAAGAAAACACCCAAACCATGAACACACACTAACCATACACGTCACTATCAAAAAATCAAACAACAACTAATGCTACAAACACTCAACATGGACAACAAAGAACAAATAGCACTCCCAAGTGACAATTCACTCCCTTTGGGGAACCTATGAAGGATGTGCTGAAGTAGTTGATACAGTCTAACCTTATCACACTCCCAAAAATTTCAAATTATCAAGAGCCACAAGTCAAACCTCATAGCTATAGAGATGATCATTTTTGTGAATTTCACCAATACAAAGGTCATAACACATAAAATTGTTTTAGACTCAAACATCTAATAGAAGATCTTATTGAAAAAGGAGGCATTCATGTTGATTAAAAATCTAGGAATGAAAATATGAAAACTTACACAAACCCAATGTCTAAGCATACAAAGGAAAAATATTCAGGAAAGGAATCAACCTCAAAAAATGTAAACAATACGCATGATACCATGGTGGGACATATTTATTTACCATAGCATGAGGAATCAGACACGTATCAAGATACTAATTTAAAACAAAATCCAAACCCATCAATAGTGTTTAGTACTATTTTATATCATAATGGTATCAAGTGGATATCATATTCTAATATCTCTCCTACAGATGACTCAATGATTGGGAATGTTGAAGAAGTTTCAAAAGAGCAAGAAATATCCCTTATTGCACCCATACCCACAAAATGTTGTGAAGAGTCTTTTACCAATGATATATCATCCACCCAAGGATCATGTCAAGAGGAGGCTCCTGAGGATAATGAAAGTAACTCTAAATCAAGTCAAGATCAAGAACCCCTATCCCCAGAGTTTCACCAAGAGCTAAGGGACATCTCCCAAACCATTTTAAACTTCAAATATGTCCCAAATATCACCCCTCAGATGTTTCTTTTTGAAATACATATAGACATTCTTCATCCAAAACAAGAGTCTCCCACTCTTTATATATCTACACAAGAGCAAGCAACAATTGAGATTTTTGATTCATACAATGATTGTGCATCATTGACATCTTTTGAATCAGCACTAAACTCTTCTAAAGTAGTATCAATAGATATCAATGTCATAGAATCAGAGCACATATTTCATATACCTGAATAGTGGGAACCCATAGCAATATCATGTGTTCATGAAAAGTCATATTCAGTAGTTATGGATCAGAGGATACATTCTCGGGGAAAAGGATTAGGTATTGATAATACCTTCACAATGTCGTGGGAAATCTTGTCTACAACAAACATCAACATATGGGGCATGAAGGATCCTTATGATGAAAATGCAGTCAACACTACAACTAGCCATATAATGAGTTGGCATTCACCCATCATCTCATATGAAAATTGGGACCAATGTAAATAAAAGAAGTCCTATCAAATCAAGGTGAAGATTATCAAATAAAATGAAGTAGTAAATAAAAAAGGACACGTCAAGTACAAATGGATACCAAAGAAAAATTTAAAAAATCATCCCAAAACTCCATTACTCAAAGAAACTATGGGGAAATATTAAAAAGGGGAGTGTATCCATCAAAAGAGTCCTTAAATACAAAAGAAGGCTTCTCAAGCAAGGAACAAAGTATATCCAGTGGTTGGTCCTAATTCCATGAAAACTTCCATCCCCATCCATCATTGCTCATCTTCCCAAGTTTGGAGAGTCAAAGGTTCCAAACCATCAACCAATACATCTCATATTCCTTCATACATGACACCATACACTCCATTCACAATATCCAATTCTTGCATTGACTATGTGTTGGCAGCTACTCTTCATCATAAGGATCCTAAATGCACTTTATCATGATGTACGCACATATACAAGGTTAATTCTAGTACTAGCAAGGAAAATCAGAGTTATTCAAGGCTACATCCAAGAGCTCACATCTTAGCAAAGAAAATTCATCAAGTAGGATATCACTAGCACGTTATGAAAGTGGTCTCTACATCAGTTCCACCAAGTGGTTAAACATGAGGGTAAAACTTCCAAAAAATAAAAAAAATCAAAAAATAAAGAAAATAGTAAAAATAAAAATTTCCCTCTAGTGAAAACCACTACGGTGACACTAAATGGGAAATTACTATGATGAAAACCTAGCAAATATGCACCACGAGTAGAATCGAGCATCTATATGGTCCTTCTCATATAGAAGCATCTCATCCTTTTCATGATAAATCTAATATTCCCTCCATCCATCCAATCCAGATTCATCTAGCTATTCCCATTTATCTTGATCTTAACAAAGATTCGGTGTATACTTCAACTCTACTCATGGAAAAATTTTGGTAGGCTCTTTACCATTTTATCTTGTGAAGTCCCATAGCCCATATCTAGCATGATAAAACTCTGTCAATCTCTTCACATATACATTACCTATCTTGATTTGTTCATTGATCTATGAAACATTGCTAGACATTGGGGGTAGGTTATTGCACTCTTGTTTTCAAATAACTCTTGATCCATGTCTTTTATCTCACAACATGATATTAACATCATGATCTAGGTATCTTTTTCCTAAAATATCATCAAAAATCCCAAAAACATTCATAAAACTTCATTAAAAAATCCAAAAACACATGCAAAATCCTATACAACTAAAATCCAAAAAAAATTAGTAAAATTGTAAAGTCAAAATCCAAAACATTTGGAAAACATCAAAATCCCTAAAAAGGTCAAATAGCAAAAAAACCAAAAAATAGTACCTTGTCAAACTATGGGTCTCTGAGCTTGAACATAAGCAAGACCATCATTGATGTGCCCCCAAAACACCCTAGGTCAATCCTTTAGGAGTTCATCATAATAAATTGGCATTCCATCAACTGTTCATATCTCATCTTCAATAAGTCATGCCAGTCAAACTATGTGGTCTCTACATGTATAATGTAGGCAAGGATTACCATTGATCAGCCCTCAAGGCCCCTAGGATAGGTCTTTAGGTTAGGTTCTTGGTCAAAACTTAGAAAATACCAAAAACATTGAAATATTCTAGAAAATCCAAAACCACCCATCCCATCTTGCTTTCACCCGCAATAAACTTTCATTCATAATAAATTAATCACCATCTTCAACCTTTGGAAAAACAAATAGAAAGCAAGTATCGCAAGTCGTAAAGTGAGAATCTAAGTGTCAAAATATAAAGTCTGGGTCATCGATAAATGATTCAGTGAAGTTTGTATCGACAAATTATCATAAATCTTATCCTAATCAAACCACCTAATGAACATGTCCTAGGATATATCCTTCCTACGATGGACATCAACATCAGAAATCACCTTAGCTAAATTAAACTGGCAGGAGATATAGATAACAATAATTGTTAATCTTTGATCTATTCTTATGATTTATCTTAATGACCCATTCCAAGGACCTCTCAATGATGTATCAATGATTTAGAGAGAAATGAATGGGGCAATGATCATTTTTTTTTTATTTCATGTGTTTGTGGATATTCTTGTAAAATAATCTTGGTGCATAATTTCTTAGTTGTGTGTAGGGAGGTCACTTGGAGTATATTGTTGACTATTGTGTACGCTTTGGTCCAAGATATTCTAAAATTCTAAACTACATTCCGACGAGGTATCTGTATGTCAAGATGTGAATAGGAACTATCCTATCTATTTGCAGAGTCAAATTCCATTACACTAGATACAATGCCATCCTAGTTATCAATACCTTGATGCATCGTGTCTATGTGTTATATCAAAAATAAGGAATGATGGAAAATACCAATCCCAAGATATGAGAAAATCATCATCATGATGCATGTCTCATCACCATAATCTAATAAAGTCTCAGTGGATCAAGGACTTGTACTTTTGAATCAATCTCAAAATCAATGGTTAATTAATATCCATTTCATTCTTCTACTTCCATCCATTTTATCTTCTTCTTCTTCTATCTTTACTAACATTTCTATCCAAGCATCAAAGATATGTGATCTACATCGAAATAAACATAAGGCCACCCATAGAAGATGACTGTCTATACATCGTGAAATCTATCTACATCAATATCTAAGCTAGCATGCCAACAATCCCTCTTCCATTGGGGCATAGTGGGGCATCTATATCATCTTAATCTCAACAAAATACAAAGTTGTAGCTCTTTTATTCAATATCTTATTTTCACCTATCATGAGCCCAATCAAAAAAAATTATTCTCTGATCAATCTCTCAAGGGTGAAACCAACCATCTTTCGATCATATTGATATCAAATTATCTTACGAATTTTGTTCCTAGCCTTGCTAACAAATCTTGATCAAATTATCAAATCAATCATCTGTAATGCCCAGCCATGCAACCCAAAAGGAAAACTATTACAACTAACATTTATGGAAAAAAAATTTAAAGATAACATACATCGTATGAAATGAAGTTGTACATGAACAAGATAATACAAACCCCTTGGGGATTACATGACTGCATTACTTTTGTTTCAATGTCATCATACGAAAGATAATTAACATAAAATTTATTATTACATTGATATCATAAAGTTACAATGATCAAGGGTTACATCAATACAATAGTACTTCCCAACATGTACGAGAAAAGTACAATGATATAGAGTAGTCAAATGATATGTATGAATACAAGGCTACAAGGCTGGATCCAACTCTGGTACAACTCAAGAGTCACTACAATAGGCTTCAACTCTAAACAACTCGATCAACGTTTGGGGACCCAATGGGGTGCATAGCATGTTCCACCCAACCACGTGGACCCAAAGGCCCACCCCCCATGCTAGGAGATGAAAAGAAGAACCCCCAACGAGACCATCAAGAGGGGCAAGGTTTACAAGATTCCACACTTTTGAGCATCCATAACACAAGGAAACTTCCATCACATGAAACATTCAACATAAGATACATTCATCTCAATGACATAAGAAAGGCAACAAAGACAACAAGAGAACATCCGCCTTCCAAGCAACATTCAACACAAGGAACACCACATATCATCACCTTCACATAACCACAAAAAGAACCAATCCCCAGTTTCATAAATCAAAACTAAATAACCATAAGAGGTGCCAACAACAATAAGATCCAAAAGCCCTCAAATGAGATTGTAGTATCAACTAGCAATAAATATCAATGGCATCTTTCATTAGCATTAACAAAGTTGCCATGAGGCATAAATGCAATATTAAATAACTAAAAGGAGGCTTCAACAATAAGCATAAAGTACATTAGCTTCCTGAGGCACAAAAACAACATGGGAAAACAACCAACAAGATAAGCAGAGTTGCTAAAGGAAAGAGTGTCATTACATAGTTTGTCATGGGTTACCCAAGTAGATCTTCCTAGGCCCCGGCCTCCATCTTGGGTTACCCTGGTAGCCTCTATCAATCTCTGCCCCCTCATGCAAACCTATGTGGCATCAAGCATTACCTCTCATGGGGATGAGGTAGTTGGTCTTACCATTCTAGGCCTTCTCAACTCATCTCAAGCCTATACGAGCACTTGAGCCATGAGTGAGGAATTCACTTATCTCTTGTTAATGTGAGATTCTACCCTAACCCCCTAATTAACTATTAATGTTTTCACTTGACTAAGAAACTTCCAATGAGTTACCCTGGGACCACTTTTGGGTCCCAGCCCCCATTGAAAGCCACTCCCCCTACTAGCAACAAAATCCAAAAGTCACTAACTGGGTAAACAATTATGCACAACATATAAGGCCACATGAATAATCACATAAAGCGAGGCATACATCAACCCACACGAAAACTTCATAATTAAACAACTTCCAAGTGTATGCCTAAAATGCACATTGTCAAATTAAAGGATAAGAGCAACAACTCAAGAGAATTCAACATGAAATCCAATCATATAGAAACATTTTCCCCAACCTATGGAAGAATGATAAGCCATTAACATAGTACTTTCCCCATCGAAGTGACTACAACAACTTGATCTCATGATCAACATCAAAATCAAAATCCAAGCAATATTACTTTCACAACTCAAGTTACATAATTCACCTCAATATCAATTCAAAACAACCTAAATTCCAAAAATACCCACATAATTCACCAAAGGGAACACATCCAACATGCAACCAAAGCAAACATTATTAAACCCAACTCATAGTAACCAAGCATTCAGAAACGATTCCATAAATAAACATCAATAATACCACACAACCAACCACATAAGAGAATGACTTCACTTTATAAACCATATTCACAATAACATGCAATTCACTATGATATCTACTACTCCAATTTACAATTCAAATATTAGAGAAAATGAGGAAAACAACACTTAAAAATACCATCAACAACTTCCAAATATTTTATAATTATCTTAATATCAACACATTCATCACTAACAAGGAAATAAGAAAGGTTAATAATAAAATTACAACAATAATGTCATTATTCCAAATGATCAATTCACAAAACAATTTATAAGGTACTATAAAATATTGACCCATCTTATCTATTTTTACAAAACTACATTACTAACTACACGACAAGATTCAATTTAACAATTATTCAATTTTAGAAGAAATCAGTAAAAATCATCTTTTCTAATTTAACTTTCCCAACTTATTTCACTTGAAGAGTTAGCAGGAGTTAAAGAGAGAAGTTTTCATCACCTATATTTTGTTTCATCATTTACTAACTAGATAACTCTAATTTCTTTTGTAAGCCAAGAAGAAAACCACCTATATCCTCATTTCCAAATTTTAACAATAAACAAACATATAGTGATTATCTAGCCATTGAGAGAGTATTTGATTATCTAGACTTACTGGGACTCAACAACTAACGGGATTTTCTAATAGGAGCCTATGCCTGGATCACATATTAGTACAGTTATAAGTCTTAACCTATAAAAATGATGAGTATTTATTTTTTCGAAGGTCTTTAATTATTATAAGCAACTAATTATATTTCAATATAAGAGGATAGAAGTTTAAGAATTGTGTTAGGATGAAAGCAACTCTATCTAGTTTCTAATATGAGGAAGCATGGAAAAATTTCTGCTCTAAAACTATCTTTTGATATACAAATATTTAAGATATAATAATTAGAAACAACCATGCATGTTCATCCCAATCCGGAAACAATCTAGTATCAATTTCAAAGTTATGAAACATCACTAAAAGAAAAGAAGTATGAGAATAGATTTATGCTCATTTCTAATGGTTTACAGATTACGGATATAGACTAATTTTCCATCCTTAGATCAACTGATAAAACCTTTTTCTTTTCTTTTTAAAATGGAGGACTGTTTTCTAATAAGATTAGAGTGAATTTGTCTTAACCCAAAGTAGATTCACATAAGTTAATCAATTCAGTAGGTGAAGCAAAGATTTGGATGCTTTGGTAAAGAACATCCTCCAAGAATATTTGTATAATACAAAGCTCCAACATAGGGCATGACATAACTACTAGGAGAGGGAACCATGGGCCAGCATATCGACAACATTTAAAAGTGTACTCCAAAGAGGTCTAAGTGATAGTAATGAGTTAAATATTTAGGATGTCAGTATATATAAAGTATCAAATCCAAAAACTAAATTATGGAGATAAATTCGAATGTAATCAAGGCTGAATGTAAACAACAGGGAATTCGACATGGAAAACACATCTTTTCTCATATCATTCTTGCAGACATGGGCAGGAATTGTGAGATTTAAATAGGAAGAGTGGAACAAAAAGTAAAGGGTTCATACTATACCTTGATGCACAAATCTCCAGGGCTGATAATGAAATCTAAAACTAATTGTGGCATACAAACAATGTATCTTAGTGACAGGGTAATCAAAATGCACAAGCACAACTATCAACATCAAATAAGATGCAGAGGAAATAACATTAAGTAAAGAAGAAAAACTATTGAATGCGGACTACAAGCAATATAGGGTAATGGGAACATAGAACAGGCTCATGAATAGTTTGAAAAATCCACCTAATGGTTTGAAGGAAAACTAAATGTAGTGGAAGGATCTGAAGCTTTTATTGATGATCAAGGAATGGGTTTAGAAGACAAAGGAGACACAAGCAGCTATACCAAGAAAATTCCCTTCCTATCTGAGGGAGATGAAGTCTTTCTAACATATCTCCCGCGATTTTATTATTATGCAAATATGTCTAACAAAGTCCTCATTTAGCTACTCCCATTATGTACTGATGGATAACTAAGTAAATTTTATTAACACGAACAACAATTAATTCCACATGAAACATTATTTCTCTAAGTTACAGGAAGAGTATATATATATCATATTTCCACCTAATGTGCAGGCGCTATAGCATGAAGATTAAATAACACTCATATTAACTTGCTACCCAATATACTTGGATTCCTTTTGTCTCCAAAAATTACTCCAACCTATATAGGCTGTAAATCCCCAAAAATACTATTTCAAGAGAAGCATACTTACCAGTTGCATAACCAAATGGATTGAGTCTGTAACGCATGCACTGTTATCTTGGAAAACACTCAGAAGTATACAAGCTTTTCCCCGTAAACATTTCTAAATGGCTCCTCCAATCATGCAAGAAATGGTGCTCTAAACACAGCTTAGATTCTAAACATATTGAGCCTTGAAGTCAAACAGGCACCCCACAACAATGGACAGTGTACCCAGTGATAAACCACAAAACCACTCTCCTTACAACTGCTTCTTCTTTTTCAGGCGCAATCCTCAATAATGGCCGAAATGGTAATCTTCGAGGCTGAGGGTTGTATTTTTTCTTCCCCCAAAGAAAGCCTGCATACCCCTTTGAATGAATGAACCACCATCTCCCCGAAAAGGGATTGTTGAGATCCTCTAATTACTCCCCCCAAATGCCATGCACCCAATGCATGCTCCTCCTCCATTTACCAAGCTGAACTATTACAAAAACATTACATGCCATCCTCCTATCTTTACGTATTGATTTATTAATGACCACTGAATGCCTGCCATCATTTATTTATTTTTATTTTATTCTTTCCCAACTACTTGTTACCTCCACTCTTAATTTGCTTATTAATTAACATATCTTCATTTAATTACACAATAATTCAATCTTGGAATATTTCACTTATTAATTTTAACTTTTTAAAATTTTATTTTCACCTCATAATAAAAAAATATGTATCTATTTTAATTTATTTAAATCAAATAAAAGTGTAAATTAATTTTTTTTACTAAAATCACCATTATAAATAAGCATTTACTTTAATTATTACCATATTTTAAAATTTCAATAACTTTATTTTTAGCGCAAATAACTAATTAAGTACTAATTAACCCAATGCACAACAAGCCAACAATACTGCAACAAAAGAGGCAAATCAGATCACATAAGCAACCAAGTTGAAATGCCGAGGGCACTACATCATCATTGGGATATATCTTTCCCTACCAATCCTCTTGCTATTCAAAACAATCCTTGCATTGTTGTGAATCCTCAACAATGTTATCAATCAATATATTAGATCAATCAACTTTAGCCTGGCTATCAACATCTCAAAGAGATTATCGATATCCATTTTTACATCATCCTTAGCATCAAAATCAACATCAGTCTTTGAACCAATGCAACGAGTACATTGCTTCAAAGAGGGAAAAAAATGTAGACACTAAAAAATGTCTCAATGGATTACATTGGCTAACTAACATCGTTTCATCCTCAAATCCATCTTCTTTTGACTTGTTTAATTAATTAATCCTAATTATTTAATTAAATGCCTCATTTTCACCTATTAATCTAATTGACCTAATTGGATTAATTTACCCCCTCTTAAACTAACATTTCATCCAATTTAATTAAATAATAAAAATTATTTAATTTTAACCCTAAGTCCTCTTATTTAATTAAATAACCTAAACTATATAATTAAATATCATATTTGCACTTCATTTTCATTAAATAAATCAATAATTTAATGAATATCCTAACATTCCTCATCTTGCACATTCAAATTTAGTTTTAATTAAATAAATTTATAATTTCCCTCTCATCCACTTGCATAGGGAATATTCTCCTATTTTCCTCAAAAAAAAAAGGTAATGATTACTCGAAACAAACTTTGAAACAATTTTTTTAAAATTGTCACAAAGTGTGTTTGTTTGCATGATTGTGAGCCTTTGATCTTTTCTTGATCCATGTGATATTTGATTCTCATCCATTAATGAGAATCCCAGATCCATGTTTCATCCTCCTTTCTTTTGTGACCATTGATAGATAAAATCAATCTCATCCATTGATTTTTCATTTGATCTCCATTAAATCAATTATTTAATGAATATCATATAATTTCCATAATTTGCATAATTCAAACTTTGTTTTAATTATCAAATTACTAATTCTTCCACTTGCAAGGAGAATATTCCCATGGAATATTCCTTCCCCTTTTGCACAATTAAACTTTGTTTTAATTTGCAAAATATCTATTTCCTCACCCATGAGAATATTCCAAAGAATATTCTTTCTCCTCACTCATTTGAAAAAGGGAATAGTCTTACAAAACTTCATGTGCAAGTTAACTCAAAACTTCAGGTGTAAGTTAACTCAAAACTTGTGCAAGTTAACTTGTGACCTCTTGTACAGGTTAAAAGTGTGTTTGTTTGAAGGAATGAGAACCCTTGATTAAATCTCATCATTTATTCTCATTCCTTGATGAGAATCCATGATCCATTCCTCTAACTTCTTCCATCCTTGACCATTGATTAGCCTTTTTTATCTTAACCTTTGCTTTCCTATAAATAGGTCACTATTTGGAGATAAATTGATCCATCTTTTAACAAAAAAGTATGTTATCAAAATGATTTGCACTTGCACTCACATTTAACATTATTTTAGCTTTATTTACTTGTATATTAGCTTAGCTTCGATTAATGGCTTCCATGATAACATAGATGCATACATTTATCTTATTTGTTAATTAGGATTTTAATCTTTTGAAGATTGCATACATTTAGAGTCTACTTGCATACACCAATATCAATCATCTTAGCATAAATCATTTTAAAATAGCTTGCATCATGTTCATTTAGCTTTAAATCATGTTTTCATACACATCTATTAATCGCTTCATCAGTTTTCTTCAATAAAAATGATTGAAACATGCTCATTATCCAAGGGATTGGGAAGGGGTCACCATTCCACATCAATACGACACCACTCCCCCAATAGGATAAGTTTCAGTGTCTTAGATTAGAGGTTTTTCAAGCTTTCATGATTTAGAATGTCAGTTTTAATGGCTTGTTTGTTTTTGTTTACAGTGAATGATCTTATTGGGATTAATTCTTAGTGGGTTAAATATGCATCAAATTCATATGGATCAGGTGTAGTTAACCTTCACTATGTCATTGGTCACAAGTGTGTCCCACTTTTGGGACATCAAAATTTGGTATAGGTTGAGAGAGAAATTTTTTTGAACACCTTCATTGAAAGGCACTTCTTCGTATGGTGTTTCCTTCTAAAAAAGAGGAAAATAGGGTGCTCACTATAATGGAGTGATGAACAATGGACCTATTTCTCTAGTTTAATTCAAAATGTGTGTTATAAGATAAATGAAGAACATCAATTAAATCTAACTGAAACAATGATCAAAAGGCAGGTTTGGAAAGGGGAAAATGTTGTGTACCTTTCACCAAAAGTCACCTTTTGAAGCTCACTGAGGACTCACTCGCCCTATGAGGAATGGGTCTTGGCTAGGGTTCCTGGAAATTGCTTTTTGGGTTCTCATCTACCAAGTCTGCATTCCTAGATTCTAGGTGTTCATTGTTTGATAGCCAAAAATAAAATTTGTAGAGGATTTTCCATGATTCGACAACTTTGTAACTTTCTTCAATTTTTCTCTTGAAAGGATCTCCAACCTAAAACCTACAATCACACATCAAAGAGATAAAAAAATTGTTTGTTAGGTGAATGGGGATTTACCTTGGTCAAATCCCATTTTGGTAGTTGAACCGAAGGAAATAGAGTGTGCTCCACCTTTTAAGAGATTGAATACACAAAGAGGGGGTAGGTCCTATTTCACTCTAGTTCATTGAATGAATCCCTAGAAGCAACAAACCAATGGTTCAATTGAGAGAAGGGGTTGCTACAATTTCTCCTTAGGTTTGATTAAAAAGGGGGTTCACCACTAAGCTAATGATTAGAAAGAAAGAGATGCAAATATGAATAAGTTGAACCCTAGAAACTTAGAATATGAAATCAAATAACAAAATAGAAAGATACAAAAAGGTACTTGGACAATCATAGATGACTAAGAAAGGCCTAAAAAAACTTAAATTTATTGCTTTTGATGTGTACTAAGACTTATATGGAAGACTGGGTGATTTAGTCCCAATTTAGGGTTTCTAGCTAAATCTAGAATCTACAACTGGTAAACCAGGATCTACAGGAAATGACTAGAAAGTGGTATACTGGGACTCATACACAAAAGGTGGTGATTTAATCCTAATATTAGGGTTTGACCAAAACCTTTGTAATCCTCTAGTGATCTTTTGTAGCTTCTCTCCCATTTGATCTCTGAGTCTTAAAGTTTGAATTTTTTCCTGTAGGTGACTTTCCATGAAGATTACAACTTCTTGAAAACTTTTTCTTCAAAGCATATTCAAGCTCAAAACACGTACACGTAGAGGGAGAAAAATGTTGATTTTTTAGTGGATAAGGGTTTTCCTTGGTCAAACCTCATTTTTGTAATCAAAAGTTGAAATGAAATGAAATAAAATGAACGAGTGATGAATGAACAATATGCAATATTGCAACTTGCCAAAACCTTGTAACAAAGGTTGTAATCTTATGTTAAATGGCTAGCATGAATGTAGATATAGACTCTTGATTGAATGTTATGGATCTTGATTTGAATTCTTGCTTGAATCATGAAACCTACATCACAAATGCTAGCTCAAAGAACACACATGATGCATGATGACTTTGACATGATTCTTGAATCTTGAATGTAGCTCCAAAATGCTTGATAATTAGCTCTTGAATTCCCTTGATCTCATAAAATTTCTAGGATACTTTCTCATGAAAATTGCTTAAGAGAAAATATATGAAATAGCCTTGTATTTATACTTGTTTATGCCAAATTTCCTAAAATTACAACACTACAAGCCGACATCAGATCTAGGAGAATTAAATCCCACCAAGAATTAAATTCAAAATAGGCCTAAGCTAAAGTGGGACTCATACGCTAGTTGGGGCATATGAGTCCAAGTAGCTTAAGCTTGGGACATAACTTTCAAGAAAATGCTAAGTTCTATGTCATATTTAGGATCAAGCCTCGAAACTTAGGTGGGACCCATACACCCAAGGTGGAGGATGAGTCCTAGATTACTAAATCTAGAACACATAACCTAAAATCATGAATTATGATTGGTCATTTAATGAATGTCAAGATTATCCTTAGAGAAATGAATTAAATAAGGCTTGTGGATGAAAAATAGGACCAAATAAGGCATAAAGAAGCCCAATTTTAGCAGAGAGGCCCCAAACAAGTGTGAAAATGTAAAGGAATACATTTTTCTACACTACAATAATTAAACCTTAAAATGAAATAGAAAAGAATGAAGGAATGATAAGTGAGCCACAATATGTAATAACTCACCAAACCTTATTTAAAACCTTGGGTAACAAATTTTCAAGCTAGCATGACATTATAATTTATAATCTAGCACTCAATCCAAGGGATGCACTAGCCCCCAGGCTGAAGATCCTACTACACAGAAATGATAAGACAAAGGAACACACACATATGAAGCACAATGCACAACAAGATACATATGACAATCAAACACAAAGCATACACAATGAAGAAACAAAGGTACACATATGAAATTTATAATGTATTTAAGAATTATGCAAATACAATGCAATCTTGATGCAAACACAAATTTAAAAGCAAGAATGGCATCAAAAACTAGCAAGATACGTAGATACCTTCTTGGATCCATACCCAAGATATCCATAAATCACAAGCTAGAAAATTTTAATAATTGCTAGGTGATCATGAATATATAAAATGCATCATAGGTGAGTGAATTATGGTATTCACTATGTGATCAAAATAAGAAACACAAGGCTAGTGAATTTCGATATTCACTAGGTGAATTTATACAAAATGTATAAAATAAAAAATCACAAGGGATAGTGAAGTATGATAGTCACTAGGTGCATTCTCATGTCAACCATACCAAGAATTATGCCCTATATGATTCTAAAAAGGGCTACAAAATATTATCAATATTCCAAAAATGCATCACAAAGTTCTAATTATATGAAACAAAGTGAAGCACATAATACAATGCATGCCCCCGCCTTAAAGTAATTGCTAATGCCAAACTAGAGAAATTTCCTTTAAGGTAGAATAAAATGATATTTGTAAAATGAAAAGGAATGAGAGCTTATTGGGAAACCCTATTCCAAATAATATGTTCCCAAGAGATCTAACTCATGATGAGGCATTTCCCCCAAAACAAATCCCCTTAAAAAACAAGACAAAGAGGGAATATAAGGGAACCATAGATCTAGGTTTAGTATAGATGAGAGATAATATATAATATTGATCATTCTCAAAACTAATATCATTCCTTAAATGCTTGTGGAACTATGAGCACAAGGGAGGAATGACACATGAAGAAAAAATCAAAAGGATTTTTGTTCAACATGGAAGAGACCTAAATGTCTCAACAATTTACATCATTACCAAAAAGAAATGAAAAGAAGAAAGAAAAAATTCACATAAAGAAGAATGATGATACAAAATAGAGGAATGCCACAAAATATTCATTTTATTTTTATCCTTGTGCCCACAAGAACAAAAAGGGTCATCCAATGAAAACTAACAAATACAAATATATTCCAAGTAGCACATTATGAGGAGACCATAATATGTTTTGAAAAAATAAGGACACAAAGGTACTCCACATGCTTGTTGATATTAGAAAATAATTTACATCCCAATATTTCTCATCATAAATGGAAGGTAGACAACTAGCTAAAAAAAATAAAATGAGTGTAGTCCAAGGAGAGGTGTGAGGTTCAAAACATGGTGGTTCACTCTCATTAGGAGGATCATCATAGTTTCCCCCATCTAGATTCTTGAATTCTACAAACATGAGATATATTACCTTATGTTTTCATTCTTCCATCTCTTCTAATTCACTATCTAAATGTCTCACAATAGCTTACATATAAGTTCTATTCGAATGATTCCAAACACTATGATTCATATAATCATCTTTTATTCTTTATTTTGGTTGGGATACATAATATTCAAATTCATGGTTTTGTGAGGGAGGAGGAGTGGATTCATGTGATGAGGAAGATGGATAGATAGGTAGTATTTCATTAGAATTAGTTTTTATGTATGAATGATCATTGGGTAAAGATTTGTTAGCTTTAGAAAGTTGTCAAGTAATAGTGTGATGTTATATTTTATTCTCTTTTACACTTCAATTTACTCTCACATGGGCTTCATATTGTGAAGGAGGATTCTCTAATATTGGTCCCTTTTCTTCCTATTAGCTAACAGCTTGGGCACCTCGAGATTTACTTCATAATATTAATTATCAGCCCAAAAGGTGCAATTGTTCCCAACAGCTCTGGATAATTATTCTCTAGAAGAAACAATCACCCTTTGAATTTTAGAGGTACAACTCCCTCACACATTTTCAATGAATTCAAAAAACTAAAGAAATAAATATGTATTCTTTTAACTTGTAAGGAGTAAAGGTGAATAAACCTAATACTAGAAAAATTTCAAATATCAAATGTAATAATAATGAAATACCATAACTAGTAGCACAAAGACTATCATATACCAAATATCTTGTAAATAACAATTACTGACCCAATACCATATGAAAATGAAACTAATTAAAGAGATAAATGACCACACATTTACACAGGAATAATAATAAACACATGTGAAAGCTTAAACACACAAATTTAATAATTTCTCAAATTATCTCCATAAACCAAATGTACATAGATGATTAGAGGTTTCGATTGTTCTATACTATATTGCAATTGTAAATATCAAGTCTTTCAAAATCTATCTAAAGATATTTTCTTCAATTCCATTTAAATATATATATAAGCATATGAGTAACCACTTATTTTCAAAGTAAATTCCTAAAAATAAATAAATTATTTTAATAAATAACAGTAAAAAGTATAGAAATCAATTGAAAGGTCATGGTAGTGGCACTTCATTGACCGATTCTACAGTTGATTGGTTTGTTGATGTGGCAAGCCTCTTATGTAAAGCTTGGAAACCCTTGACAACATGTGGTATTTCCTTATGTTGAGGAATAGTAATATTCCTTACTCACAACTTCCAGTACATTTGGTCATCACATCTTGCTTCAATCCTTTTATCATATGTACCTGTCAATCTAGCTATCTGAAACAAAATAGAGTATATTGTGTTGAATTTTCTCAAGCTTTGAACATTAAAAGGTTGAGAATTAGTAATCTCATCAATCACCTGCTTGAAATTCTCCTTTAGGACTCCAATATCATCGTCACTACCACTTCCTTCCAACATAGGCTATAAACTGAGCTTGGAGAGATTCTTGTGAACTTCTTCTAGAATTGTGTTGTACTTTTAGTTAACACTTTGCTAAATTCTAGCAAACTCTGCTTTATAATTTGTAATTTCCATTCAACACTCTTATTCCAAATTAAACAAAAACCATTAGAAACATTAGGAATCATCTTCTTGATAGTAAATTTATCTTCCCCCATACTCAACATCCCCTTGAGCTCAGTCAAGTATGCAATCCACACTGCTTCCTCATTTTTATTCAAAGCAATATCCTTTTTTATTTCTATTTTCAAAACATGTACTTTTTGATGAATCTTTAACATTTTTGTAATGAATTGGCTTCCTTTATTTGTCATGATGCTTACCCATTCACCTATGGCCTTTCCATACACCTTGTAACTTTTCATTTTACTTACTATCTATTTTCCCATCATTGATTTTGGATCAAAGGAGGCTTCTTCTTAAGAGATTGGATAATGGATAAAGTCAAAATTTGACTTTAGGCGTTCAATTACAACCCTGACCTATCTTTCCAATTCATATTTACTTCTCTTATCCTTGTTATTTCATTTAACTAACCTAGCTATTATTATCTAGAAGTTGTCTACATCTTCATCCCTTGTGGAAGGTCCTAAATTTATCTTGGAGACATCGAAGTCACTTGCAGTTGCCTGATTGATTTCTTTTTGTGTAGTGGGGAAAGTGACCTCCACACAAACATTTCCTATATTCTCATCCTCTACCAACCTAGATGTAGTCTTCAACTTTTTGGACTTAGGAGTCCTCTGAAGCAATTTGAACTCACCATGTCTTGATCAGGGAAATCTATTTTTATTACCTTACTTTTCTTTCACAATGTATTTTCCAACCAAGATGATGTGGATGGAACAAAAAATAATTTAGAACTACAAGAATGAAACAAAGTCCTTAATGGAGGGGTGATAATTTGTACATTTTTTGGTAAAGAAGGTGGAATAGGTCCCATCCTAAGAGGATCATTTACTTCCCTACCAAGAGATGACCTATGAGAGGATGAAGAGGTATCAATGGAGATGTTACCTATATCTTCTTCACCTTCAACTATATCTTTGTCCTTATTCTGTTGAGGCTAATCAAAAGCACCTTCTCCACATGTTCTTTTTGAAAGATTCCTTTTTCAGAGGTTTATAATCACCATCACCTTGAGTTCCAAATGATAACTGATGTGAATTTGAAGATGAAGTACCTAAGATTATGGGAGGATAATTACCCCCACCTATAGGTTGAGTAACCTATGACCTATTTTGAGGGCGTTGTTGCTATGTCTTCTTCTTAGCAACCCACTCCTCTATTCTCCTTAATAAAATTGTAGTTCTTACCTCAATGGTTTCAAACTCTTTGATGCTCCAACCCATGATAACAATGGGTTGAGTACAGATATGATTGGTAAAAATAGGATCAACTAGACCAGTTTCATCATCTTCTATGCCTTAAACATCCAATACTAAATCAAACATTCTTATCTGTCTCAAGGAAAATCTCATCCACCTTCTTCTCCTTACTTCGTGCACATCAAGGAAATATTCCTAGTAATCTTCTAAATGAGGTATATGTTGGAAACCTAGGCTAAGTTGTAAATTATTCTTCACATAATTATTTTTTTCCAAAAGGAAAACATTCATAATAAAACTATAGAGTATATTTAACTAGTTCTCTTTCAATATTAAGATCATCTGACATGGAGTTGCAGGTGAAATAACCAAAACCTACAAGAAACTATACACCCACATTCTTTTGATCTTGACATCTCTTACTTACATCAACCAATTTCTTGCATACCTCTATTAGTGTAGACACTGAAAAAATTCTTGATTGATACTAGATATCTGATTCTAATGATCAACTAACACTGTTTCTTCTAAAATCACGTCAAATTCATTAATTAATTAAATAATTAGCATTATTTAATTAAATTTATCAAATTTAACTATTAATCAAATAATTAAAATAATTTCAATTAATTATTTAATTCATCTATTTTCCCTCACCAAGGCATATTCCAAGGAATATTCCTCTCAACCACCTCATTCAATTTCCCTCAAAAGGTTTTCAAAAACCTATCACATCCTCTTACATTTGCAATAAATTATCTTGCAACATTTCAAATCTTCTTACATCCTCTCAAATCTCATTCAATTCCTCTTACACCAATTTCAAATTCTCAACCAACAACATTTACTTCTCTTCCATCCTCCTCCACTCACACATTTCCCAAAATGTGCTCCACCTTCCTCCAATAGAATTGTGACACTTGGCACATCCTCATTGGCTCTCAATTCATCTCACATTCACCAATTTCCTCCACTCTTCAACCCTTGGATTCTATAAATAGATGCATCACTTTCACAATATGGATCCACAACTTAGAGCATTATCATTATAGGCATTTCACTCCATAGTTTTTCATCATTTTCAAGCATTCTTAGCTAGATTATAGCCATTTTCATACTTAGATTATCTACACTTCATCAAGCTTATCAAAGGGATTGGGAAAGGGCTTCTTTCGACATCAAAGGAGCACCACTCCCCCTATGGGATGCAGGTTTAGCTGATTAAACTTAGATTACATGCTTTATTTGGTTCAATTTCTTGTTATTTCATGTTTTCTAGTGATTTTGGTTAAATAATTTCATAGGGAACACTAGATTGATCTTTCTAACATGTTTGACACTTGATTGTTGGTCTCTTATTAGATTGTATGGGTTTGGTGTTCACATTTTGGCACTAGAAGGAGGGCTAACCAACTTAGCATGTTCAATTTTGCTTTATTTTCCCAGTTTTGAAGGTACAGGAATGCAATGCCACCTTTTTGAAAATGTGATGCTACAAAGCACCACTTTTGTTCCAGAGTGTCACTTTCACTACATAGCACTGCATATGCACACCTCTATTGCTCTGCTTCTGACTTACTACCACGTTTGAATTCTTTGTCTTCTATCTAATCTTCTAGCCATAGAGCACTGCATCTGTAATCGTGCCACATTTGTGCTCTCTATTTTGTAGAGCACCGCATTTGACTTACCTAGAGAACCACGTTTTCCTTTTAGCACCACATTTGCAGATTCAACGTCGCATATGCAGGAAGCAGGGGAGGATAAAAATTTGAAGACTTAAAAGCATTTTTTAATGCTCTTTGTAATAATCTAGGGTTACTATTTCTGTAATTCATTTCCTAGGACCAACTAGATTCGATTTGGGCTTACAATTAACCTACAACTCAAGCTTTGTCAAGTTGGTTAAAATTGAACCTTAAATACTTACTAGAATTTTATTTTGGATTAAAATTGAACTATCAACTTCAACATTTGGTTTTGGTGTTATAAAAAGAACTCACTATTGCATTTGAGGACTAAAAATAATTCATACTTTCTTTTTTTTGTAATCTTCTTTACAAACTTGTGTCATTTGAATGCATATGCACTTCTCTTGCACTTCGCGGTGATCTTGAGAATCAAAAGAATTTTGGTGACATTAGGTTGGGTATGTGCAGGATCATGATGGGCCAAAAAGTGGCAATATGATGGGAATGTGTAGGGTATGTGGCTGATGACTTTATTTTACCCAAAATTGATGAAACAAAAAGGGTTTTTAAAGGATATTCTTAGCTTTCCACCAATATAAATTATGCTTTAAGTTGAATTTAATAAGAAATTATTATTCATTTTCTATTTGAATTACAACTAAAGTCTTGATTGATAGGTTGATTGAAAAAAATTTATAGCTTCCAAACCTCGCTTTTGTTACCTTTAGAGGGGCTTTCCTAAGACTAATTTGAAGGTGAATCCAACCATTTTTTCACTCAGTCTGGTATATAAATGGATAAGATTAAACTTCCAAGCCCTCATGGTATGTAGGCCCTAGTCGTACATGTCTTTCAGAATGGGGTACTACTATAAAAAGTATAAGAGCCCCTAGTAGGATTGATTAAATCCTTT
Source organism: Sequoia sempervirens (assembly GCA_007258455.2). Classification (NCBI taxonomy): domain Eukaryota; kingdom Viridiplantae; phylum Streptophyta; class Pinopsida; order Cupressales; family Cupressaceae; genus Sequoia; species Sequoia sempervirens. Next base: position 139,219,072 of record VDFB02252616.1, read on the forward strand.
AGTGGCTCATTGGACGCTTGCAAGGTTCCATGTCCCTGATTAGATTCAATAAGAACCAATTTGTATAGAATCCAAAATCCTTACTATTTGTAGATGTAAGAATGGTCGTTCTGAAGCCATCCCACATACTTGTAGTTCTTAGTAGAGATGAAGAGTTTTCATGGGAGATTCATGAGAACTCAAAGCTTGGATGACCAGTAGAAGTAATTGTTGTGGAGGGGAGCCAGTGTGGTCAAGCTTTTAATCATCCATTCTAAATAAGCACAACTAGAGAAATTCAAGTGGGAATTCAACAAATATTGACTTTTCTATCCTAGGGTTGAGCAATCTGTGAGTCAGTCAAACACATTACTTGAAATATCAAAATCTTGAAAACAAACATTCAACAAGGTCATCAAATTTCAAACCCTTCAGAAAAAGAAAATACCTTTGAAAATTCCAAGTATTACTGCTTGTCCCTAAGGATTCTATCCTGAGAGGCTTCTAAGTATTTGGGCCTATATCTTAATTTTCTCTCTCTAAAGTCAACATTAGGGAACTATTACCTTGATTCTCTTGATTTCCACACAATGGACCTTGTGGGATGAAAAGAAATTGAGACATATACATTTAGTTTGAAAAGCTAAGAAAGAAAGTGTTTGTGGTAAAAAGAGTCCCTTAAGCAAAGATAAAAGACAATTGAACCCCACACATGTGTTTTTTCAAATGATTTCTCACAAGATCAAAATCCCAAAACCAAATTCTATCAATCATCACAAGCGTCTTAGTCTAAGAGATCTCAAGAAAAATCATCAACACTTTACCAAGATAGAGATAGATTGCTCTATAACTTTTACAAACGTGCATCAAAGGACAACTCAAACTTGTAATCATTCTATTATTGTCAAAATCCAACTCTCTTCCAACATTTTGAGTATCTCACTTATTAGGGTTGAAAATGTTCTTGGAAGTATATCATGTTCTTCAATACCTAGGTCTTGAAAATAAAAGTCTCTGTAGGTTCACCTAGCATCAAAATCAACACTTTCATCCACCCCAAAACATCAATCAAATCCCATCTCACAAAAAACTCTTAGAATCTTGGAAAAATCCTTCATGCTAGACTTATGTTAATCCTTCAAATCAAAAAACATCTTGTTTGGCTAAGTGTGTGTGGATGAATACTTCTTCATACACTTAGTTAAATTACCATCCTTGTGGACAAGTTTATTCCAAGATTACATCCAACATCTTTGGATTTATGAGTTCATTATCCAAAATCCAATTAAAATCCAAAGTCAAAAAATCCAATAAAAAAAAAATCCTAAAGTCTAGTATCCCTCCAAGTTTTCTTAAAAGTTCAATCATTCACATCATCCATCTTTCATTTATCTCATCACCATCATTTGATCCTTAACATCTTAGATTTTTTTTTTGTACCTAAATTTTAGAGCAACCTAAGATGTTAGAGGTTTACGTACCATATTCCTCAAATTTGATCCTTATTTTATGGTCCAAACTAGATCTCAACACAAGAAAAACATAGAAACAAACAAAGAAACATTCACTTCAAGTGACTTAGTCAAACTACACCTGAAATCAACCCCATCGGATCTAACAATCCCCCACTCAACCTTCCTCAATTACCACAAGATCTTCAAGAGGGAGGCTACCAAGTGGAGGATATTACCAACAATGTCCTATAAATGACTCAAGATGAAATCATGGAGATAGTTCAGAATTTTGATAACCATAAGATTTTCAACACAATGATGAGACTTATTCCTTCACAATATATGTTAGCATCAGGAAAGGAAGAGACCAAACTCCCTTTCAATTATGATGTAAGAACTATTGTGGAAAAACCTCTTGTGATTATGCCACTAGTATCATTCACACCTTTCAAAAACTTCATTCAACCCATCATACAACCAACATTATCTCATGCTCCAAGTCAACCTATGGTTACCAAAGGAAGTTCATTACTTCACACTCTTCAAACACATCCCCTTGTAAATAACCAAGACTTAGATGCAAACACCATCTTGGGTCTACCAAATACTATTCCTCAAGACTCAAAGCATCCATACATCCCACTCATCTTTCATGACACCAACAATCCTTCCACTTTCACCATGTCACCAGAATATTCCCTTGATACACAGGTCTCTCTCCCCATGACTTCACAAGGACAAGTGGTTCTATTTGGACAAGGGGGAATCTTTGATCCCTCATCATCACTTTCTCAAGGAAACACACCACCAATCTTCCCACCATTTCTCCCTCTACCATCGGCATCCACACCAATCCTTGGTTTAGGGAAACCCCCTTTACCAATCCTCAATCAACCAAATCAAAACAATCCTCTGACCATGAATCAAATCAACATACCAAATCCTCCAAGTATCCCACTGATATCGCAACACCAGGTGGAACCAATCCAAACAACACAATCAATCACAACACCATCTATAACACCTCAAAATGTGGTCTCTCAAGGACCTAGCATATCAACCACACCATCCACCACACAACCCCTTATCATCACTCATACAACACCTCAACAACCACCTCAACAAAATCTCATCACACCATCTCACACCATTCTGAATCCTCCACCTTCACCCCCAAATCCAAATGTGGAAAATCAATACAACATCACATTGCAAGTTACCCAACAAGACTATCAAAAAGCATTCCAACAATTTCAAGCTCAACAAGGCATGCAAGTTGTGCAACAAGTCACACAACAAGCATAGGCACATCAAGCCGCACAAGCACAAGAACATGCTTTATTGCAACAACAAAAAGCTGCCTAACAAGCTCAAGCTCAGCAAAAAGATCATTATTAGGTGTAACAAGCTCAAGTTAAAGCTTTTTTATAGAAACAAGCTTATCAGCAAGGTTTGTAACAATACCAAGAACAACAAGAAGCAACTCAGTTACAAGCCTAATTACAAGCATTGTTGGCACAACAACAATTGCAAGCATACCAACAAGTGTTGGTGGCACAAAAAATTTACATCAACCTCCCATGAACACACAAAACAGCCCGCCCATCATTCAAGCAATCAAACCACCCCAAGAAAAATTCATCCCACCACCTGATCCAAAAAAATGATGTGTTTGCACAAATCAAATTACTCTCATAACAAGTGCTAGACCTACAATCTAGAAAAATAACAAAAACATAAGAGAAATTGTGCCCTTATCTATTCGACAAAAGCATTGCAATGGTTCCATTCCAACAAGGGTTTGAGATACCTAAATTTGATAAATATTGTGGGACTTGTAACCCTGAAGATCACATCAAGGAATTTCATGTCCACTGTATGGAAGTTGCATAGAAAAAATCTTATCTAATGCAACTATTTCCTTATAGTTTGGTTGGACCAGCAATGGAATGGTTCTCCTACCTTCCTCCTGGAATCAAAAAGTTTGAAGAAATTGTGGGCTTGTTCATACAGAACTATTCATTCAACATAGGCATGAATGTGAGTCTAGAGGCACTATCCGCTCTAAAACAAGCCAAAGGGGAAACATTTGCTTCTTCTTCCAATGATGGTGATCCAAGGCCAACAGGAGCAAGTGGGCTATGCCAGAAGAACAAAAAATCGGTACTATCATTGATAATCTTAAAGGGACCTTGTCCTTCCATTTGAAAATGAAATGCATCACCACATATGACAAATTGATCCCCAAGGTGCTCAACATCAAAAGAGCCTTTATTGCAAAATAGGGGACACCTACATATCAAGACAACCATCCATCAACAAACTACAATGAAAAACCTCACACATTTGCAAAGAACAAGAACGTTACTAATGATGGTGTATTTGATGCTAAATTTATTATCAATGCTCCAAGAAAAAACAAACAATCATATGAACAACTACACGTCAATAACCAAAACAACACACAAGCCAACACATCATCACAACAACCAAAAAATGAAGTGGTCAATAACTTGAATACTCAAGGGGGGGCACCCACAAGGAAAAAGTATCCCCCTAAGAAAAAATACACACCACTTGGGGAACCAATTGAGTCTGTCATGCAATAGCTGGTATAAGAAAATCTCATCAAGATCCCTGTTTATGAAAATTATCAAGAGCCTCAAGTTAAACCACCATGGTATAATGAGAAACATCTCTTTGATTTTCACAAAATTAAAGGACACACGATAGCTAGCTGTATGCAACTTTAAAATATGATTCAATACCTCATCATTGAAAAAACCATAACCATTGAACAACCCATAGAAAATTGAGATCTCAAAATATACACGAATTTGATGCCTATTCACAATAAGGGAAACAACAATGGTAAGGAAAAGTATATTAATGTGAACCACTATGGAGTCACCACACGTGGTGGTAGAATTACCATTCCAGGACCATCCCAACCACCCAAGGCATCCTCCACCAATCCAAATTCAATCCCTAGTGGTTATAATATCCTAGATCAACTGAAAAAGACCCCTGCCTAGATTTCCATCATGGTTTTACTAAAGATCTCACCTGCACATAGGGAAATCCTAGAAAAGGCATTGGATAAATCCTCTCTCCCAATGGATCTTGATGCAGACTATTTCCAGGCTATGGTTGGACATATTGCAACCCCACATCTAACATTTTCTGAGCAGGATCTTCCAACCCAACCATCTCATAACTATGCACTCCATCTTGAAGTCTTAGTCCATAAGAATAAATTCAAACGAGTCTTGGTGGATGGAGGTGCAGGGTTAAATATTTGTACTCTCAAGCTAATAAAGAATTTGAGATTCTCTGAAGATGTCATTGAAAAAGGTAAAGGTATTACTATTAGGGCATATGGTGATCAAGAATTGGTGTCTCAAGGCACCATTTAACTCCCTATTCAAGTAGGGACAACAATCATGGAAACTACATGCCAAATTCTTGATCTTGAACTACATTACAATATCCTCCTGGGGTGCCCATGGATCCATGGGATGCAATTTTTCATATCCACCTTCCATCAATGTGTAAAGTTCCCTTATCAAAATCAAGAGGTCATATTCCATGGCAATCTTGAGCCATTCTATTATTGTAAAAATATGGAGGCCAAGTACTACAAGATCCATCAAGTCCTAAAGAATAATTGGGGACCCACATCTCTATATATATACCCATCTACCCTAGCCTCCACTTATGAGACAAAGACACCCTCCATACTAGACATCTCTGATATTAAAGTCATTATCCAAGATAATGGGTGTTGGGACTACAAAATGAAAAAGAGTGCCTTTGTAATAGGAGAGTTACCTCAATCTCCTAGATCTTGTGGGAAGCCCCAATCAATTGACACACCATCTCAAACTTTCAAAAAAGACCCCTCTAGATTCAAATGCTAAGGAGACATAAGTCGGGAAATGGTAGACAAAAAGGATATATCAAGCCTACTATACCCAGATGAAAGACTCGAACATGCTCTTCCAATGGATGATGACAACAACAGACTACAGATGATGCTTGGCATGGGCTACAAGAAAAATAAGAAACTTGGGAAAAATGGCAATGGCTTGTTAGAACCTATCGTTGTTGAGAAGTGCCTTAAAAATCTTGGCCTTAGATGTACCCCTCTAAAGATAACCATACATGGAAAAGGTTCCCCAGTTAAAAAATTCAAAACTCCTCCTCAGATACCAGTATACACAAATTTACCTTTGATATAACCAATATGTGTGACGAGGATCCCATAGCTAACCTACCCATCTTATTCGAAGATTCTTCCCTTTTCATGATTAGTAGCCTACCTTTTGAGCCAAGTAACCTAACCAATTAACTAAGACTTCTCTACCCCCAACTCATCGATTATATGACCAACGAGGACCACCAATGTTAGAAACGTTCAAAAATGATGAGGCTCTCTCAGAATTCATGGGACTATGGGAAACTATACCATATGGAGATCATAAGGAAAGATTTCATATTGATCTGGACACACATGCATACAATGGGAAAATCATTGAATCCCTCAGTCACAAAATAGAAATTTTAAGAGTAATATCTAGGTCTTTAAGTGAAAACCACACTGTGGCACTTTCTGACCCAAAAATAGTAAAAAAAAGGATGCATCCAATGGTGAAAACCTCTTTGAGGTGCCAAAGGATGACGGATTCAATCTTCCCCTTAGTCCTATTCATCAGGAAAAATTAGCGGTCTTGGAAGAGAAATGTAGCCCAGTCAATCTAGGAACCAAGGAGACACCACATATCACCTTTTATGCAAAATCACTCTTGATTGAAGAACAGGAACTTCTATTTGCATTTTTTAGAGAAAGAAAGGTAAAATTTTCATGGACCTATGCTAACATGCCCAATCTTGATCCAAAGGTTGTTGTTCAACATCGAGCCATGTATCTAGAGGTGAAACCAGTAAGACAAAAGCTAAGATGCATCCATAGATAGCATTACTAGTCAAACTTGAATTACATAAGCTCCTTGATGTTGACTTCATACAACCAATTGATTATCTAGAATGGGTTTCAAATCTTGTACCTAATTATAAACCCACTCGGGGCATTCGCATCTACATTGACTTCAAAGACCTAAACAAAGCATGCCCTAAGGATGATTTCCCTCTCCCAAATATAGACATGATTGTGGATATGATAGCATGGCATGAAATGTTATCATTAATGGATGGGTTCTTAGGGTACAATCAGATCATGATAGCTAAGGATGATCAACACAAGACAAGTTTCTCTTTCCCATGGGGGGCTTACTACTAGAACATGATGCCATTTGGGTTAAAGAATGAGGCTGCATACCTAAGAGCTATGATGCTAATTTTCCATGACATGATTAACAAAACTATGGAAGACTATGTGGATGAAATATTAGCCAAATCAAGAAAGCATCAAGATCACATAGCGACACTAAGTTCCATCTTTGATAGGCTAGAAGAATACAAGATTAGGCTCAATCCTAAGAAGTACGTCTTTAGTGTGCAATCAGGAAAACTACTATGGTATATCGTATCAATGAGGGGAATTGAGATAGACCCTACAAAGGTTAAGGAAATTCTTGAAATGGAAGCACCACAGACACTGAAGCAGTAAAGTGGTTTATAGGGAAGGCTTCAATCCATTCACCAATTCATAGCACAGTTAGCAAATAAAGCCATCCCATATTCTCATCTACTCCACAAGGGGTAGCATACAAGTGGGATGAGAAATGTGACTAGGCATTCAACAAATCAAGGATTACTTGTTAACATCGCCTGTCCTCATGCTGCCAGTCCAAAACAAGCCATTGATACTCTACATATTAGCAACAACAACAGCCCTTGGCACTCTCTTAGCTCAACATGATGAAACGGGAAGAGAGATAGCCATTTACTATATCGGTAGAATGATGGTGGGACATGAGTTGAATTACACATTCATTGAGAAAGCTTTCCTAGTAGTAGTGTTTTCTGCACAAAAATTTATGCACTACATGTTGGCTCATCTAATAAAGCTCATCACCAAAATAGATCCTCTCCAATATCTACTTTCTAAAGCAATACTCATAGGGCAACTGTCTAAATGGGTTATGATTCTAATAGAATATGACATTAAGTATGTAGAAAAGAAAGCCATCAAAGGACAAGTAATTGTAGATCAACTAGTAGAAGCACCTATATATTTAGAGAACCCATTGATATCGGAATTCCCCAATGAGTCAATCTTCAATCTAAGTATAGTAGATCATTGGAAGGTATATTTTGATGGATCCTACACACAACATGGGTCAGGAGTTGGAGTCTTCTTCATCACACCACAAGGAGATTGCATACCTACGTCATATAAGTTGTCTTTTCCTTGCACAAACAACATTGTGGAGTATGAGGCCCTTGTCATAGGACTCAGAATTGCAATACAATGGAATATTATGGTACTTAAGGTCTATGGGGACTCACAACTTATCATTAACCAATTCAATGATGAATATCAAATAAAGGATGATAAACTCACCCCATATAAGAAACTGGTGGAAAGCCTCAAATAATTCTTCATCGACATCACGTTTGAGAAAATACCAAGGGAAAACAATATAATAGTTGATGCTATGGAAACAATTGGATCCTTACTGGATATCCCACATAGCATCCATAAACATGAATTATTGGTAGAGAAGTTTCTCATACTAGCTTTTGAGGTATCAAATTTTGAGTTCGTGTGTGAAATTTTTGGTCCTGATGATCCTTGGTACCATGACATATTTACATACCTAAAAATAGGAGTCCTCCCCACCGATATCACCCCAAACCTCAAAAGGACATTTGTAAAGTATTCATCCTATTTCGTTATCTGAGGTGACACCCTATACCGTAGGAGTATCGAAGGAACCCTTTTATCATGCCTTAACCCTAATGAAGCTTTGACTAATTTAACTGAGGTACACGATGGCATTTGTGGATCACATTCAAGTGGTATGACCTTGGCCAAGAAACTACTAAGGACTGGGTACTACTGTCCTACAATGGAGAGAGAAGCTCATGACTATGTCTAAAGATGTTTGCAATGTTAATAGCATGGGGACCTCATCCATGCACCAACTCAGGAGCTCAAACCAATTATAACACCTTGGCCCTTTTCACAATGGGAGCTCAATCTCATTGGTAAAATCACACCCACCTCATCCAATGGATACAAGTTCATTATCACCACCACAGAGTAATTTACAAAGTGGGTAGAGGCCATACCAATCACCTACATCACATGGAAATAGATCTCCAAGTCCATCCTAAACTACCCCATCTACCGCTATGGTGTCCTACAAATCCTTATCTTAGATAACGAGACACCTTTCAAGAACCAAGATGTTCAAGAGCTATGCCAAAAATTCAATATCCAACATTACTTCTCCACTCCATACTACCCACAAGGAAATGGCCAAGATGATGATATGAATAAAACCATTTTAAAAATCCTAAAGAAGAAAGTCAATGAAGTTGGTCGTGATTGGCAGTTACAATTAAATCACGCCTTATGGTCTTACCAAACAAGTATCTACATTCCTACAGGTGCAACACCATTCTCCATGGTCTATAGATCAGAATCCATCCTTCCCATTGAAATTGAGCTCCCATCCTTGAGAATATCATTGCAGAATTTGATTACTGATGAAGAATATCAAGTGTCACAATTGAATGAGCTGGAACTACTGGATGAGAAGCACATGCATGCCTTGAACCATCTAAAGGTCTCCCAAAACCATCTCAAAAGGAAATATAATAAGAAGATCAAGAGTCAGACCTTTCAAGTTGGAGAGATTGTGTTGAAAGAGAATCAAAAGAATGTACCAAATCTAGACAGCAAGGGAAAGTTTGAACCCAACTGATTGGGACCCTTCATCATCACAACAAGCTACAAATTAGGAGCATATCAGCTATCTATACCTGAAGGTGACCCTCTGTAGGAGCCTATCAATAGCTCCCATCTCATAAAGTTTTATGCCTAAACTTACAAGGTATAAATCCAAAAATGCAAAAAATCAAAAAATATAAAAATCCAAAAAAATCTAAAAAAGGATTGAAAAGAATAAAGAAAAAAATCATCCTCTAGTGAAAACCACCTCAATGGCACTTTGGGCAAGTACCTTGGTGAAAAATTGGCAAAAAACCACCTTGTGTAAATAAGCACTTTCTATCCACTATGATCCATACGACTTGTTATGCATCATTCATCCATTGCACTTCCATATCTCCATCCATCACCCATTTGTGTCTGCATCATAGCTTGATCCTATGTTTGTATCATGTTCCCTCTTAGAATTACTTGGCATTCTTAAGGTCAGTTTGTCTTGCCTATATCAAAGTAGTATATTGCATCACATTGGCGGCATGTTATTATACCTACACTAGATTGGATTCATGTATATTCTTGAAGTCTTCCAGAAAATCAAAAAATCCAAAAAAAATTAGAAAATCAAAAAAATTCAAAAAACATTCAGAAAATCAAATAATCCAAAAATTATTTAGAAAATCAAATAATCCAAAAAACATTCAAAAAAAAATCCAAAAACATTTAGAAAATCAAAAGTCCAAAACATTCAAAATCAAAAAAAAACATCCAAAAACATTCAAAAATCAAAATCCAAAAACATATTCAAAATCAAAAATCTAAAAACATTAAAATCAAAAAATCAAAAAACTATTTAGAAAATCAAAAAATCCAAAAACATTCAAAAAATTAGAAAACCAAAAAATAGGTCAAAAAGTCAAAAAAGAAGGTCAAAAATAGAGTCGTCTTGTAGAACTACGGGTCTTTGAGCTCTAAACATAGGCAAGGCCATCATTGATGTGCCCCCAAGACACCCTAGGTTAGTCCTTTAGGAGTTTGTCATAATAAATTGGCAATCCATATATTCATATCTCATCAATAAACGAGTTTGTGTCAGTTGAACTACATGGTATTTGCATATATAATGTAGGCAAGGCTAATATTTGATCATCCCCTGAGGCCCCTAGGATAGGTCTTTAGGTTAGGTTCTTGGTCAAAATCTCAAAAAACACCAAAATATTGGAAAATTTAAAAATCAAAACATTTGTAAAACATCTTGAAAAGTACCAAAAATAGCCTCAAAACATTTCAAAACACCAAAATCATCCATTCTACTTCAATGATCACCCACAATAAACATTTTCTCATAATAAATGATCATCACCCCAAACCTTTGATGAAATAATCAGAAGCAAGTTTGGCAAATTAAAAGTGAAAACTCAAACGTCAATGGTCTCAAGTTTAGGTCGGTAGGTAAACAAGTTCGTTAACTCTTGGTATCAATATCCCATCATCCCGTTAGTCTCAAAATCATCTAATAACATCATCTCCTAGGATGCATCCTTCCTACAATGGACATCAACATCAGGAATCACTGTAGTTTAGTCTTGGCTAGAGGTATGAAGAATATTAGCTTGTTTGTTTACTTGATCTTTGTCTTGTTGATTTATCCTATTGCACTCATTCCAATGACCTCTTGATGATGTCTAATCAAAAAGATTTGGAGAGAAAGGAATGGGGCCTTGATCATTATCTTCTATCTATTGTGCTTGTTGGATATTCTTGCAATATAACCTTGGTCATGCCTACTTTGTTGGTCTATAAGGAGGGTGTTTTCGATGTCTTGTTGACTATTACCTATGAATATTTTTCCTCTCTATGTTTTGGTCTGAGATGTTTGAAATATCAAAACTGCATCCTAATAGGGTTTTGTATGCCAGGTGTGAACAAGGATACTCATATCTAATTGTCAAGTCAAATTCCATCACACTAGGTACAACATCATCTTGGTTCTTTATACCTTGATGCATCATATCTATGTGTGTTATCAAAAATAAGGTAAGTAAGCTCTTTATGTCCCCAATCTCTGATAAGAAATCATCATCATTATCATCATGTTTTTTGCATCATCTCAAACTCAAGGGTTGATTTCTCTTTCTTCTATCTTTTCCATATACTAATACTAACATGGTATCATGACATTCAGAAACCAAAAGTATTTATAAGCATCCATCCTACATCCATAAACCATCAGCATATTATGCATATCATACATAATATAAAGCATCATCCATCATTGCATTATCATTAAAGAATTTAAGCATTTAATATAGATTGGTTATTCTAAGCATCTCATAAACCATACATTTTCATAAAACATCCATTGCATAAGTCATATAAATATTATAATAGTCATTGCATTTGGAATCTTGCATACATACATCACATATAGAAAAGATACTGAAAAAGAAGTTAGAAATATCATGACATTGCATCACATAAATACAAATTTACATCCATCTTATAAAAAGTGCATCTATATAGACTCATGTGCATACATAACATACATCCATCGCATCATAAAACATCAAAACATAAAGCATCATACAATAAGCATTACATACATCCATCCATTCATATATCTATATGTATCCATCACATAAAATACAATAAGCATCACAAAGTCATCTCATATATATATCAAAAAAGTTGAATGTCATGATACATCGAAATCAGATATACAGTACCATTATCGAATATAAAAGAGGCTAGTCAAAAATCACCCAATGAATGTATACACATCATAAATCAAGTTGTACAAAAATGTGTGTCCAGTGCACTGTAAAAACCCTGAGCTACCCTCACTCTATCGGTCCCCATGGTGACTGCCTCAACTTTGATGATGAGACTCTAATGGTTTCCTTGACATCCCTGCTGAAGGGCTCTTGGTAGGTGCAACCTAGATGATATGGGAGAAATATGGCTTCCATCAATCTTGTGCCAAGCTTCCCTATAATACAAAGTCCTATAATAAGAGGCCTCTTGCATTGCTCAGCCATACATCTCAGTCGGAATTGTGGCCTATCCCTGCACCTACTACGTTGCTGCCTCTAGTTGTTCCCTTTGTCCCTACTCTAAGGCCAAACTGAGGTTAGCATCTTGTCTCATCTAGTGCTCCTACACCACCTCCTGTCATGCATGGTCCCTCTCCTAGACCAATGTATGAATATGCACATGGGCCTACTAAAGCTACCCTATCAAAACCTATACCTACGCCTACAGTGTTGCTATCTATCCATCCTTAGGACCCAGACCTAGTGGTGGTGGTGGTGGTGGGGTTGGATGTTGATGTGGCTAAATTGGTGGCCTTTGTTTGACAAGTGGCACCAGTTGGGGGATCTTTCCATCATGATCTTCCCCTCCATCTTGTCCATCCTGCGGCTGCTCTCCTAGCTATTGTGGAAACTGTCCAACCTAGGGCCCTCGAACCCATCCTCTATTTGTGGTGGGCACAGCTGGAAAATTCAATCGAATCAGGGCATGAGCCCACCAATATGCATCATACACCTGGGTGGTCTCTACATTCACATTATTGTCAAAGTACACCCATGGCACCATGACTAGCTATCTGAAGTCATCGATGGCCTACTAAGGTGGGATCCTCTATTCCCATGTTACCTCTCTAGTTCTCCAAGAAAAAATGGCTCTTTGTCTGTCATCTAGGGCATGTGCCTCCCCAAACTGGAAAGTAACCCTATCTAGGAGGTATTGTTTGATCATATAGTGCTCCCTCCTCTGTAGGTACCTCCCCGAACTAGTATTGTCATCATGCCATCTAGGAAAGTGGAGCCAAGGCCTCCTCCAAAATATTGTAATCTCATCAAGAAACCACCTCCAATGTAGGATGCTTGTAATGCTTGTGTAATGGAGGGTGGTCATCCCCCCATACCTATAATCCATAGGATCATTGTGGTTTTTCTAAATGTCTACTATTTGTGGCCTCAAAACAGCAATGTGCTCATATGCCCACACATGGAGTAATGTAATGCCTACTCTAATGCTGCAAGCCCCGCTATATACAACGTAGTGCATATAATGATACAAAGATGCTAGGATGAATGGCCCCCAGGCATAAATGGTCATCTCCTCCATCATCTTGGACCAAATGACCCCCCATCCAATGTTGCATCCTCTAGCTTGCCAATCTAGAACTAGGACTCCCAAGATCAGTGAGCTAACAAACAAAGTCAAATCAAGGGAAATCCCCTCATATCGACAAAGGTCTATCCGGCCGCTATCCACCTCATATGAATCAACATCAAATAAATGGAAAATTCCATCACCACCTACCTTGACATCATAAATAATGTGCTCACCATGAATGGGGATCCTTAAGATCTGCCACACATCCTCCAATGTCAATATGGCCTCACTAGATGATAAGTGGAATGAGGAGGTCTCTCCCTCCATCTCTCCACTAATGTTGTCATCATCACAAGGTGCATCCACACCTCAAGCATCTAGGCAATGTGGATGAATCCAATCATGCCAAGGATTAATAGGGCCTGATTTGATAAATGTCTAGCTCTACATAGAAACTGGCTCCTGTGCTCCTTTAAATGGAGCACTGGTAGGACCTCCTGCAACAAAAATTCCCACGATATCAATTTTTTTTCCAAATGGATGCCTTTTCAAGAATTAAAAATCCCCAAAGAGAAAAGGTGGTGTGGCATTTTCAAAGGTGACACTTTATCATTTGCAAATGCAATGATAGAATCAAATGTGGTGCTCCACCACAAAGGAGAGTTGGCATTATGGGGTGACCTTGTTTCATTTTTGAGTCACACGATACTATTTCACAAAGGCAAGTTGACATTCATGTAGCAAGCCTAAGGCCATTCAGCACCACACAACGCTCCAGTGTAAATGTAGGTTGGCATCTACAAATGTGACACCACTCATACCAAATGCAACATCCTGAAGGACCACTTTTGGTTGAACTAAATGACCCCTAAAAAATGCACCAAAATTACGCAAAATAAGAAAAATTTTGAAAGGCGTACTAGGGGTCCTAAGTCCTAAGGCCACTAGAACTCACAAACCTAATCCATCTGATGTCTGGGAAGCACACAAGCCACCATTTTGTCAGCACATCAGAGCAAAATCACCAAAATCTCTAAAGGTCAAGTGTGCAAATGATTTGAAAATGACCGTCTTAACCATTTTTATGCAAATTTTTTAGCGTTTTTTGGGTATTTTTAGGGGTTTTGAACCCATTTAATCCATTTTTTTCCCAAATGAAGCCCATTTTGACCTGTTTTCATCACTATAAGCATAGATTCACATCCCATGGGTTGTTTTCCACTCTTGAATTATTGTTGAATCTTTTTCGCGAGCTCGACCAAATTTTGCAATTTTCACTCGATCTCTTAAGGGAGCAGTGTAGCAAGGTAATTCCTTCTACTAGGGAAACAGTGGGCCTTCCAAAAAAAAATAGAAATTTTTAAAATTTTGATCATGGTAGTGCTATTCTTTGAACTGACGCAACAGGTACTTCACTTCAAAGAGGGGTAAAATGTAGACACCGAAAAAAGTCCTGATTGATACTAGATATTTGATTTTGATCAACTAACATTGTTTCTTCTAAAATCACCTAAAATTCATCAATTAATTGAATAATCAAAATTATCTAATTAAATTCATCAAATTTAGCTATTAATCAAATAATTAAATTTATTGATTAATTCACCCTTCTTCTAACTAACTAATTATTCATCTTATTTAATTAAATCAAATCATTTAATTAAATCCTCTCTTAATCTTCTCATTTGATTAAAAAATCAATCAAATCAAAAGTCACGTCTCCTAATTCACTCTAATTAATTAATTCTAGATTAATTAATCCTAAATCATCTTTCTAATCATCATTATCAATTCAACTCTAGTTTTTAACTCCTCAAGAGTTAATCAACCCATGGTCAACTAACCAGGTTGCACATGAAAATAATTTTAATTAATTATTTAATTCATCTATTTTCCCCCACCAAGGCATATTTCAAGGAATATTCCTCTCAACCACCTCTTATTCAATTTCCCTCCAAAATTTTTCAAAAATCTATCACATCCGCTTACATTTGCAATAAATTCTCTTACAACATTTCAAATCTTCTTAAATCCTCTCAAATATCATTTAGTTCCTCTTACACCAATTTCAAATTCTCAACCAACAACATTTACTTCTTTTCCATCCTTCACTCACACATTTCCCAAATTATCCCAATTTATCCCACATTCACCAATTTCCTCCATTATTCAACCCTTGGCTTCTATAAATAAAGGCATCCTTTTCACAATATGGATCCACAACTTAGAGCATTATCATTATAGGCATCTCACTCCATAGCTTTTCATCATTTTCAAGCATTCTTAGCTAGATTATAGCCATTTTCATACTTAGATTATCTACACTTCATCAAGCTTATCAAAGGGATTGGGAAATGGATTCTTTCCACATCGAAGGAGCACCACTCCCCCTATGGGATGGAGGTTTAGCTGATTTTACTTAGATAACATGCTTTATTTGGTTCAATTTCTTGTTATTTCATGTTTTCTAGTGATTTTGGTTAAATAATTTCATAGGGAACACTAGATTGATCTTTCTAACATGTTTGACACTTGATTGTTGGTCTCTTCTTAGTTTGTGTAGGTTTGGTGTTCACAATTAGAAAAAAATTATCTTCTGCATGTACCTTGGAATCTTTAATGGATAGTTGTTGAAACCAACAAACAGAATGTATGAAAACCTTTGGAAATGGATGAAATGACTTATGTATATGAAAACTAACTACATGGACATGTGAGTAAGCCTTAAGTTAATTTTCCCATATATCACTCACGTCACCCTCATGGTAAAAGTATTAGTAACCCTCCTATGATGAAGATAGCTCTTACTCAATTGTAATTTATCATAATATTTAAAAATTGGGACTTCATCTTGGGGAAGCAGACTTGGTATCAAACCTTTCCAAGGCCGATGGCATATATTAGATATGAGGACATATGGAAGGACCAATTGATTGCAAAGAAGAAAAACATTTCATGCATTTGATCAGTAATAAGGTGTTCCCAATCTAAGAACTATTTCCCTATGAGCACAATTTGGATAAAGAAATGCATCCACTCTTCAAACTTGTGCACTCATTAATTTCCTCTCAATATATGCAAAAGCACAACTATACCTCAAATTTCATCAATAAAATGGTTTCTATTCAAACCTCTAGGTAATTGGGATTTACGCTTTCTAGGGGTAGCCAGGTAGTTCTTGGCAATTATGTTTTAGTAATACCCCTTTTTTGTTGAGAACTCAATTTTTGAATTAGTAAAGTTGAGGCCTAAAAATTTTTCTCTTTCTATAAGTTTCAAACAAGAGGAAAAATTAGTTCTTTAGATTTTAACTGCCAATCTATTGTTGTGAGTTCTAATTTCACAAGTTTGAGAGTCATAATTCCTGACGCATTCAATAACTAGGTTTGGTCATTGAATCACAACAAGAAAGACAATTTATTCTATTAATCTACTTGTAATTAATCTTTTTCTGATTAGTGAGGGATCTAGCTTATTAATTCTCTCAAAAAATTCATCTAAGATTACATGTCCTAGCTTAGTATCTACAATTTTTGCATCATGTTGGTTAAATGTGAAATATATTCATAACCCTGATATTTTTATTTCATGGTAGTTAAAACCATAAGGTTTATGCACAATTGGCATGAGGAGGTTTGTGTGGGTGGAAACCCTTCTATCTAAAGTGCAATTATTTACAACCTACTAAAAAGAGAAAAAAAAAAGTGCATTGGTAACTCTGAGCTCCAAGGATCAATGACCACCAGTTTTCTCCTTTACTTTCCCATTTTCTAGCATCTCAATTTGAAATACTCTTCTCACTAGCTCACATTCCTTTTTAAACCTTTTGTAATTAATGCATCAGTAGATGAGAAATTAATTGTTCCCTTATTATGGTTGGAACATGTAGTTTTTCACATCAATTCTTCATTGTAACCACTTTTAAAAATTTGAATGGGGAATGACTACTTGATCGACTAAAGAAAAGTTTTGATAACCCTTTTGACAACCAACATGGTATTTAGAACCAATAGGAAGCACCAAAAACCCTTTATCTTTATGCTTTCAAAAAATTTATCAACATTAGGTGGAGAAAAAGAGAGTTTGAACAACTTTATTGAAGATCGACGCAAGTTTTCTAACTTAAGAGAAACACTGAAATGACTTAACTTTTAACTTAAACAATGCTTCATGATTTAAGTTAAGGAAATTCTTAAAGATATAGACACAATTTAGAACATTGCAATGATGAAAATTATCTGATGTGTTGTAAATGGTAAAGGTTATGAAAAAAGGAGTGGTGATTGACGAAGTTTTGAGAACCGACCAAAAGACCAATGACTTAAAGAAAGCTAAATTTTGAGTGAAAAGGGAAATTTTTGAGGAAGGACAAAAACCATCTTAACTTTGTAGGTGGAATTAAAGTGACTATCAAAGGTTGAGAGACCATCAGTGGTTTAGGATTTAAAAAAAAAAATCCTTAGGAGGAACAAAATTAATCCCTATAGGCTTTTCCAAGATATTTTATCATGGTCCTTTATATGATGGTGGAGGGGGAACCACATCATAGATGCCTAGTGCTCAAGGAAGAATACCTAGTTTGGATCAAGGTTCATTCACTACCTGTGGAGTAGGAGGAACAACAACTGAAGCCACTAGAGACTAAAGTGTCTCAAGTGGAATACTACTAAGGGATAATTGGGATATTCATTTAGCTTTAAAATTTTGATATGAAAAAACTAGGTAAGCCTCACATGGCTAAATGGGTTGGGATAATTATAGCCAAAAATAATCAAGGGAAAATTTTCCACAATTGGCTAGAGGCTTAATTTCACTATTGTATGCATTATGTATTTATCCTTCAAATTTGAATTCTAAATGTTTGTGAATTACTGATGGGACCACCTTTATGGCTCTAAGCCATGGATGACCTCACTTCACACAAAACTGGTCTAATATCGAGATTATGGTAAGAAAAATATCTAAATTTTTAGGTCCTATTTTAATTGGTAAACTTATAGAACCAATCATGGGATGAATGCACCCATCATGAGTATTTTCCATATTCACCATACATAATAGATCAATGAGTATGCCCCTTGTGGTTTTTTTGTTAATTCTAATGGTGGTGTAGAGAGGACCATTGGGTAAATGTATGGAAGCTTCAATACATCTGCAAGTGATATCAAGGGAATTATTTTACAAGAATGAGATTAAATCATGTTTATATCATTGGAGAATTCATTTTCCTCTTCTTCATTATCACTTTTTTGAACAAAATTGGTCATATGACTTGGTAATGGATTTGTAAATATTTATAATTTTTGATTGGGTGTTGATACTAATTTATTGCCTTTATTATTTAAACTAGACAACTTGATGATATTAGAATCAATGGGGTCTTACACTTGGTGCATAAGATGCATGCATCTTTTTGTATTATGCCCTGGAGTTCAGTGATATTCAAGAAAGGATTTTGCATTGAATTTTGGAGGTAATGGCTTAGTGGTATGAAGATGTCTAATTGGAGGAAGTTAAATAATGTTCTTATTTATAAATCATAACATAATATCATGGACGAAATTGGTTGATTGTGGGAATTATCTATCCCTTGGCCTAAATTGATATTGTGTTGCAGATACAATAGAAACTTTTGTTTCAGTGTTATTAGAAGCTTGAGGGGTCTTTATCTTTATAAAGTTTTTGTTTTTTTTCTTGAATAATTGATGGGTTTTTTTGGGATTAGATTAATTCAACCTTAGATTCCTAGCATTTTCTTTTTGATTATTTGATGTATTTATTTAATTTACAATGTTAATTATGCCTACCAAATATGTAGTCACTTTATGGGACCTATCGATGATGTGGCATCCTACATGGAAAGCGACATGCAAATGTTGTAAGCTACATTTGTGGAGGTATATTTCCACTTTGGAGGACCTATATTCTAAGATAGATTGGTGGAATTTGTCATAAGTTTCTATGTCATGCACTATGATAGACTATGACTTTTTTGCTATGATAATTTATGATAGATTATGAAAAACTACTATGATAGGATATGACAATTTTAAGAGCCATTTATTATGGTTTCTAATTCAGACTATGAAAGTCAAGATATAATTATGGGAGTTCCTAAGTTTACACGTTGCAGCTGCATGTGTAGTGGTTCCTTGCATGTCAAGTGGAGGCTAATTTTGGGAAGGCAAGTGTTGATTTTGGAACATTACCTAGTTAATGAGTCTTGACTATGACAACATATCATAATAGACTCATTTCCACACCTTGGGTGTGAGAATTGGTTTTGGAAAAGTTTTGGTTCCTTGATTCATGTTGTAGTGTTATAAATTTACTTACAATGTTAGTGCATTTTGAAGATGATAGGTTGAAATTTTCTTACATGTTGTTACATTGTTGGAATTTATTTAGATTCTAGTTGTAGAGTGAAGAATCCTAAGAATTTCTTTGATATTGTACATTTTTATTTTTTGCATTTCATTTAATATAATTTGAGCTGCTTGATTTGGAGTGTGGATTTTTACTTAAAAGGGTTTTCCCACATAAATGTCATGTTATGGATTCCATTGTTCTTTATGTTGTTTGAGTTTTGAATGTGCATCTTCTGATTCTATAACTATTAAAGGTGTTAAAATAAATTTTATAACTCTCCCCTACTTTGATTAGTGTAGGAAGTTGATTTTTCTTACCGAGCCTTCTTTCAATTGGTATCAAAGTTTCACTAGCTTTGATTCTATTTTTAGGTTTGAAGGGGTTTTTGAGCTAATCTTTGGTTGAGTGGGAGTTTTGCATAATGGTTTTTAATGAACTTGTTGTAAGAAAAATATAGCAAGAACATATGAAAGAATCGAGATGGAGAAGTTTAATGATGAAAATTTTGAACTTTGGAAGATGAAAATGGGGGATATGCTCATAGAAAGCGACCTATGGGTTGCAATATCCAAAACCAAATAACCTAGGTAGATTGGGATCTAATGGATTAGATAGCCAAGGGTCTAATAAGACTCTATTTGGTTGATTCCATCCCCCTAAACATCTATGAAGAGAAAATTACAATAGACCTTTGGAAAAAACTTGGAGACATTTATGAGGCTAAATCCCTAGTAAACAAGTTGTTCCAAAGAAAGAAACTATAGTCTTTGAAGATGGAAGATGGAGGACCCATTAGAGATCACTTGAACAAATTCAACATGTTTATAACTCAACTACATCTCATTGGAGATAATATTTATGAACAAGATCATTGGATGCTCATGTTGTGCTTGTTGTTGGACTTGTGGGATCACTTGGTAATGGCTATTGGAAGCACAACCACCAATTTGGAGATGGATGAGGTGGTGTCTTCATTGTTATTTGAAAAGATAAATATAAATAATTTGGAGATTTCTAAGGATTCCCTTGTTGTTTATGGTACATCAAAGGAGAAAGGAAATAAGAAGGACAAGAAATCAAAGTCATAATCTTTGGGGAGATCTAAGTCTCTTGGAAAGTTCAAGGTGAAGTGTTGAAATTGTAGAAAGATTGTTCATTTTAGAAAAGAGAACAAGGAAGAGAAGAATAAGAATAAAGGAAATATTTATTTCTTAGATTAAGACTTTGATAAATCCTCTCATGATGGTGTAAATTCCTTTTTTGTAGCCTTGGCAACCAATGCATCGAAATATGTGTGGTTGATAGACTCGGGTGCTTCCTTCCACATGACCTCTCACAGAGGCTAGTTCTTGAGCATAAGGAATACAATGGTGGGAAGGTTTATTTGAGTGATGAATCTCATCTAAATATCATTGGTCATGGAAGATTGAATGGAATTGATGGTGTCCTACATATCCTGAGTTTGACATGAAACTTTTTTTCTATGAGTAAATTGATTGATGTGAGAGTATAAGTTATTTTATTTAGTGGATGATGTAAGATGATGAGAGGAGCTATGGTCTTGTCCAAGGGTATTCATATTAGCACCTTGAACAAGATGGGTGCATGCATTATTCAATGCAATAGTTTTTTTCATACACCAAAGAAGAGACCTTTGGATTCTTCATCCTCATCATCAGATCATGTGGAGAAGAAGTCTATTGCAACCACATCTAATGGTCTTACATTTTGGGTACCTAAGGATGCTCATTCCTTGGAAATGAAGCTTCCTATGGAGAAGAAAATTCTATGGCACCAATGACTTGGGCACATTGGTGAGAAGGTTCTTAGAACTTTAAAAATAAGAGCCTTGTTGAAGGACTTGATGATTACAATATCGAGTTCAACTTTTTTGAACATTGTGTTTCTTTTTACTCTAGTTCTCATAAGTCTTTTGGGGTTTTGGACTATTTTCTTGTGATGTGTTTGGCCCTGTGAATGTTCCTTCATTTTTAGAATACGTATCTTTTTTCTTTCATAGATGATTACAGTTGAAGGAACTATTTTATCTCGTTAGAAGTAAAGCTGAAGTCTTTAGTCAGTTTAAGGAGTTAAAAGACTTGGTAGAAAATTAGACTAGTAGAAAGATTAAATGTTTGAGAACCAACAATGGTGGTGAGTTTTGTTTGGAAATTCTTCACAAGTTCTATAAAGAGCATGGGATTGAGAGACATAATACAAATCCATACACCACACAACAAATATATATTTTTAAAGAGGATGAACAAGACATTGATGAAGAGGGCTAGGAGTATGTTGAATGGTTTTGTCCTTGAGCTTCTTGGGGTGATCTCACAATAGTGGTTACAATTTTTGGCCAAACTGGCCACTGAAATATTTTTTTTAACTAAATATTTACTTTCGGGCACCTATAGTGGCTAAACCGTGAGGAATTTGAAGATGATGTAAACTAGAGTTTCGTGAAATTTTGTCTATAGATTATAAAAAAAAATATTCAAATTTTTTGGAATCATATTGCACTTCTGTTTCCATCTCCCTCGAAAACTAGTTTTTTTCAGAAAACATTATTTTAAGAAAGTGACACTCACCATATAACGCGTGACTTCTTTTCCATGAAGGATAAAATTCTAATTCTTTCGAAATTAGATCCGTAACTCCGATATCTAGTGCTTCCACTTGGTTAGTAGATTTTTATTGAATATTTTTTCTTTAATCAAGTTTTGAAGTCAAACCAATTATAAATCAGACATAGCTCGATTGTATAATGTAACTTTTTTTGTATATATTGAAATTCAATTTTTTTCTTTGTTGGATCAAGGACTTCAATATCTAGTGCACTCATATTTTTCAATTTTTTTGATAATATATTATTTTTCCACATGTGTAGAACAGAGAGCTTGATTTTTGGTGAAAAACCTACATTCACAAGAAATAAAAACTAAATACAATAATAAAATTAAATTTATTTAAAATTATACTTTTTGGGAAGCTTATAATAAGGAATACATACTTAAAAAAGATAAATTTTAAATGAATTCATTTGATCCCCCAAAAGGTAAATCAAAAGTGGTTTTTTATCAGCATTGTGATAGGTGTAGAGGAGACTTCGTTATAGGTATGGTTTAAAACTAGTGAGGTTATATCCAAGGGGGTTTGATTTAAGGTAGTTTGATCAAACCCTCCTCAATTGGAATGCTTTAAATGGAAATTTTTAAGGCTTAAATCATTATATTTTCTAAAAATATGTGATTTCAGCAAAAATCAGATCCTCCCAAAAATTGTAAACCAGTTTTATGGGATCACCACTAAATTTTTGGGTTGAAGTGGTAGCCACTACATGTTATTTGATCAATAGATCTCCTACATTGATGCTTGTTGAAAAGAAACCCATGGAGGCATGGTCTAGTAAAAATCCTTCATTAAGACATTTGAGAGTACTTATTTATTTGTGAAGGTTGTGCTCATGTTTTGATTGAGAAGAGGTCTAAGTTGGAGAGCAAGGTAGTTAAATGTATCTTCATCGGCTATGGTGTCGGTATGAAGTGGTACAAGATCTAGGATCCAAAGGCTTGTAAGTTTCTCTAGAGAAGAAGTGTAATTTTAAGAGACATGAAACCTTCCATTATTGAGTTGTAGCTAGAGAAAGAGGAGAAATAGAAGAAGGAAGTAGTTCATATACCACCTACTCTGATGAAAGGTGAACTATGCACTCTTGTTGAACCTAATGATGATGAGATCTTGAGAAGCTCTCGAATTTATGAAGAAGAAGAAGATGAATAAAAATAATAAAAACCTCAAACTCAATAATTAAGGAGGTTTACATGAGTTAGGTGGTAACTAGAAAGGTTTGGTTATTCATTATTGGATTCTAGTTGCATTTTTTCTTTGATTTCTAACACTAATGAGCCTAAGAATATTAGAGAGGCTATGGGTACAAGTGATGAAAATTCCTTGATGAAATCCAAGGATGAAGAGATGGCTACATTGAAGAAAAATAAGACTTGGGATTTGGTACCCTTGCTTTATGGATGTAAACCCGTTGGTTGTAAGTGGGTGTTCAAGAAGAATTGTGGTCCTGATAGTAGTATTGAGAAGCATAAGGCAAGGTTGAATGCCAAGGGGTATTCTTCGCTTGAGGGAATTGACTACGGTGAGATATTCTCTCATGTTGTGAAGTTAACATCTATTTGGTTCCTATTATCACTTACAACAATGTATAACCTAGAAGTGGAATAGATGGATGTGAAGACAACATTCCTTCATGGTGACTAGGAGAAAGAGATTTACATGTTACAACTAGAGAACTTAATTGTGAAAGGTAAATAAAATATGGTTTACAAACTCAAGAAGTCTTCTTATAGTTTGAAATAGTCTCCTAGAATGTGGTACCAGAAGTTCAATACTTATGCATTGTCATTGGGACTTCTAACATCTAAATATGACCATTGTGTATATTATCATTTTGATAATGGTAACATCCTCATTGTTGTTTTATACATAGATGATATGTTGTTTATTGGGAATGGTAATATTATGATTTTAGATTTAAAGCCTCAGTTGTCAAAACAATTTGTGATGAAAGATCTGGGTGTAGCTACGTATATTCTAAGGATGGAGATCAGGAGAGACAAAGCTAACAAAAATCATTGGTTAAGCCAAAGAAAGTATGTGAACTAAATGTTGGAGAGATTCAACATGGTAGATTATAGATAGTTAGTTGTTCTTATGATATAGGGGATGAAGCTTTCTATGAATGATTGCCCAAAATCTCCTATTAATATGGAGGACATGAATAGAGTACATTATTGTTGGGAATAGGATGCCATTTAATTGAAATCCTAAATATATTTCATGTATCTCCTAGGTCCTTGGAAAGTGTTCCCCAACACTAGGGTTCGAAAGAGATTAAATTCAAATGAAATGAACATGTAAATTGACATTTGTAATTATTCCTATATGATAGAAACATGTGGGGATGCCCAAAAAGAGCTCCTACAAAATAGGAGCACTTGGGGTGCACACATGTAAGGTGGAACCCACCATGCTTGAGTTAACTATTTGGAGGATTGATAACACTTCAGTAATGCATGTAAAGATCCTACAAATTAGGGATTGATATTTATATGACTGGAGTTCAGTTCGGTTCAGTTATGGTTCAATTATGTTTAGTTGCATGTAGTTATTTTGAGTTGAATGCTAGTTGACTTCAGTTGACTTGAGTTGTATGACTAATGACTTTAGTTGCATGACTAATAATAGGTGGATACTTTGAGTTAAAAGGGGATGATCAATCATGCATAATGTTTGCATGAATTGGTGGAGAGATATGTTTCAATTAACTAAGATTGACTTGGACCCACCTTGGGCGTCCAAGTTGGCATCTTTGAGTTAACACCTTTTGCATGAGAAGATATTTACAAGGCTCAATTAGGTGGGCCCATTCTTGGGTGCCAACTTTGAGGTGATTCTTGCAAGATATTTTCTTGACCAACGTTCAGTTAAGTGTTCTTGGGGTGCCTAAATTGAGGAAGACTTTGGTTTGATCACAAATTATATTGTGGAACTCTACTTGCACAATCTAGGAATAAATTTTTGTGAGGAGCTCTATGCTCTTGTAATTGACAACTCTTATGAGTTTGCATGCTCATTAATTTTCTATTAATTGGAGCAAGTTGAAGAGAGTTCTACAAGAGTTTTTTGTAGGTTGTGAAGAAGGATTGTTGAAGGAAAGGAAGCATATCAATCAAGGATTGATATAGTATTATTGTAATCTTGTTCTAAGGTTAAATAATAACAGCACTATTGATTCTAGTGGATTTTTTCCTCAAAGGGTTTTTCCTCATATATTTTGTGTCACTTCTATCTTCTTGGCTCATTCTTCTACAATCTTTTATCTCTTTCTACAATTGGTAAAATTGATCTAAATAGATAATCATACACAAATAATTGTAAAAAATAACACTTAATTAGATCTATTGTCTCATAGTTTTACAAGTTTTAAGCTACAATTTCACCTTCATTTTCAACATTTGATATCAGAGCTAATGGTTGGTTAGAGTTTGGGATGCCTTTCTCTTAAAATTTTGAAGGTTTTTTGGCTGTAGTGGGAGCATTTACTATTGTGTTATTGCAGATTTGTAAAAGAAGTGTGTTACAATGATTTCTAATTCTCATCTATATATTGAGATATTAAATGGATCTAGTTATGAGATGTGGAAACTAAAAATGGAGGATCTCCTTAAAGAAAGAGATCAGTGGTTAGTTATTTTTAATGAGACAAAGCCATCTACAATGATGTTAGATGAGGATTGGGCTAAGCTTGATAAGAAGGAAAGAGGAACCATAAGATTATGTCTTGTTGGTGTTGTTCTCTTTAATATCAATTGAAACTACAACATATAAACTATGGAAGAGGACAGGTGATATCTAACAAACCAATAGTCTTACTAATAAGTTGTATCTGAAAAGATAGTTATATTCTTTAAAGATGAAAGATGGTGATTATGTTGCACACCATTTACATTCTTTTAATTTGATTCTAATTACGTTAGCATTTGTAGATGTAAAGCTACAAGATGAAGATAAATGCATTTTGTTACTTTGATCTTTACCAGAGTCTTGGAAAAATATAATTGTTGCTATCAGTGGTAGAGTTGTAGATCTTAAGATGGACAATATAATTCCTACTCTCCTATTAGAGGAGATGAGGAGGAAGTCTAAAACATGATCCCAAGATGCCTTGTTTGTAAGAGGTAGGCCTAAGGAAAAGGAACCTAAGGGAGACAAGAAAGGAAAGGGAAAGTCCAAAGGATGGTCTAAAACCCCTACTAAGAGTAAGGTAAAGTGTTGGAATTGTGGGAAACCTAGACATGTAAAGAAGGATTGTAAGAACAAGAGAAAGAGTTCTAATGCTTCTATAGAGAAATCCTCAAATGATAGTAATGATGCATTGGTCATTTCATCTAATATTGTTAGTGATAACTCTTGGATTATTAATTTAGGTTGCTCCTATCATATGACTCCTAACAAGGAGTGGTTCACTAAGTATACTACATATGATGGAGGGAATGTCTTATTTGGAGATAATAGCACAACAAAGGTTGTGGGAAAAGGAGAGGTAAAGTTGGGTTTCAGTGATGGTAGGGTTAAGACCCTTAATGATGTTTTACATATTCCAATACTTTCTAGAAATCTACTTTTTGTATCTAAGTTCAATGATTTTGGAATGCGTGTGACATTTGACAAAGGTGGTTGCAGATTGGTGAAAGGGAATATGGTGGTTGCTAAAGGATATTGGATTGGGACTTTGTTTAAGCTTAATACCTCCAGTTTGAATAAATCATCCAATGTAACTGAAGCTAAAAATACATGTATGTTGTGGCACCATAGATTGGGCCACATTGGTGAAAATTTTCTTAGGACCATTCTTAATAAGAAATTGGTAGATGGTAGTCATGATTTTAATATTGGAAAAAATGATTTTTGTGGGAATTGTCTGTTTGGAAAGCAATCTAGATCTTCATTTCCTAATGGAACAAATAATGCTAAAATATTATTAGAGATTATTCATTTGGATGTTATGGGTCTTGTGGATATTGACTCTACTGGAACATCTAGATATTATGTCACATTTATTGATGATGTCTCAAGATACACTTGGATCTATTTTATGCATGAAAATTTTAATTTGTTTAATAAGTAAATAAAGAATTTAAGGCTTTGGTTGAGAAATAATTAGATCATAAGATAAAAGTGTTGAGATCAAATAATGGTGGTGAATATTGTTCTAAGGAATTTGATGATTATTGTAAGCATGCAAGAATTGTGAGAAAGAAAACTACTCTATATACACCTCAACAAAATGGAGTAGCAAAAAGGATGAACCGAACCTTAATAAAAAGAGCTAGGAGTATGTTAAGTAGTGCTAAGGTAGATCAGTTCCTTTGGGCCAAGGCTATAAGTAGTTCTTGTTATTTAATCAATAGATCTCCTAGTTCATCTATTGAAGATAAAACCCCTTATGAAATGTGGCTAGGTAGGAAACCTAGTGTTGCACATTTCAGGATCTTTGGTTGTGAGGATTTTGTTCATGTACATAAAGAAAAGCGGTCTAAGTTGGATCCAAAAACACATAAATGCATATTCATAGATTATGGTGAAAATGTAAAATGTTACAAGCTTTGGAATCCTCTAACCCAAAAAATTACTTTATCTAGAGATGTCATTTTCAAGGAATTTAGATCTTATTTAGGAGAACAACCGAAGGATAAGGATACTTCTTGAATAGTGCATTTTGAGATAAATACTGAGAAGCATGAAGATGCACATGTTGAAGAAAAATTGGATGGATTGGATGAGGAGAGTTCACAGAGTTCTTCTAAGATAGATGGTCATGATGAGCATATTGAAAAAAAAGAAGAACCTCCTTTGAGAAGATCCACAAGACAACAAAATCCCATTGACAGGTATAGCCCACCTGATTTTCGTTGTATATTTGCTCTGATGAGTACTAATGATGAACTTAGATCTTACATGGAAGCTTTTTCTTCAGATGAGAACAAGATTTTATCACAAGATATGCATGAGGAAATGGTTTCCTTGGATACTTGTGACACATGGGATCTTGAGAGTTTTCCCAAAGGAAGAAAGGACATTGTTTGTAAATGGATCTTTAAAAAGAAAATTGGAGCAAATGGTAACCTCAAAAGGTACAAGGCTAGATTAGTAGCCAAGGGCTACTCCCAAAGAGAGGGAATTGACTTTAATGAAATCTTCTATCTAGTTGTTAAATTAACTTTTATTAGATTCTTTTTATCTATTGATATTGCTTATGAATTTTGAGATAGAGCAAATGGATGTCAAAATTTCTTTCTTACATGGGAATCTTGATGAGGAGATTTATATGAGGCAGCTAGATGGTTTTGTTGTAAAAGGAAAATAAGAATTGGTTTGTAGGTTAAAGAGATCTTTATATGGATTGGAATAGTCACCAAGAATGTGGTACTAGAAGTTTGATGCTTTTGCATTAAAATTTGGTTATGTTAGGAGTGAGGAAGATCATTGTGTTTACATAAAATTTATTGATGGTCAACTTTTAATTATTATCTTGTATGTTGATGACATGTTCTGTATTGGTAACAACAAGGTAATGATCAAAGAATTGAAAGCACAACTCTATAGCACATTTGAGATGAAAGATCTAGGGGCTGAAAAATATATCCATGGTATGGAGATCAACAGAGATAGAGGTAACAAAAAAAATTTCTTCAGTCAAAGCAACTATGTTGATACTATTTTCAAATAGTTTAACATGTAGGATAGTAATCCAATTAATATTCCTCTACCAGTTGGCATAAATTTAAGTTTAGATATGAGTCCTAAATCTGAATTTTATCATGAGGAAATGTTTAAAATTCCATATGCTAATACAGTTGGTAGTTTGATGTATCCAATGGTCTATACAAGACCAGATATAGCCCAAGCAATGGGAGTTCTAAGTAGGTTTATGTATAACCCTAGTAAAGAACATTGGATTTATGTTAAGAGGGTGTTTAGATATTTATGAGGTACTTCTAATTACTATTTTTTTTATCATGGTGCTAATCATATTGATATTATGCACAAATCATTGGACATACATGGTTTTGTTGATTCGAATTGGGGAGGAGACCTAGATAGTGGGAAGTCGACAAGTGGCTATGTGTTTACTTTTTTTGGAGCTGCGATTAGTTGAATGAGTAAGAGGTGGCCCACGGTTGCTTTTTCCACTATAGAAGCAGAGTACATGGCTGCTACACATGCCTCTAAAGAGGCAGTTTGGTTACAAAGACTTGGGAAAGGTATTGGTTTTAATTACAAGAAAATTAGACTTTAATGTGATAGTCAGAGTGTTATTTTTTTAGCCAAAAATACTATGTATCATTATCGTACTAAGCATGTTGATGTTCAGTATCACTTTATGTGAGAAATGGTTGAGAGTGGGAAGGTATTGATCGAGAAAGTTGACAATTTGATCAATGTTGCAAATTATCTTACAAAACCAGTTACTACAGATAAGTTCTCTTGGTGCAAGAAGGCCATTGGCATTGAGTCTTATACTTGATTTATAAAAATGATTCCTTGTTTAGAATACTTGGAATGTATAATCTCAAGTGAGAGAATGTTGGGAATAGGATGTCATTTAATTGCAATCCTAAACATATTTCATGTATCTCCTAAGTCCTTGGAAAGTGTTCCCCAACACTTAGATTAGAAAGAGATTAAATTTGAGTGAAATGAACATGTAAATTGACATTTGTAATTATTCCTAAATGATAGGAACATGTGGGGATTCCCAAGAAGATCTCTTAAAAAATAGGAGCACATGGGGCACCCACATTGAAGGTGGAACCCACCTTGCTTAAGTTAATTGTTTGGAGGATTGATAACACTTTAGTAATGCATGTAAAGATCCTATAAATAAGGGATTGATGTTTACATGAGTGGAGTTTAGTTTAGTTTAGTTTAGTTCAATTTAGTTCAATTCAGTTTAGTTCAGTTTCAATTAAGTTCAATTCAATTCAGTTCAATTTAGTTCAGTTATGGTTCAGTTATCTTCAGTTGCATGTAGTTAGTTTGAGTTGAATGCTAGTTGACTTCAGTTGACTTGAGTTGCATGATAGATAATAGATGGATACTTTCAGTTAAGTGGGTATGATCAATCATGCATAATGTTTGCATGAATTGGTGGAGAGATATGCTTCAGTTAACTAAGATTGACTTGGACCCACCTTGGGCGCCCAAGTTGGCATCTTTGAGTTAACACCTTTTGCACGAAAAGATATTTACAAGGCTCAATTAAGTGGACCCATTATTGGGTGTCAACTTTGAGGTGATGCTTGCAAGATATTTTCTCGACCAACATTCATTTAAGTGTTTAGTTTGGGGTTCCTAAATTGGGGAAAACTTTGGTTTGATCATAGATTACATTGTGGAACTCTGCTTGCACAATCTAGGCATAGATTTTTGTGAGGATATTTATTCTCTTGTAATTGACAACTCTTATGAGTTTACATTCTCATTAATTTTATATTAATTGCAGCAAGTTGAAGAGAGTTCTATGAGAGTTTTTTGCAGTTTGTGAAGAAGGATTGTTGAAGGCAAGGAAGCATATCAATCAAGGATTGATACAATATTATTGTAATCTTGTTCTAAGGTCAAATAACACAAGAACTATTGATTCTGGTGGAGTTTTTTCCCAAAAGGGTTTCTCCACATATAGGTTGTGTCACTTCTATCTTCTTGTCTCATTCTTCTACAATCTTTTGTCTCTTTCTACAATTGGTAAAATTGATCTAAACAAATAATAATACACAAATAATTATAACAAAGAACATTTAATTAGATGTACAGTCTCATAGTTTTACAAGTTTTAAGCTACAATTTCACCTTCATTTTCAACAATTATGTGAGTTATGTCAACATTATTCTATGTTCTATATGATGCTAGAAATTATCCAAGTAGTAGAAGTCCTTAGTGTATTTATGGCTAGTCCTGGATAGGTACACTACAATGCAGTTAAGAGAGTGTTTAGGTACTTATGGGGTACTTCCAATTATGCCTTATGTTTTCATGGTTATCCTAATAGTCCTCAAAATTCAGTGAGTATTCATGGATATGTAGACTCAGATTGGGTAGGTGACACTGACAGTAGAAGATCCACTAGTGGTTACTTGTTCACAATGTTTGGTGTTGCTATCAATTGGATGATTAAGTGGTAGGTTGTAGCTTCTTTTTCCATGATAGAAAAAAATTACATAGCCTCTAATCATGCTTGTAGGAAATCCATTTGGCTTAAGAGATTGTGTTCAAATATTGGTCTAGATGCAAGACACGTCACTATTTGTTGTGATAGCAAGAGTGCCATTTTATTAGAAAACAATCCTACATTCAATGCCAAAACAAAGCATTTTGATGTACAATTTTTTTTTGTGATATGGTAGAAGATGGAAAGGACAATTTGGATAAGGTTAACACTTTGTTGAATGTATCATATGCACTAATGAAACCAATGAGCATAGAGAATTTTAGATGGTGTTCCATTTCCATTGGCCTTGGGGCCCAGAGCAGTTTATTTCATATGAATCTTGTAGGCCTTCGACAAGTAGGAGAATGTTGGGATTAGGGTGTCTCAACCTTAGAGTCCTACCATTTTATTTTATTATTTTATGTATTTATTTATTTAATAATATTAATTATACCTACCAAATATGTAGTCACTTTGTAGGACTTACCTAAGATGTGGCATCCTACATGAAAAGTGACATGTAAATGTTGTAAGCTACATTTTTGGAGGTAGGAATCCACTTTGGATGGCCTATATTATAGGCTATAGTGGTGGAAATTTTTTATAAGCTTCTATGTCATGCACTATGATAGATTATAACACTTGCTATGACAATCTATAAAAGATTACGAAAATTTGCTATAATAGGATATGATAGCTAAAAGAGTCATCCATGATAGTTTCCAATGTAAATTTTAAAAATCAGGATATAATTATTGGGGTGCCTAAGTTTACATGTTGCAGCTACATGTGTAGTGGTGCTTTCATTTCAAGTGGAGGCTAATTTTGGGGAGGCGAGTGTTGATTTTGGAAGATTGCTTAATTAATGAGTTTTGACTATGAAAACATGTCCTAATAGACTGAAGTTCACACCTTGGGCATTGGAATTGGTTTTGGAAAGTTTTTGGCACCTTGCTTCATGTTTTAGCATTATAGATACTTGCAGTGTTAGTGCACTTTGGAGATGACAAGTTGAAGTCTTCTTGCATACCGTTATGCTACTAAAATTTATCTAAATTCTCAATGTAGTATGAAGAATCTTGATAATTGATCTGATATTGTACTTTAAATATTATGTTGCTACTAATACAATATTAGCTATGTAATTTGGAGTGTGGGGTTTTACCTGAAAGGGTTTTCTCATGTAAAAACTATGTTATGGTTTACATTTTTGTTTATGTTGCTTAAGTTTTGAATGTGTATCTTCTAATTTTGTAACTGTTAAAGGTGTTAAAAGAAAATTTTGCAACTCTCCCCTACTTAGATTAGTGTAGGAAGCTACTTCCGCTTACCCAGCTTCCTTTCAATTTTGAGGCACGACTTCAAATTGATCATTATGAGTTAATGAATATTAACCTTCATATTGGATAAGCAAAATCTAATTATCATGAAGAGCCATTTATAAATGTGTGAAAGAGGGATATTTCATCAATATTAGTTTATCTTTAATGTTAGATTGTAATTTTCTAATGAACACCCTTTGAATTTCAAAACCTAGAAGATTATAAGAGATTTTTGAATAAAGAGATTGATATATTAATATAAAAATAGTTACTTTCTCCTTAGGTCCTTACTTTCAATGGACTAAGTTAGTTAGTGTGACTTGAGATCCAATGTTCTCTTGAAAGTGTTGAAGGAAATCATTAATAACTTGTGTAAATGAGGTAATTGAGTTATTTGGAAATGATAAAAACCATTCACAGGCCATATATTTCAATGATCTAGGAAGTATTTTCGCTAGGAGAGCATCTTAAAATATGAAGTCACTTCATAAGGTGGTCAAGGCTGACATATGGTTGTTGGGATCTTCTTTGCTAGTGTATTATTTGAAGCAAGGTATCTAAATGTTTTGTGGAATGGGCGTATTTAGGATAAAAATATAACAATGGGGTATGTGTGAGATATGTGGGTGGGTTTGCATTGATTTGTTTTTTATTCATATTTGCAATTTAATATTAAAGAAAAGACATGTTTTGCAAAAGATGGTTTATTATCCAATCATTTTGTGACATGATTTTAATGGTTGGAAGGTTTTTTTTTAGAGGTTAATAAGCGGTGAGGTGAATGGAGGTATGGTGGATGAAGGGATGAAGATATATGAATTATCACAAGAGAAGCCTAAGCTAGAGTTAATTCAATTTCTATATTTCATAGTGGATGCGACAAATGGAGGAGTGAAAGTAGGAATAAAAGGTATTGTTGTTAGAGAGGAAACTGGCCTTCCTTTTTTTTGATAATTTTTACGAGCTTGATCATAACTATGTAATGTAGGGATATTCACATCTACTATATGAGCTAGACTATGAAACATTTCTATTCCTTGTGAGTCATTGATTAGT
The DNA here is from genome assembly GCA_007258455.2 of Sequoia sempervirens. Taxonomy (NCBI): domain Eukaryota; kingdom Viridiplantae; phylum Streptophyta; class Pinopsida; order Cupressales; family Cupressaceae; genus Sequoia; species Sequoia sempervirens. Next base: position 139,253,018 of record VDFB02252616.1, read on the forward strand.
TTCCTAAGGTTAGCCACTAAGGGAACTATTAAATTGTCAATGATCTAGTGCTTAAGTATTTTTGAAGTCTCTCTAAATCTTTGTCCAATTTTTTGAGCTTATCTTCAAGGACATGAAAAACATCATCCTCCAAGTCCACATGAATATTAGGTAATGAAGAGGACATAGGTAATGTCAGAGTAGGAAAAGAATTAAAGTTGGATTGTGTCAATGTAACTCCATGGGTGAAAGAGTTATGGGACTCATGCTCAATAATGGATGTAATTACAAAATTTAAAGTAATAAGTCTATAACTATGTCTCCAGGGGTATTAGATATGGGACACTAGGTTGTGAAACTCATAAACTTTGTATTATTTTTAGGATACTTGAGTGCTCATATATTGAAGAGAAACATAGATAACAATTACGAAAATTGAAACAAATTTTAGATATAAATAGATCTAGATAAGGGTGATAGAGACAAAACTATGACTAAAATTTAAACAAAAACTATATTCACATCTTATATGAGCTAGACTATAAAAACCTAATTTTCTATGTGAAGCACACACATGAATTCAATTTTTGTTTTAAAAAATGTGATATCAATGATAATTTCTAGAATTTAAAATGTTGAAAGTAATGAATTTATCTTGAAAATGTAAAAATAATACTTTTGAAATTTCGAAATGACAAATAATATACAAATTTTTACATTTTTCCAATGTCTTTCCTAAAATTTGTATGCTCCCTCACTAATGAAGACAACCAAAGATTGCACTTAGATTTTAAAACAAAAGTGATGTGATTTTAGAAGATTAACAAATGTAAAAACTGTCAATTTCACCAAAATGAGATGGGGAAAAGGTTATCTAGAGTCTAAATCACACCTTAGCCCATCTAACATTTAGGGACAAAAAAATGATCATAAAAGACCACTTGACTACTATCTTCAATGGAAGAGACAAAATGGTTGATTAGGGGTTTGGTACCATTTTGTGGTAGTTGGGTTGGATCTAGTTTAGAAGTGATGTGTGTGATGTAGTAGTGAACTAGGCTAATGATGCACCTACATTGAACTGATAGAATTATAAAAAACTATAGAAGTGAAGCACAAGAAAAATTATAAAAAAATTAGTGTGAAAGGTTAGAGGAACATTGCATTTAAATTTGGATAGAAACTAATGAGTTAGGGATGTGGGAAGCCTAGACTAGAAATGCTTCTTTTTCAGATCTCTAAATAGATCTCAATAGGTTACAAGGTTCTTCATTCTAGGTTTCAAAATTTGAAACTTTGTGTGTTAATAAATAATTCACCTTGCCTAATTTTTTTGAAATAGGATGCTTGAATTCTTGATCTTTTCATTAGGACTTGAATCTCCTTCCAAATTTTCTTTAGATATGTCACTAGCACACAAGAAAGAAGAGGCATGGTTGTCCCATATAAGGGATCACTTAAGTCAAAACCTATTTTGGTGTTCCTACCTCCACAGAAAATATGATGATGTAAAGAGTGCTTACCCTCAATTGATCAAAGGAAAAATGTATGAAACAGGTAATAAATTGACAAATATAGTAACCTACAAATTTTGATTTTAGCTCCATGATGGACTAAATTCATGATACACATCTCATGTAAGCAAAAATGGTTTGATTGAAGGTCCTACAAGTGTTACTACTCACAAAAAAATGATCACAAAAACATGAACAATCTTACTCATAAACGTGATGCATTTCTAACATAGTGCTTGACTGAAGGGTATGTGCAGGATCATCATGGAAAAATAGGCCCTTAAGTGGAAAAAAAATTAGAAAAATTAGAGTTAGGAAACTTGAAGTAAAACTTTGAATAAGTTATCTATATTATTTAAAAAATATGTAAAAATAGAATTTGTATCAAATTGAATGTATTTTCTAAACTACTAGGCTTATTTTAAAAGAAAAAAATCTATTTGGTGAAAATTTGAAATTTCAATACAATAGTACTTAATTTTAGGGAAAAAATAAGAAGTAGGTGTCTATCTAACCACCCTAACCACAATAAAATGATAATATTTTTTTATAATATTTTAGATATAAGTAGAGGACTCATCTCCGATGTGATGCATATTTTTTTGTAATTTTTTCCAAGTAAATAATTAATTATGAATTTTTATTACAAATTTTAAAAAATATAAAAATTCTTATGTCTAACCACCTTAACTTGGTCAAAAGCATGAAATTCAATATATTTTGAAAGCTTTTTTGAATCCTATATTGACTTTAGTTGAAATAGCAAAGTAAAGCATAATTTATATTGGTGGAAAGTTGAGAATCTCCTTTAAAACCCTTTTCGTTTCATCAATTTTGGGTAAAAAAAGTCGTCAGCTACATACCCTACACATACCCATCATGATCTTGCACATACCCTGAAATAATATTGTAATAATACTATTAATTATAAACTTGACTACTTTTTAGGATACTCAATTAGAATTCAAATTGTAATCTAGTTTCAAATGGTGAAAAATTCTTTTAAATGTAGAATATTGGTCACAAATAATTTTCGGTGGAAAACCCATCAACATTGAAACATGTGAGAAGTTGGACACCAATTTAACACATTCTCCATACTTAATCAAATTTCATACTTCATCAAGTCCTTGTGGGGACTTGGCCTTCATTTGCAATGACATGAGGACCATCATCAACTACACCTTTAATTCACTGTAGAAAATCGAGGTGGATGGGTCCACATTATAGTGATATGATAGATAACTGGATTGTGGGAAAATAAAAGACAACTAGATAAAATTTTGTAGAGGAATAAAATTTCGTAATTAGCTAGACTAAGTTAAAACTTGGCAATGACTATGAACTCATTAAATTCAACTTGTAACTTAACCAACTTTGAAATGTAAGAACCCATTTGGCTTCTAAACAAGATGATCCTAATATTTTACCATGAAACCTCACAAATTGAAACATTTACTCACCTTCCACTTGGCCTATCTCATTGGTTGCTTTATGGATATTTTTTCTCATCTCATTGGTAATAAGGAATACAAAATTTATATTAAGAATCTTGATAAAATCTATAAAAATAAACTTCCTATATTCCCAAAGAAACATTAATATTTATAGGTTTGAAGTTTGTCAACCCTATAGAAGTAATTGGTAGAAGTTAATGGATAGATGAATGAAGAGCTACTAGTGATTCAAGGAAAGAGATGGATCAATTGAGAAAAGAATCAACTCTTAATTATGAGGGAAAAAATGGTGGAAAATAGTCATGAATGAATTAATTATGCATCTCCCAAACATAATAGGGTCACTTATTTTAGGGGTCAATGTCACCTCTTTTTTCAAGGAAAGTCACTCAAGTGACCCTAGAACTTAAGGTGGGTTACTCAAGCAACTCTATAGTATCAAAGAGAAAACCTTTACTTGAAGTTCTACAAAAGGTTCTTAGTGTTATGAAAGTATAGGTAGAACATAGTTTAGAGGCTAAATAAGATGGATAAGAGCCTAGAAGAGGAAACAAAATTATCATCAATTGTATAATATTGAAATATTTTGTAATTCATTCCACATGGGTAATGATCTACTTTTCAAATCATCATCAAACTACCATGTCATCCTATGCAATTTTTAGTCATTAACAAACATAAATGTAAATTTTAACCCAAGGGTCCTATTATAAACTAGACAAATGGGACACCTTCATAAATTATATCAACTATACTCTAGAACAATAGCTTCTATCAACAGAAAAATGGGGAAACTTTTTTAGTCTTTGACTGATAACTTAAGGTTTAAAAATTATTATTTTCCTTTTGTTTACATACAAAATATACATACATGGATCAAGGTAGTCATATTTACGTATAAAGCTCTATCTTCTTTTCAAACCTTTATTAACAATAAATTTATTCTCCCCATAAAATTTTATAAATATTAATTGATATTTTCCATAAATGTAGTATTTTCTTCTTATTGTACTCTTAGGATGTTAAATGTTAAAAATGTGACATGTTTAAGCTTGGTAATTTGTTAGCATTGAGGCCAAAATATCACTATTACATTAATTATTCCTCGAAAAGATCAAGATCTATAGACTAGATGGTTAGTAAGCTATTGAGGGAATCATTCCCTAAAAAATATTTAGTATTTTTGTTACATTACATGAAGGATATAATAACTCATGGGGAATTATATATAAAATTATTTTCTTTTTCTTCTTTATTTATCTAATATCTCATACTACTATAAGGTTAATAGGTTGGGATCAATAGAAATACATCATTTGTGCTACTTTATTATTTCTATATGAAAATATTTCTAGGGAGAACATTTTTGTTTGGTCTAAGAGACAAATGAAAATTAATATTACCATCGAGGGCACCCACCATATGGAAATTTTGATTAATATTAGGGAGATACCAACAAATCATTGAGTTCTCCATAGAATCTCACTAGCTAGAAGCATAGAGGCGCCAAAAAAAAATATATCAAACAAAAAATATCATGAGCCACTAAATGAATGTGATTAAATGGTGTGTGGAAACCAATCACTGCTAGTGAATCAATAATTTCCCCTTACAAAATCTAGAACTATAAGTTATAGTAATGATTTATTGCAAGAATTAAGGTGTTGTCATTAATGTCAACTGGTTTTTGTTGTCATTGATGTCATTGTTGCAAGTTATTGGTTTTCTATGTCAAAGATATTGAGGAAACTATAATGGAAAGGTTGTAGGTATTCAATGGTTGCTCTGGGATTTTCTCTAGGATTTTCTCCTATGTTCATTTCATTCAAATATGTTGATCATGGTTGTTGAAAGCTACTATATCCAAATTTTTGGCTTCTAGATCCTTGCACAATTCAAGTTATGTTCACTAGTTGTGAACTGTACTTTTTTAGGGTTTCTAGCTAAGGTCTGGGAGAAATGCAATTGCTTCATATTTCTTCTTGGATGAATCTTATGACTTGTAATTCTAGATTTAAGTTGTTATGGTCATGTTGAGGATGATTTTTTTGTCTAGGAAGAATGGATCATGTTAATGGTTTTGTGTGCTTAATTGTTCTATGTCTTTTAAACTAATTTGGTTGACCTTGTGTTAAACACTACTTTTGAAGATTGTGAAGAATGTTGGGACATATTTGGGTCTTCATCAAAAATGTTTCTAGGTCACCCTCATTCTAATTCCACCCTAGAATGCTTTAGCGATGACCAAATTTGAATTTGAATGATGTATGGTCAACTTTGGATATATTTCAAAGTTGAATATGGTATAAATATGGGATGAGATAGCGGTGAAAGGTATGCAAAGAAATAGATCAAGATAGATGTGAAATAGATGTGATTCTATGTGTATATGATATGACTTTGGAAAATCACTGTGAAGCCTAATTGATGATTTTCCAAATGTAGTGATCTAAAGGTGTACTCTATCATTCTTACATGTATGCAAGTGGTTGAGTGAATCATGGTGGAAATATCTATTGCATTGGGATTTTCTTCTTTGTGTAACATATCTCTTCTATATTCTTTGTATCTATGTGGCAATGAGACCTCTAGGTGGTTAACCCTTGTTGGATGGTGAGTCCTGATCCCAATAGAGAGTATTTTTGGCAGCCAGCCTTTGTAATTGGTTTTAATATTCTTTATATTATGAGCCAATTCTCATTGTGGTTTTTTCCTTATTGGGTTTTTCACATAAATCTAGTGTTACTATGTATGTGTGATGTTTTTTTAGTTTATTCCTTTGCATTTAATGTTTAATCATTTTAGCAGAGTAAAGATTTGTGATTGATAAATTTTTTTATGGAAGTTTGTAAAGGTTAAAATTTGTCACAACTAATTCACCCACCACTCTTTGTTTTCTTGTTCAACAATTGGTATCAGAGCTTAGTTCCTTGGAGAGAAGCTTAATCGCTTAAGGAAGGTTTAGTATGGAAGGAAAGATCACTTTTGAGTATCAAAAGTTTGTTGGAACTAATTATGCTATCTCAAAAATATTGATGGGAGAATACCTAGAGTATTTTGGATATGATGTGGAGAAATCCTACACAACTCCTTACACTCCTCCTGCTAATGGTCCAAGTACAGCTGATGAAATCAAGGCACGTGAAGCAAACAATAAGGAAAAGTTAATTTTGAAGAATAGTCTTGCACACTCTAAGTTGATTAAAGTTCAAAATCTAAAGATTGCTAAAGAAGTCTAGGATTCTTTAGAAAAGACGCACGAAGGAGATGAAAGAGTCAAAGAAGCAAAGTTTTAGAATTTGGAAAGACAGTTTGAGCTCCTGCATATATCTGAAGATGAGAACATTAAATCCTATGTACAGAGAGTAGACGAAGTGGTAGGTGGAATGTGAGGACTTGGTGCTACAAGCTGAATCCAAAATTATAAAGAAGATTCTTAGAATTCTCCTTGATGCATACAGTGAAAAGTTATCTGATATTGAAGAACATATATACCACAAGACCTACACTAAATGTTAGCTATTGGGAACTCTGACATCTTATGAAATGAGAAAGAAAATTTTGAGAAATGGATCCAAATCAGAATCTGCTTTCAAGGCTACAAGAGCTGAAGATCTAGATGAAGAGAATCTTGATGAATTAGAAGCTAATTTTGTGAGAAGAATGAGGAAGGGCTCTAACAAGTATGAAGGTATGTTACCCTTTAAATAATTTAGTTGCAGAGGAATAGGTCACAATGCTTTGAGGTGTTTGGAAAGAGCTAAGAGGAACAAACAAATATTTGAGAAAGAAAACAAAGGTAAGAAGATCAATAGAGCATATTATGTGGAGGATGCTAGTATTTCTGATGAGGAATTTGATTATGGAGATCCTATTGACAATGAATTCTTTTTCTTGGATTTAAAATATGAATCTACTTCTGCTAATTATAAAAGACAATTGAAAGAATAGCTTTTAGAGAAAGAAAAATACAAAGATGTACTATAATTTCTACCATACATGTTAAACAGGAAAATAACTATTGGGTTGTTGACAGTGGTTGTTCACATCACATGACCGGTGATAAGAGTAAGTTTTTTAAACTTGAAAAATGTTATGGAGGCTTAGTTATGTTTGGAGATGATATTGGTGCTAAGATATGTGGGATAGGTTCAGCAAGTTTTGATGCCAAGCATAATACTGATGATGTCTACTATGTTAAGGGCTTAAGGAATAATCTCTTGAGTGTTGGAAAGATGTGTAGCAAAGGATGTGATCTTGTATTTAAAGATGAGATATTTGAAATCAAGAAAGGATTTAGAATAGTGCTTTCTATAGGAAAGAAGTCTAAAGGAAATACATATCAACTTAAGGGTGTTGATGGATGTTGCTTTATGACTTAGATTAATGATAGCTGGTTGTGGCATCAAATAATGTGCCATATGAATTTTGATAACCTAGCGAGGATTAGTATAGTGCAAGCTGTGAGAGATTTACCAAAGATTACAAAGCCTATTAATGTTATTTGCAAGAATTTCTAGTTTGGGAAGCATGCAAGACACATCATATCAAAGGAACAATCTATTGTCAGACTACTAGATTTAATTCATACAAATCTCTATGGTCCTACAAGAGTAAGAAGTCTACAAGGTGAAAAGTAGTTTATACTTTTGATTGATGATTACTCTAGTTATACATTGGTTATGTTTCTTAGAGAGAAATCTGATGCATTAGATAGATTTAGGACATTCAAAGCTATGGTTGAGAATGAAGTAAATTTGAGAATAAAATGATTAAGGTCTAACAGAGGTGGTGAATTCACCTCCCATGAGTTTAATATGTTTTGTGAAGTTCATGGAATAAAAATTTAGTTAATTCTGCTTTGAGAACTCCTCAATAGAATGGAGTTGTTAAAAAGAAGAATAAGAAAAGTCAAGAAGTTGTTAGATCAATGATGACTGAAGTTGGTTTCCTAAAATTTTATTGGAGAGAAGCTATTCATACTACTATTTATGTGTTCAATCAAATTCAATCAAGAACGAACAGTACTAAGACCCCCTATGAGCTATGGTGTGGATGAATTCCTAGTGTTGAGCATTTCAAGGTATTTGGAAGCAAATTTTATATCATACAGGATGAAGAAAATTTAGGGAAGTTTAATGCTAGAAGTGATGAAGGTATTATTCAGCTTAGATATTCTACTATAATCAAAGCTTACAAATGTTTCAATAAAAGACTGAGGAAGATTGTATAAAGCACAAATTTCAAGGTTGATGAAGCAATGAAGAATTCAATTGAAGTTGATAGATATGTATATGATGAACCTGATTGCATAAGGATTGAAGTTGTGGAAGAACAGGAAAAGGATGAGCAAGAGAAGAAAAATGAAGAAGAGGAAGAAGAATCTCTGGTGGAGTCCCTAAACATGCCTAAATATGTGCAGAAAAATAATTTAGAAATTTAGATCATTGGAGATAAGACAAAAGGAGTATTGACAAGAAGCAAAGCTACTATTGGTGAGATAAATCTATGTTTACTTTCTAAGATTGAACCAAAGACCATAAGTGAAGCATGTAAAGATGAACATTAGATGGAAGCTATGAAAGAACTTATGTAGATTTAGAAGAATCAAACCTGGGAATTGGTCTCTACATCGATAGATAAAAACATAATTGGATCAAAGTGGGTATTCAAAAACAAGTTGAATGAGAATGGAGAAGTGGTCAAAAATAAAGAAAGGCTTGCGTGTAAGGGCTACTCTCAAGTAGAAGGCATATATTTTTAGGAGACTTTTTCTCTGATGAAAAGAATGCAAGATATTAGGATTTTTTTAGCTTTTGGTTCTCATAAAGATTTCAAGGTCTATCAAATGGATGTTAAGTTTGCATTTTTTAATGGTGATCTAGAAGAAGATGTCTACATGGAAAAACAAAAAGAATTTTAGTTATCAGATCAATTGGATATGGTCTTCAGATTGAAGAAAGCTTTATATGGATTGATGCAAGCTCCTAGAGCTTGGTATGCAAGGTTATATAGGTACTTGATTCAACAAGGTTTAAACAAATGTATGATAGATAGTAATTTGTATTTTAAAATTGAAAATGAAAAAATATTGATTATGGTTGTATATGTTGATGACATTATCTTTGGAGGAAATGAAACTATGTGTCAGATGTTTGTAGATGAAATGCAAAAATAATTTGAGATGTCCATGTTTGGTGAGATGAATTTCTTTCTTGGGCTGGGAATCAATCAAACAAGGTGTGAGACAAGGATTGTCAGTTTGGATTGATTACGCTTAATCCATGATGAACTGAAGCATAATTTACCCAAATAAACCTGTATCTACAAAACAAGATCATTCAAATTGAAAAGTTAAACTAAGCATTTTAATTGAAACTAAAAGTTACATACTACAAGAATAGTTAAATTCCTACTCTAACCCATTTGAAACTTATCCCATTTTGAAATTGGTATCGTGTTGATCTGAAATGACGACCATTTCCCAGTCCCATGATTAGTAAGCATGTTTCAGTTGATTCTATGGAAGAGAATTGATGAAACCATTGTGATAAGTGGATGAAAACCTAGTTTATGCTAGAAATGAACATGATGCAAGCTAAGTTATCATGATTTTATACTAAAAATGATCTAATTATGCTATTGCTAAGCTAATCTAAGCTAATTCTATGCTAAAAGATGAAAACCCTAATTTATATAAACAAGCTAAGATGGATGCATGGAAGCCATTAATGGATGTTTTAAGCTATTATGCAACTAAAATTAACTAAAACAAGCTAAAAGTGACTGAAATATGAGTGTGAGTGCTAGTTAATTCAATAGCATGAGTTTTCTCTAAAAAATATGGATCCATTTGTCTCCAAATAGTGACCTATTTATAGGAAAGAAAATGAGGAGTGAAGGATTGAGATAAAAAAAGATTAATCAATAGTCAAAGTTGAAGCAGATGAGAGACATGGATTATGGATGAGAATGCAAGATGAGATTTAATCAAGGGTACACACTTGCCTCGAAAAAAAACACTTTTGACCTAGTCACATAGGTCAAAGGTGACTTGTTCAAAAGGTTAAAGGTTAAAACTTGCTTAAGAAACCAAGTGAAAATATCCCCTTTTCAAATGATGGAGGAATAAGAATATTCTTTTGGAATATTTTCATGGGTGAGGAAAAAAGGCATTTTGCAAATTAAAAGAAATTCTTAATTGTGCAAAAAGGGGATAGGAAATATTCCCTTTTTAGAGGAAAATTAGTTTAATTGCTAATTTAAATAAAGGTTTAATCATGTAATTAGGGGATTTGGAGGAATTAAATGGATTTTCATTAAATTAAATGATGTAATCAAAGCATGAAAGGTAAGAATGATATTTAATTAAATAACTTAGGGTTATTTGATTAAATAAGATGACTAATGAGATTGAATTAAATGTTTTGATTTATTTTATTTAATAGAATGGAATATTAGCGTGAAGGGGGATGAATTAACCCAATTAAATTAATTAGGCTAATAGATGAAAATGATGCAATTAATTAAATAGCTAGGTTAATTTAATTAATTAAGCAAAAAGAAGATGAGTTAAAGAAGAAATAATGTTAATAAACCTATTTTGAGTGTATGATAACATTGAGGATATTTTTCAATGTCTACATTTTTTCCCTCTTTGAAGTGAGGTACCTATTGCTTTGATTCAAAGAATAACGCTTTTTGGATAAAAAATGCTACTTAAATACAAAAAAAAAAAAATTGATTTTTTAGATGCCCCAGCGAAAGGATAAAGTTGGGTCCAAAAAGGTTTTGGGATGCAAGAATTATGCCAAAAATATAAAAAACGATGCAAAATTAGGTCTAGATTAGAAAAATTGGTGAAAATGATGATAAACCCTAGCTTGAAGGTTAAATTAGGGCAAAAAACCCTAATTTTCTAGCTTAAATAAGCCAAGAAGGGTCACTTTCAATTCATTTGTGCATTCACACTTAAGAGATTCTTGCTATTTTGAGCTCTAACCCTCTGACGAAATGGCATATTGAGAGCTTTGTAGGCACATCTCTGATCGAGTTTGACAGTTCTAGTGGCTTTCAAGCGTAGGAAAATCGGTATGTAACTCCAAACTTGATTTGAAATTTGACTTTTTGCTGCATTTATTACACTTTAAAATTTAAGCTTAGGTGGTGTCACTATATAGCGATGCCCAAATTGAAATCGACGACGCTGAAATGAATTATAGTGATACATATTTGTATGGCGATGCTAGTCGTAATTTAAAATTAGGGTTTCTAACTTTAAATCTCGATGCATGCTTATATAGCGATGCCCTATCCGATTTAGAAATTAGGATTAGCATTTTCCAAAGGTTAAATCATGATGCTAATGTATCTAGCGACATATGTTGTGATTTTTGATTAAAATTCTTTTGGGCATCACAATTTAAAATTTGAATATAGTGAGGCTATTGAAAATAGTGACGCTTTTGTGATTTTTGAGATGTAAATTCCAAATTGAGTTAAATTTTCTTGATTTCCTGGCGAGGTGCGCTTTGTGGATGCAAGAGGTTATTCCACTATTGATGTCACAAGAGCATAGGCCCACCGTGTTGGAGAGACTTGGTGATTTGTTAGAGTTGTGCCAAGAGCACCTAGGAGAGATCAACCTTTGGTATGCCACGTATGTGCCCATCATCTCAACACACTTAGTGATGATGACTTCTCTATGTGAGAGATGGCACAACAAGACCTTGTCCTTCCACCTTCTGACAAGCAAGGCGACGGTGACCTTGAAGGATGTTTGGTGGATCCATCATTTGCCTATTCATGGCGACCATGTAATCTATGATGTTGATGCCTGCCTCAAGGTTATGGAGATGGTGAAAATTATTTTTTCTATATCATAGATAGATCTTGAGTCATACATAGGTTATGTTCTGACCTTCTGATTGATCATTCTAGCCATTATTTTTGGTTTGGTTGCCCCAAATAGACACAATAGAGGATTCATCCTATGATAGGGCTTGGCGTGGCATCACATGTTGTATAGGAGGACACTCTTTGCATTGGGGCCCATGATGTTGGCTTCCCTATATCATGATTTGCATGATTTTGTGTATTATGATGGGAGAGCCATTGATGCTGAGGTGACTCTACTACACATTTGGGCATGGGAGCACATTGCTAATCTCTGACCTATTGTTTAGATGGTAGACGTCAAGCCAGATGATCCTATCATTTGGTGATATAGAGGTTCCATTACATTGAGGCACACCAGACAAATTGGGCTCCCATATTGGCAATAGGTGATTGATGATACGATAGTTTTTCTCTCGCACCTATGTCTTCAGATGCCACAATTGTTTGATGATATTTAGTAGGTGCATTTTTCTAAGAAAATATGATATATGCAGGGTCATGAGCACACTATTGTTGAGATATATTTACCAAATAGGGTGGCTTGGAAATTTGCAAAGATTCAAGACAAGCCAGATGATGGTTATAGAGCCATTTTTACGACGTCGGCTAGAGAGATTCCCACAAAGGGGACCAATGATGCAAGGGCATCTAAAAGCATTCAAAAAGTTGAGATAGTTGAAAGTGAAGTTGCAAAGTTGTAGAGTACTAGATTATTGAATTCAATTGTTAGAGGCTATGGATTAAAGGGTTTGTTGTTGATAGCGTCTAGTATTTCCATGTTAAGTTTTAGGGATCCATGTGAAGGATCAATCGAGTTGTGGAGATTTGTGTATTGATAGTTGTTCAGTTATTGTAGTTGGTATTCTAGAGGGAAGATAATGTGATTCCAGTATGTGGAGTTGTTGTGAAAAATTTTGTGGTGATTTGTGAGGCTCGTGGATGTTTCCAGATCGTGTGTTGTTTGTCCACATTGATCTGTGTGCTTGCGATAGGTTATTTTCTTTTGAGACTTTATTTTTTCCATGTTCTTGGCCGATAGGGCATTGTGGCATGTTGTGGGTCTTTGAGGAATAATCTAGAAGGTGTTTTCATGATCGAGGAAGTTGATTTGGATCGTGGATTTGTTGTGTCTGACCTGGGTTGATTTGGATGGTTAATCATTATTTTTTTTGGCCAACCTATCTGAGTTGGAACGTTATATTTCTAGTTATTGTAAGTGGGTCGACATGTTGAGGGTTGGATGATTTTTGGATGATATAAATAGAAGCGAGAGGAATTGTTGTGAGAGTAGAAGATGAAGAGATCGACAAGGTGCTCAACAGTGTGAAGAATGAAGCGTGATAATGAAGTATTCTAATCTGAAAGGATCTCAGAGCAGAGAATGTGTGAAGCAGGAAAAGTAGTTGATTAAAATTGTTGTTATATGAATTATTTGCAATCCTTGGGATATGGCCTAGATCTTGGAAGCCTATGAGGCATTTGTAATGTGTTTTGAGATCTAATTATATAAGATATTGTGAATGAGCTTTGAAGGCTAGGTTTTTCCCTATTAGGGTTTTCCTAGGATATATCTTGTATTCAGTGTTCATGAATATCTTTTATCTTTTTTGTGGTTTAACTGTTAAAATCCTATTGCATATATATGTGATCATAGTCTAGGCTGCAAGGTTGGATAGTCCTTAATTGGATCCTCCCACCTTGGTTGCATTAAATGGTATCAAAGCGAGTTGCGAGTCTATTTGTTGGTTGTGGTGTTGAAAGAAGTGTGAAACTCTATAAGAGAGATCAAGGCAAGAATTGGTGGTTTATCTGATTTGATTCAATGGGGAAGAGTGGGAAGAGAATGAAGAAGGAAAAAGAAACCCTAATCTATGAAAGGGATACTTTGGAAGAAGAGTTGTGCAAAATCAAGAAGTATAATGTAGAGTTGATGGAGAGGATTAAAGAACTAGGAGGAGACAACTATGATGCTCTTGAAGAAGAATTGAAGAATGTCAGAAGGAGAAATGAAGAACTAAAAGTAGACTTGGATATGTTTGAGGATCTTGAAAAGGATTTTGCAAAAGGATTAAAGTTGTTTAAGATGTTGGAAAAGATGAGTAGAGATCTAGAATAAGGTCTAGAAGACTTGAAGGAACATGCTAACTTGTTGGAGAAGGAGAATGAGACTTTGAGATCTAAGCCTGAAGTGTGTGATGCTTTAGAAGTTTCTTTAGAAGCCAAAGTTGAAGATGACAAGGTAATTAAGCTTGCAATTATTGGTGATGGTATTGGTTTCAAAATCATGGAAAGAATGGGATATGAAGGGAAATGTCTAGGAAAGAAGCAACAAGGAATTACATAACCTATTGAGTCAGTAATGAGATCAAAGAGTGAGGGCCTTGGATATGATAGAGGTAAGAATGTTATTGCAAGTTTGAATTAGAGAAGAGAGGGTATGTATTGTTCACATTGTAATAGGAATGGACATGAAAAGGAATGGTGTTGGGATATACATCCTTGTAAGTTATGTGGATTAAGGAATTATTATGAGAGGATGTGCTGGGATAAAATGAGAAGGAGAAAGCCTATGACAGATTGTAAGCAGATGGATTATGGATGGATTAATGGAGCAAAATGGAAACATGTTACTTGTGTTCTTAGAAGGTTGTACAGATGGAAGAACTCATATGTTGGAGGAAAAGAGGGATCAAGATATAGATAAAGAATACCTTATATAGAGCATGAAGGAGTTTGGAGGAAGAAAGAATCAAGTGTTGTCATCAAGAACCTGATATCAAAGAAGCTGATAAAAGGGAAGCACTAAAGGATGTAGAGATAGTTTGTGCAGATGAAGAAGAGCCTGAAGTAATTTACCAAGAGGAAGGGGAACCTTTGGAGGAATCATATTTCCTTATGGAACCAAAAGAACGTGAAGCATTGATCTTAAGGAGATAGTTTGTGAACTAGAGTGAAGTGTGAATGAAGGAATTGATCATGAGGAAACTTGTAGAAAAGGCTTGCTCAGACTGCTGACCAGTTAGGCAATGTAAGGCTTGTAAGTAGATCACCAAACCTTGACCATGACAAGATAAAGAACCATAGGAAACTTGCAAGGTGGGATTGCTTAGATTGTCAGCAGTACAAGGCCTACAAGTAGATTGCTGAACCAATACAAAGAGAAGAGCTTGAGGTAGTTTGTAGGGTGGACTTGAACAGAATGTTCACCTTGAGGCAGTTGCAAGTACCTATAGACTGATCACCAAACCCATTTAATGAGACAAATTTGGATTTGATATAGTATTCACCAAAGTGAAGAGGCTCACTTTTCAAATAACCTCGAGATTCTGATGCAGGGGCATCCAGAAGCATTCAAAAAGTTGAGGCAGTTGATAGTGAAGTTGTAGAGTTGCAGAGTAACAAATTATTGAATTCAATTGTTAGAGGCTATGGATTAAAGGGTTTGTTGCTAATGGTTTCTAGTATTTCAATGTGAATTTTTAGGGATTCGCATGAAGGATCAATCAAGTTGTGGAGATTTGTGTGCTGACAACTGTTCAATTATTCTAGTTGGTATTCCAGAGGGAAGATGATGCGATTTTAGTACGTGTAGTTGTTGCAGACATTTTTTTGGTTATTCATGAGGCTTGTGGATGTTTCCAAATCATGTGTTATTGGTCCACATTGATCTATGTGCTCACGATTGGTGATTTTCTTTTGAGATTTTATGTTTTCCATGTTCTTTTCTAACAAGGCATTGTGGCATGTTGTGGATCTTCGAGGAATAATTTAGAAGGTATTTTCATGATCGAGGATGTTGATTTGGGTTGTGGCTTTGTTGTGTCTAACCTTGGTTGATTCACATGGTTATGTAGAAGTTTTCAAAACTAACTTTAGAGTTGAAGAACACCTGCATGCAAAGAGATACCTGTCATAGGGAAGAGAATGGAGAAAAAAAGCAAGGGAGGGCTTTAAGCTCTATAATATGAAAGATGTATTAACAGAACAATAGAATGAAAAATATACAATGGATCAATCCTTAAGAAAGTAGATCATGCAAACCTAAAAGTAACCCTAATAAGTGGACATTTAATAATTACTATAATTATTAAATGTCACAATATGCAAACTAAAGTGAAATCTTAAGAGAGGAATAAAGGTACTTAATTAACATAATTAAGTTAAAACCTTTACTCTAACAACCCCCCTTAAGATGAGAAAGAGTACAGCTACAAACATTTCCAAGAAAACCAAAGTAACTACAATGCATGAAAGTAAATTTGGGTCTCGAAAACTAGGCTTGATCAGGTACCCAAATACAACCAAATCTCTATAAAGCGGAGTAAAGGAGAAAACCCAATGGAAAAAAAATCCTCTCCAAAAAGAGATAAAGAAACATGCTAAGAAAAACATGAAGGAAGGAAGGCCTCACTGAGACCCCCAAAGGACAACTTCCTTCACCCCAAGAATGGAGCACAACTGAAGATAGCATAGAGATTCCAAAGGTTTAGTGAAGATGTATGCAACCTACTCCTCTATAGGAATGTACTCGAAGATGAGAGAACCATCTTGAATCAATTGCCTGATGAAGTGCATGTGGATTTCAATGTGCTTAGGCCGTTGATGCTCCACTGGGTTGCAAGAAATGTGAATGGCACTCTTATTGTCACACCAAAGAATAGTGGGACTATCAGGAGGAAACCCAAACTCTGTAATCAACTTCCAAAGCCATAAAACCTCCTGACTAGCTAATAATGCTACTCGGTATTCAACCTCTATAAATGATAATGCAATAGTAGACTACTTCTTGCAAGACCATGTGATATGACTAGAACCAAGGCAAAAAACAAAGCCAAAAGTAGACTTCTGATCATTGACATCACCAGCCCAATCTGAGTTAGTGAAGCCAATAATGTGAGGGGATCCTGAAGTGTGGTGAATGCCATAATGAGTGTTCCCCAAATGTAGCTCAAAATATATTTGGTTGCTTTCCAATGGCTCTCATGAGGATCATGGGCGAACCAAGAAACAAGGCCAATAGCAAAGAAAAGATTAGGACAAGAGTGTGTTAGGTACAACAAACTGCCAACCAACTACTTGTATAAAGTGGGATCCACTAAAGAAGTAGAACAAGTGGAAGACAAAACAACACTTGACTGAAATGGAGTGGGGGCAGGCTTGCAATCAAGCATTCCAAATCTCTGAAGCATATCAAGAGCATAATTCTATTGAAATATGGAAATCCCATTCAAAGACTGAATAACCTATAGACCCAAAAAGAAGTGCAAATGACTGAGATCTATCATCTCAAACTACTCCATCAAAGATCTCTGAACACTCTAAATCATGGAGGATGAGCTACCTGTAAGAATGAGATCATCTACATATAGCACAAGAATCAAAAGATCACCCTCTTAACACTGAATATACACTATGTGATCAGAATGACAGTGTGTGAAGTGAGAGGAAAGCAAGAAAGAGTCCATCTTCTCATACCAAGCCCAAGGGGCTTGTTTGAGACCATACAATGAACACTGAAGTCTACAAACCACATAAGTGTCTTGCACAAATCCCTAAGGCTGCTCCATATAGATCTCCTCATGTATGTCTTCATGCAAGAAAGCACTCTTCCCATCCATCTGAAACACTGTCCATCCCTGTGAAGCTACAAGTGTAAGTGCAAGGTGTATAGATTTCATCTTGGCGATAAGAGAAAAGGTCTCGGAGAAGTCAATACCCTCTACCTAAGAAAACCCATTTGCAACAAGACATGCCTTATACTTATCAATTCAACCATCTATAGCATACTTGGTACAATACACCCACTTGCACCGAGCCAACTTTTTTCCCTTAGGAAGAGGACAAAGATCCCAAGTATTATTCTTCATCAAAGAAGAATACTCCTCATCCATGGCCCTATCCCACTCAAGGTGACCTGTCACCTCTAAAAAAATTTGAGGATCATCTAAAATGGCATGACTCAAAATACTAGAACTAGATGTTTGAGCATGAGTACGACAAGTATCTTAAGGATCACCTACCAAAGAACTAGTTGCCTCAACAGTAACATGAGCCCACCTAGGAAAATGTTGAGTAGTTGGTGGTGGTGGAGATGGTGGATCATCATCTGCATCATCCCCAAGAGATGAAGAAAGAGGAGTAGGCAATGAGGGAGAAGCTAGTGATGGAGAATCCATATAAGGATAGCGCTCATCAAACTAGACATCCTGCTAAAACAAGACCTCTCTAGAATCAGGATCAAACAACCTGTACACCTTAACATCCTCACAGTAGCCAAAAAATATGAGTGGTCAGATTTTCCTCTCCATGGCTTTCCACTGAGCATCAGGAATAAATGCCCAAGCCTCACTACCAAAAACTTAGAATGTAGAAACATCAGACTTGACATGGATCCAAGCCTCCTCAAGAGTCATATGTCATAATGCCTTATGAGGCATCTAATTTTGAATATAATTGGCACAATTGACTACCTCAGCCCAAAATGAAGAACTCATAGCTCGAGACTATATCATAAAATATTTGATCTCCTATAAGGTTTGGTTCTTTCTCTCAGTGACACCATTTTGCTAAGGGGTGTAAGGTACTATAAACTGATGTTGTAAACCATACTCAGTGCAAAAATCTCTAAAAGCCTGATTAACATATCTCCCCCCATTATCTGTGCATATCCTCCTAATAGAAATTCTAGATTGCTTCTCCACAAATGTCTTAAAGATCTTGAATGAATCAAAGACATCAAACGTGTACTTAAGAAAGTACACACATGTACGTTTGGAGAATTCATCAATAAAAGTAAGCACATATCAGGCCCCTAAAAAAGGAGTTAGAAAGGACATAAGATCACTGTGTACCAACTCTAAGGGTTCCTTAGATGGTGTGGCTCGACCCTTAGGAAAAGGATCCTAGTGATGTTTTCCAAGAGCACAACATCGACATAGACCATCAGTACAAGAAATCTGAGGAAGCCCAATCTCAAGTTCTTGAGTACTCATCTACTATAGATATCTGTAATTGACATGGCCAAAATGCTCATGCCAAATCCTGCTCACTGAGTCTGCATGTGCTATAAGAGAGGAACCTATAGTGTCTAAACTTTCAAAGAAATCAAATCTATATAAGCAAGATGTAGAATCCACACTTCCAGTAGCTACAAACAAATCAAGATCATGAAGGTCTCAAATAACCACATCATCTGGTGAGAAATTAACTGCATTACTAGAGCCAAAATGGAAAATCTCATAAATGAAGAGAAGGTTTGTCAAAATGTCAGGAACTAGAAGCATATCCTGAAAACAACCACCTTCCAATGAAATAGTACCTGAACCCTTAACTGAAAGTTGTGCTGAGTCACCAACTGCAATGTGTGTAGTGCCAATAGTGACAAGGATGATGACCAAATCATGTGTGTGTCATATGGTGAGAAGCACCATAATCTAGAATCCAAGTGGACCCTAAAGATAATGCTTGTGCAGAAAGAGCATGACCTTTCCCTATGGGTTGGGAAGGAGACTGAGGTGAGGTGATATTATGATGTTGCATGGCTTCCTCTAAAGCCTCTAATCATTTCCAACACCTATAAACTAGACGTCCTTCCTTGCCATAGAAATTGTAAGGATCACCTAATTTCTTCTAAGTCTTGGAGGAAGACTCACCAGACTTTGAAGATTTTCTCTATTTAGAATTGAACTGTAGTTTTGAATCAGTCTTAGGAGGTGGCTTGGAGGAACTCTCATTGCCTACTAAATATTTCTTGGGCTTTAGTTTCTACTTAATTTTCCCTTTAGATGACTGAGCTACCAGTGCTTGGTTCTTAGATCCTATGATAGCATTCAACTGTGATATCTTGGCCTGCTCTCATGTCAACCGATCATAGAACACCTCAAAAGTAGGCTTGGTAAAGTGGTTGTCTAATGCATCCATGGTGGAATAAAATTTTGAAGAGAATATCTAAAAAGGACCTCGAAGCTTAGAAAGAATCAGGTAAATACACTCCTCATATATTTTGTCCTTACCACAACCTTGTAGAAGGGATCTTTGTTGTTTGAATTTCATCAGAAATTCCTCAATAGAGGGAAAATAATTAGGTACAAGTGAAGTCAACTCTACCTCAATCTATATTGCATGGAACTTATTGATGGTACCAAATAAATCATTGAACTTGGTCCACATTTCAAGAGGACTATTACACCCATCAAGATGAAACAACAAGCAATCTAAAACATGTAAGGAAATCAAACCCATAGCCTCATCCATATTATTTCTAATTTGCATAACCTCAAATGGTTGTGTCAAAATTGGTTGAACCACATCTAAATAGGACCACAACCCCTTTGATCTGAGAAGATGTGTCATGAATTCCTTCCAAGTATGATAGTTATGAGGTGTGAGAATTTCAACAGAAGAAGGGTTTTCGGCCATGTTTGGAGAGTTTAATGAATGTTTATTGTAAATATTCTCTGGTTTACTAAAGTAAATGACAGAAACAAAGAAGAAAACTCCCCCCACAATGCAAGAAACTAAACCCTAGCAGTGATTTTTCAGCAAAAAACCAAGAAAAAAGCAAAAAAGGCTTCATACTTAATCTTGTGTACTTGGTATTTTTTCTACAAAAAATAATAGAATATCTGAATAGAGTGTGAGAAGAGATTTCTGACACCTATTCGTTTTTGAAAAACGGAGCAAAAATGACCAAGTTATGGCCCCTGGAGTGCAAAAAAATAATCTAACTTTGACTACAAAAAAGGGAAACCAAAATACAAAATTTTGGAAAAAAAACCTATACCATCATGATGGGCTCGGAGCCAAATTTCCAATGCCTATTCGTTTTCAAAAATCAAAGCAAAAACACCCAAGATACACCTGATTTCGTGAAGAGGGTCAAAAAGGATTGAAATGGAGCCCTAGTGGCTCTCTGGTGGCTTTGCCCGGTCTAGCAGCACTCTAATGGCTCTGCAGTAGCGCACTGGCGGCGAGTGGGTGGTCGGCCGATGGAGGCTGGGTAGCATCGGCTGCTAGGCAACCGGCCAGCAGAGGTGGTTGCCCGATGGTCTAAAGCAATGGTTGTCGCCTCTACTGGTGGCCGCTCAGCTGAACAATGGCGGTGGTCTGCTTTTGCATGGGAGGTGCTTTTCTTAAAGTGAGCTTTTTAATTTATTTTTTTTTATTGAAACACGTGCCCTTGGGTCTGTACGGCCCTAGGGAAAAAAGTTTTTTTCCTTATGAGCCAACTACACCAAAACTAACAAAATATTATATCAAAAAACTTGGAAATGGCCTCTTGAGTGCAACCATGAGGTCAGTTTCATCTCAAACCACACCGAATTAAAAAGGTATGCCCTGGATCAAAAAAACAACTTAAAACCCTTGAAGCTCCAAAGATCTTCAAAAATAAAAATAGGAAGCAGTAGGTCCGCACTCTGATACCATGTAGAAGTTGTCAAAACCAACTTCAGAGTCCAAGAACACCTACATGCAAAGAGATACCTATCACGGGGAAGAGAATGGAGAAAAAAGAAAGAGAGGGTTTTAAGCTTTGTAATATGAAAGATGTATTAATAGAACAATAGAATGAAAAATATGCAATGGATCAATCCTTAAGAAAGGAGATCATGCAAACCTAAAAGTAACCCTAATAGGTAGACATTTAATAATTAATATAATTATTAAATGTAACAATATGCAAACTAAAGTGAAATCTTAAGAGAGGAATAAAGGTAACTTAATTAACATAATTAAATTAAAACCTTTACTCTAACAAGTTAATCGTTATTATTTTTGGCTGACCTATCTGAGTTGGCATGTAATATTTCTAGTTGTTGTAATTGGGCCAACATGTTGAAGGTTGGATGATATAAATAGAAGTGAGTGGACTTGTTGTGAGAGCACAACATGAAGAGATCGACAAGGTGCTCGATAGTGTGAAGAATGAAGGATAGTGATGAAGTATTCTAATCCAGAAGGATCTCAAAGCAAGGAATGTGTGGAGCAAGAAAAGAAGTCGATTAACAAATTGTTGTTATATTAAAATTATTTATAATCCATAGGTTGTGGCCTAGATCTTGTAAGCCTATGAGGCATTTGTAATGTGTTTTAAGATCTAAGATAGTGTGGATGAGCTTTACAAGTTGAGTTTTTCCCTATGAGGGTTTTCCCAGGATGTATCTTGTGTCTGGTGTTCATGAATGTCTTTTATCTTTCTGTGGATTAACCGTTAAAATCCTATTGTATATCTGTGTGATCATAGTCTAGGCTTCAAGTTTGGACAGTCCTTAATTGGATCCTCCCACCTTGGTTATATTTGACTATTCTAGCTCCTGAGGAAGCTGAGAGCTTTATACAGTTTGTGGCTCATCCCTAATCCTATAATTAGGGACAGGCAATAGATTAGACTACGCTTGCATATGATGATTGGTTCATTTCTCCCTAATGGCTGACAAATCCAATGGGTACTCATCCCTGAGGGAGATCCAAATGTAGGGCAAGAGGCAGAGGATAGGGTGGCCAAGATAGCCAAGATGGCCAAGATGGTTAGGTTCCAGGGGCTCCTCCAGTAGGATAGCAGCCTCCTCAATATCCTCCAGTGGTACAGTAGCAGGTAGGACTGCCACCACCACCACCAGATGCAAGGGACACATAGATACAATAGTTGCAGCAATAGGTGTAGACATTGACTGGTGAGCAGGATCATGCCGCTAATAGATTTTGAGTATTATTGCTAAGTTAGAGTAGGCATGACAACAGGTGGTTGCCCTCATGTCCAAGAGAGATCAGGCACTACAATGGGTACAACTCATGATTGGAGAGAGAGATCAGGAGGTTTCCTAATGCCAACAGATTGAGGCTATGATGGTGGCCACTCATCGTCAAACTGTTTCATCGACATTGTACTGGGAGGCAGTTATAGAGGTTGCATATTATAGAAAACATTATCATCATGATGTACCAGTGGCACTAAGACAACCTAATTATTTGTAGTGGAGTGATGCATGGCTGCAAGTAGCGGATTAGCCTGAGAGGTAGGCCAAAGAGGGTAGCAACCATCAGGCTTAGCTTTTTGATGTATAGACGCTTTTCAATTTTGGGTAAGTGTACCAAGATGGTTCCCAAAAATGGGGCTTAAGTGGCCACTTTTTTTCTGAAATCAGGAAATACTAACCTTGGACATGAAATTGAGGATAGCTACACTCAAAATATTGAGATGGAACAAAAACAAGAATCGAAGTGTTCTAATTCTACTTTCTAAACTACTAATTTATTTTGTAAATGGTTGAGATTAAGGGGTTCAAAAGAGGGATGTAAAAAAATTGTTGTTGTTTTTGTCAGAAAAACATAACATAGCAACTCTTGTACAACGCTAGCACGGTGAACTTTTTTGTAGTATTTTTAAAATCACTACAGTTAGAATTTAGCTAACAATATATAGTTGATGCATGATTTTTCTGATAATTTTTTAATGAATATTTAATTTTTTACTAATTTTCTAAGTGGGAACTTCCTAAAAAGCATAATTTTGGCATTACTCCCCCTACAAATTTTGGAAAGTAATAGATTTTTTTTAATTTTTAGAATGGAATCTAGTTTCTAAAAATTTAATTTATTTGAAATTTTGATGAATGGTTAATTTATGATGAAAATAAAACCAAACATTTCTTTTTGACAAAAAATAAACATACAAACAAAAGAAATTATGGATGAAAGGCCTAACATTGTTAGAAGATGAAAAAAATTACATCATTGGAAAGCTAAGAGAGAACTTAACATTACCCATGTGTTCGATTTTGTTGACATTGAACTGGATGTAATCCTGACGGCGAGCATGAACCCGATTATGTGAAAAATTGTAGAATTTGCAAAAAACACATCTCTGGTCATTGGGAATGTCCTCCAAGCCTTTGGGTTGGTATTCCAAGGAAAATACCAGAGTTAAGGCTTAGGGATTCCCAAAGAAAAATATAACGCGAGCGTATTATAATGCGCTCGTGTTATGTGTTATTTTTGACATTTCTTTCTTCTCTGGGGAGCATGTCTAGCAACACATAATGTGCTAGCGTTATGTATTCCTTTAGTTAAATGCCACTTTATTGAATGTTTGTTCATATGTTTGTATGTATATGTATGTTGGTGTGTCATGTATGTATGCCTATATGTATGTATTTATGCTTATGGGAGAGAGGGTGAGAAAGGGTGGGAGTGGGAGAGAGTGTGGGAGAGAGTTTGGGAGGGTGGGAGAGAGGGTAGGAGAGTGTGAGAGAGAGTGGGAGAGTGTGGGAGAGAGAGT
>VDFB02252616.1:139278977-139391183 GCA_007258455.2 Sequoia sempervirens
GGTTGTTTCTCTGAAATCTGTAGGAGCAGTATGGCCTTGTGGTGAAGTTGCAAATTTATAGTAGAAACCTCTGAAATGTTGCCATCTTTCATATCTGTGGGTTTTTGTATCCTTATTAACATTTGTAGCTCGATAAGGATAAAGTGGTCACATTAAAACTGGAGGTCAAAATTTTATTGGCAACCATAACTCGAACCTCTTTTGAAGACCAAGTTGCATGTACTTCTCTGTCCTTCCAAGGGCTGCTTTAAAATTTAGGGGGCTATGAGGCTTAGATTTCCTTAGCCCAATAGTTAATTTCTCCCATCTCTTTTCAATTATGGAAGAGGAAAGCTTCCAAAATAGATATGGTTGGCCTTTGAATTCTTCATACACTTGCTTCCTGATATCGAATATTTGTATTCTTTCTATTTGATCATTGAACCCATACACAACAGTAAGCCAATTTTTTAGCATTGTGTAGGGATTTGAGCTTTCAGGTCACAGTGGGATAGGCTCATCCCTTCCAGCCTCTTCATAGGCCTCTAATTGTCTGCCATAATTAGTTTCATTGGTCACCCATGATATGAGTGACCTCAAATGAATATCACTAATATAAAGAAGTGGATCCCACTCTGTTTCAGAGGGAATTATCAAACCATGCAAATAAAATTCACATAAAGAATTATTTAGCCAACTAGGGGCTACTTGGTATGCATCATAAAATTCTTTGGTTGTATGAATAATAGGATCTAAATTCCTTGAAATTCTCATTAATTGAAACCAAAGTAATTGTTCCTTTAGGCACATAGCATAGACCCTAGGCGGTGGTCTACATTCCACAATTTTACCAATTATTTTCATCATTTCATTCATTTTCTCTTTCATTTCCTGGATTTCTTGTTTCTACCTTTCAATTTCTCTTTTCAATTTATTCTTCTCTTCCTCCCAAAGAATTTGTTGAATTTTAGTCTTGGCTAAGTGGCAGAAACTCAAGGTTTGAAATGTGACCGGCCTCCATGTGGTCCTAAGGTATTCCAAAAATTCAATCAAAAATGTCTTTTTATAGACAACCATTGCTTGACAAGTTGCAGGGGGTAATGAGGTTTCATTGGAGACTTCCAATTGTTCAGGCTATTTGTCCTCTTGTTGCAGGATGAATTCCTATTGCTATGCAAAAGGAGATTGTACTTCCTCTAAAATTTTCCTAGCTGCCTTAGCCAAGTCATCAAGACTTAGCATTCCCCTTTCATTACTACTAACATGTTATGCTTCCTCAACTTCCATTGGCTCAGTTTGCATTTCCTCATAAATAATAGGTGGGCTAAGTGGAACATTCTCAGATACATTCTGAGAATCATCATGACTATATTCTTCAGAGTTCTTAGAAATGATTATTACTTTAGGTTGAGCTGATGTTGGGGTGACTTTACATTGTTTCCTTACTGAAACTCTTTTTGGTAATGTTGTAGCTACAGGAGGCACTCCCATGGCTTTCCTCTTTCTGACTTTCCTAGAGGATTTAGAATCAACAAAAGAAGATGATGGTGAAACTACAATGGCAATAGGTGTTGCTGCAGGAGGAAATGCTACAAGAGAAGATGTTGCAGGAGAGGAACACTGTTGTCTTTGAACATGAGGGTCAGACTCTGGGGTTTTTTGTCCTAGATGACTCTCCTACCTTCATTTTTCCTTTTTCTCTTCTACTAGCAAACCTGGTTTGTACTCGGGTAGAGGGCTCTGGTGTGGAGGCTACAGGAATAGATGCTACAGGGGTAGGTGCTGCAGGGAGTGCTCTAGGAGGCTCTAGAAGTTTCAAACCCTTTTGGGAAACAAATTCTTGCCAAGAAAGGGGTGATACATCCCTCAGGGAATGCTCAATCAAAATTTTAATGAGGGCATGATGGGCAATAGAGTTGTCCCTTCCCCTCTGGGTTTCATGGGAACATTGCTTCAAAAGGTTTAACAAAAAATTTGGAACATTGACAACTAAATTGTGCCTCATATGACTCAATAATTTAAAATGGTAGGAATGTAAATAGGAAAAGTGTCCCTCACAAGTCAAGTACCTAATTACGAAGGTGACATATTCTGAGTATGGAAAAGGTAGTGACACTCATTTGCATCCTTGTTTAGAAACCTCCAAGGGTCCATCAGTTGGTACTGTAAATTCTGCCCTAGCAAAGACAACATCTGAAGAAAAATTTTCTCCTATCGTCAGAAGCCCAGTTACTTCTATAATTCATTCCTGTTACAGCCACTATCAAACCCCACAATGTAGCTTCTCCTTCTGAAAAATTTCTCAAAAACTCACCTACAGCTTCCTCATTAAAGGAATGTAACCTCATAAAATAATTAAGCCAACCACAATGGCTGAATACTTGAACCGTTTGAGGATTTTGTATCAAGATTTCATGAGCTACAGGCTCATGTTTTACTAATTGGCCACCCATATCACAAGTTATCCCTACTGATATTCCTAAAACTCAAACCTTTTATGAAAATTCAAAAAAAACAATTCTCTGCTTCTTTTTGCTTCTTTCTATCTAGCCGTCACTTTTCTTTACTTTTCCAAGAATGACTCAAAAGATAATTGCATGAAATAATTGTTAGGAACTACTCAAATTAAGCAGTTAATTGTTGTTTAGGATAAAACACACAGTCATATTTGGAAAGTACAATAAAATAAAAATATCTTATCAGTTGTGATAGTGACATAAGAAAAGGTTTGAAATAGATTATCTCGCCCCCTACTAAAAATTTGACATGTTTCCACATGTGTGAAAGGATAAGCGAAGAATAGGAAATAATGACTGATATGTACATAGTAGTTGATGAATAAATGAAATAAATAAACAATGTGACGATAAAAGATATCGTGTACCTTGTAATAAATGCTCGTACATATTGGGAAAGATCACAACTCAACATGAAATGACGATTGGAATGGAAACCATAAATGAGGGTGGTACGGAAAGATGGATGATGTGTAAGAAAAGGGAATGAATGGCAGTGATGAATGGATATGATAAATATGATATGATGGCCTAAAACAATTCCCTCTTGCATCATCATAAATCATTTCTCACTATTCAAAGATAATTTTTTCTCCTGACATCTTTTCAACACTTTTTCCAAATTGGCTAATGCTTATTCATAAGTAACTCCATAAGTAGTGAATTCATCCATGTAGATTTCCATAGAATCATGAGAAATGTCAGCAAAAATACTTATCACTACCCTTTGAAATGTGGCAGGTGCATTACATAGTCCAAAATGTAAGACAGAGTAGGCAAAAGTACTCCATGAACTCGTAAAAGTTGTTTTGTTTTAATCCTTAGAGGAAATTCTAATTTGATTATACCCACTATATCCATCCAAAAAGGAGAAATACTTTTTACCAGACAATGAGTCTAGTACTTGGTCAACAAATGGTAGTGTAAAGTGATCCTTTTTAGTTGCTATGTTCAGCTCCCTATAGTCTACACAAACTCTCCGTTTTCCACCTTTTTTAGGGACAATCACCAATGGAGATACCCACTGACTGTCTAAAATGGGGTAGATAAAACCAGCATCAAGCAATTTCTAGAGCTCTATTTTAACTATTTCCTTGAGTGTTGGGTTTATCCTTCTTTGAGGTTTTCTAACAAGTAAACAGTCTTCCTTAATGTAGATCCTATGAGTATAGAGTTGAGGATCTATTCCCTTCATATCCCCATAGTCTCATGCAAAAGCTTTGTGTTGATCTTGCATCATTGTGACTAGGGAAGCTTGTTGAGATTGATGTAGCTTATTATTGATGTTCAAACAGCGGCCTGGAGACACTTCTACTTGCTTGGTAAGATCATTAATAGAGGTTGTTGATAAAGGTAGTGTTTGTATTTCATGTGGAACCAAGTTATGATAAAATGTAGGAGATTCAAGTGGTAGAATCTCAGAATTCAATTGTTGTAGGAAACACTGTTGAGGACAACTATCTGGAACAGACAAGCTACTCAAATCAGAGTTGGACTGAAAAATGTGTAAAAGTAGGTCATCCTCACTCTGAAGCTGTGAAAATGGATTAGTTTGCATCATCATTAGGTGAGCCAATGAATTGAATTGTTTAGTTTCCTCTCCTAAATCTAGCCAAATTGGTTGAGACAAGTCTAGCTGAGGCTAGGTAGGTGGATACAAAGTCAATTTCTTTCTTGACTAACCATTAGAAATTGTGATATCTCCTGAATGACATCCTATAAAAGTATCAATTGTAGCTAACCATGATCTACCTAGGATAATATGATATCCTCCCAAAGTTTCCTTAGTGGACAATATGGTGAAGTCTATTGGGTATTCCCAAGACTCAAGGATGATAATGATATCTTCTACCACTACATCAAGTTTTACTGTGGAACTATCAGCAAGCTTCAGGGTGGTAGGTGTAGACTGAATTATTGGGATTTTCAAACACTCCATTATATACTTGGTCATTACATTCATGGCTACACCAAGGTCTATCAAAACATTATTTATTATTTGGCCATTAATATTTATTTGTACTACAAGACTCCCAGGGTTGGTATATTTTGGAATGACTACCTTCCCTAACATAATATCTGTCAACTGTCCTAGAACATGGATAGTTTGGGGATCCTTTTTCTTTCTTCCCAGTTTCTTTAAACAGGCCTCTTTAATGGTTTTTCCATAAATTGGGACATCTTTAATGGCTTGAAAAAGAGGAATTTGAATGTGTACATTCCTTAGCTGATCCAAAATATTAAAGGTAGGCTCTTCCATAGACTTTGATGTAGTAATTTGCAATCTATGAGGAAAAGGCAGTTTGACCTGATGTTGTAGGAAAAGTTCCTTAGAGACAGTATCTGATACAGGTATATGTTATGCAAGATTAGTAAGTTGTTTAGAGGCAGAATCTAGAATCTTTGTAATTATAGGCGGTTGTGGAGTAGGGAGAGTGGTTCCAGATCTAAGATGGATATCATGAATATTTAGGGCATAAGCTGGATACTAATTGGCTTCTGCAAGATATATAGGCTACTGTTGTTGCTGCTGCTTATTATTAGGATTTGGCAATGGTTGAGTAGGCATAGATATTTGTTTTGGAGGGCCAGTATTTACTATAGGGGTTGCAAGAGGTGGCATGAGAGCTGGAGGTTGTGGCTGCTGAAGTTGTAGGGAGTCAAGGGATTGGTTCTGTCATTGTGGAGAACCTCTCCATTGAGGATTCTACTACCAGTTACCTGGGGGTGGAGTCCATTGTCCTTGTGGCTACTGTCAACCTCCGTGAGGAGATTGCCATTGAGGACTCTAATCGTTAGGCCAGTGAGGATGAGAAGTATTCCAAGGTGGTGTTGGGCCATATGTAGGTTGCCATTGGTTATTGTAATTAGAATAAGGATTATCAAAATTCAAAGGGTCTTGAGGCATACCTTGTCTTTGATCCCATGGTCGCCTTTGTGCGATGAAGAATACTTGGTCATCATCACCTTCTACTATCTTAAAGTCAGTAGGTAACTGCTTGGCCTCTAGGTTAGCCACCATCTTACATCTGTAGTCATGTTTCTTATGTCTACAATTTTGACATAACTCAGCAAATATTGCTTTAGCTTCCTCATGTTTCTTCTGAGCTTGCATAGTATCCAACTGTGTAGCCATATTGTTTATGATATCTTGCTTGAAGTTAGGCAGCAAATTTGTGATCTCCATCCGTGAAACTCCATTAGTAGAAGACTTTCCCATTGTGGCTTAATGACCTCTACCCTTTTTAACAATTTCTCAAGAGTAATTGAGACATATTTTCTTGATATCATCCCAAGGCAGTTGGGTTATATCTCCTCCTCCCATCAGGTCCAGGGCATCTATATAGGTATCACTGATTCCTCTTAGAAAAATTAGTTTATGAGATTCTTCATTAAGAGTATGGTCTGAATTCTTTTTTAGGGAAAACAAGAATCTTGAGATATAGTCTTCCAGGCTTTCATCCTCCTTTTGTTGAATTTTGAATATATCATCACCCTTACTACCACTCTTACAATATTCCTTGTATTTCTCGAGAAATTTTGTTTGTATGGCTACCCAACTATCAACAACACCTCTTCCCAAACTCATAAACCATTTAATGGCTCCTCCTTTCAAAGTAGCAGGAAACAACTTCATCTTGTGAGCATCTGAAGTGTAATCATAGCTATGACAGAGGATATCAAACTCAAACAAGAAAGTTTTTGGGTCCTCCGTAACTAGTCTATAGAACTTGGGAAGTAATGAAGAAAGAATATTCTTAAGGTTATCATTATCTTGTTGAGCAATGATGGGGATTTCAAAAGCAAGAGGTCGATTAAGAGGATTACGTGCCATTGTTGCTTGATGGAGTATCAAAGAAATTGGGTTTCCTTCAGGTTCTTCATCAGCTAGATCAAATGGCAATTCAACAAGTAGGTTTTCAACAAACATATTGATATCTTGATCTCCTCCTTCCTCAAATAGATTATAAGTTGGTCCAAGATTGTTATCAAGAAATTGAAGGGTAGGGAGGAATCTTCCAAAAGTGTCTCTTCTTCTATGCATACAATAGAATGAATTTTGAAAATGCTTGAATAACAGACTAAACTACTGCTAACAATGACTAGGACAAGTTCTTAGCTTGACACCATCCCTAGAAATGGCACCAAAAATGGATGCATCCACAAAAAGATATAAAAGTCACGAAAAATCCTAACCTGGGAATTGGACATTCCAGCAAGTGACTAACATCTTCTTATGGTCATTCATTTACATTATTAAACTAGGGAACGTATACTTGAAATGGAGCGGCACTGTATGTGCACTAAGAACTAGTTTTAGTCACAATTTACCATAAATAAATGTGTGAAAGGAATTCTACTTATGCTATAGGAATGTAATGCAAAGCCTTCTAAACTTAATCAAAGTAGAAATCATGACAACTATGATTAAGAAACAAACTATGAACTGGCCTTATGTTGCAGGAACAAACACAAGGATGGATTCCCGATGCTACAGAAACAATATAAGACTGAGTTTGCGTTGAAACTTTCAAGAATGAAATTTAACTTATGATCAACAGGAAATAAACAAATAACTAACTAACTATAGATACTTACTAAGTGGGCCCCCTTAGCAAGCATCAACTAGTTATGCAAGAATTGAACTCAAAACTTCATCAACTTTATTCATAAACTCGGAACCATATACACTATTTTTCTTATAAGAAAACTAACACAAAAACACTATCTCTTCTTAATAATACTAACTTTTACATACTCTACTTGCTCACTCATGTAGGAGGAACACTTATTTAAACCAGAAAAGCAACTAACTACCTAATTCTAACAAAGAAAGACGTGGACATAAATGTATCTTGAAACTGAGGAACAAACTTCTCATAAATGAAAGCATATTCGTTCAACACGATCCAGAGAGAATTTAGCATTCCACATTTCCCAGATTAATGATCATTTAGATTTCTTCCCAACGACCTAGTCAGAGAGTCTTCACTACAACAACTTCCTTGACATTCTGTTGGAAATGGACTTTACTGTAAGGCCGAAGTCTATTGCACTTGACTCGTTCATGCTCCCTTCAACAACCTGCGATGCACACAGAAATAGAAGCAAAAGAAAGAATGTGTGGAAAATAACATGATACATTCATTAATCACATATAAAATCTATTTCATTATTCAGAAACCACATGCATTATATTAGTCATTTGGGAGGTCAAACAAGGTAATTAATAAGACACATAGAGATGTTAAGCTGGAAGAATATAGGAATGTATTGCTACAGGATACTACCCATTTTTAGATAAAAAGTCTTTAATCAAAGAGTTAAAACATCCATTAACAATAAGAGTAGGGATATTAAAAATACATCATAATACTCAAATTATGAGGATATTTTGAGCTCATCAGGAGAGAGGGTGGGAGAGAGAGGTGGAAGAGCGAGAGTCGAAGTCAGCAGAGAATCAATCCAGAATCAATCAAATCAAAAATCGATCAGATCAAATCAAAATCAGATCCCGAAATCGAAAAATCAGATCAAAATCAGGCGTCATCCAGAAAAATCAATCCGCATCAAAAAAATCGATAATCGAAAAAAACAAAATCAGAAAAATCAATCGAAATCAAAATCGAGCAAAAAAAGATCAAAATCGGCAATCAAAAATCAAATCGAAAATCAAATCAGAATCAAATCATCAATCAATCAAAGTCAAAATCAGAATCCTCAAAATCGAAAATCCAGAAAATCAAAAAATCAAATCAAGTCAGAAAAAAATCGAGGCATCAGAAATCGAAAAATCAAATCCTTCAATCAAAATCGGCATCATCAATCAATCAAATCATCGCGAAAATCAAAAATCAGATGGTCAATCCATCAAAGATCGGAAAAAGAATCGAAAAATGTCGTCGGAATCGAAATCCGAAAGAAATCGAAAAATCGAAGAAATCCCGAAAAAAATCCGGAAAAATCGAAAAATCAGAAAAGTCGAAAAATCGGCAAAAATCGGCGATCCCAAAAAAAATCGGTCAGATCAAATCGAATCAAAATCGAAAAAATCAAAATCAATAAATCAAATCAAACAAATCCCGAAAAATCAGAAATCCGGCAGAAAATCAATCAAAAATCATCATCGCACAATCCGCGTCAAAAATCATCAAGCGGCAAAATCAGGCATCAATCAGGGTCGAATCATCAAAATCATCAGATCGCAGAAATCGAAATCAAATCAAACATCAATCAAAATCAACGCTTCAAATCAACATCAACAAAATCATCAAAATCAAATCGCCAAAATCAAAATCAAAGATCCTGCAGAAAACTCAAAGATCAAACATCAAATCAGAAAATCGAATCAAAATCAATCAAATCAACATCAGAAATCAAAAAATCAAATCTCAATCAAAATCAAAATCTGAGTGGAAAAGGGTGGGAGAGATTGGGAGAGTGGGAGTGGGTGGGAGAGAGTGGCTAAGTGGGAGATAGGATGGGAGAGGGTGTGAGAGAGTTGGAGAGAGTGGTTGAGAGTTGATGGATAAAGGGCTAGTGAGGAAGAGTTTGAGCCCATGTGTTGTTCCTACTATCCTAGCACCAAGGAAGGATAGTAATTGGAGGCTTTGCACTTATTCAAGAGCCATTAATAGGATCGCAATCAGATAGAGGTTCTCAATGCCAAGAATGGAGGACCTCATGGATTGTCTATTAGGAGCATCTTACTTTTCCAAGATTGATCTAAAGAGCGGGTACCATCAGATAAGGATCAGAGATGGGGATGAATGGAAGATAACTTTTAAGACTAATGAAGGGCTCTATGAGTGATTGGTGATGCCCTTTGGGTTATCAAATTCCCCTAGTACATTTATGCACCTTATGAATGAGGTATTGAGACCTTTCATTGGAAATTTTGTTGTAGTTTATTTAGATGACATCCCTAGGTTTAGCAAGTCTAAAGAAGAACATTGGAAGCACCTTGACATGGTACTAAGGAGGTTACAAGAGGAGAAGCTATTGATCAACATGGAAAAGTGTGAATTCATGACATAAGAACTAGTCTACCTTGGTTTTGTAATCTCCAAGGGAATTTTGAAGATGGATCCTTCAAAGGTGGATGCTATTCTTACTTGGCCAACACCAAAATCCATGGGAGATGTGAGAAGCTTCCATGGACTTGCAAGCTTTTATAGAAAGTTCATCAAGAACTTTAGCCAAATTTGTGCACCAATCTTGGACACCATCAAAGGAGGTAACAAAGGAAAGTTTTTTTGGACCAATGAGGCTGATAAAGGGTTTGAATATCTGAAAATGAGAGTAGCACAATAGCCTATACTTGTGCTCCCTGATTTTGATAAAGTTCTTACCATTGAGTGTGATGCTAGCAATTAAGCAATAGGGGTTGTTTTGAGCCAAGAAGGAAAATCGGTTGCATTTTACAGTGAGAGCTTCAATGAAGCAAAGAGGAAGTATTATTCCTATGATTTGGAATTGTATTCTATGGTCCAAGCCCTCAAAAAGTGGAGGCACTACTTTTTATCGAAATAATTTGTTGTTTATACTGATAATTGTGCCTTGAGTTTTTTTATTGCACAGGACAAACTTAGTCATAGGCACATGAAGTGGGTAGAGTCTTTGCAAGCCTATAATTTCACAATAAATCATAAGAAGGGCCAATCAAATAAGGTGGTAGATGCTCTTAGTAGAAGGGAACGTGTAGTGCAAGAGATCCAACTCCAAAGCATGGGGGTTGAAGCATTGAAGGATATGTATCATGAAGATTTAGATTTCAAGGAGATATACAATGTTTGTGAGAAGCGTTTGAATTATTTTCATGGTGAATTCTCATAATTTTTATTGGATAATGGTTTTCCCTTCAAAGGAATCCAATTGTGTGTGCATAAATGCTCAATGAGGGAGAATATCATCAAGGAGAAACACAGTGGGAGTCTTGGAGGTCACTTTGGCCTTGACAAGACCTTGGAACAAGTTAGGAGATTTTACTATTGGCCAAAGTTACAGGTGGATGTGAGAAGGTATGTGGAAGGCTACACAATATGTCAAAGGGCAAAGGGAACTTCATCAAATGCAGGACTCTATCAACCACTTCCCATTCCCAATAGGCCTTGGGAGTGTGTAAGTATGGACTTTGTCTTGGGGTTTCCTAGAACCCAAAGAGGTTTTGATAGTATCTTTGTGGTAGTTGATAGATTTAGTAAGATGGCACATTTTATTCCTTGAAAATGCACCAATGATGCATCTCATATAGCAAGTCTTTTCTTTAAGGAGGTTGTTAGGATACATGGACTTCCTTTAAGCATTATTTATGACAGGGATTCTAAATTCATTGGTCACTTTTGGAGGACATTGTGGAAGAAACTCAAGGAAAAAATATCTCATTTAGTTCAGCATACCATCCACAAACGGATGGAAAAACTAAAATGGTTAATAGATCATTGGCAAACCTCTTAAGATGCCTTACCAAGGAGCATGGACAAGCTTGGGATCTGATTTTATCTTAGGCTGAATTTGCATATAATGACTCCATGATTAGGAGCATTGGTAGAATCCCTTTTGAAGTAGTCTATGGCGTGCACCCTGGAGGGGTCTATGAACTAAGATATCTACAAGGAGTTGCTAAGAGAAGTGCTCAAGGTGAGGACTTAGTTGTTACAATCAAGGATATTCATCAACAAGTGAAGGAAACCCTTCAAAAGAATGTTGAGAAGTATAAGGAAAAGGAAGATTTAAAGAAGAGGAATGCCCAATTCAAGGTTGGAGACTTGGTGATGGCACACTTGAAGGAGAGACTTCCAAAAGTAAAGTATACCAAACTCATGATGAAGAATATAGGACCTTGCAAGGTGGTCTACAAGTTTGGCCAAAATGCTTATGAAATAGAGCTACCTCCTAGGGTGGAAATCTCTCCTATTTTCAACATTTCTGACTTGTATCCTTTCAAAGCTTTTGTGAATGCAGGTGATGGAGCAGGTACAACAGCAATGGAGGATGAAGATTGGGTGAAAGAACTACCCCCCAACCAACCTATGACTCTTCAATGGATCCTAGACACCAAGGAGACAAAGAAGACTAGAAGGAAGGTTTACAAGGAATACCTGGTCAAATGGAAAGGTCTACCTGAAGACGATGCAACATGGATGTCAAAAAATGATATTAAACAACATGGAACTAATGTAGAAGACCTAATCTCAAAGAGGACTTGAGATCTTTTTCTTGCTTGGGAGTATGGTGCAGGAGAACCCATGAGTCTAAGGGACCTAGAATAATGTTTCATGTTTTGTTTCTTGGCTTATGGATGGAGTAAGGTCTTATGGACCATTTCAATGCTTTGTAGTATGTCTTCTAGGTTTTTGGTAGAGTTTTTGGTCTTGGTGACCAACTTCTTTGTACAACAAGGTCTCCATCCTCCTTTGTAAGTCTAGTGCATCTTAGAAAAATAAGGAAAAAGGATGCCTTGCTATACATCTAGACACCTGAGGGGAGTCACCTTACTTTTTGACAAGGTTTCAAATGCCTTTGATACATTTTGGAAGGCTCTTTGTGGTAAAGGTGGTAGAAGTTGCTCACATTGCCTTAACTAGGCAATTAGAAGTCAAAGCATGAGATTAGTTGTTTTCCAACATCTCTCTTTTCAAAAGATAGTTGCAAGAAGTTTGAGGGAGTTTTTAAGAATTCAAATATACCTCTTGGTCGAGGAAAGGTTGATATTAATGTTTTGAAGAAGTTTCAATAAGAAGTTTTTTGTTTTTCCTCTATTTTTCTAAAGAATTTATTGATCCCATACTTGGTATAGACTGTATGTTCACTTTCATGCTCCAAGACTATAATGGTTGAATAGTTAATTGAATAAGCTTTCCTTTGGTGTTGGAGTGGTGAGATTTCATTGAGTATCAAGGGAGATATTCCAATTTCTCTATCGGGTGGTCTGAAAACCCTTAAAATCAGGGTTTTGGGTGAAAAATGTATATTTCTTCCATTACCACATTGTAAAAGTGCTAAATCTCAGTGGGATGGAAGATATAAGTCTGCACTATCATTTCCTCAATGTTTTGGAGAATGGCAGGCTCATTGTTGGAAGTTGTGCATGAATTTTGGCTTGACATATCTAAATGGCAAGCATAATTGACAAGCAAAAAAAATGAGTTTTTTCTTGATTTTGAATAATCTATTTAAGAGGCACTTAAGAATAGTGGAAATAGGTTTGGAGAACCTGTAGGAGTCTAAATTTTGGCTTTGGGGTGAAGGGGATATCCTAGATAGTCAAGACCTAGGTGTAGATCTATGAATTAGGCCTTTTGGAGCAGTGGTAGAAAGGGCCATTGTGAGTGATATTTTGATAGTCAAGAGGAAGGGTTTTGGAACCTTGTAGGGGTCCATCTTAGGGGTCTAAATCCATAGGTTTGGTGTCTTAATAGCCTTCCTTGTGTTTTTTATTCTCACTATCCTATCGAGCAAGGGCTGCAAGCCTTAAGAGAGAGTAAGGTCTAAGTCACCATAGTGATGGGTGTTTGTTGAAACCTAAATGCTAGAGGGTTGTTAAACCTTGTTTTGAATTAATGAGACATGATCCAAATGTTTTCAAGCTTTGTGAGTGGTCTGAGTTGTGAACCCTAGGTGTGTGGGGTTCATCTCTTAAAGAATAGTGGAGTTTAGGACTCATGAGAGTATTCGAGAGATGCATTCAGTGGAGTGACTTTGCCATTTGTGATTGTGAGTTTTCCTTCCCTGCCACTCTGCATCATTTCTAAAGCTTATGCAGGCTATTTCCATGGTCTTTATGGTCGTGGCAAGAGTATTTAAGGTTTGTAAGTACATTATGCAATAAACCCTCCTTTGTAGAGCTTGATTTGTGCATAGAATATGCTTAGTTAATAAACATGATGTGAGTAATGTCTTGGAAGTCAGATGAATGACTGAGGTGTAAATGGTTGACTGTAGTATCTTGGTCTTGAGGAACTAGTTTATAAAAGTGAAAATTTGGTGAGTTGTTTATGGAATTGAAAGATTCAGAGCTCTTTATCAGGTTTTTGCTTTGAATTTATATAAATTGATGATGAAAAAGGTGTGTTAGGATCTGATGGATATAGGTTGTAACATGAAATATTGGTTTTTGGTTATTTTTCCTAGGTAAAGAAAATTGAGTGGAAGGGTGCCTTGGTGAATGATGAAAGAGTGGATTGTTTAGTGACTCTAATTAGGTTTATTGTGCACAGATCAGTCATTTTTGCTGATAGATAAGATGTTTGAAGCTTGAGGATGATAAGAAGTATTGAAATGAGTTGTCTTGTTGTTTCCTTATGGTTTGCAAATGAAACAATGTGATTTTTGATGAAAAAATAGAAATTTTAGCTGATTATTCAATTTGATCTTCTCCTAATTCAATTGGGTCAGATGTTGGTGCAGGAGCACCTAGGTCATCAAATACTTTTCAATTTTGCAAAAGGGATGAGTGTTCAAATTTATATTCAGTCAATCACAAAAGGTCATGGAAAAATTATGTAAAGCATGTTCAAGGTCATATGAGGTCTTATTTGAATGTATTTAAGGTTATGGGTAAGTTCTAGGTGGTCAAAGTGGGAAAATTCAAACAATGCAATAATGTAATATTGTTAAAAGTTGTTAAATTGACAAAATCAAGGAAATCAGGCATATTAATGGTTAAAAGGGGTAGTTTCAACTGATGGAAAGATAGTTATGGAAAAGGAAATATCTATAAAAGGCATGTAAAGGCGAGAAAAAGTAGAAGTTTATGTTCTTGTAATTAGATTTTGAAATAAAAATTCCATGTTTATGAGTTTGCAGTATTACTCTGGATTGTTTTGTTTTCTTTTGTTGGTAATTTAGTAACACCCAAAGTTAAATCATAGTGTGAATACATGTAAAGAGGAGTTAGTTTCCAACTTCAAGAGTTGGACTTGGTTAGTTTTAGGAAACAAAAGAATAAGAGGAAATTTTCAGTGCCCGATAGAGTCCTTTTAGAAGCAAGTTTGAGAGTCCAATAGGGTTTTTCTTCACTACTCCACCAATGTAGGTCAAGTAAATTGGTGTAGTAGGTTAATGTTAGGAGGTTTTTCATGTTTTGATGATTGTAAGTGCAGGGAAAAGCAAGAATACCATGGTGGAGTTGCTCCTACATTCGAAAATAGAGGATTTTCCTACACAAAGTGATGCCACAGCCATGGGTTATGAATAAATAAATCTTGCAGAGGCTTGGAAATGACATAGAAGGTCTTGGAAGACATAAAAAAATCATGTCCTAGGTGGTGACTAGAGAAATAGAAGTTTGCAAGCATATTTTTCACAAAACCCTCCTTGGTTTGTGCTTTTACACCCTATAAACGAGGGTTTATTGGATCAAAACATTTTCATGGTTTTCAATCCCTATAAATGGTGAAATCTTGAGTTTTAAGACATTCTTGAAGACTATTTTGAGGTTTTGAGTGATTTGGAATGGTTTTGAAGGGGTCTCCTTTGTAAAACAGGCTTAATCTACTAGCCTTTCTTTAGAGGGCAGTCTAAAATCTGATGATTTCTGTATGTCAAACATCTAAGAACTTTGATATGTTGTGATGTGCTGGAAAGTGTTTCTAAATGTGCATTGATTTTTTTAATAAGCTTTGAGATAGGAATGTAACTACCCAATTCAATGGTTGACAGACCTACTAGAGGAATATGATATTGTTTGATCAAAACAAAGATGTTTGTTTAAACAGTGGAAAGGATGATATTGAGTGCTTGGTTACTATCAAATGAATGATATGATTGATATTACTAAATTTTGTTAAGGTGTATAAGAAAAGTTTGGTGACTTTGATGGTTGGATGGGTGAGTATTATGAAGCCTTTTGAGCAAATTGGTGATTAACCACAAGATGGTAATCAAGATTCTATTGTAGTAGGAGTTTGTAACCTATAAATAGACTACTACAGTCAAAATATGGTGAGTACACTGCTTTATAATGGACGGATAACAGTGAGGTATGGTTTAGTTGATTTTTTGCCTTGGTGAATAAATGAAAGGATGAATTGTTCAAGTTTCAATAATCAAGTTTATGTTGTTTTTATGGTGGTTGAGAATGATGTGAATCTAATTGATTAATTCAAAGTTTTCTTTAATATGGTGTTTTCTTTGAATGAGTCAATTGGAATACTAATTAGTGGAATGATGAATGATGTCCTATGGAATGGCTAAGAGAATTTGAGTGGATTTTGGTTGAATGAAAAGTAGATTTCTGATGAAATTATAATTGATCTTCTCCTGATTCTATTTGGGATTGAAATCCCTTGAAGAAATGATGTTGATGGTGTTTGTTGGATGCTCTGCATCAGATGTACCCTAATGATTGAGTGTTTTGATATGATGTTCTACATCACTAACTGCCCTGTCTATGTTATTGCTTACTATTATGGTTTTATAGATTTTTTCCAAGCATCCATAGTTTGTCCTGTTGGTGCACCTTTGCAAGCACATGCCTCCATGTGAAGTAATTGCATCATGTTGCTTATGTTGACTTTCTAAACAACTATATTGTACTATTGAAATTTTGTCATCTATCAACATCTAGTTATTAGTTGTGGAATTTGAAGTAATGCTTTGAGTTTGAATGATGTGTAATGCAACGTAACCAACAATATGAATATAAACTACACAAATCTATTAAGTAGAATTAATTAGTTAAGTTCTCTTTATTCTATTACCTTTGTGTACGTTTGAGTGAATCCACTGGCACTAGGAGGTGTTTGCTTGAAACTGCCAATATTAGCCTATTCAACATCCAAAATCACATGTATTAAAATACCATTCATAAAATAATGCTATTAACATGTAATAAATTTATAATTGTTTACTAGTTGCATACCCCACTGATAGGTGTATTGCAGATATAAGTAGGTGGAGGACTGGTGTATCTAGTCTCAACACTGTGACCCTACAATTTTATTAAAATAATAAAACTAAATTAGTTAATCATGCATTTCAGAATCAAAATTTAATAAATTAAATTCAATGAGCATGTTGAGTTTTACCCGACTATCAATGCCATATGCACAATGCAAAATGTCATCCTTCCTCTCCATCCCCATAGCATCATATAGATCTTGCATAGCCGCATACGGATCCTACTTAACAACCTCCTGAGTGTCGGTGGGGTCATATGAACAAGTTGCCCCGCAAGATTGACACACATGGGTTCGAAGGCCACCACCCGAAGACTCCCCTGGCTGGAATTGTACAATAGGGATAGTATTATGGATCACACTCTAGGTCAAAGTATTGATCGCCTACAATGTCTCTACGTCGGCACTCTCCTTCACAACAGTAGGCATAACAATGTGCTCACGACGCAGCCTAGCGAGAGGTCATCTCTCTTACCACATAGGATCTAGCTATACACTAGGCCTATCCTGAGCGAACCCCCCACCTCTCCCCTGGAACTCCCTCATATCAAAATAATTTGGGATTTGGTTCAATATGAACTCACTATATAGTTTCCTAAGAAAATATTAGGGGACTTCACAATTGTTGCATGGTGGGTAATCAAAGAACAAGTACCACCTATCATAAAAAATAGTTCCTAATCTCTTGGTGTTGGCACCAATGAATAGGAAACCTCTTTGCATTGAGGCTAAGATTTTGATTTTTTCTAGGGTCAATGAATAAAGAGTACAAATCACCTTTAGTAATTTTTAAATCTTTTACTTGTTTATATGATAGTTTATCTACATAATATGCCCTAGCTTCCTGCCTCCTATCTT
The DNA here is from genome assembly GCA_007258455.2 of Sequoia sempervirens. Lineage (NCBI taxonomy): Eukaryota > Viridiplantae > Streptophyta > Pinopsida > Cupressales > Cupressaceae > Sequoia > Sequoia sempervirens. The sequence goes on from VDFB02252616.1 coordinate 139,296,232, forward strand.
GCCATCCCGTTAGCTGTTGGGATATTGAATCTACATTTTTTAACATCTCTTTCATTGAATTTTCTAGTGTCATTCTTTTTGCGATTGAAGCATTTGGATCACTCAATCTACTGATAAGATCCTCAATTTTTTATTTTTTATTTTCGATTTCACTCCTTAAATTTTGTTGAGTGTCAGGAGGGTGTTGAGTGATTGGTGGGGGAGGTTGATTTTGTTGAGGATTTTTAGGATTTGCAAGATTATTTGCATCTCCTACAAATTAAAAAAAAAAAATCAAATCTAACCTAAAACAAACAAAATCAACTTGAAACTAAGAAATTCAAAACAAATAGCAAACAATACTTACCTCCTGCACCTCTTCATCATCGTGGTGCCATCTTTGCAAATGAAAAACAACTATTGCTAATGAATTTTGTAGAATGCCTCCTCCTAGAATGCGAGCGTGAAAATGAGGGTTTTTGGCAACAGGCAGAGCATAAAAATAGACAAGAGAAAATGAATAGATTTCACTTTTTTTTTGGATTTTAAAATGGCATAACATGAGTGCATTATAACACACTCATGTTATGTCATTTTCTATCTTTTTTTAAAGTTGGCCACAAAAGTGTAACCCAACTTCATGAACCCACCCTTTTTTTGCCCGATTCTTTCTCACAAATATGCATTCATGGGCTCCATTTTTTGATAACCTCATGGATAGTGTACTCATGATTGTTATACATACACTGATCTAGATTTTTTACCATGACATTCATTTTTTGATATATATATGGTACGGATACAGATGATTTATGATGTGATGTGCTCACTTTATTTCATGTATGGATGGATATTATATGGGATTCTTATATTATGTATGGATGCATTTTATTTATGCCTATGTGATATGTGATGATCATGATATGGATGGATGCAATGTTATGTTCTTTTCTATTATCTTTTCACGATATGCTATGGAATGAATGATATTTGATGCAAATGATATGGATGCAAATGATGTGGATGCATTTCTTTTTGTGTATTTTCTATATTTTTTTATGATGAGATGATCATGTATGCATATGAAGGTAAATGATAATGCAATGTATGTGTATGACATGATATGCTATGATTATGCTAATGGATGTTTTATGATTATGCTATGATTATGAGATCCATGTATGTTGATGCTTTGTGGATATAGGGTGGATGCATTGATGATGTTTTTGTTGACTACCATGATACCAAGTTAGCATGGAGAGAAGGTAGAAGAATAAAGAATAAATTACCAGTGATTTCGATGATTGCTTCAAAAGATCCAACACGTCCATGATCCATCGAGACTTTATTAGAGATGGTGACAATACAATGCAAAATGAGGATGAAATGCAAGATTATGAGATGCTCACACTTCGGGATTGGTATTTTCTGTTGTTCCTTATTATTTGATATAACACATAGACACAATGCATCAAGGTATTAATAACCAGGATGACATTGTATCTAGTGTAATGGACTTTGACTCAACAAGTAGATAGGATATTTCTTGTTCACAGCTTGACATATAGAAACCTCATTGGAATGCAATTTATAAGCTTAAAATATATTGGACCAAAGCATACGCAATAGTCAACAACATACCCTAAATGACCTTCCTATGTATACAACTAAGCAAGTATGCGCCAAGATTATTTTACAAGAGTTCCCACAAGCATAGAAAATGAAAGATAATGATTGATACCCCATTCCTTTCTCTCTAAATCATTTTGATAGACATCATCGAGAGGTTCTCAGAATGGTTCATTAAGATAAATTATAAGAAAATATCAAAGACAAACAGTCAGTGTTATCTACCTCTTGCCTAGTTTAATTTAGCTAAGCTGATAACTGATACTGATGTCCATCGCAGGAAGGATACTTCCTTGGACATGTTGATCAGGTGTTGATTGATGTTGGGATGATGATGCTAAGATGAGTCATTGACATAAACTTCACAAATGCGTTTACCCATGATTTAGAATTTAGATTTTGACTTTTAGATTCTCACTTTATGACTTGCTATGTTTTCTTTCCACTTGTTTTTCCAAAGGGTGAAGGTGACAATTGATTTATTATGGGTGAAAGTTTATTGCGGGTTGTTTTTGGTCTTTTTGAAAGTTATACGAATGTTTAGGATTTTCAAATTTTCTAAGGTTTTTTAGGGTTTTCTGAGATATTTGGGGCTTTTTAGGTCTTTTAAATTTCTTCTATTGTTTTTGTCTTTTCTATTTTTCCAATGTTTTTTTGTTTTCAGAATATTTGGATGTTTTGGGTTTTCAAAGATTTTTGACCAAGAACCTAACCTAAAGACCTATCCTAGGGGCCTCGAGGGTTGAACAAAGATAAGACTTGCATGTGTTATACACAGAGAGACCACGTAATTCAACTGACTCGATCCATTTACAAGATGAAGATATGAATAGATGAAAGATGTCAATTTATTATGACGGACTCCTAAAGGACTGACCTAGGGTGTCTTAGGGGCACATCAATGATGGCCTTTCCTATGTTCAAGCTCAAAGACTCATAGTTCGACAAGGGGACCACCTTTTTTAGATTTTTGATGTTTTGACCTTTTTAGGGATTTTGATGTTTTTTGGATGTTTTGGATTTTTCCTTTACAAATTTCAAAATGTTTTTGGATTTTAGTTGTATAGGATTTTGTAAATGTTTTTGGATTTTCTAATGAATGTTTGATGATTATTTTTTGAATTTTTGAGATAATATTTTATGATTTTTTTAATATCTTTTTATGAGATAAGATTCTAATGACCTCAAGATATACAAGAACCCGATATTTCCCATTATGAAATTCCCCCAATGTGACATGTTAGACTACTTTGATAAAGGCAGGACATACTGACCTTTGGAATATTCCAAGTAGTGTTAAAGGGTTAATGATACCTCACAAAGTCAAGCCATGGTAAGGATGATGGATAAATGGTGGTGCAAAGAATGATAACACAAAAGAGCCAAAGAATAGATGGAGACTCTTTATTTACACAAGGCACTTGTTTTCAAGGTTTTCACCAAGGTACTTTCCCAAAGCACCACCAAAGTGGTTTTCACTAGAGGACAATTTTTTTCTTTAATTTTTTCAATCCTTTTTCTCATTTTTTTGTATTTTGATTATTTTATGATTTTTTTTGTATTTTCAAATTTATACCCTTTAAGACTAGGCATAAATTTTTTTGAGATGCAAGCTATTAGTTGGCTCCTGTAAGGGTTCGCCTTCAAAGGTTGACAGTTGGTATGCTCTTGATCCATAGCTTGTTGTGATTAAAAAGGGACCCAATCAGTTAGGTTCAAACTTTCCTTTGTTGTCTTGATTTTGAAGGTTCTTTCGATTCTGCTTTAGGACATGATCTCCAACTTTGAATGAATGACATTTGATTATCTTGTTATAGCTTTGTTTCAATCAGTTTTGATATACTTGCAAGTGGTTGAGGGCATTGAGATGACATTCCTTCAAGAATTCTAGTTCATTCGGCCAAGACACTTTATATTCTTCCTCAGTAATTAGGTTCTGTAGTGACACTCACAATGATGTGAGCTCAACCTCAATAGGCAAGATGGCTTCTAATCCATAAACTAGAGAGAAAGGGGTTACACCTATAGGCATGTGGATACTGGTTCGATAACCCCAAAGAGCAAGATTTAGCTGTAGATTCCAATCACAAATAGCTTCATTAACTATTTTCTTCAAGATTTTTAGGATAGTTTTTTTCATAGTCTCAACTCGGCCAATGCATTGGGGATAATATGGGGTAGAGAATCAGTGTTGGATATTGAATCTTTGGCACAACTCTTTGACATCTTGATTTTTAAAAGGGGTCCCATTATCTTAGATGAGATTTTAAGGAACACCATAATGAAAGATAAGGTAATTCAAGATAAACTTTGCAATTTGTTTCCCCGTTATGTAGGTCATAAGGATGGCTTCTACCCAATTAGTAAAGTACTCAGTGGTAGTTATAATAAACTTGTGGCCATTAGATGAGGTTAGGGTAATTTTTCCTATGAGGTCCAAGCCCCATTATTGAAAAGGCCATGGTGTGATTATTGGCTGCAATTCTTGAGCTAGAACATGAATCATATCCCCATGCTGCTAACACTGGATGCACTTCCACACATAATGATAAGCCTCTTTTTCGATGGTTGGCCAATATTACCCCATCCTCAATAGTTTCTTAGCTAATTTTGTACCACTATAATGGGACCCAAATATGCATCATGTACTTCTGTTAAAGTAGTTAAGGATTCCTCTTGGTTAAGACATCTTAGTAATGTCCCTTCGATGCTTCGACAATAAAGGGTATCACCTAGGATCATGAATTGGGATTCCTTTTTAAAAATGGTCATTTTAAGGTTTGAGGTGATGTTAGATGGGAGGGTTCCTCTACTAAAGTAAGTGAATATGTCATGGTACCAAGGGGATCTAGGACCAACAATGACACACACCAATTTAGATTCAAGGATTTCAAAAGTTGGTATGAGAAGTTGTTCTACCAATAATTCACATTGGAGAATGTTGTTCAGCATGTCTAACAATGATCTGATTGTTGCAATTGTGTTCATTGCTCTATTATTCATGCAAGGAATTTTCTCAAAATCTATGTCTATGAAAATATCCTTGAGATTCTCCACCATTTCTTGTAAGGAGTGAGCTTGTCGTCTTTAGTTTGATAGTCATCATTGACTTGGTTGATAACTAGCTATGAGTCTCCATAGACTTTCATCTCTTGAATCTACCACTAAACTGCTATCCTTAGACCTGTGATTAGGGCTTCATACTCAACAATGTTGTTAGTATAGGGAAATCATATCCTGTATGAATTTGGGATACAATCACGTTGGGGGGTGATGAAAAGAATGCCTACTCCAGATCCATGTTGGTTGAATGATCCATCAAAGTACATATTCCACTGAGCTATAAGATTGATAAGGAACATTGATTCATCAGGGAATTCAAATACCAAGGGGTTCTTAGCATAGATGGGTGATTATGCTAGTTATTCTATGATCACTTTCCCTTTGATTGCTTTGTGCTCCACATATTCTATGTCAAATTCTATTAATATCATCACCCATTTAGCCATTCATCCTATGAGAGTTTCTTTAGATAATAGGTATTTTAATAGACCAATCTTTGCAATGAGCTTGATTTGATATGACATGTAGTGCCTAAACTTTGGTGAAGAAAAAACAACTACTAGGCATGCCTTCTCAATGGGTGAATAGTTCATTTCATAGGCTACCAAATTTCTACTAATGTAGTAGATGACTCTTTCCTTTCTGTTTTCATCATGTTGTGATAAAAGAGCTCCTAGTGTTGTTGGTGTTGCTAAGATGTACAAGATCAGTGGCTTGTTCGGTATTGGTGGCATGAGAATTGGTGTTAATATATATTCTTTGATCTACTAGAAAGATTTATCACACTTTTCATCCCACTTATAAGTTATCCCTTTATGGAGAAGATGTGAAAAGGGGTGGATTTTATCTGATAATTGTGCTATGAATCTCCTGATGGACTAAAATCTACCTTGTAGCCCTCTCATCTGCCTCAATGTTTGCGGTGGTTCCATGTCTAGGATGGATTTTACTTTTGTTGGATCAATTTATATCCCTCTCTGTGAGACAATAAAGCCAAGAAGTTTCTCTGATGTGACCCCAAACACACACTTTTTTGGATTTAGTCGTACCTTGTATTCTTCAAGCCTATCAAAGATGGGTCCTAAGACTTGTATGTGCTCACTTCTCTTTCTTGATTTTTCCAAAATATCATCCACATAATCTTCAACTATTTTGTGGATCATGTCGTGAAAGATGAGGGTCATGGCTCTTTAATAGGTTGCTCTTTCATTCTTTAACCCGAATGGCATCACATTCAAGCAATAGGTTCCCCATGGACAAGTGAATGAAGTTTTGTGTTGATCCTCCTTAGCAATTATGATTTGATTATAGCTTGAAAAATCATCCATGAGTGATAGCATTTCATGCCTAGCTGTTAAGCCCACAATGAGATCAATGTTAGGAAGAGGGAAATCATCCTTTAGACATGCTTTTTTTAGGTCTATGAAATTAGTGCATATTTTGATGCCTCTAGTGATTTTTGAGAGTAGTAATAGGTTTGAAACCCACTCAAGATAATCTATTGGTTGGATAAATCCAACGTCAAGAGGCTTTTGTAATTCTAGCTTGACCAAGAGTGCTATATAAGGGTGCATCTTTCTTAATTTTTGCTTAACTGGCTTGGCTTCATGATAAACTGCTAAGTGATGTACAACCACTTCTGGATCAAGGCATAGCATATTTGTGTATGACCATGCAAAGTTAACTCTTTTCTCTTTGAGAAATGCTACAAGACTCTTATGTTCTTAATCCAACAATGATTCAGCATAGAAAGTGATCTTAGGTGCTTCTTTTGTTCCCACGTTGATTGGAGTGGCCTTTTCTGCTAGCACTGTTGGCTTTTCTAGATGCATTGCACTAAGGGGGAGATTGAATCCTTCATCCTTGGGCACCTCAGAGAGGTTTTCACCATTAGATGTGTCCTTTGTTTTTACTATTTTAGGATCAGAGAGTGCCACTAGGTGGTTTTCACTCAAGGATCTGCATGTTAGTTTCATTTCATTAATTTTGTGACTGAAGGATTCAATTATGTCCCCATAGTATGCCCCTATGTCGAGCTCTATGTTGAAGCCTGCATTGTGATCTTCCCATGATAAGTTGTCACAAATTCCATGAATTTTGAGATCGCTTCATCATTTTTGAATAAATCTAGAATCGGTGGTCCTTGTTAGTGCATGTATATAAGTTGTGGGTATACTAGGCATATTTCGATTGGTTGGTTGCTTGAGAAAAAGGATGTTATGGATAGCATAAAGAGGGTGTTGTTCTCAAATAGGTCAATAACATCAAAGGGAAAGTCATATAAGGTTGTATCACACCATGTAGGTGACCAAGAGGAAGCCTCAACCCATTTAGCAGAAGTACCTTTTCCAATAAGTGTGATAGGTATGTGCAGGATCATCATGGAAAAAACAAGCCCTTAAGTGGCAAAAAAATCAGAAAAATCAGAGTTAGAAAAGTTGACATAAAAATTTGAATAAGTAATCTATATTATTTCAAAAATATGTAAGAATAGAATTTGTAGGAAATTGAATGTAGTTTCTAAACTACCAGGTTTGTTTAAAAAAAAATCTATTTGGTGAAAATTTGAAATTTCAATCTAGTAGTACTTAAATTTCAGGGAAAAAATAAGAAGTAGGTGTCTCCTGACCACCCTAACCACAATAAAATGATAATATTTTTTTAAGATTTTAGATATAAGTAAAGGACTCGTGTCCGGATGTGATGCATATTTTTTGTAATTTTTTTCCAAGTAAATAATTAATTATGATTTTTTTTACAAAAAAATATAAAAATGTCTTACCACCTTAACTTGATAAAAAATTCATGAAATTTTTTTTTTTTTTTAATCCTATAGTATGCAAAGCATAGAATGTGACATATGTTTTGGATTCAAAAAATGTGATACCATTTGAAAGATATAGATGTTTTTCAATCAGTCTATCAATCCATACTTTAGTCGTAATTTGAATACAAAATGAATAATAATTACTTATTAAATTCAAAGTAAAGCATAATTTATATTGGTGGAAAGCTGAGAATCTTTGAGTGGGAGGTGCAATGATTCCTTGTGATACCTGTTCTTGGTCATCATATGCTCTGATGGTGGTATTTTTTGTTTTGTCAATGGTATCTTTTGAATAGCCCAGATTTTTTATCAACTACAGGGTACAAATGTTTAGACCAACACCTCCATCTACCAAGACTCTTTTGACCTTGTTTATATTAATGAAAACCTCAAGGTGTAAAGCATGATTATGAGATGGTTGTGATGGTAGGTATTGCTCAGAGAAGCTGAGAAGATGGTTGGTGATGTGGCCTACCATAGCTTGAAATTGATCAATATCAATATTTTGGGGAACGGATGACTCAGACAAGAATTTTTCTAATATTTCCCTATGTGTGAGGGATAACCTTAAGAGTTCTAATATAGATATTTGTGTGGGGGTTTTCTTAAGCTGATCTAGAAGATTTTACTTGCTATAATTAGATGTGGGAAAATTAGGTTGTGTCCTAGATTGAGATGGGACTCCTTGAATGGTTATTTTTCCACAGTGTGTGGTGACTCCACATTCCATACTAGCTTCTTTGATGGTAACAAAAAGTGATAACACTATCATAAGAAGCCACTACATTAGAATAGTTATGTTGAAAATTTATGTAATCCTTAGCTTTTTCATTGTTGTTTTCTTTCTTATTATTCAAGATAGGGTTCTTGTCCATCTTAAGATCTTGATTCCCATCTGGTATGTCAAAAGATATGGTAGATCATTTTGTATGAGGTCTTGGATGACATTCTTAAGTTTCATGCAGTTTGTTGTTTTGTGTCCTTTGATTTGTGAAAGTCATAGAGATTGTGCTCATTATACCAGGATGGTTTCTTTTATGGTTCTTGGTAGTTTTAAAAGTTGGGAAGTGTTATCAAATTTGACTCTACCAACTTCTTCATGATTTTTTCAATAGGTTCTGATAATTGTGTGTACTTGTGTTTGGGATAGTTATTTCAATTAGTGGTTTTCCTTTGTCGTATGTTGGTGTTATTGATCTGATTATTCTGAGGAGGTGTTGTTTGTTGCACAGTTGGTTGGATGTTAGCAACTTGATTGTTATTAGGTATAGGAGCACTTAGTATGACCTTAGCATCTACCACACTATCATTTGTTACATTTTTGTTCTTTTCCTAGACACGAGGTTTCTCATTCAAACTATTTGAAGGATGGTTGTCTTTGTAAGCTTGAGTATTTCCTTGTGAGTTTAGAGCTCTTTCAATGTTAAGGGATCTAGGGACAAATTTGTCATATGATGTGATGCACTGCATTTTCAAGTGGAATGACAAATTTGGATCCAGATTAGCTATGATGATTCCCACTTGTTGTTTGTCGAGAAGAGGCCACTTTCTTTTACTAGCTCTTTATCTCCATCATTGTAAGAAATTAGCAAAATTTTCCCCTTGATTTTTTCTAAGAGTGTATAATTATTCTAGACTAACATCCATGTCAAGATTGAAGGAGTAGTGATCGATGAATTTATCACACTTGATTTCTTGAAAAGTTTTGATACTAGGAGGTAGATGAGAAAACCAATCCATAGCATGACCTGTTAAACTTCGAGGGAAGAGGCGTATTAGATATGAATCATTGTAATCCAACTCCATGCAAATGGCATTAAATTCTTTGATATGGTCCATAGGAATTCCTCTCCCTTTATATTTGTCAAATTTGGGGATTTCAAAACTAGGAGGGAATGGTATCATTGCTATCTTTCAGTCAAATGGATAAGGACACAAGTTCTATGTATGTGGATTTTTGGTCTTTCCCATTCGATGGTCCTACATTTCTTGTGAGATTAGTTTCAATTGTGATGGTAGATCATCTTACAGGTTGGGTGGAGGAACATATGGTGGGATGATGGATGTGTTGTATGGGTTGTATGGTGGTGTGATATTTTGTGAAGATGATGGGGATATTGATGTATATGTTCCTAATGTGTTTGGATTGACAATGTTCAAGTGAGAATAATAAGAACCTTTTTGTTGTTGTTTGGAATACTATTGAGCTAGTAAGGCTTGTTGTTGAGCTTGTTGTTGTGCTGCTAGGGCTTGCTATTGGGACTATTGTTGTTGTTCCATGAATTGTTGTGCTGCTAAGGCTGCTTGTTGTTGTTGTCATTTTTGTTGTGCTAAGGATGCTTATTGAGCTTAATGTTGTTGTTGTGCCTAAGGTTTCTTGTTGATCTTGATGTTGTTGTGCTAAGGCTACTTGTTGAGCTTGATGTTGTTGTTATGCTAAGGCTACCTTTTGTTGTTGTTGTTATTGTTGGATGGCTTGTTGTGCTTGTTGTAAAGCTAAGGCATGTGCTTGCAATCTGGGATTAGGTGGTTGTTGAGACATCTATGAAGGATTATGGATATTGATGTTTTGAGTGGGTAATGGATTATCGATGAGAGGTAGAGGGTTCCCTTGATTTAACATTCCTTGTAAGATGGTAGAATGAGGTGGAGGAATGCATGTTTGAGGTCATAATTGATTTGGCGTAATAAAGGGGACTATGGGAAAGATGAGGATGATGTCATTAAATTTTGCACTGGAAATGACACACTAGGACCTTAAGTCCATTGATTGAAAAGATTTCCTTGTCCCATGTTTTGAGGATTGCCTTGTGCCAAAGATGTAAACAAGGGATTTGTGATCAAGGTACTTCCTAGATTGACAGAACTTGTAACCAAGGGATTATTTTGATGTGGATTGATAGTGGATGAGGTGGAAATGGTAGATGGCATGGATGAACCCACTGAAGGGTTGGATAAAGATGTCCCTATTTGCATTAAGGGTTGGTTTTGTGATATGGTATTGATATTTTCTTGTGTGTTGTTTTGAGATACTTGGTCTATACCGCTTTTCATGATGGTGGGAACACTTGTGGTACTCATAGGTGTGGATGAAGAAGGGTGTCCCTGAAATGTTGAAGTGGTTGTGGAATAATGAAGTTCAAGCAGTGTGTGTAATTGTTTTGGAGCTTCTCAAACACTAGGAGCACCAAAAGTAGGTTTCCAAGTGGTTGTTGGAGGTGGATGATTAGTTTCAAGGGTACCCACAAGTGTACTACTTTCAAATGGTGAAGCATGACCAAAGTCTTTAGCAAGGCTGGTTGCAAGACTAGGAAAAGATGTTTGATTTAGTCCTAGCGATGGAGTTGTGAAATCTTGTTTTAAATTTTGTGCCACAAATGTAGCGGAGATAGGAGCTACATAGTGGTGTTCCATAATTTCCTCTCTAGTAAGCTCAAATGGATTATTTGTGATGTCTTCAATCTCATATGGTCATAAAGGAGATGACGATTATTGTGATGGGGTAATGTGACTTCTAAGATAAAATTCTAAAGGATTCAGATCACTTGAGGTAAATGTAACTTTGGTTTTCTCCATGATTCTCTTGTGTTGTGATCTTGCCTCTACCATAAATTTTGAGTCACCTATGGGATATTTGTGTTGAGTTTTGTAATGTTTGAACTCTCTAGTTGACTCAAATCTAAGTAAAAGGGATGTTCTAAGTCCTTTTGGAGAAATGGTGATAATAGGGGATGAAAAGATGGGTGATGTGGGAAGTGATCTTTGAAAACATTTTGGGACAACACTTTTGACTTACTCTTGATGTTATGATGTTGCAATAAAGGATTTTTATGAACTTAGAAATATTTAGCATAGACTTGTGACCTTCAAGATAAACTAGTTCATAGATGATAACTAACTTAACTAAGTGCATGGAAAAGGATACATTTCACATACAAAGTAGCTAAGTTATCAGTTGGTTTGATTGATGTTTAAGTCACAAAGTGTTGGTGTACTTGAAATTTTGAAAAGTTGGATAAAGTGAAAGATGAATTTTGATGAAGGGGTGACTGAAATGTTTGACCCAATGTTGACTTTAAAGTGACCCTTTGTTTTGACAAGACCAAGGTAGTGAGAATGATGCTAGACCTCTAAAATGTTCAAATCCTAAAGAACTAATGTTGATTTAGATGAGAGGATGGATGGGGATGTTTAGACCTATTCGGATCCTCCTAGCTTGAGCATAAAAGTTTCTTAACAAGCGGTAGCGATTTTGATAAAGTATTGTAGCCCATTTCCTACTATATTGTGCACTATGATACCTATGTTTGCAATGATGGGATGGAGATATTCCCCTATAGATTTTGATTATGCAATCATGGATCATTTAGAGGAGTTCAGTATCGTGAAAAATACCATTATTTTGACTCCAAAAGAATGCATATAATTTTGGATTGTACCTTGAAGTGTGTCTATAAAAGTTTGCTACTAACCCATCTCTATTCTTGTGAAGTTTTAAAAGATGTTTCTTGAGAGATTTTGGAGTGAGATGTTTAAGTCTTAAATGAGGACCTGTAGACCTTACTTTAGGGATCTTGACTTTATGTGAGATCATATAGAAACAATTCAATTTTATGGAAGAAAGGAAGATATTTATTGCCACGTGGGAGGTGGTAATGTGGTCCTTCCATCCTCAATATTAGTTTGTTCCTCTTCTTCGTCTAAAATGTTTGTTGTGTTTCTCCATGTGGTATTTGTTTCTTTTATTTCAAAAGTGAAGCTTCTCAAACTACTAATGAGATCGATTTGTTATCCATTAATGAGTTCAAAGTTTGGCTAAATTATAGCACCTGGAAGATCAAGTTGTTCAAGGGGAGCAAATCAGTCTCCAGGTAGTCATGTGGGGTTCATTTTTCAATTTATCTTGCTTAAGTGAATTGATTTTACAAACACTTGTCTTGATTATGTTTCTAAAATAGATTTTTATATCAAAAACATCATAACTTTCACAATATCCATTTCATGAAAATCATGAGATTAAAGCCATAATTTCCTATATTGTCCTTGGGAAAATATGGATTTGAGATTAATATCAAGATATTTAGAAATCACTAAGGATAAATCCTTAGGAAAAGCAGTAATATCAAGGCTAACTCAAGAGGTTCATATTTAAGCCAAAGTTTTTGAAGTTTTTAGGATGATAGTGAATGTTTGTTTTTGTATCATTTTGAAACCAAGAAAAGTGTTAAGCTGACTCACAATTATTATAATACTAGGCTAGAAATGGCTATATTTGTTTAGTCCTCACTTGGATTTCTCCAAACACTAAATAATATGAACAGTTAGAGATTTGGTGACACTGGCTCCCCTCCAAGGTACACACTTCTCGGGACCACCAATCTCAAAATCCTTAAAATCCAAAGATCAAAAGTATTTTTTCTCTTTCTACAATTGAATAGTACAAATGTGGGGCAGCTTTAGAATGACCATTCTTGCACCAACAAATATTAAGGATTTTTGGATTTCTAAATTTAAAGGGTTTGTAATAAGGGCTTCCAATTTAGGGGGTACAATGATGAACTCCATAAAGAGGTCTCCCAACCCTTAGAACAAGTGATTTATGCATCATAAAGATACTATGGGAGAGCTATCATGTATCACTTCCCATTGATCACAATTTTTATTGCAACCACACATTTATATCAGGGTTTGGAAGAGTTTGGCATTAGCTCATTACTGCTTGGGTCACTCCCTTAGGGTGAGTAATTTTTCCCACCAAGGCATGCCCTCTAAAGATGAACAATAGCAAGGAAGTACATTTGTAGTTTGATCATCTTCATTCATAGGAACAAAGAGAGAACACACGTTATGCCTTTTTCTAACACTCGCAAGGGGGTTTAGTTTTAATCCAAATTGAAAGATGTAGGTGATTTTTCAAAGTGTTAAGGAATTTTTATGTTTCTCAAGATTTCCAAATGGCACAAGATAATTGCATACTCAGCCACTAACAATGTTGAAAATCACAAAACATAGAAAACAGTTATAAATTTTAACCCTTCAAAGCATAGATGAGTTCATTTTAAGCACCAATTGAAATATGAAGTTTCCTTGTTCATTCTTAAACCCAAAGTAAAATTATGATGTGAAGGTTCAATTTTATCCAACTTTGAGCATTCATTTTAAACCCAAAAAAAAATGACAAGGGTTCAATTTTAGCCATCTTTGAAAATGAGCTTTAAGCCCAATTGAAATCTAGTTGGTTCTAAGCTTGTAAGTTTTAAGCCCAATAAAAAATTAGATGTCCTAAAGCATAAAGAAGAAAGCATGAATGTTGGGTTATAATTGCCCCAAAACATTAAACACTTGTTACAATTATAGAATTCAATATAGAAAATACTTTCTTCACTTTAGCTCCATGTCTTTGAACCTACAAAACCCTATTAGTCTAACAACCAAAACACAGTCAGAAGCACAACAATGGTCAAATAAATCAAAGAAATTAAATCACATGTTGAAAAAACAAGCATAAAATTTCTTACCCTAGTTGGGCATCATTGAACATGATAGTGTCACAATTTGAAGTATGGGCATCACTCTAGTGAAAACAGGTGTGGCTTTGTAGTAGAAACAATGAGCACAATACCATTGGGATTTGGTCTTGCATCATTTCTCGCAATAGCATCATGGTTTGAAATCTATCGGTGATGCTCTGATGAAGTTTCAACGATCATCAATTGAACTTTTCAATACCTCTAGATTAATTCAACATCACCAAATTTAAATCGGTGTTGGTGCATTAATTCGACATCAGGATTTCAAATGTGATGGTGTCCCTATATGGTGACACACTTTAAATAGTGTTGTTGTTTGTAGTTTGGGCATCACTATATCTTGCAAAACAACAAAAATAGAATTCAAGCTAAAAAATTGTTAACAACTTCTTCCCTCCTAGCACCAGAATGTGAGACAAGGATTATTAGTTTGGATTGATTATGCTTAATCCATGATGAATTGAAGCATAATTTACCCAAATAAACCTGCATCTACCAAACAAGATCATTCAAATTGAAAAATGAAACTAAGCATTTTAATTGAAACTAAAAGTTACAAACTACAAGAATAGTTAAATTCCTACTCTAACCCATTTGAAACTTATCCCTTTTTGGAATTGGTGTTGTGTTGATGTGAAACAATGACCCTTTCCCAATCCTATGATTAGTGATCTTGTTTTAGTCTATTCTATGGAAGAGCATCGATGAAACCATTGTGATAAGTGGATGAAAACCTAGTTTATGCTAGAAATGAACACAATGCAAGCTAAGTTACCATGATTTTATGCTATAAATGATCTAATTATGTTATTTCTAAGCCAATCTAAGCTAATTCTAAGCTAAAAGATGAAAACCCTAATTTATATAAATAGGCTAAGATGGATGCATGGAAGCCATTAATGGATTCTTTAATCTATTATGCAACTAAAATTAACTAAAACAAGCTAAAAGTGAGTGACATATGATTGTGAGTGCAAGTGAATTCAACAACATGAGTTTGCTCTGAAAAAGATGGATCCATTTGTCTCCAAATAGTGACCTATTTATAGGAAAGCAGATGAGGAATGAAGGGTTGAGATCAAAAAGATTAATCAATGATCAAAGATGAAGAAGATGAGAGACATGGATCATGGATTCTCATCAACAGATGAGAATGCATGATGAGATTTAATAAAGGGTTCACACTTGCCTCAAACAAATACACGTTTGACCTGCTCACATAGGTCAAAGGTGACTTGTTCAAAAGGTTAAAGGTTAATAATTTCTTAAGAAGCCAAGTGAAAATATCCCTTTTTCAAATGATGGAGGAATAAGAATATTCTTTTGGAGTATTCTCATGGGTGAGGGAAAAAGACACTTTGCAAATTAAAAGAAATTCTTAATTATACAAACAGGGGATAAGGAATATTCCATAGGAATATTCCCTTTTTAGAGGAAAATTAGATTAATTGCTAATTTAAACAAGGTTTAATCATGTAATTAGGGGATTTGGAGGAATTAAAGAATTTTTATTAAATTAAATGATTTAATGAAAGGGGGAAAGGTGAAAATGATATTTAATTAAATAACTTAGGGTTATTTGATTAAATAAGATGACTTAGAAGGTTAAATTAAATGTTTTGATTTATTTAATTTAATAGGATGAAATATTAGCATGAAGGGGGGTAATTAACCTGATTAAATTAATGAGGATAATAGATGAAAATGATGCAATTAATTAAATAGCTAGGCTAATTTAATTAATTAATTGAAAAGAGGATGGGTTAAAGAAGAAATGATGTTAATAAACCTATTTTGAGTGTATGATAACACTCAGGACATTTTTCAGTGTCTACACAAAGAAAGTGATTTTTATTTCACAGTCAAAGTATGGAAGATAGATGTTGAAGAAGTTTGGGATGGATGGTTCCAAACCAGTATGCACTTCTATGGTGACTGGTTGCAAATTAAGTAAAGATGATGACTCAACTAAGGTTGATCAGTGCATGTATAGGTCTATGATTGGTGGACTGTTGTATTTGACTACTACTAGAAAGGATATTATGCATGTAGTCTGTCTTGTGGCTAGATTTCAAGAAGATCCTAAAGCAACACATGTTTCTATTAAGACAATATTCAAATATTTGAATGGAACTTTAGATTATGGCCTATGGTATCCTAGGGATACTGACTTTACACTAAGTGCTTATACAAATTTAGATTGGGTTGGTTTTGTAGATGATAGAAAAATTACAAGTGGTGGTGCATTCTTTCTTGGTTGCAAATTGGTGGTTTGGTTGAGTAAAAAGCAAGATTCATTTTCTTTGTCCACTGTTGAAGCTTAGTATATTGTTGTTGCATCTTGTTGTACACAAGTTTTATGGATTAAACAGACATTGAAAGATATCAAAGTAATATATCATGATCCTATTTCTATCTTCTATGATAACACACTCATGCACTTAAAATTTTAAAGAATCCAGTGATGCATTTAAGGACAAAGCATATATCTATCAGGTGTCATTTCTTGAGAGAGAAGGTTGTGGAGAATGAAGTAAAACTTGAGTGTGTACCTATGAAGGATTAGTTTGTTGATATATTTACAGAGGCTCTTCCTAAAGATACATTTGAGTATCTCTAGGTGAAGTTAGGGGTGATTTCCACTCCTTTCGTGAACTAGATACATATGGAGATGCTTCAATCTGGTTGGTCTTGGATCTATCTTTCTTCTAGACTAATGTTTTGGTGGCTACCTCTTAGGGGGAGCAAGTAGTGTCATGTGTTGTCATTGAAAGTGTATTTCATTCTTAATGTCAAAGGGGAAATTAATGTAAAATATATTTTTCCTTTTACATTGATGTCAAAGGGGGAGATGAGGAAGATGTGAGAAAGATTATCTACTGAGATAAGGAAGAGAGGGAAAAAAAATTTCTACTAAGGGGGAGAAACAAAAAGCAAAATCATGAGAAGGGTTTAGAGCTAGAGTGTTGTCTTTGATGGTTTTTCACATCATGTGTTGCCATCAATGACAAAGGGGGAGATTGTTGCAAGAGTGAAGGTATTGTTATTGATGTCAACTGGTTAACTAGTTATCAACTAGTTGTTGTTGTCATTGATGTCATAGTTGTAGGTTATTTCCTATATATGTCGAAGATATTTAGAAATTTGTAATGGAAAGGTTACAGGTATTTAGTGGTTGCTCCAAGTTTTGCTCCGAGATTTTCTCCTATGTTTGTGTGGTTTAGATATCTTGTTCATGGTTGTTGAAAGCTACTATATCCAGATTTTGGGCTTCTGGATCATTGTACAGTGCAAGTTATGTTCACCAGTTGTGAACTATGCTTTTTAGGGTTTCTAGCTGAGGTCTAGGAGAAATGTAGTTTCTCTAAATTTATTCTTGGATAAGTCTTATGACTTTTGGTTCTAGATTTAAGTTGTTATGGTTGTGTTGAAGATAATTTTGTTTTCTAGGAAGATTGGATTGTGTTAAGGGTTTTGTGTGCTTAATTGTTCTATTTTTTTTACACTGGTTTGATTGAAATTGTGTTAAAGACTACTTTCAAAGATTATGAAGCATGTTGGGACTTATTTTGGTTCTCATCAAGTGTGTGTCTGGGTCACCCTCATTCTAATTCCACCCTAAAATGCTTTGACACTAACCTAATTTGAATTTAAATGATGTATGGATGACTTTGGATATGTTTCAAAGTTGAAGATGGTATAAATACTAGATGAGATAGTGGTGAAAGGTATGAAAATAAATAGATTAAAAGGTAGATGTGATTCAATGTGTATGTGATGATATTTTGGAAGATTAGTGTGAAGCCTAATTGTTGAGTTTCTAGATGTAGTGAGCTAAAGGTGTACTCTATCATTCATGCATGTATGCCAGTGGTTGAGTGAATCATGGTGGAAATCTTTGTTGCATTGAGATTGTCTTCTTTGTGTAACATATCTCTTCTATCTTTTTTCTATCTATGTAGTTGTGAGTCCTCCAAGTGGTTAACCCTTATTAGATAGTGAGTCCTAATCTAGACACTAAGTCCTTGTTTTTGGCAGTGAGCCTACTCCAGTAGTGATCCTTTGTAATCATCTTTATATTCTTTATATTATGAGCTAAACCTCACCATGGTTTTTCCCTTATTGGGGTTTCCATGTAAATTTGGTGTTATTGTATATGCCTGATGCTTTTTAGTTTCTGCCTTTGCATTTAATGTTTAATCATTTTAGTAGAGTAAAGGATTTGTGATTGATCTAATTTTTGGTGAAAGTTTGTAAAGGTTAAAATTTGTCACAACTGATTCACCACCCCCCCACCCCCTCAGTTATCTTGTTCAACATGATGCTATGACAATTATTCTAGATCAAGGAAAAAATTTATAGATACAATACACAAATATAATGGTGAAATTGGCCTTATAGAAATGTCTTAAATTGGTAGCCATGATAAAAGGTCACAAAAACATAATGTACATGAAAATTATTCTAGAAAGAAGAAATAACAGGAAAAGAAAATTTTGAAAATGGAATACGAAAGTTCCACTATATTGATAAATAGAGATGAACACTTATTATTCCTCATTTTATTAGTTACATTTATCAATTTCACATTCTAATTAATTGAGTTCTCATTGTCTCTAGTGATTTTACTATCAGCTTCTTTGAAGTTATTAGTAAATTTGGTGCTCTATTCCCTAAAAATTGGTAATAAGGTACTAGCTATTGGTCATAGTAGTTTTCAATTAATATAGGTCATATACATAAGGCATCATCAAAAATTTGATCATTTGCATTCTTTCAATAATGTTAACTTAATATTATCTTTCAAATGATAATAACCAATTATAAAGATAATAATGTAATGAATGACCAAAATAATAAATATTATTCATTTTATCATTTTCATATATATATTATAAATGTATATATACATTTGCTACAAAAGTAAATATACATTTATTACAAATCTAAATACTCTTCTTTAAGATTTACTTTTGATTTACTGTTGAAACTATGATAAGTAATGTACTTGAAAGTTAATTATAGAATATATAATAGAAAAATATTTTACACATAATTTGATTATCATGAAATATTATTTATTATAGTTAGAAATTTTATAATGATACACACCTTGATATAAATAATATGACCTAAATTAATTTCCCATCCCTTAAGCATACATTTTAACAAATCAATGTTTTAATTGTTTAACCTAACTTATAGAATAACA
Source organism: Sequoia sempervirens (assembly GCA_007258455.2). Classification (NCBI taxonomy): domain Eukaryota; kingdom Viridiplantae; phylum Streptophyta; class Pinopsida; order Cupressales; family Cupressaceae; genus Sequoia; species Sequoia sempervirens. The sequence goes on from VDFB02252616.1 coordinate 139,315,472, forward strand.
TTAGTTTAAAAGCTATTGGCATTATTTTCTTATTTTAACTTCATTATTATATAAATTTAAAAGGAATCTTGAGAATTACTTTGAATTTTTAGAAAATATTATATTATTAGAAAATCGCATATACCTAGATAGTGTTTAATTAAATAATATTAGGGAAAGTAGACATCTTGAAATAATTACATCTTATAAGTTGCATTTTCCATAAGAAAAAACAGAATCGTATTCTCCCACATCACAAGAACAATGACTAGACAAATTTGCAAGGTTAAATATTATATCGGTTTCTTTTCAATTTTTTAAATAATTTCCATACATTTGCATTTGGATGAGAGCTATAGTCAAAATGTTTCCTCGATTTCCTTTATTTTTAACATTTTAATCTAATATAAATACATTAGATCAGATTTCTTAACAACTATTCATTGTCATAAAACATGTAATAAAAAATTAAATTGCTTTGTTCATTTACTATTATGTTCATAATATTTTGTTAATATAAATTATTTATGTTAATATGATGCATTAAAATATAATTGAAAAATACAAAGTTTGATAATGTCATAGAAATTATACTATTTAGTTTGATGATCACTTCACTACAATATATAAGTGTAATATTTTATTTATTGAGATTTGAAAATATTCTAATATTCACAAATGTTCATGCGCTCTTGAAGGATTTGAACTCCAGTATACCTGTATAGATTACATTAAAAATGTGTCATTATTGTATAATATTTCTAATCAATTAAAATAATATAATCAACAAAAAAAAGGCATACCTTCCAAGCATCATGATAGTGGCTTGTGGATTGGTCCCAGGGCTATATTTGAAAATTGAATTATCCACAACCCTTAAATTATCAACATCTTTCACATGAAGTTTTTTGTCAATCACAAAATCAACTTCACATCCTCCATGGTAATGCCAAAATGTCCCTACTGTATCTTTGCAAAACTTCACCAAAGCATTATTGTCTAATTGATTTTCTGGTAATTCAAGCCCTATGAATTGAAGGATGTTGGAGTTTCCCTTTCCCTTAACTGCAAATTCATGCATAGCAAATGTCATGGTAAGATTTGATAGTACCTTCATAGTAAGAATGCATTCTTCTTCATCAAAAGGATGAGAAAAGTAGTTATATCTTAGAGAGGGGTTATCTTTGGGGTTTTTACTTTTAAGTCGAAGCTCCCCTGTTGATAAAGGAAAAGAAACCTTGGTAATAATAAGTCCTAAATTTTGATAGTGTGTGGCATTTTCTTGTTGAGAATAACTAAGAGACTCCATGTAGACTTGAGAATTGTCTAGTATACCAACTACTTGTACTGGACAAAATTCAAGTGTTTCAGGGGATTTATAGTGATTGTTGTACGTGGTGGGTCTTTAATTCCTTTTCCTACACTTTTTAAGTCTAAAAATATAGGAATGTTCAATTCTTTAAGTTGTTCTGAGGGGCCGATTCCACTTAACAAGAGAAGTTGTGGACTACCTATGGTTCCTGCTGACAAAATTACCTCACTCCAATTTGACAGTTGATTGATAAATACTTGATAAGAGAGGTCATCAACACTACTCATAAACTCAACACCAATAGCCTTTAACATCCCTACAAAAAAGAATAAATAATCTTAGAATTCTATTATAAATTGAAATATTATTATCAATAAACATTTTTTCACTTTTATAAAAAGATAATTAAGAAAACAAATATTATTCAAAAAATTGAAAGAAAAAGATAAAATTTAACGAAAAATATTGGAGATTCAATAATCAAAATAAACAACTATTTTAATTAATATTTTATAACAAAATAAAATAAGAAACATAAGAAAGAAAAACTATCATAGCAATTGTTTTTAATAAAACATATAGGTGAAGAATTATACAATAACAAATAATTTTATACTATATTCTTATATTAAGAATTAAATAGAATAAACAAAATAATTCTACCTTTTAACAACAAATTAATCTAACAAGGTATAATCTCATTGAGATAAACATAAAGAACACTAAGTATAAAGTATTAGATAATCAACTATTTAAAATATCATGAAAGATTGAATCAAGAAATAAATAAGGATTCTCGTTTAGTTATAGTCATATTCAAAAGCTACCAAAATAGTTTATAGTGACATGATGTTTTTCTATCTAGTATATAATTATCATTTATTAGAATTGGTTGTTTTTAATAGAGACGTCTATAATTAGATAAGTAAATTTAAATTTGAAACAGGAGAATACATAAAATCATTGACTTGAAACTATTATATTTGATAAATCATGCATTCCTTGGAAATGACAAGTAGAAAAAATTAAAATATTTGTTGTTCAATTAAAAAACTATATCATATAGTGACAACAAATAAGAATGATATGCTTAAGAAGTTACCCACATGGTCTCAATTAAAATTTCAAGAGGTAAAATAAATAGAATTAGTAGTAGATTCTATCCTAAAAGTATATTTCAAGAGCAACCCAATAGTGGTCTTGCTTAAGATCTCAAGAACCACATGTTTTAATTAGAAATTTTTTTCCTTCATCTTTTTTTAAATTTTCTCGATCCCTAAATTTGAATACAACTAGTTCTAAACTATCTTTTGATATTTTCACTATTGAATCAAATAAATCATGATTTAAAGAAAAACATCACATAGAATCACAACATTTATTTTGTATTCCATAGTAAAAATTCACCTAAATCACTTAGAACATAGTTATATGGGTGAATTCCACAAGATGGCACAACACTTCTACACAATATTACAAAGGTATATATCTTGCTACAATAGTTTACACTATTCATTATGGATTTTAGAATCTATAGCAATTAAGGAGACTCATTTTACAAGAATGGGACAAGTAACTTTAGGTGTTATATAACCTCTATAATCATAAATTCCATTGTGCTTATCCTATACAATACATTATGCCTCATATAAATCATGCATATTATATAATTGTAATATTGCACACTATTCAAGTATGTATAGATTCAATATTATTCCACTAAAACTCTTTATTAATTCATTTTTTCATTTTATTAAGATAAAATATTTAATTCAATGGTAGATAAGAGTTTTTTAGGTTTAAAGAAAACCAATCCCAAACCAGAAAAATATAGAACAATGCAAGAGGGAAAAAATAATAATCTACAATTTAATATTTTTTTTTACTCAATATTGAAGATTAAGAAAACGAGTGTAAATATCAAGTTATTTATTTATCTCAACAAATCATTAAGAAAAATACTGAACTAGAATTGTATTTTCCTTAAGCTTTTAGATAATAAACTCAAGTATAAGATTTGCATCATATTTATTGAAAAATAAATATTTTGTTTATATTCTTGTTAGTGTAAATAATTTTACAAAAAATCTATTTTGAAATACCAAATCCAAAAGCATTTTACACACACCTCTATAAAATTCTATGAAAGAAAAGTCTATTAGTCAAACCGTTATATTTCAAGGCATACCCTTTCTAGATATAAGTTCAATGGACATACCACTTGGACTAAAATAATAGATGGGAATAATCTTACAAACTTATTAAGGGGAATAGAACATGTCCTTTATAAAATAAATATTATTAATTGCTCATAATTTTTCTATTTTTCATGTGATGGTTTTGCTAAATATTTTGGCAAAAAGTACTACGTTGTAGTCATAAATAAAAATGATAAATAATTTCAAATTCTTTATCAATTAAAAAATATTGAAAAAAACATAGATTTTGAGAGTAATGTGCTCATTCTTCTATATAATATCTACAAGAATTGTATATGATGGGTATATTTCTAAAAATGAAAATTGTTATACAAATGAAACTCATAGACTACTTTCTAATAGTCTTTATGAGATTTTCCAAAAAGGGACTTAATTATTTTGGAAAAAATAATGAACTCAAAATTTTGATCAAACTTACAAAATACTTTATTTATTTATTTGAGTTTGATTGATTGAATGAATTATCCTTTCGATTTGATGTGAGCCTATCTTTAGGCCAATTATAACTATGAAATATATAAGAAAAAATCAATATTTCAAGACACCAAGAATAGTGACTAAACTACATTTGTACATATACATATATGCATATGCCTACACACAAGGGTAGAACACATGCATGTATATTAATTTGATGTCAAAACATTTCTCACAATATATAATTCTTAATTTTTTTGATAAAATATAGTAACAACAAATTTATTTAGAAAAAAAAAAAAACCATTCAAAGAAATTCACTATCAATATTATGGTCATCCTAACCATGCCCTTGTATATGAAGAAACTAGTTCATCAAAATAGTAATATGTTGAGTATAAATAGATATGTTAACATAAAATTTTGAAAGGGCTTAGTAAAAGGGAAAGACTAAAACCTTTTAAGAGAGTCGAGGTATAATTTTTTTTTATTAATGCTCCAAATTGAGGTGGGCTCTCCAAATAATAAGAAAGGTTAAAAAAATAAGGCAGTTAAGGAATTCAAAGGGGATGCAATTTTATTTTTTTTAACAAGGGTATCCTCACGACTCAACCCATCACCCAAGGGGATGAGTTGAGGCGAGACTAGTCTGCTATGGGGGGACCCAACAACCCACAAGCTAGTCCCAAATGGGTAAACCTAGGAGTGGAGTCGAACCCAAAACTAATGGGAAGAAAACCCACGACCCTAGCCAACTCTACTACCCATGCAGGCTAAAGGGGATACAATTTTAATTAATTTACTTTTTTTGAGATTTTATGTTCAAACTACTTCAACTATAAAAAATTGTTGGCATATGACTTATTGAAAATTTTTATTTTCTTTTTCTAAGAAATGAAGGTTCTAAACTCTATCATTTGCATTGAAAATTCTTAAAAATTTGACAATCAAACTAAAACACATCAAACAAAACTAAAGTTGAAGGCTATCACCTTACATAAATGTAGTATTATAGAAGTCATTTCTCTATCAATGATGTGGAGCTTAAATTACCATATGTTTAAGGTGTGTATTCACTCAAGTAGGTTAGAGTGCATGTACACTATCATGTATATAGTCTCTTATCATAGTGAGATTTTTGTTTTAACTATATAAAGAATTAAAGTGGGGTTTTAAAAGTTGTGATTGTAACATTCAATGCTTGTGGGAAAGTTGATGGAAATGAATGATACAATAGGAAATATGATGAGAAGGAGATTTAAAAATTACTATATATACTCTCAAAAGTATTTCAAATCATACTATTCTAGTGTATGACACTAGAATTTTCTCACATCCGGTGTCAATTTCTTACACAAAAACTAAAAATTAGGGAAATATACCATTCTAAAGGTGGATCATTCTAGAACCCACATGGAATGCATGCACTTGACATTTCATGGCAGAAGGGTGACCGTTGTGGAAATATGGTTACTTTTAAATTCTTGTACATGACATTAGAAGTTGTAAATACACAAATATTTACTATTAGTTCTTGTATTTTTCTAAATCTGCCTCAACCTTGAAAAAAAAAATCAATTAATCAAAAAATTAGAATCTAAATTTTTCCATTAGTAGAATGTTTATTTTTTCTAGAATGTGCTTTCTAATTCTTATAGATTTTACTTTTAATTTTTAAAAAAAATGTAAATCCATAAAATCAATGGGAGAATATTGACCCAACCAATCAAAAAATAAAAAAGATACACCAATCCTCTATAATTAAAGATACTGCAATCCTATGACAAGGGGTCATTCTGAGGTCATTCTCACTGGTACAAAAGCTTTTATATTCTAATAAACAGTTTCAATAATTCAAAAAGATAATCTCAAACCCAAGGTAACGACAGAAAGCTATGTTGAAAGACAGTAGGATCCAGAATGTCTTATATTCAAGACAGACGAAAAATTTCTAGTAATTATGGAAAATCCAAACCCAGCAAAGGAATCATTTTGATCAATAGGAGGCCTATTGTCAATGTCAGAACGACTTTTGCCACAAAAAAATCAGGCCTAACTCATCGAAAGATTCGGAAAAATAATAGAGAACCTCTATATTAGTCTACAAAGCCAAATTTATCTAATGTGAAGCCAATAACCTACAGATTTTGGAACAAAGAATATGCAAGCGTACCTGATGAGGAATCAAGGAGGATTCTGCTGGCTGTGGCATTCAGAAGAACCACAATGTTATCTGGATTTGCATATTGCAGAAGATCTGCAGATGTGTGTCTCCTTCCATTGCTGTCAATGGTTGAACCACTAATCTTGGTGCCCTCCAAATGATCCAGAGTATACCCATGATAAGGAAGCACCCCAGCTTCCAAAAGTGCATCCTTGAAAGCAGAACTCCAACGAGAAATCTTGTCTGGTTTGAAGACATTCAACTTCTCCACCCATTCATAGGACTCATATACAAGCTTCTCATCCCACTCCATCTTCCGAATATAGTCAAGGCTTGCCCTGCTGTAGAAGGCACCATTAATGGCCGTTCCACCTCCCAGAACTCTTCCCCTTGCAAACTGCACTCCTTCTTCTGAGACAAATCCCTCAGCCACATATGGGTACTCACTGGGATCCCCAAGAATCTTGAAAACGATTTTAATGTCTGCAACGTCTGGATTTCCATAGGGAGAGTCCCCCCTTTCCAATAGCAAAACAGAATAGTGCTGTGACAGTGTTGCTGCCAGAGGACACCCTGCTGTACCTCCTCCAACCACAATGTAATCATATGTTCTTGCAGCTGCCTTCTCAGCATCTACTGTCATGAATGGAAATGGGTATTCTGCAAACATCATCCACAAAACGTCCCCCATTAATGTTATATAGATTGAAGTTTCTTTTCTTCTCTCTAATGAAAAAAATTGATTTGAAAATAAAAATAAAAATGCAATTACCCAATTTCTGGGTCGCCTCTGCCCAACTGGAGAGCAGCTGATGATTTGAACAAAGTAGCAGGCATGAAATCACAAAGAAAAGAATCTCCATACTAACTGGTTGATGTACTCCTATAGGCTTGGTAGTGAAATCAATCGAACTCTTCCTATATCTTAAATTTGCTGGTCGTAGTTAAATTTAACTCAAGTTATAGATTAACACCACGTTGGAATGTTCTATACGGTTAACCAATTAGTTTGAGTTCCAGACTGTAGGAGATATCTGGAATTGTGTGCAAGCTGATGTACGTAAAAATTGTTGGACGTGGTGTATTGGCTAATATGAGATAAGATCGAATTCGATCTGAAAGACGTCGTCCGGCTTATAATGTTTATTATATTTTTTATTTCAAAGAAGACGACAGGCTTATAATGTTTATTATTTTCGGTCAGACCAGTCACTAAAACTAAAGCAATTCAAGAGGGCCCACAAGGTTTACGACAAGTGCATCAAGGGTTCTCCTTTTTAATTTAATTATCTTTTTTCAATAAAAAAAAAAATGTTTATGACAAGTGCAGCAAGGGTTCTCCTTTTAAATTCACTTATATTTTTTTAATTAAAAAAAAGGTTTATGACAAGTGTAGTAAGGGTTCTCTTTTCTAATTTAATTATCTTTTTCCAATTAAAAAAAAAGGTTTACGACAAGTGCAGCAAGGGTTCTCCTTTTTACTTTAATTATCTTTTTCCAATTAAAAAAAAAGGAGAGTTTATGACAAGAGCAGCAAGGGTTCTCCTTTTTCTCCAACAAAATATATTAGAAAACCAATTAGCAATGCTCTTGAAAACTTATAATGAAGTACTTACTTGAATAGAAAATCATGTGAATGGCTTGTTCAAATCTTTTGCAAAGCTTATTTACTGTCTTCTAAAGAAATGAAATGACTTGGTCCACTATATGTACTAGACATTTGTAAGGAGCCAAGCTTATTATAGTAGATGGTGTATAGGGGACTCATGACATTGTAACATTTTAATAGATATGGATTGAACAAAGAGTGGTGATTAGAGATCAAGTTGTAATGATTTTATTAGTTTTTAATTTTTATTTTTTCAATGTGTTATCACATGTAATCAATGGTAATACTTGTGCATAGGGAATATTATTAATTGGATTTTATTTCATTGATCTTTGAATCTATTATCTAAAGTATCCTAGCCAAACCAACATATAAGATTATTCATGATCATACACATGATGTAAAATTTCCTCCACCCTTTGATCTTGTGATCTAAGAACCAATGGCATATAGATCAATCATGGTATAGTGTGCCTAGGTTATACAAGAGAGAGATACAACCTTAGCCAAAAATGTGAGTGAAGTCAATAAGTGGAACTAACTAGACAATCAACATAGTCTACTCTAGCTAGATTTTCACAACATAGTGGAGTGGAACAGATTAGCAAAATACCAAGCTTATAGGCTAGTATAAGAGTTATGCCACTACCCTTTCGAAATGTTATGGTGGTGTATAGGAACATGGGTGGGCTAGGAAGAGGTGGCCAACCTCCATGATGAGATTAGTAATCTCCGTAGAAATAACCTCCATCATGCCAAGGAGGGATCATGCCTATGACCTCAGTATGTACTCACATGTGCACACATGATAGTGGGAAGGAGTTGAACATTTGAAGAATCATCAAGGAACCTCCCCTTGAGTGATATGCTTCATCATGAAATTTATTTAATTATGTTGTTGGACACTTGATATATGTTAAAATCTTTCCATCTATTTTATGCAACATTTGATTTATAAAGAACTGTTTGATGGTATCCTAATTGTTGATTTATTACATATTATTTTTGTGTGTTGATATAAGTGTTTTATGATATGGATGCTTAAACATAATAAGATTATATATGTTGCATCATTTCTATATGTTTAAGGTTCATATATATGTACACATGTATAAAAAATGTATCATGATTAAATGAACAATACACACATTATCTCCGATTACTAAATAACCTTAGATAATTTAACAAATTCCTCAAATGATAAATCAATTCATGGTCAAAATATAATCTCATAATCAAAGTCATGTAATACATAAATGTGATGCCTCATTGGGATTCAAACTACATTCAACTTGAGGCTATTCTACTTTCTATTTTAACTCTTGTCACCACTGCATCATTTTTTTCAATTGATATCCTACTCCATGATTTCATCTAGCCTCTTGTTGATCAAATTCAAAGTGTGCAAGCCTTCAGGAATATTGTGCATGCCTTAATCGTATGTAATTTTTGCTCTCTTCAGTTCCATTGGGAACTAATGCTCATGACTGTGCAATTTTTATCATACACTACCATAATTGATGTCATATTAATGTTTACTTTACTATGTATCACTATGCATAACTTTCCATAGTTGAATAAGCAGCTAGCAATGCTAGTGGATCTATACATTTAGAATTCTCCAAAATTTTAATATTACTCTAATTGTTAAGAATATCAACATTACATGTAGATCAAAAGTAAATAGTTATGGATGATCCCTTACCCCTTCTTTTTATTTGTGACTATAATATAATATAGATATTAATTTATCTATTCATATTAGAAAGATGATAGAGTTGAATTTTTTTAAGAAAACTAGATTGACTTGTTCACCCCTTTTGGTCATAATAATCTTTATTCCTCATTACACTAAGTAGATAAATTGAATTCTACACTATTTTTTTAATATTAAAGATCCAATATCAAAAAATTATAGAGTTTTCAACAAAGAATAATAATCATAGCTTCCTATAAATACTATAAGACCATGCAAGGTCTGCTATACTATCTATATAGTGTCTATTTTTATAAAAAAAGGAGACATTAGAACTATACTATTTGATGTATATACTTTGATTATATATGAACTATAATCATCTTTTTAATTACATCAGTAATTTTTGCTACCAAGAAATACTCTATGTCATTAAGAGATAGGTCAATAGTTGATATATCATCATTTGACATGCCAATTTCAAATGTAAATGCATTTCCTTGTTTGATGTGAAACCTTAGTCCTCTTTGGAAATTCAATTCATTCTCCAATACCTTTGAGGAGTGATGTTCATTGTATCTCTTTTGGAATGTCAAGTAGCTTTGCATATACCAAATATCTTCAACCCTATTGAAAGGCCACTATCTCCCATACTTTATCTCCTTGGTATTGATATCCACTATCCCTTATTTGAGTAAGGTATGAAACTTTTATTTAGCACTTTCCATCATTATAGTTACTTGCACATCAATAGAATGAAATACAAGTCTTTTTACAAGCCCACTAAGCACTCTCTTAGTTCCCTCATACACATCCTCATTCATGGCTTCCCATATAACCCATAATATGTTTGAATAGTCAATATTAGCCAAAATAAATTTAAACCATTGATATGCCCCATAATAATTTATTGCACATTAATCACCCCTTTATCATCCCACCCCACTAGATCAAAAAAAATCAACCAAATCTCTTTGACATAGAAGCCATCAATAAAAATATGTTAATACTTTTATGTTGTTTCCACACATAAGAAACATAAAACAAGATTGGAAGATATAGAAATAGGAAGCTTTTGAATAGTAAATAGCTATTTGAAATATGTAATCTTGGGTTCTAGGATACTGTTCCAGATTCTATTGAATTTTTTGTATCAAATCTTGTCTGGCAAGTTAATATTTAGGAAATGATTTATTAAGTTGGTAGGTTCATGGGATATACTTAAAAGGATCAATAAATTATTTTAGGAGAAAGGTGTTGAAATGCACAAGACAACTAAGAGGGGGGGTGAATCAATTGTAACTTAAAACTTCAAAACCCATATTAACATTGAAATCCACATTCATTCATTAAACCCTACAATTTTTTTTTATGTATTAACTAGAAAAGAAAATAACTAAAACTTAAGCAACTCAACACCATACACAAGAAAACACTAGATTTATGTGGAAAACCCAATAAGGGAAAAACCACAGTGAGGATTAGCTCACAATATAAGTAATATCAATACCAAATACAATAGGGCTCACTGTCGAAAGGGCTCATTACCCAAAGAAGAAAGGCTCACTACCAAGAGGCTCATTACCAAGATAGAAAATAAGATAGAGAAGGAATGTTACACAGAGAAAAGAATCTCAATGCAACAAGGAATCCACCACAATGACCTATACACCTTTGTAGTCTAATTGAAGAAATGTAGCCACCTTCTAGTCACTACATCCAATAAACTAGCACTTGAAAGCTCGCATTGCACTTCTCAATTTTTCACTCTAACACACTACATTTCACATCATTTTCATCATACATATATCTTCACATCTCTCAATAGCTCAACTCATTTTATACCATCCTCAACCTTGAAACCCTCTCCAAGGTTGGCTATACACCTCAAACATTCAAATTCAAATTAGGTCATTGCCAAAACACTTTCGTGGCAAATAGAAGTGAATGTGGACCACATCAAAACTTAATTGGGACCCAAATAAAAAAACACCATGCAACCACAAGCTACCACAAACAATATTTATCCTTCGCATGTAGTGTAATTACCAGGTCAATTGTTACCCATGCAAACACCATTAAACTTGTAAGTACATGCTTCCTCAAACCAAAGGATGACCTAAAAACTAGACTCCACACTTGAACATGATCTAGAATATTCCTCAAACACCTTGAAATCCAACAAACTCCTTCACAACAAATTCCACCTAAAGAATGTACAGATCTAGTACAGATGTGAAATTTAGCTGATTGAACACTCTTGCAACCATCTCACACAACTACAGACATCAATGACAAACTAAAATCATTGAGGGATATATAGAAGATGTATCTAAACACAAACTATTAAAAAAATCTCTTATTAAATTGAAATTATGAAACCATGGATTAACTAATAATGAATGTTTATCCTAGAATCAAAGGCATTTCTCTTAAATTAATAATCAATCCTCTAATTTTCACATACAAAAATAAAGAAAACCTAGGTAGTAGGGTAGATGTCAATGTTATTGTAGCATCATAAATTGTCACCCTTGATAATCTCACACTATGTTTTTCACCCCCCTAAGTGCATGGACCTAATTGTACACCTAATTTCCTAAATTATGTATTATATATCTCATTTAGATAATTATCAAGAAAACCCATGTGGAAAACCAATGGATACATTTAATATTTTTCTCCCAACACTTTGAACTTTGCAAAATAGGGCTAGGACTAAGTTTCCCTAGGCAACTTAGCCCCCTATTTTACCTCCAAAATTGAATATGTTGGAGGTGGAATTTTATTATTTGAATTCCAAATGTCCAATGTCAGCTATTAGGATTTATTTTTTGGGAAATTAGATTAAATTCCTATAAATACATAGTCATTACATCATTTGAAGGATATCTAGCAAGAAGTGAAAATTATTGGAGAAATTATGGTCAAGAACACTATCAAGCAAGCCAAGATAATCATTTCAGAGATTTACTATAGAAATTCAACATCCAAGCATCATGCCAAACTATATGTGATTTTTTCATATTTATGTTATCATATTGTTTGTGAGATCTAGCCCCTATAGTTCTTCAAGAAAATGAAGCCTTGAGGAGATTTGTATGACTTCAATCATTCAAGGAAGCCATTTTTGGGTGGTGAGTTGTAGTTCATTGTTGATTCATCATTAATTTTATCATCTAGCCTTATCCCTCAAAAAGATGGGCTCCTCACTATTGATATTGCCATTGTGGAAGTGAAAACACTAACATGGGGTTTGACTAAGGTAAGCCCCTAAATGGCACAATGCTTCCTCTCTTTTTGAATTTGCGGGTTTTAGATCTGAAGAAGATTGGGATAATATTGAAGGTCATTTATTCATTATTGTAATCAAACCCTAAACTTTGACAACAAATAAAAACTCAATTATATAAATATATGATAGTGATCCAATAGTGTGAAAACTAAAAAACAAAGGCTCTGATCTGACACCAGAGGACTATAAAAAAAAGATCTAAAGTTTCTCAACTAGGACATAGTCAACCTAGGTGACTTGGTCCTTAATTTTCAACAGGTCATATTCATATGCCAGGTGGATAGTACTATGCTCACTTTTGTTTCTGAAGTTAGAATTTATCTGTGATTGTTTGCATCTACTATATTTGCATCAAAATAGGTATTTGCATCATTAGCCTAGTTATTTCATTCTTAATTCCATTTCATATTTGGTCAAGGGTAGGTTGACTCATGAGTGAGTGTGGTATCATGGGGGTCCAAAAAGTGGTGATATGACAAAAAAGTGGTTGATGGATTTTTTATCTGAATTTGATCAAACAAAAAGGGTTTATTGAGAAAATTATCATCTTTCCACCAATATAATCTATATGTCTTATTTTAAATTTAATAGATAATTAATATTGATTTTCTACATGTATTATGAATAAAGTCTTGATTTATAGGATGATTGAAAAACATCTATAATTATCAAATGATTTCACATTTTTCAAATTCAAAAGATGTGGCACATTCTTTGCTTCTTGTACTATGGGATGAAAAAAAAAATGAATTTCACAAGTTTTTGACCAAGTTATGGTGGTCAGACAAACAATTTCTAATATTTTTAGAACTTTCTAATAAAAAAATCATAATTAATTACTTGCAAAAAATATTTTAATATTTGTTTTTTATTTTTTTGTTGAATATTTAGTACACTACAATGAAATTTCAAGTTTTTACCAAATAGACTTACCTTTTTCCAAAAAGGGGCTAGTATCTTAGAAACTATATTCAATTTGCTACAAATTTTGTTCTTACATATTTTTAGAATTATGTTAATAACCTATACGAATTTTTATGTCAAGTTGCATAACATTATTTTTCTATTTTTTTATTTCCACTTAAGGGCCTAGTTTGGATCCCCATGATCCTGCACTTACCCTCACCTTTCAAGTTGTAAATTAATCATATATCTTGTCCAAATCCATCAAACCCCTACTACCACAAAATTATATATGGAATGGGAAAAAGTGCCCAAAATCCTAGGGTTTCACTTTTTTTCTACATTTAAATTACCTTTAATTTTTTCTACTTTACACTTTGTTATCCACACATGAAGATCATCTAATCATTTTTATAGGGTATGAAACCTATAGATTAACTCCCTCTTTCTAAAATTTTCTTCTCCATTGACAATAATTGATGGAAAAGAAAGAATTGAATCCTCTCCTAAACATGATATAATACTCACCTTATGCATCTTGCTTTTTAATGTGAAGATATTTTCCTTATTTCTAGCTACATTTTTCCATCTATATCATTGTTTTGGGTTTCAAACTAGACATATTTATCTTTTTCCCTTTTTGTATCGCATATTCGACCCTCAAGATCCTACTTACTAAGCACCATTGGGGCCATCAACATGTGAGGTCTAGATTCTTGTTGGTCCTCTTTGAGCTTCCTATTATGTTAATAAAACTCTACATAATTTCCTTCATCTTTTTGTTGCTCTATGCCTAAGAAATTCTCATTAACTCAAAGTTTGAAGACAATCTAGGTTTTCAGGAGAAAGACCAAAAAAGTCTAATTTGAAATCATGTGTGTTCCTAGATTTTAGTTCAATGATACCAACTCCTATAAAAACATCTTTATTTTTACCTATGGGTAAAAACACAAAGTTGTCTCACACTTTTTTCCAAATAAATAGTTTTGAGCAAAATATTTTCAACCAAAATAGTTTTGGCTGAATAGGTTTCGACTGAAACCATGTGGCCTATACATGGCACAAAGTGTTTTGGCCAAATAAGTTTCACCCGAATCCCAAAAAAATAAAATTTTCCTTTTCTCACTTTGAAATTGGCTTTGAAATTGGTTTTTTTAATGTGTGAGGTTTCTATAGAAAGGGTTTCAGGCGAAACCCTTTCTACCGAAACTATCTATGTGGCATCCTAATTGGGAGTCAACTCATCTTTTTTAAGAATTTTTTGAAACTTTCAACTTCAACTAAGTATTTCTTTAGTTAGAATAATTTTTCTGCAAAAAAAGAAAAATACCCTTTTGTAGAGTTCGGAGTGGTGAATCCAAATATGTAATTTTTTTAATATTTTGATTATTTTAATATATTTTAGTTTTAAAATAATGCAAGTAGGTTGTTAAAGTTAAAAAAGAGGCTGATTAGTAATTTTAAAAAAAATAGTAAAAGGGTATGTGCAGGATCATGAGGGGCCAAAAAGTGGCACTATTATGGGTATTTGTAGGGTATGTGGCTGACGACTTTATTTTTATCCAAAATTGATGAATCGAAAAAGGTTTTTAGAAGAGATTCTCAGCTTTCCACCAATATAAATTATGCTTTAATTTGAATTTAATAAATAATTATTATTTATTTTCTATTAGAATTACGACTAAAGTCCTGATTGATAGGCTGATTGAAAAATATCTATAAATTTCAAAAGGTGTCACCTTTTTTGAATCCAAAACATGCATCACATTTTATGCTTCACATACTATAGTATTAAAAAAGAAAAATTAAATTTCATGAAGTTTTGACCAAGTTAAGGTGGTTAGACATATGAGTTTTTATATTTTTTTTGTAATAAAAAAAATCATAATTAATTATTTACTTAGAAAAAATTACAAAAAATATGCATCACATCCAAACATGAGTCCTCTACTTATATATAGAATATTATAAAAAAATATTATAATTTTATTATGGTTAGGGTGGTCGACACCTACTTCATTTTTTCCCTAAAATTTAAGTACATTGAAATTTCAAATTTTCACCAAATAGATTTTATTTATTTTAAATAAACCTAGTAGTTTAGAAACTATATTTAATTTTCTATAGATTCTATTCTTACATATTTTTGAAATAATGTAGATAACTTATTCAAATTTTTACGTCAAGTTGCCTAACACTGATTTTTTTGAATTTTTTGCCACTTAAAGGCCTGTTTTTTCCATGATGATCCTGCACATACCCAAAACATATTAAAAATTTTAAAAAAATATATGGAGCACAAGAGGAGAAAGTCTTCTTCAAAAGGGTGTAATTTTTTTTTTGAAAATCATTAAAAAAAATAGACAATAGTTGACAGCCCGTGAAAACTATTGAATTCTGACAAGTTTGACTTTAAAACATTATTACGAGAAAAATATACATCAAATTTTTTTATTTTTTTTTGCATCCACAAGATATTGAAGTTACCTATTTGGAGAAAAAAAAATTAGGGAGAAATGAATTTTTTTTCAATTTATTTCTTGATGGCCCATGAAGTCACTTTTTTCTGAAATTTTCAGCATTCCAAAATTTAAATTTATTCTTAAATTGATAAAAAAAAAAGTAATGAAATTTTTTTCTTTTAAATTTGAAAAATTACAAGAATAAACTTCATCAAAAGTTCTATATTTCATTAGTTTACATCATTTCAAAATTCAAAACATAGAGACCACTTTTATCTAGTCGAAGTTCAGAAAAAAAAAATTATGTTGGTTGATTCCTTTATAAAGTGTGATGCAGGTTTGTGCTTTTACTCCTATACATTAAAATATTAAAACATTACATTATTTATGATCATAGCTAATGAATTTCCTCAATTCATAAGTGATGAGTATTCATTTTTAGTATGTATTTTATTTTGGGGCGCATTTGTTGTGGTGTCCACAATACATCCTTGGTGAAAGAGAACTAAGTACCATCCTTTCACAATTATAATATTCTTTCAAGATTTTTGATGCTCTGTAATATGTTCTTATGAATCCCTAATTTATGAAATTAGAGAATCACTTTCTATTTAAAAAATATTAGAAATCACATTCTCGAAATTAATTCCACTCCATCATCTACATTAAAATAAGCTAACACTTCTAAATTTTTTATTATAAACATTGTACAAATAAGACTACACCTTCATATTAAAATACGATATCTTTTCCATTGTACAAATAAGACTACACCTTTATATGAAAATACAATATCTTTTCCTTCTTGTATACTTATAAAATTTAAAGATTTTATGGGTTCTTGTTCAAACTAATCTTAATATACATGTCTTTGTTATCAAATATTTATTCATGTGGATTTAGGGAGTTTTGATGCATTTACTCAAGTAGTCTTGAGGATTTATATTGATTAAAACTGTATTATTGATGCATTGACGATTTCTCACATGCCTCTATTTGAAATTCTCATTTATTGATCATTTTGAGATAGTCATGTGCATTAAACTATTATGAAGAATTCTTGGCCTTATCTCCACTCATTGTCATAGCCAAATTTTTATATATGTATTGGCTTGACTTTTATTATGAACTCCTCATCATATCTCCACTCATTACCATTATAAAATTGTTGTTCATGTATTGAAATGACTTTATTAAGAATTCATGATTATATCTCTACTCATTACTATGATAAAATTATTATTTATATGTCAACTTTACTTTTATTAAAAATTATTGATCATATCTGCACTTATCTCCATTATAAGATTGTGATATATATATATATATAATAGCTTGCCTTTGAAGACACCTCACCTTGGCCACCTTTTCAACTCTCGTGCCCATGGCTTGTGTCTATGTTCATGAAATTATTTGAAGCTATTTTTTATTGCTTATCATAGTATTTATGCGATATGCTACACATATGGTCGAAAACCTACACGTGTCATGGATTAGACTTCTCTCAACGGTGAAACCATTTGAATTATAGCAAGCGGGACACATGTCATCATAGGTGAAACGTCTAAATTAACTAGCGTATACATTCCCTGGCTATTTGATCATCTCAAGCCATTGATTCTACATTGCTTTTTCGCCATTGTTCAATGAGTTCATGGTGTAACAGGTCCCACTAGATGGTTCTATTGCAATTCATTATTGACTTGCTATCGTAGGTCATTTGTGATTAAGGTATAAAGATAAGCTGCACCGATGATAGCCAACCACGTGACAAGACCAAATGCTTAACAAGAAAGAAACAAAAATATTTTTCTATAGTTCAAGAAAGAAACTGAAATAGACACTTTGTTTATTTAAATTCATAGAGAGTGCTCTCTCTATATGTTTTTTTAAATAATTTAGAAATATAGTAAATCACGTTGAAATTCTAATTTTTTAAAGATTATCATTTTTGTTGTTTGATACTGTTGAAATTTTAGTTGTGAATTAATGACTGAGGGATGTCTATTTTGTCAAATTCATCCAAACTATATTTCTGATTGCATCTCTTATGATATTAGAATATTGCAATCAACAAGACTTGATTTCTATTGGGCTCATTTAGAATCATTCAACTTCACCAACAAATCAAAGGTCCTTATAATATCTTTCAATATTATATATTTCAAACTTATTATGTTAGCATTGGGATGTAGCATGAAGGTGTTGTCATGCAATCTCTATTTACAAGCTCACAATAGATAAATAATTATAATTATTATTTTTAAATAGTGATGATACAAATGTCATTACCCCTCATTTAGTGACATTATACTCATTTGTCTCAAAATGGGGATAAGTATATGCACTCCACTATATAAAAAAAAAAAAACTTAGTACTGAGAAATCTAATCTAAAGTGAAAGCACCTAAGTTTTTCATCAGCAACTCCCATAGATAGGTTCTTTTTTTTCTCCTTCTTATTGGTTCCCTCTAACACAATTTCCATATTTTTCTTACTATTCCTTTTGTCAGGCTTAGACTAAACAATAACTACACCAACAACAATTTTCCTCATAAGCCCATATGTAACTTTGACCAACTGATTCATGGTATTTTCTAATCATATAACTCTAGGTTGATAGAGTTTTGAGGTATCATATATGTTATTCATTTTTTTGTTATAGCTAGGGTAGTCAACATTGTCTTCCTATATTTTCTTCAAATTCTCAACTTTGGCATGTAAATCCTCAATCTCCATATAATAAGTCTATAGATGCTCATATTTACAAGAAAGATCATATTATTTATTTATCTCCTTGTCCTCATGAATATAACTGCTAGTTTCATTAGAAATTTTATGGTTTTCCTTACTACCACTAAGGTTGTCCTTCAAGCCATGATTAACAGACATAACATAAGATATAGTCTTCAAAATCATCAAATTTACCACCATCATCACCATCTTTTTTAGTAGAATTTTTTCTCAATGGGATTCTTGACTACAACAAAAAAATTAGCAAGTTTGGTCGACCTCCTCTCCCCTGAAGAAGTTGCATTCTCCTCCTTGGTATTCTCCCCATCTAAAATATTTTGAGGCCCAGACTTGACAATTTTAGTTCTTTTAGCACCTTACGCCCCCAAGGGGACTTTTTTTTGGAAGCAAGAGTGGAAGGGTACAACCCAAGGTTATCATTGCTAGAGAAATTGAAAGTAGAAGGGTTTAGGGGTTCCTCAATGAAAGCAATTCTCCTTTTCCCTTTTCCAACCAAGGTATGATTTTATTTTTTCCTAGTAAATTTAGAGGGGGAAACTGACCAAGTTAGGCATAGCGAACAAGTTCAAGTAAAATTTATGCAAAGTATCTAGATCAAACCCTAGTGAAGGAGAGGGTAATTCCCCTATCTAATACACTTTTCTAGAGAAGATAAAAGAGAAAAAGGGAAACTAATAGCATTACCATCTCTAAGATGATTGAGAAGGGGGAAATGGTAACTATGAATGATACCAAATTGATCCTCTACTATGAAATACTTGATTCAATGGTAACTTACCATATGCCACGATGTAGGAAAAGCTTCTCAAGTGTATCCATTTTGATGTATCTTCAATGTATCTCTTCTCTCAAGAAAAGACATTGATAAAATTCTTATAGGTTGTTTGGTTGAGTCTAGGCACCTTATCCCCTTCACAACTTAAGCTAGTAGCCTTCACACTCAATTTTTTTTATTTTTTAGTGCATAAAATCTAAAAATTGAATTTAAAACCTAGGTTGTTTGAAAATTTTGCTGATAATATACATGTATTCTTTTAATAAAAACTATCTATTATCATTAGTTTTTCATCATAAAAATTGGAAAAATTTGCAAAAAAAAATCAAATATGATTTTCCTTGTTTAGGGTTCACATCTGAGTTATATTCATTGAGAAAATTAATTGAAAAATTATTTTATCATTTGTGCATGCATGTTTTAGTGAAAAAAATGAAAACATGACAAAATTGCATTCCAAAAGATCAAAAAGTATTAATTTTCAGTATTTTTTTGAATAATCAGTGAACTACAACATTTAAATTTTGGAAATTAATATTTGAACATATTAAATTTCCCTAAAGATATCCAAAATCGAATGCATGTATGTGATTCATATCGAAAAATAGCTTTTGGTGCATTTCCAAAAATATGTTGAATTTCAAACTTGAACCTTTGAGGCATAAGACCCTAAGACATTGTACATCATACCCAAATTTTGAAATTTATATAAAAGACTACTAGACATAGGTGCCCTAGGCACCCTTGTCTAGCCAAATTGAGAATAAATTTTATGTGTTGAATCTTGTCTCTGGTCTTTGCCCAGATCTGGCCTCGATCTCTAAAGATTAGTCTTGTAACTATCTATTTTCCTACAAAAAACAATTCTAGCTTGATATATAGGACATAATACAATGTTCTCATTTAAAAAATATTGTGTTGTCACAATTCATGTTCTATTGTTAGATCTTGTTAATACTTTCAAAGAATTTTTGTTACAAGCATGTGAAAATGACTTCATTTCTCTTTTTTTGTTATTTACATTGATCCTTCTCCCACTATCTCTCCTATTTGTGAGTTTAGCTTGGTGCAAGAGAATGCAATCATTGACATTCATGAAAATCATGTTTTTTCTTCTCTTGATACCTCTCCTACTTGTGAAGAGGGTATCTTGGTGGTAGAAGATCCAATCATTGAGCATAATGAGAATCTTTATTGTTTCTCTCCCAATACCTCTCCTACTTGGGAAGATATTGTGGGACAAAAATCATTGATACATTTCTTTTGAAAGAAAGTAAGATGGATTGTATAGATGTAGATGCTAAATTTTCATTGCATCCCCCATCAATAGAAGATCACCAAGTAGTTAACTTCGTTGAGGTTATGAGTGCACAATTAACATTCAAATTTCCTTTAATTATTGAGCCTCCTAAAAGTTATCTAATTATTGGACCTCCTAAATCACCTCTCATTACAGGACCTCCTAAACCTCATGGCCATATCCTAAAATTTGCAAAACAACTAACTAGTAATCATGTCTTGTAGCAACCAGGTTATCACATAGTTTTGATTAAAAGGGAAAAATAGGTTTTGAAGGGACCTGAAACCCTATACAAAAAATCACCAAATGATGCTAAAAAATAACACAGTCAGCCACCACCAGCATCCCAACCAACAAAAAATCGAAACCAAAAAAAAACACCAACATCCATCTTATTTCCTCAACCATACCTTCCACCCACACCTAATATTCATCAACATAGTGGTAAAGAATATGATATTTTTGAGCAACTTTATAATACTCCAATAAAAATCTCCTTGGATCTGATTCAAACATCACCTAGATACCAAGATGCTCCAAGAGGCTTTGCAAAATATTGATGCCCTAACTTCTATTAAACTAAATGATGTAGTAGCCTTGTTTGATTGTATGCAAGTGACAAAGTTGGATATTGTATTTCCTCAACATGAATTACCCTCTCTTGAAATTCAAAATAAAAATGAAGATTTAATGATAATGGTGGTCATTAATAAAAATGGGGTTCAACGTACTCTCATAGATAATGGATCATGTCTTAATTTTTGTTGTATTCATCTTCTAGATAAAATTAGTATGGATAAGAACCTTATAGAACCTAATGATCTTTCAGTTTGTGGCATTAATAATGTTAGTAAGCAACCATTAGGGGTGATCACACTACCCATCAAAGTAGGGATCATGTTTTTCCTACTCCTATCCATATCATGCCAAGACCTCTTTCATATAATCTTCTCCTAGAGGTAGACCATGGATTCATGCCATGAAGGGAGTCCTATCTACCCTCCACTGTAAGATGAAGTATGAATATAATAACTATATATATATATATATATAGTTAAAGAAAATTAAAGGAGTTAGAATTCACAATTCAAAGTTGAACATAACACTTCCAACTCTCTTAATACTTTGATTCCAACTTCAAAAATATAACCTTTACATGTTGATGATAATCATGATTTTATTCCACCTACAACAAAAATCCTAGATGATGATTGGGGGTGTAGTGTAGAAAATTGTACTCCTTTCTAAGTGAAAGCATAATTTCACACTTATTTTAGACCTATTTTAGTGACCTTGAATTTATGCATGTTTAAACCTCATTAATGGGCCCCTAATACCCTTTATTATGCATCCCAAGGCCTATTTTATTTATTTCCCAACAATATTACCCACATTGAATAAATGGTATTAATCAACTTAATGCCCCAATATAACTTAGGTCTTGAGCTTTTAGGTCAAGACCCATACGCCCATGGGTGAATGGATCCATTTTAAGTTCATAAACTCAAATTTAAACATGTTTTTGGTATCATTTCAAGGTCCTAAATTCAAGTTCTAAGTTTCGGATTTTAGGATCTAATAAACAGGAAATTAGAAAGGAAGCCTATAAAGGTAAGTATTTCAATCATTTTTCACTAGACACAAAAGAGATGAACACATGACATATCACAAGGATTTACACTCAAGAGCAAGGAGAATTCAATCAAGAATTCAAATTTGAAGTCTTGGAGCAACATTCCACTTGTTTTTGTAGGTCTTCAAGCTCATTTTTCCAACAAGATCAAGCATTGTCAAAAAATGATGTTAGATGCCTATAGAGGATCATGATGGATTCTAGGTTTTCGGAGATGCACCAAGACATTCAAAAAAGCCTAATGAATTATTTCCTAAGTGATTCCATCTTCTATTGTCATTCTACTTTTTTCCTAAAGGAAGGTATATTAATATTTGTGATCTATTAGGGTGAGTTGACATCTCCCAAAGTAGGTCTTCATCATTATTCATTGTTTCATTTTAGGATCCTATTCTAACACATTTGAATATATTTTCTTTGCATTTGAGCTTAAGTAATCTTAGACGCACTTAAGATTAGGGATTTTACACATTTTCATGTTTCATATCTCTACTTTCATGTTTAATTACCAAACTAGGGGTTTGATAGAGGCAAACCCCCATCCACCACCAAACAACAATTTTGTTTTGTAGATTTGTCACAGGTACAAATCTGGGAGCGAATTTTTAGAAGTGCAGGAAGGGAGTGCAGATTTAGGACTCAAATCTTAGTTTCATATTTTTCCACAAAGTTAGACCTAGACCCATTCACCCATGGGTGAATGAGTCTCTGACAGGCTTGTAGAAACAACATTTTGTAACAAGTGCACAGTGTTCTCCTTTCCCATATTTTCCAAATATTTTGTTATTTCTCTTAGTTTTATGCTTAATCTACAAGATCCAAGTGATAGCTTTCATTTTTTAGTTGATTTTATATTTTTAGTTTTTCTCCCAAAAGTGTTGCTTGACCTTGACCCCTATCCTCAAAGCATAAGGAAATCTAAAGATTCTCACATTGGGTTGATTCACCTAAGGGTTATTGGTCAATTCTTTGTGAGGATCTCATTTCCTAATGAAAATATAAAGATAGGGTCTATTATCACCCTCTTGGTCCTTATCTTTCCATTTTGAGAAACCCCATTTTTCTTTATTTCATTTTGGTGAACCCAACATTGTACAAAAAAATTCTAAAAAGTGGAGTCCATTTCAACCCTAGATCTCGGTTTTGCACTGGTTTGCATTAAGGTTTGCATTAGTTGCATTACATTAAGTATTCTTTAAACTTGCATTAGTGAACATTGCATTTAAGGGTTAAATTTGCAAGTTTGCATAACTTAAATTCACAAAAAATCATAAAAATTGCATTACATCTATATTCATTTTGTATTGTACTTGCATCAAGATCATTATTCAATCATTTAAGTTCAGATTTAGATTCAAATTGCATTCTAAAAATAGTCATTTAGTTCATCATTTTACCTTATTTATTTACACTTGCATTTAGACACCCTAATTTGGAAGAACCTATTACATAAACCATTTGTTTGTAATCAAAATAAAAAATCACATAAAATAAACTCAGATCCTAAAAATTTAATTTTAAAAAACCCTAAGGAAGGACCCATCCACGCATGGGTGAATGAGTCTCTGTACAGGCCTTTCAAACAAGTTTCTAGGTGAATTTTAGTCTATGTTTTTCCTTTCTATTATTTTTTTAGATCTGAGCATTGGTTTCCTGAAATAGTCTATTTGTGAATTCAATTTATTGATTCTCTAGTTAGATCTTGAAACATTTTGGAAAACATTTATTACATATTTCATTTGAGGATAGTATTAGATTTATGTAATTTTCCTTTATTTTCAACATCAGTTCATAGCTTAGATGGATTATTTTACATTTTGTAATCATTATTAAACATAAACAAAAACCAAAAACATCAAACAAAATAAACAAAAATTGATGATAAACCTTGGAGAAGGCATAGTAATTTGATCATGTCAAATCTCTTTTTCCAAGTTAACATATCCCTCAAGCCTTTTAGTGGTGATGACTTTGACATGTTAGATGAAGCCCTTGAGGATTTCATCTCACAAGGTTCATCCACTAAGGCTTGTCATAATAAACCAAAATAAAGAGACGTTAATGTAATCACACCCCAACTTATCCTTTACCCACCCTCACATTAGCCTCAAGTTCAAAACAAACCCATAATTATCTTAGTACCACCTAAAAAGAAACCATTAAGTCTAGGAGATATCTTGAACTTTACAAGGCAACTAGATAGTAACAATGTTTTGCAGCAACCAAGTTACAATACTGTTGCTCCCACATACAATACAAGGAATAATAAGCAACAACAAACCACTCTTGTTTCATTACAATTACCTCAACCTATCTTTCCTAGTGCTCCTCATTTTCCTTTGCATAGTGGAAAGGAGTATGATCTTGTTGAACAACTTAAAAATACTCTTGATAAGGTATCCTTATGGGATCTTATTCAAGCCTCACCTAATTACCATAGTATACTTCAATCATCTTTGCAACAAGTTGTGGTTCCTCCTAGTACAAATCCAAATGATGTAGCAGCCCAAATTCAAGGAATGAATTCATTTAATATAGACATTGTTTTTCTCCAAAGTGAGTTACCTTCCTTGGAAGTATAAAAACAAAATGAAGCTTTCATGATAGTAGCTCTCATTAATAGGGTAGGGATAAAGAGAACCCTTGTTGAAAATGGCTCAACCCTTAATTTGTGTAGCGTAAAGCTCTTGGATAAGCTTGGAATGGATAAGAGCAAGATTGAACTTGATTCTTTGTCCACTTGTGGATTTGATAACGTAGGAAAAAAAAAAACTTGGTTTGATCACATTACCTATTACAGTTGGAAAGGCCACATTGAAAACTCCTATCCATGTTATGCCTCAAGATATTTAATATAATCTTCTTTTGGGAAGACCATAGATTCATCAAATTCATGTGGTGCCTTCGACTCTCCATCGTCTAATGAAATGTGTCTATAACAACCAAGTGTACACAATCAAAGTCAATCTTGAACCAGAAAGTTGTTTACACACTAAGAAAGATAAAGAAAGTCCTTTAAAAATATTGATACCAACTTTAAAAGTGGAAATTATGCAAGAAGAAGAAAAAGAAAGGAATATTGAAGAAATCATGAAGCTATTAGAAATGATTGGGGTTCTTTAGATTTTACACCTACATTTATGGGAGAGTATAAGATAACAAAAAAAAAGGTATGAAAAGGGAAATGAACAAGAAGTAATCTCAACAAAAAACTCGAAAGAACCCTCACAAGCATCTACTTCATCCACTTTAGAAGAAGAAACAAGCTATACAACAAAATTTGATGAAGTTGATTATAAACAACCACTAAATCTGAAAGAAACGGCAAGACTTTATAGAAGAGTTTATGAGCTCTTGAAATAACTTGGTTATAGTGGAAAAGGATGTGGTGTGAAAGAAAAAGGCATATGTGTTCCTATAGAGCCTAACACACAAGAAACAAAGACTAGTATTGGATATTGTCTTTCTAAGGTAACAAAAGTAACAAAAAACCTTCACTCAAGATCAACACCATCATGTGTAGTTCTCCTAAGATAACTCTCACTTTAAAGCATCCTGAATTGATTGATACAACATGTGATGAATCATTGGAATACTTTGAAGATGATGAAGCCTTTAAAGAAATGTTAGGAGTTTATGACAAGCCACCAACTTCCCATCACAAACAAGGAATCACTTATGCTATGGTTAGTACTAAACAAGCAGATGAAGAAAAGGAAATCAATAATGTTGACGAAGATGGAGAACATCTCTAAAATTCTGAGAAAAATGCACTACCTATGGGAGATACAATCAACATACTAATGGACACATTTAATGAAGAAAGGTCGAAGTCTTTCGCTGCAGGAAGATCAGTGGCCGCATTCGAAACAAACTACTTCATAAATTCTTCTTTGGATGTTGGCTTATGATACAACCGAAGACGGTGTTCATTAACCAGTAGCTTGAATCAGACTGGATCTATTGTAGCTAACTGAACTGAACCATTATCAAACACATTTTCTATTTCATAAGGACAAGCCATCTTGTGGTGAGTTTACCCTGATTTTCCTTGTATCTAGAGTCATAGAGCAACGCCAAATCACCGACAAAGAATTTCTTAGTTCGAATATGATTGTCATGCCATTTTTTTCTTTGTTGTTGGATAGTTTTAGTATGTTTTAGGGCAGCTTTCCTTATCTCATCCAATGCATTCAACTATAGGAGGCGCTCCTTTTGAGCCTCTAAAATATCAATGTTAAGCTAGAGAGCAGTCCTTAAGGTCTTATGCTCAAACTCAATTGGCAACATGGAAGTCTTACCATAGAGTAACTCAAAAGGAGTAAACCATGTAGTTGTTTTCCATGTTGTCCTATAGGCCCAGACTGCTTCAGGAAGGTGACTTCTCTAATTCTTCTTGTATAATTGCACTGTCTTTATAAGGATTGCCTCAATTTCTCTGTTGGTAACTTCTGCCTGACCATTGGCTTGAGGGTGATAGGGGCTAGACTTTCTATGCCTGATCTTGTAATCATTCATCAATGTAGTGATTAAGTTTGATGTAAACTGAGCTCCTTGATTAGTAACAAGTTCCCTTGGGACTCCAAACCAAGTAAAAATCTGCTCATATAGGAACTCAGCAACTTTATTGTCACGGGCATGTGTCATTGCTTTCACTTCCACCCACTTGGTTACATAATCAGTACACACCAAAATGTATGATTTACCATTGGATGGAGGATCAATAGGCCTGACAAAATCCATGCCCCACTTGTCAAAGGGACTGACTACCACTTGTGGATTCAGAGGCATTTCAGCACACCTTGTTGGTCTCCGCATGTGTTGATATCTATCACATTTTCTAGTGTATGCTGCAACATCTTTGTGTAGTGTGGGCCAATAATATCCTATAGTAAGCACTTTCATAGATGTCCTCTTGGTTGCAAAGTGCCCACCACATGGCTCATCATGACAGGCATGCAAAATGTCATAGGTCTCATCTTCCCTAACACATCTTCTCATGACTTGGTTAGGTCCTGTCTAAACTAAATAGTCTGCAATCCATGAAAAGTTAAAACTTTTCTCTACCAACAATTGTCTTTCCTTTGGTAAGAAGTGTGCTAGAATTTTGTTGGCTACTAAATAATTTTCAATACCTGCATACCATGGAGTTTGAGCAGCAATAAAAAATAGATGTTCATCAGGAAAGTTATCATCAATTATCTCAGGGGTGTCAGGTGTAGTTGTTTGAAGTCTTGACAAGAATTCAGCCACCACATTAGCTTGGTCTAGCTTATCAATAACTGTGATATCAAATTCCTGCAACAATAGGAGCCATCTTGCTAATCTATCAGATATGGCAAGCTTATTCATGAGGTACCTTATTGTTGCATGATCTGTATGGACAAATATTTGGTAACCAGTGACATAATGTCAAAACTTGTTCAGGTCATACACAACTGCTAGCAATTCTTTCTTTGTGACAGTATAGTTTAATTCAAGGCCTTGAATGTTTTTGCTAATGAAATATATGGCATGCTCAATGGAATTCTCTTTTTGTCCTAAAACTACCCCTATGGCATAATCAAAAACATCTGTGTGTTTATGAAAGGGAAGACTCCACTTTGGTCCTTGAAGAATAGGTGCCTGAGTAAGTAGGTTCTTAAGCTGCAGGAAAGATTTGTCACAGGCCTCAATCCAGTTAAATTTAGAATCCTTAGTCAATAAGGCATATAATGGACTGGCTATTTTGTTGAAATCTTTGATAAATCTTCTATAATATCCAACATGTCCTAGGAACCTTCTAACATCCTTTTATTTTATAGGTGTTGGAAAAGTTAGAATAACTTCTATTTTTGCAGGATCAACTTGAATTCCTGCTTGAGAGATATGATGGCCTAAAACAATTCCCTCTTGCATTATCATAAATCATTTCTCACTATTCAAAGATAAATTTTGCTCCTGACATCTTTTCAACACTTTTTCCAAATTGGCTAATGCTTATTCATAAGTAACTCCATAAGTAGTGAATTCATCCTTGTAGATTTCCATAGAATCATGAGAAATGTCAGCAAAAATACTTATCACTGCCCTTTGAAATGTGGCAGGTGCATTACATAGTCCAAAAGGTAAGATAGAGTAGGAAAAAGTACCCCATGAACTGGTAAAAGTTGTTTTGTTTTGATCCTTAGAGGAAATTCTAATTTGATTATACCCACTATATCCATCCAAAAAGGAGAAATACTTTTTACCAGACAATGAGTCTAGTACTTGGTCAACAAATCGCAGTGGAAAGTGATCATTTTTAGTTGCTATGTTCAGCTCCCTATAGTCTACACAAACTCTCCATTTTCCACCTTTTTTAGGGACAATCACCAATGGAGATACCCACTGACTGTCTGAAATGGGGTAGATAAAACAGCATCAAGCAATTTTTGGAGCTCTACTTTAACTATTTCCCTGAGTGTTGGGTTTATCCTTCTTTGAGGTTGTCCAACAAGTAAACAGTCTTCCTTAATGTAGATCCTATGAGTACAGAGTTGAGGATCTATTCCCTTCATATCCCCATAGTCTCATGCGAAAGCTTTGTGTTGATCTTGCAGCATTGTGACTAGGGCAACTTGTTGAGATTGAGGCAGCTTATTATTGATGTTTAGACAGCAGCTTGGAGACACTTCTACTTGCTTGGTAAGATCATTCATAGAGGCTGCTGATAAAGGTGGTGTCTGTATTTCATGTGGAAGTAAGTTATGATAAACTGTAGGAGATTCAAGTGGCAGGCTCTCAGAATTTAATTGTTGTAGGAAACACTGCTGAGGACAACTATCTGGAACAGACGGGCTACTCAAATCAGAGTTGGACTGCAAAATGTCTAAAATTAGGTCATCCTCACTCTGAAGCTATGAAAATGGATTATTTTGCATCATCATTAGGTGAGCCAATGAATTGAATTCTTTAGTTTCCTCTCCTAAATCTAGCCAAATTGGTTCAGACAAATCTGGCTAAGGCTAGGCAGGTGGATACAAAGTCAATTTCTTTCTTGACTAACCATTAGAAATCGTGATATCTCCTGAATGACATCCTATAAAAGTATCAATTGTAGCTAACCATGATATTCCTAGGATAATATGATATCCTCCCAAAGTTTCCTTAGTGGACAATATGGTGAAGTCTATTGGGTATTCCCAAGACTCAAGGATGACAATGATATCTTCTACCACTACATCAGGTTTTACTGTGGAACTATTAGCAAGCTGCAGGATGGTAGGTGTAGACCAAATTGTTGGGATTTTCAAACACTTCATTGTATACTTGGTCATTACATTGATGGCTACACCAAGGTCTATCAAAACATTCTTTATTATTTGGCCATTAATATTTATTTGTACTACAAGACTCCCAGGGTTGGTATATTTTGGAATGACTACCTTCCCTAACATAATATCTGTCAACTATCCTAGAACATGGATAGTTTGGGGATCCTTTTTCTTTCTTCTCAATTTCTTTAAACAGGCCTCCTTAATGGTTTTTCCATAAATTGGGACATCTTTAATGGCTTGAAAAAGAGGAATTTGAATGTGTACATTCTTTAGCTGATCCAAAATATTAAAGGTAGGCTCTTCCATAGACTTTGATGTAGTAATTTGCAATCTATGAGGAAAAGGCAGTTTGGCCTAATGTTGTAGGACAAGTTCCTTAGAGATAGTATCTGATACAGGTATATGTTATGCAGGATCAATAAGTTGTTTAGAGGCAGAATCTGAAATCTTTGTGGCTGTGGTGCAAGGAGAGTGGTTCCATATCTAAGGTGGATATCATGAATATTCAGGGCATAAGCTGGATACTAATTGGCTTCTAAAAGATACATAGGCTACTGTTGTTGCTACTGCTTATTATTAGGATTTGGCAATGGTTGAGCAGGCATAGATATTTGTTTTGGAGGGCCAGTATTTACTGTAGGGGTTGCAGGAGGTGGCATGAGAGCCAGAGGTTGTGGCTGCTGAAGTTGTAGGGAGTCAAGGGATTGGTTCTATCATTGTGGAGAACCTCTCCATTGAGGATTCTGCTACCAGTTATCTGGGGGTGGAGTCCATTGTCCTTGTGGCTACTGTCAACCTCCTTGAGGAGATTGCCATTAAGGACTCTAATAGCTAGGCCAGTGAGGATGAGAAGTATTCCAAGGTGGTGTTGGGCCATATGTAGGTTGCCATTGGTTATTGTAATTATAATAAGGATTATCAAAATTCAAACGGTCTTGAGGCATACCTTGTCTTTGAGCCCATGGTCGCCTTTGTGCAATGAAGAATACTTGGTCATCATCACCTTCTACCATCTTAAAGTTAGTAGGTAACTGCTTAGCCTCTAGGTTAGCCACCATCTTACATTTGTAGTCATGTTTCTTATGTCTACAATGTGGACATAACTCAGCCAAGATTGCTTCAGCTTCCTCATGTTTCTTTCGAGCTTGCATAGTATCCAGCTGTGTAGCCATATTGTTTATGATATCTTGCTTGAAGTTAGGCAGCAAATTTGTGATATCCATCCGTGAAACTCCATTAGTAGAAGACTTTCCCACTGTGGCTTAATGACCTCTACCCTTTTTAACAATTGCTCGAGAGTAATTGAGACATATCTTCTTGATATCATCCCAAGGCAGTTGGGTTATATCTCCTCCTCCCATCAGGTCCAGGGCATCTATACAGGTATCACTGATTCCTCTTAGAAAAAGTAGTTTATGAGATTCTTCATTAAGAGTATGGTCTATTTTTTTTTTTTCAGGGAAAACAAGAATCTTGAGATATAGTCTTTCAGGCTTTCATCCTCCTTTTCTTGAATTTTGAATATATCATCACCCTTACTACCACTCTTACAATATTCCTTGTATTTCTCAAGAAATTTTATTTGTATGGCTACCCAACTATCAACAACACCTCTTCCCAAACTCATAAACCTTTTAAGGGCTCCTTCTTTCAAAGTAGCAGGAAACAACTTCATCCTGTGAGCATCTAAAGTGTAATCATAGCTATGACAGAGGATATAAAACTCAAACAAGAAAGTTTTTGGGTCCTCCGTAACTAGTCTATAGAACTTGGGAAGTAATGAAGAAAGAATATTCTTAAGGTTATCATTATCTTGCTAAGAAATGATGGGGATTTCAAAAGCAGGAGGTCGATTAAGTGGATTATGTGCCATTGTTGCTTGATGGAGTATCAAAGAAATTGGGTTTTCTTCAGGTTCTTCATCAGCTAGATCAAATGGAAATTCAACAAGTAGGTTTTCAGCAAATGGATTGATATCTTGATCTCCTCCTTCCTCAAATAGATTATAAGTTTCTTCAAGATTTTTATCAAGCAATGGAATGTTAGGGAGGAATCTTCACAGAGCGTCTCTTCTTCTATGCATGCAATAGAATGAATTTTGAAAATGCTTGAATAACAGACTAAACTACTGCTAACAATGACGAGGACGGGTTCTTAGCTTGACACCATCCCTGGAAATGGCATAAAAAATGGACGTGTCCACAAAAATATATAAAAGTCACGACAAATACTAACCTGGGAGTCAGAAATTCCAGCAGGTGACTAACATCTTCTTATGGTCATTCATTTACATTGTCAAACTAGGGAACATATACTTGAAATGGAGCGGCACTGTATGTGCACTAAGAACTAGTTTCAGTCATGATTTACCATAAATCAATGTGTGAAAGGAATTCTACTTATGCTACAGGAATGTAATGCAAAGCCTTATAAACTTAATCAAAGCAGAAATCATGACAACTATGATTAAGAAACAAACTATGAACTGGCCTTATGTTGTAGGAACAAACACAGGGATGGATTCCCGATGCTGCAGAAACAATATAAGACTGAGTTTGCGTTGAAACTTTCAATAATGAAATCTAACTTATGATCAACAGGAAATAAACAACTAACTAATTAACTATAGATGCTTACTAAGTGGTCCCCCTTAGCAAGCATCAACTAGTTATGCAAGAATTGAACTCAAAACTTCATCAACTTTTATTCATAAACTTGGAACCATATACACTATTTTTCTTATAAGAAAACCAACACAAAAACACTATCTCTTCTTAATAATACTAACTTTTACATACTCTGATTGCTCACTCGTGTAGGAGGAACACTTATTTAAACCAGAAAAGCAACTAACTACCTAACTCTAACAAAGAAAGACGTGGACATAAATGTATCTTGAAACTAAGGAACAGACTTCTCATAAATGAAAGCATATCCGTTCAACACGATCCAGAGAGAATTTAGCATTCCACATTTCCCAGATTAATGATCATTTAGATTTCTTCCCAACAACCTAGTCAGAGAGTCTTCGCTACAACAACTTCCTCGACATTGTGCTGGAAATGGACTTTACTATAAGGTTGAAGTCTATTGCACTTGACTCGTTCATGCTCCCTTCAACAACCTGTGATGCACACAGAATTAGAAGCGAAAGAAAGCATGCGTGGAAAATAACATGATACATTAATTAATCACATATTAAATCTATTTCATTATTCAAAAACCACATGCATTATATCAGTCATTTGGGAGGTCAAACAGGATAATTAATAAGACACATAGGATGTTAAGCTGCAGGAATATAGGAATGTATTGCTACAGGATACTACCCATTTTTAGATAAAAAGTCTTTAATCAAAGAGTTAAAACATCCATTAACAATAAGAGTGGGGATATTAAAAATACATCATAATACTCAAATTATGAGCATATTTTGAGCTCATTGGGAGAGAGGTTGGGATATGGGGAAATCCGGAAGATCAAGATCTGCGAAAATCGGTCAAAAAGTCAAATCCATCGAAAAATCAGACAAAATCAAAATCCGAAATCCATCAGGCATCGACTCAGAATCAAATCGAAGTCGAAATCTCAAAATCAATCAAAATCAAAAAAAATCATCAAAAATCAATCGAAAAATCAAAATCAAATCAGAAAATCGGAAATCAAATCAAAAATCAAAATCAATCAAAATCTTTTGGAAATTCAGAAATCGAAAAATCTCTTTCCGAAAAATCAAAAATCAAAATCAAAATCGAAAATCAAAATCGATCGGCGAAAAATCAATCAAAAATCAAAATCAATCAAAATCAAAAATCAAATCCGATCAAAATCTCAAAATCGGAAAAATCAGTCAAATCAGATCGCGTCGATCAAAATCAATCAAAGATCGTCAATCATCAAAAGAAAAAATCGAAAAATCAAAAAAAAGAATCAGATCGATCATAAAATCAAATCAAATCAGAAATCAAGGGTCGAATCCGTCATCGAAGGGAAAAGTCGGAAAAGAAAATCAAATCCGAAAAAAAAATCAGAAAAGTCAAAATCGAAAAATCGAAAAAATCGAAGATCATCAGATCAGCATCAAAATCAGATCAAAATCAACAAATCAAAATCGAAAATCGGAAAAATCAAATCAAAATCAGAAATCAGCTCAATCAAAATCAGATCAAAATCAGAAATCAAAAAAAATCAATCATCGAAAAAATCAAAAATCAAAAATCAGGAATCAAATCAATCGTCAAAAATCAATCAAATCAAAAAATCAAAATCAGAAAATCACATCAATCAGAAAATCTCTCGCTTCATCAAATCAAAATCAAATCAAAATCAAATCAAAATCCAGAAAAAAATCAAAATCATCAAAAAATCAATCAATCCATCAAAATCATCAAATCGAAATCGAAAATATCATCAAATCAAACAATCTCTCGAAAAAAATCATCAAAATCAAATCAAATCAAATCTCAAAAATCAGAGAAATATTAAAGGAGAGGAAAGGGGAAATGGGAGAGTGGCTGGAAATTCTGGATAAGAGAATGGGAGAGGGGTGTGAGAGAGTTGGAGAGAGTGGTTGAGAGTTGATGGATAAAGGGCTAGTGAGGAAGAGTTTGATGTGTTCCTACTATCCTAGGGAAGGATGGGAATTGGAGGCTTTGCGAGCCATTAATAGGATCCAAGAATGGAGGACCTCATGGATTGTCTATTAGGAGCATCTTACTTTTCCAAGATTGATCTAAAGAGCGGGTACCATCAGATAAGGATCAGAGATGGGGATGAATGGAAGATAACTTTTAAGACTAATGAAGGGCTCTATGAGTGATTGGTGATGCCCTTTGGGTTATCAAATTCCCCTAGTACATTTATGCACCTTATGAATGAGGTATTGAGACCTTTCATTGGAAATTTTGTTGTAGTTTATTTAGATGACATCCCTGGGTTTAGCAAGTCTAAAGAAGAACATTGGAAGCACCTTGACATGGTACTAAGGAGGTTACAAGAGGAGAAGCTACTGATCAACATGGAAAATTGTGAATTCATGAAGGAAGAACTAGTCTACCTTGGTTTTGTAATCTCCAAGGGAAGTTTGAAGATGGATCCTTCAAAGGTGGATGTTATTCTTACTTGTCCAACACCAAAATCCATGGGAGATGTGAGAAGCTTCCATGCACTTGCAAGCTTTTATAGAAAGTTCATCAAGAACTTTAGCCAAATTTGTGCACCAATCTTGGACACCATCAAAGGAGGTAACAAAGGAAAGTTTTTTTGGACCAATGAGGCTGATAAAGGGTTTGAATATCTGAAAATGAGAGTAGCACAATAGCCTATACTTGTGCTCTCTGATTTTGATAAAGTTCTTACCATTGAGTGTGATGCTAGCAATTAAGCAATAGGGGTTGTTTTGAGCCAAGAAGGAAAACCGGTTGCATTTTACAGTGAGAGCTTCAATGAAGCAAAGAGGAAGTATTCTTCCTATGATTTAGAATTGTATGCTATGGTCCAAGCCCTCAAATAGTGGAGGCACTACTTGTTATCAAAATAATTTGTTGTTTATACTAATAATTGTGCCTTGAGTTTTTTTTTTGCACAAGACAAACTCAGTCATAAGCACATGAAGTGGGTAGATTCTTTGCAAGCCTATACTTTCATAATAAAGCATAAGAAGGGCCAATCAAATAAGGTGGCAGATGCTCTTAGTAGAAGGGCACTTGTAGTGCAAGAGATCCAAATCCAAAGCATGGGGGTTGAAGCATTGAAGGATATGTATCATGAAGATTTAGATTTCAAGGAGGTATACAATGTTTGTGAGAAGCATTTGAATTATTTTCATGGTGAATTCTCAGAATTTTTATTGGATAATGGTTTTCCCTTCAAAGGAATCCAATTGTGTGTGCATAAATGCTCAATGAGGCAGAATATCATAAAGGAGAAACACAGTGGGAGTCATGGAGGTCACTTTTTCCTTGACAAGACCCTGGAACAAGTTAGGATATTTTACTACTGGCCAAAGTTGCAGGTGGATGTGAGAAGGTATGTGGAAGGCTGCACAATATGTCAAAGGGCAAAGGGAACTTCATCAAATGCAGGACTCTATCAGCCACTGCCCATTCCCAATAGACCTTGGGAGTGTGTAAGTATGGACTTTGTCTTGGGGTTTCCTAGAACCCAAAGAGGTTTTGATAGTATCTTTGTGGTAGTTGATAGATTTAGTAAGATGGCACATTTTATTCCTTGAAAATTCACCAATGATGCATCTCATATAGCAAGTCTCTTCCTTAAGTAGGTTGTTAGGATACATGGACTTCCTTTAAGCATTGTTTCTGATAGGGATTCTAAATTCATTGGTCACTTTTGGAGGACATTGTGGAAGAAACTCAAGGAAAAAATATCTCCTTTAGTTCAACATACCATCCACAAATGGATGGAAAAACTGAAATGGTGAATAGATCATTGGGAAACCTCTTAAGATGCCTTACCAAGGAGCATGGACAAGCTTGGGATCTGATTTTATCTCAGGCTGAATTTGCATATAATGACTCCATGAATAGGAGCATTGGTAGAATCCCTTTTGAAGTAGTCTATGGCATGCACCCTAGAGGGGTCTATGAACTAAGAGATCTACAAGGAGTTGCTAAGAGAAGTGCTCAAGGTGAGGACTTAGTTGTTACAATCAGGGATATTCATCAACAAGTGAAGGAAACCCTTCAAAAGAATGTTGAGAAGTATAAGGAAAAGGAAGATTTAAAGAAGAGGAATGTCCAATTCAAGGTTGGAGACTTGGTGATGGCACACTTGAAGGAGAGACTTCCAAAAGTAAAGTATACCAAACTCATGATGAAGAAGATAGGACCTTGCAAGGTGGTCTACAAGTTTGGCCAAAATGCTTATGAAATAGAGCTACCTCCTAGGGTGGAAATCTCTCCTATTTTCAACATTTCTGACTTGTATCCTTTCAAAGCTTTTGTGAATGTAGGTGATGGAGCAGGTACAATAGCAATGGAGGATGAAGATTGGGTGAAGGAACTACCCCCCAGCCAACCTATGACTCTTGAATGCATCCTAGACACCAAGGAGACAAAGAAGACTAGAAGGAAGGTTTACAAGGAATACCTGGTCAAATGGAAAGGTCTACCTGAAGAGGATGCAACATGGATGTCAAAAAATGATATTAAACAACATGGAACTACTGTAGAAGACCTGATCTCAAAGAGGACTTGAGATCTTTTTCTTGCTTGGGAGTATGGTGCAGGAGAACCCATGGGTCTAAGGGACCTAGAATAATTTTTCATGTTTTGTTTCTTGGCTTATGGATGGAGTAAGGTCTTATGGACCATTTCAATGCTTTGTAGTATGTCTTCTAGGTTTTTGGTCTTGGTGACCAACTTCTTTGTACAACAAGGTCTCCATCCTCCTTTGTAAGTCTAGTGCATCTTGGAAAAATAATGAAAAAGGATGCCTTGCTGTACATCTAGACACCTGAGGGGAGTCACCTTACTTTTTGACAAGGTTTCAAATTCCTTTGACACATTTTGGAAGGCTCTTTGTGGTCAAGTTGGTAGAAATTGCTCACATTGCCTTAACTAGGCAATTAGAAGTCAAAGCATGAGATTAGTTGTTTTCCAACATCTCTCTTTTCAAAAGACAATTGCAAGAAGTTTGAGGGAGTTTTTAAGACTTCAAATATACCTCTCTTGGTTGAGGAAAGGTTGATGTTAATGTTTGAAGAAGTTTCAATAAGAAGTTTTTTGTTTTTCCTCTATTTTTCTAAAGAAAGGGCCATTGTGAGTGATATTTTGACAGTCAAGAGGAAGGGTTTTGGAACCTTGTAGGGATCCATCTTAGTGGTCTAAATCCATAGGTTTGGTGTCTTAATAGCCTTCCTTTTGTTTTTTATTCTCACTATCCTACCGAGCAAGGGCTGCAAGCCTTAAGAGAGAGTAAGGTCTAAGTCACCATAGTGATGGGTGTTTGTTGAAACCTAAATGCTAGAGGGTTGTTAAACCTTGTTTTGAATTAATGAGACATGATCCAAATGTTTACAATCTTTGTGAGTGGTCTGAGTTGTGAACCCTAGGTGTGTGGGGTTCATATCTTAAAGAATAGTGGAGTTTAGGACTCATGAGAGTATTTGAGAGATGCATTCAGTGGAGTGACTTTGCCATTTGTGATTGCGAGTTTTCCTTCCCTACCACTCTGCATCATTTCTAAAGCTTATGCAGGCTATTTCCATGGTTTTTCTGGTCATGGCAGGAGTATTTAACATTTGTAAGTACATTATGCAATAAACCCTCCTTTGTAGGGCTTGATTTGTGCATAGAATCAGTTTAGTCAATAAACATGATGTGAGTAATGTCTTGGAAGTCAGATGAAATGACTGAGGTGTAAATGGTTGATTGTAGTATCTTGGTCTTGAGGAACTAGTTTATAAAAGTGAAAATTTGGTGAGTTGTATATGGAATTGAAAGATTTGGAGCTCTTTATCAGGTTTTTGCTTTGAATTCATATAAATTGATGGTGAAAAAGGTGTGTTAGGATCTGATGGATATAGGTTGTAACATGAAATATTGGTTTTTGGTTATTTTTCCTAGGTAAAGCAAATTGAGTGGAAGGGTGCCTTGGTGAATGATGAAAGAGTGGATTGTTTAGTGACTCTAATTAGGTTTCTTGTGCACAGATCAGTCATTTTTGCTAATAGATAAGATGTTTGAAGCTTGAGGATGATAAGAAGTATTGAAATGAGTTGTCTTGTTGTTTCCTTATGGTTTGCAAATGAAACAATGTGATTTTTGATGAAAAGATAGAAATTTTAACAGCTTATTCAATTTGATCTTCTCCTAATTCAATTGGGTCAGATGTTGGTGCAGGAGCACCTAGGTCATCAAATACTTTTCAATTTTGCAAAAGGGATGAGTGTTCAAATTTATATTTAGTCAATCACAAAAGGTCATGGAAAAATTATGTAAAGCATGTTCAAGGTCATATGAGGTCTTATTTCAATGTATTTAAGGTTATGGGTAAGTTCTAGGTGGTCAAAGTGGGAAAATTCAAACAATGCAATAATGTAATATTGTTAAAAGTTGTTAAATTGACAAAAACAAGGAAATCAGGCATATTAATGGTTAAAAGGGGTAGTTTCAACCAATGGAAAGATTGTTATGGAAAAGGAAATATCTATAAAAGGCATGTAAAGGTGAGAAAAAGTAGAAGTTTGTGTTCTTGTAATTAGATTTTGAAATAAAAATTCCATGTTTATGAGTTTGCAGTATTACTCTGGATTGTTTTGTTTTCTTTTGTTGGTAATTTAGTAACACCCAAAGTTAAATCATAGTGTGAATACATGTAAAGAGGAGTTAGTTTCCAACTTCAAGAGTTGGACTTGGTTAGTTTTAGGAAACAAAAGAATAAGAGGAAATTTTCAGTGCCTGATATAGTCCTTTTAGAAGCATGTTTGAGAGTCCAATAGGGTTTTTCTTCACTACTCCACCAATGTAGGTCAAGTAAATTGGTGTAGTAGGTTAATGTTAGGAGGTTTTTCATGTTTTGATGATTGTAAGTGTAGGGAAAAGCAAGAATACCATGGTGGAGTTGCTCCTACACTGGAAAATAGAGGATTTTCCTACACAAAGTGATGCCACAGTCATGGGTTATGAATAAATAAATCTTGCAGAGGCTTGGAAATGATGTAGAAGGTCTTGGAAGACATAAAAAATCATGTTCTAGGTGGTGACCAGAGAAATAGAGGTTTTAAAGCATATTTTTCACAAAACCCTCCTTGGTTTGTGCTTTTACACCCTATAAACGAGGGTTTATTGGATCAAAACATTTTCATGGTTTTCAATCCCTATAAATGGTGAAATCTTGAGTTTTAAGACATTCTTGAAGACTATTTTGAGGTTTTGAGTGATTTGGAATGGTTTTGAAGGGGTCTCCTTTGTAAAACAGGCCTCATCTACTAGCCTTTCTTTAGAGGGCAGTCTAAAATCTGATGATTTCTTTATGTCAAACATCTAAGAACTTTGATATGTTGTGATGTGCTGGAAAGTGTTTCTAAATGTGCATTGACTTTTTAATAAGCTTTGAGATAGGAATGTAACTACCCAATTCAATGGTTGACAGACCTACTAGAGGAATATGATATTGTTTGATCAAAACAAAGATGTTTGTTTAAACAGTGGAAAGGATGATATTGAGTGCTTGGTTACTATCAAATGAATGATATGATTGTTATTACTAAATTTCATTAAGGTGTATAAGACAAGTTTGTTGGCTTTGATGGTTGGATGGGTGAGTATTATGAAGCCTTTTGAGCAAATTGGTGATTAACCACAAGATGGTAATCAAGATTTTGTTGTAGTAGGAGCTTGTAACCTATAAATAGACTACTATAGTCAAAATATGGTGAGTACATTGCTTTATAATGGACTGATAACAGTGAGGTATGGTTTAGTTGATTTGTTTCCTTGGTGAATAAATGAAAGGATGAATTGTTCAAGTTTCAATAATCAAGTTTATGTTGTTTTTATGGTGGTTGAGAATGATTTGAATCTGATTGATTAAGTCAAAGTTTTCTTTAATATGGTTTTTTCTTTGAATGAGTCAATTGGAATACTGATTAGTGGAATGATGAATGATGTCCTATGGAATGGCTAAGATAATTTGAGTGGATTTTGGTTGAATGAAAAGTAGATTTCTAATGAAATTATATTTGATCTTCTCCTAAC
Source organism: Sequoia sempervirens (assembly GCA_007258455.2). Taxonomy (NCBI): domain Eukaryota; kingdom Viridiplantae; phylum Streptophyta; class Pinopsida; order Cupressales; family Cupressaceae; genus Sequoia; species Sequoia sempervirens. The sequence goes on from VDFB02252616.1 coordinate 139,356,006, forward strand.
TCTATTTGGGATTGAAATCCCTTGAAGAAATGATGTTGATGGTGTTTGTTGGATGCTCTGCATTAGATGTACCCTGATGATTGAGTGTTTTGATATGATGTTCTACATCACTAACTGCCTTGTCTATGCTATTGCCTTGTCTAAGCATCCATAGTTTGTCCTGTTGGTGCACCTTTGCAAGCACATGCCTCCACGTGAATTAATTGCATCGTGTTGCTTATGTTGACTTTCTAAACAACTATATTATACTGTTGAAATTTTTTCATCTATCAACATCTAGTTATTAGTTATGGAATTTGAAGTAATTCTTTGAGTTTGAATGATGTGTAGTACAACATAACCAACAGTATGAATATAAACTACACAAATCTATTAAGTAGAATTCCTTAGTTAAGTTCTCTTTATTCTATTACCTTTGTGTACGTTTGAGTGAATCCACTGGCACTAGGAGGTGTTTGCTTGAAACTGCCAGTATTAGCCTATTCAACATCCAAAATCACATGTATTAAAATACCATTCATAAAATAATGCTATTAACATGTAATAAATTTATAATTGTTTACTAGTTACATACCCCACTGATAGGTGTATTGTAGATATAAGTAGGTGGAGGACTGGTGTATCTAGTCTCAACACTGTGACCCTGCAATTTTATTAAAATAATAAAACTAAATTAGTCAATCATGCATTTCAGAATCAAAATTTAATAAATTAAATTCAATGAGCATGTTGAGTTTTACCCGACTATCAATGCCATATGCACGATGCAAAATGTCATCCTTCCTCTCCATCCCCATAGCAGCATACGGATCCTGTGTAGCAGCATACGGATCTTGCATAGCCGCATACGGATCCTACTTAACAGCCTCCTGAGTGTCGGTGGGGTCATATGAACAAGTTGCCCCGCAAGATTGACACACATGGGTTCGAAGGCCACTACCTGAAGACTCCCCTAGCTGGCATTGTACAATAGGTCTAGTATTATAGATCACACTCTAGGTCAAAGTGTTGATCGCCTACAATGTCTCTACGTCGGCACTCTCCTTCACAACAGTAGGCATAACAATGTGCTCACGACATAGCCTAGCGAGAGGTCATCTCCCTTGCCACATAGGATCTGGCTATACACCGGGCCTATCCTGAGCCAACCCCCCACCTCTCCCCTAGAACTCCCTCATATCAAAATAATTTGGGATTTGGTTCAATACGAACTCACTATATAGTTTCCTAAGAAAATATTAGGGGACTTCACAATTGTTGCATGGTGGGTAATCAAAGAACAAGTACCACCTATCATAAAAAACGGTTCCTAATCTCTTGGTGGTGACACCAATGAATAGGAAACCTCTTTGCATTGAGGCTAAGATTTTGATTTTTTCTAGGGTCAGTGAATAAAGAGTACAAATTACCTTTAGTAATTTTTAAATCTTTTACTTGTTTATATGATAATTTATCTGCATAATATGCCCTATCTTCCTGCCTCCTATCTTGCCATCCCGTTATCTGTTGGGATATTGAATCTACATTTTTTAACATCTCTTTCATTGAATTTTCTAGTGTCATTCTTTTTGCGGTTGATGCATTTGGATCACTCAACCTACTGATAAGATCCTTAATTTTTTATTTTTTATTTTCAATTTCACTCAAATTTTGTTGAGTGTTACGAGGGTGTTGAGTGATTGGTGGGGGAGGTTGATTTTGTTGAGGATTTTCAAGATTTGCAAGATTATTTGCATCTCCTACAAATTTAAAAAAAAATCAAATCTAACCTAAAACAAACAAAATCAACTTGAAACTAAGAAATTCAAAACAAATTGCAAACAATACTTACCTCCTGCACCTCTTCATCGTCGTGGTGCCATCTTTGCAAATGAAAAACAACTATTGCTGATGAATTTTGTAGAATGTCTCCTCCTAGAATGCGAGTGTGAAAATGAGGGTTTTTGGGAATAGGCAGAGCATAAAAATAGACAAGAGAAAATGAATAGATTTCACTTTTTTTTTGGCTTTTAAAATGGAATAATGTGAGTGCATTATAACGCACTCAAGTTATGTCATTTTAAATCTTTTTTTAAAGTTGGCCACAAAAGTGTAACCCAACTTCATGAACCCACCCTTTTGTTGCCTGATTCTTTCTCACAAATATGCATTCATGGGCTCCTTTTTTTGATAACCTCATGGATAGTGTACTCATGATTGTTATACATACACTGATCTAGATTTTTTACCATGACATTCATTTTTTGATATATATATGGTATGGATACAGATGATTTATGATGTGATGTGCTCACTTTATTTCATGTATGGATGGATATTATATGGGATGCTTATATTATGTATGGATGCATTTTATTTATGCCTATGTGATATGTGATGATCATGATATGGATGGATGTAATGTTATGTTCTTTTTCATTATCTTTTCACGATATGCTATGGAATGAATGATATTTGATGCAAATGATATGGATGCAAATGATGTGGATGCATTTCTTTTTGTGTATTTTCTATATTTTTTATGATGAGATGATCATGTATGCATATGAAGGTAAATGATAATGCAATGTATGTGTATGACATGATATGCAATGATTATGTTGATGGATGTTTTATGATTATCCTATGATTATGAGATCCATGTATGTTGATGGTTTGTGGATATAGGGTGGATGCATTGATGATGTTTTTGTTGACTTTCATGATACCAGGTTAGCGTGGAGAGAAGGTAGAAGAATAAAGAATAAATTACCAGTGATTTCGATGATTGCTTCAAAAGATCCAACAAGCCCATGATCCATCGAGACTTTATTAGAGATGGTGACAATACAATGCAAAATGAGGATGAAATGCAAGATTATGAGATGCTTACACTTCAGGATTGGTATTTTCCATTATTCCTTATTATTTGATATAACACATAGACACAATGCATCAAGGTATTAATAACCAGGATGGCATTGTATCTAGTGTAATGGACTTTGACTCAACAAGTAGATAGGATATTTCTTGTTCACACCTTGACATATAGAAACCTCATTGGAATGCAAGTTATAAGCTTAAAATATATTGGACCAAAGCATATGCAATAGTCAACAACATACCCTAAATGACCTTCCTATGTATACAACTAAGCAAGTATGTGCCAAGATTATTTTACAAGAGTTCCCACAAGCATAGAAAATGAAAGATAATGATTGATACCCCATTCCTTTCTCTCTAAATCATTTTGATAGACATCATAGAGAGGTTCTCAGAATGGTTCATTAAGATAAATTATAAGAAAAGATCAAAGACAAATAGTCAGTGTTATCTACCTCTTGCCTCTAGTTTAATTTAGCTAAGGTGATAACTGACACTGATGTCCATCGCAGGAAGGATACATCCTTGGACATGTTGATCAAGCATTGATTGATGTTGGGATGATGATGCTAAGATGAGTCATTGACAAACTTCACAAATGCGTTTACCCATGATATAGACTTTAGATTTTGACTTTTAGATTCTCACTTTATGACTTGCTATGTTTTCTTTCCACTTGTTTTTCCAAAGGGTGAAGGTGACAATTGATTTATTATGAGCGAAAGTTTATTGCGGGTTGTTTTTGGTATTTTTGAAAGTTATACGAATGTTTAGGATTTTCAAATTTTCTAAGGTTGTTTAGGGTTTTCTGAGATATTTGGGGCTTTTTAGGTCTTTTAAATATTTTCTATTGTTTTTGTCTTTTCTATTTTTCCAATGTTTTTGTGTTTTCAGAACATTTGGATGTTTTGGGTTTTCAAATATTTTTTACCAAGAACCTAACCTAAAGACCTATCCTAGGGGCCTCGAGGGTTGATCAAAGATAAGCCTTGCCTATGTTATACACACAGAGACCACGTAATTCAACTAACTCGATCCATTTACAAGATGAAGATATGAATAGATGAAAGATGTCAATTTATTATGACGGACACCTAAAGGACTGACCTAGAGTGTCTTAGGGGCACATCAATGATGGACTTTCCTATGTTCAAGCTCAAATACTCGTAGTTCGACAAGGGGACCACCTTTTTAGATTTTTGATGTTTTGACCTTTTTAGGGATTTTGATGTTTTTTGGATGTTTTGGATTTTTCCTTTACAATTTTCAAAATGTTTTTGGATTTTAGTTGTATAGGGTTTTGTAAATGTTTTTGGATTTTCTAATGATCGTTTGATGATTATTTTTGGGATTTTTGAGATAAGATTTTATGATTTTTTTTAATATTTTTTGATGAGATAAGATTCTAATGACCTCAAGATATACAAGAACCCGATATTTCCCATTATGAAATTCCCCCAATGTGACATGTTAGACTACTTCAATAAAGGCAGGACATACTGACCTTTGGAATATTCCAAGTAGTGCTAAAGGGTTCATGATGCCTCACAAAGTCAAGCCATGATAAGGATGATGGATAAATGTTGGTGCAAAGAATGATAACACAAAAGAGCCAAAGAATAGATGGAGACTCTTTATTTACACAAGGCACTTGTTTTCAAGGTTTTCACCAAGGTACTTTCCCAAAGCACCGCCAAAGTGGTTTTCACTAGAGGACGATTTTTTTCTCTAATTTTTTCAATCCTTTTTCTCATTTTTTTGTATTTTGATTATTTTATGATTTTTTTTGTATTTTCAGATTTATACCCTTCAAGACTAGGCATAAATTTTTTTGAGATGCAAGCTATTAGGTTGCTCCTGTAAGGGTTCACCTTCAAAGGTTGACAGTTGGTATGCTCATGATCCATAGCTTGTTGTGATGAAAAAGGGACCCAATCAGTTAGGTTCAAACTTTCCTTTGTTGTCTTGATTTTGAAGGTTCTTTCGATTCTGCTTTAGGACAAGATCTCCAACTTTGAATGAATGACATTTGATTATCTTGTTATAGCTTTGTTTCAATCATTTTTGATATACTTGCAAGTGGTTGAGGACATCGAGATGACATTCGTTCAGGAATTCTAGTTCATTCAGCCAAGACACTTTATATTCTTCCTCAGTAATCAGGTTCTATAGTGACACTCACAATGATGTGAGCTCAACCTCAATAGGCAAGATGGCTTCTAATCCATAAACTAGAGAGAAAGGGGTTACACCTATAGGCATGTGGATACTGGTTTGATAACCCCAAAGAGCAAGATTTAGCTGTAGATTCCAATCACAACTAGCTTCAATAACTATTTTCTTCAAGATTTTCAGGATAGTTTTTTTCGTAGTCTCAACTTGGCCAATGCATTGGGGATAATATGGGGTAGAGAATCGGTGTTGGATATTGAATCTTTGGCACAACTCTTTGACATATCGATTTTTAAAAGGGGTCCCATTATCTTATATGAGAGTTTGAGGAACACCATAATGAAAGATAAGGTAATTCAAGATAAACTTTGCAATTTGTTTCCTCGTTATGTAGGTCATACGGATGGCTTCTACCCAATTAGTAAAGTACTTAGTGGTGGTTATAATAAACTTGTGGCCATTGGATGAGGTTAGGGTAATTTTTCCTATGAGGTCCAAGCCCCATTATTGAAAAGGCGATGGTGTGATTATTGGCTGCAATTCTTGAGCTAGAACATGAATCATATCCCCATCCTATTGACACTAGATGCACTTCCACACATAATGATGAGTCTCTTTTTTGATGGTTGGCCAATAGTACCCCATCCTCAACAATTTCTTAGCTAATTTTGTACCACTATAATGGGACCCAAATATGCCATCGTGTACTTTTGTTAAAGTATTTAAGGATTCCTCTTGGTTAAGACATCTTAGTAATGTCCCTTCGATGCTTCGACAATAAAGGGTATCACCTAGGATCACGAATTGGGATTCCTTTTTAAAAAAGGTCATTTTAAGGTTTGAGGTGATGTTAGATGGGAGGGTTCCTCTTCTAAGGTAAGTGAATATGTCATGGTACCAGGGGGATCTAGGACCAACAATGACACACACGAATTCAAATTCAAGGATTTCAAAAGTTGGTATGAGAAGTTGTTCTACCAATAATTCACATTGGAGAACGTTGTTCAACATGTCTAACAATGATTTTGATGCCTCCAGTGGTTTCTGAGAGTAGTAATAGGTTTGAAACCGACTCAAGATAATCTATTGGTTGGATAAATCCAACGTCAACAAGCTTTTGTAATTCTAGCCTGACCAAGAGTGCTATATAAAGGTGCATCTTTCTTAATTTTTGCTTAACTGGCTTGGCTTCATGATAAACTGCTAAGTGATGTACAACCACTTCTGGATCAAGGCATAGCATATTTGTGTATGACCATGCAAAGTTATCTCTTTGCTCTTTGAGAAATGTTGCAAGATTCTTATGTTCTTAATCCAACAATGATTCAACATAGAAAGTGATCTTAGGTGCTTCTTTTGTTCCCACATTGATTGGAGTGGCCTTTTCTGCTAGCACTACTGAGTTTTCTGGATGCATTGCACTAAGGGGGAGATTGAATCCTTCATCCTTGGGCACCTCAGAGAGGTTTTCACCATTAGATGTGTCCTTTATTTTTTACTATTTTAGGATCAAAGAGTGCCACTAGGTGGTTTTCACTCAAGGATCTGCATGTTAGTTGCATTTCATTAATTTTGTGATTGAAGGATTCAATTATCTCCCCATAGTATGCCCCTATGTTGAGCTCTATGTTGAAGCCTGCTTTGTGATCTTCCCATGATAAGTTGTTACAGATTCCATGAATTTTGAGATTGCTTCATCATTTTTGAATAAATCTAGAATCAGTGGTCCTTGTTAGTGCATGTATATAAGTTGTGGGTATACTAGGCATATTTCAATTGGTTGGTTGCTTGAGAAAAAGGATGTTATGGATAGCATAAAGAGGGTGTTGTTCTCAAATAGGTCAATATCATCAAAGGGAAAGTCATATAAGGTTGTATCACACCATGTAGGCGACCAAGAGGAAGCCTCAACCCATTTAGCGGAAGTACCTTTTCCAATAAGTGTGATAGGTATGTGCAGGATCATCATGGAAAAAACAAGCCCTTAAGTGGCAAAAAAATCAGAAAAATTAGAGTTAGAAAAGTTGACGTAAAAATTTGAATAAGTAATCTATATTATTTCAAAAATATGTAAGAATAAAATTTGTAGGAAATTGAATGTAGTTTCTAAACTACGGTTTTTTTAAAAAAAATCTATTTGGTGAAAATTTGAAATTTCAATCTAGTAGTACTTAAATTTCGGGAAAAATAAGAAGTAGGTGTCTGTCGACCACCTAACCACAATAAAATGATAATATTTTTTATAAGATTTTAGATATAAGTAAAGGACTCGTGTCCAGATGTGATGCATTTTTTTGTAATTTTTTTCCAAGTAAATAATTAATTATGATTTTTTTATTACAAATTTTAAAAAATATAAAAAACTCGTATGTCTTACCACCTTAACTTGATAAAAAAATTCATGAAATTCATTTTTTATTTTTTTAATCCTATATTATGCAAAGCATAGAATGTGACATATGTTTTGGATTCAAAAAATGTGATACCATTTGAAAGATATAGATGTTTTTCAATCAGTCTATCAATCGGGACTTTAGTCGTAATTTGAATAGAAAATGAATAATAATTACTTATTAAATTCAAAGTAAAGCATAATTTATATTGGTGGAAAGCTAAGAATCTTTGAGTGGGAGGTGCAATGATTTCTTGTGATACCTATTCTTGGTCATCATATGCTCTGATGGTGGTATTTTTTGTTTTGTCAATGGTATCTTTTGAATAGCCCAGATTTTTTATCAACTATAGGGTACAAATGTTTAGACCAGCACCTCCATCTACCAAGACTCTTTTGACCTTGTTTTTATTAATGAAAACCTCAAGGTGTAAAGCATAATTATGAGATGGTTGTGATGGTAGGTCTTTCTCAGAGAAGGTGAGAAGATGGTTGGTGATGTGGCCTACCATAGCTTGAAATTGATCAATATCAATATTTTGGGGAACGGATGACTCAAACAAGAATTTTTCTAATATTTCCCTATGTGTGAGGGATAACCTTAAGAGTTCTAAGATATATATTTGTGTGGGGGTTTTCTTAAGCTGATCTAGAAGATTTTACTTGCTATGATTAGATGTGGGAAAATTAGGTTGTGTCCTAGATTGAGATGGGACTCCTTGAACGGTTATTTTTCCATAGTGTGTGGTGACTCCACATTCCATACTAGCTTCTTTGATGGTAACAAAAAGTGATAACACTATCATAAGAAGCCACTACATTAGAATAGTTATGTTGAACATTTGTGTAATCCTTAGCTTTTTCATTGTTGTTTTCTTTCTTATGATTTAAGATAGGGTTCTTGTCTATCTTAAGATCTTGATTCCCATCTGGTATGTCAAAAGATATGGTAGATCATTTTGTATGAGGTCTTGGATGACATTCTTAAGTTTCATGTACTTTGTTGTTTTGTGTCCTTTGATTTGTGAAAGTCATAGAGATTGTGCTCATTATACCAGGATGGTTTCTTTTGTGGTTCTTGGTAGTTTTAAAAGTTGGGAAGTGTTATCAAATTTGACTCTACCAACTTCTTCATGATTTTTTTGATAGGTTCTGATAATTGTGTGTACTTGTGTTTGGGATAGCTATTTCTATTAGCGGTTTTCCTTTGTCATATGTTGGTGTTATTGATCTAATTATTCTGAGGTGTTGTTTGTTGCACAGTTGGTTGGATGTTAGCAACTTGATTGTTATTAGGTCTAGGAGAACTTAGTATGACCTTAGCATCTACCACACTATCATTTGTTACATTTTTGTTCTTTTCCTAGACACGAGGTTTTCTCATTCAAACTATTTGAAGGATGGTTGTCTTTGTAAGCTTTAGTATTTCCTTGTGAGTTTAGAGCTCTTTCGATGTTAAGGGCTCTAGGGACAAATTTGTGTTATGATGTCATGCACTACATTTTCAAGTGGAATTACAAATTTGGATCTAGATTAGCTATGATGATTCCCACTTGTTGTTTGTCGAGAAGAGGCCACTTTATTTTACTAGCTCTTTATCTCCCTCATTGTAAGAAATTAGCAAAAAAACTTCCTTGATTTTTTCTAAGAGTGTATAATTATTCTAGACTAACATCCATGTCAAGATTGAGGGAGTAGTGATCGATGAAATTATCACACTTGATTTCTTGAAAAGTTTTGATACTAGGAGGTAGATGAGAAAACCAATCCATAGCATGACCTGTTAAACTTCGAGGGAAGAGGCGTATTAGATATGAATCATTGTAATCCAACTCCATGCAAATGGCATTAAATTCTTTGATATGGTCCACAGGAATTCCTCTCCCTTTATATTTGTCAAATTTGGGGATTTCAAAACTAGGAGGGAATGGTATCATTGCTATCTTTCAGTCAAATGGATAAGGACACAAGTTCTATGTATGTGTATTTTTGGTCTTTCCCATTCGATGGTCCTGCGTTTCTTGTGAGATTACTTTCAATTGTGATGGTAGATCATCTTACAGGTTGGGTGGAGGAACATATGGTGGGATGATGGATGTGTTGTATGGGGTGTATGGTGGTGTGATATTTTGTGAAGATGATGGGGATATTGATGTATATGTTCCTAATGTGTTTGGATTGACAATGTTCAAGTGAGGATAATAAGAACCTTTTTGTTGTTGTTTGGAATACTATTGAGCTAGTAAGGCTTGTTGAGCTTGTTGTTGTTGTGCTGCTAGGGCTTGCTATTGGGCCTATTGTTGTTGTTCCATGAATTGTTGTGCTGCTAAGGCTGCTTGTTGTTGTTGTCATTTTTGTTGTGCTAAGGATGCTTATTGAGCTTCATGTTGTTGTTGTGCTAAGGTTTCTTGTTGATCTTGATGTTGTTGTGCTAAGGCTACTTGTTGAGCTTGATGTTGTTGTTATGCTAAGGCTACTTTTTGTTGTTGTTGTTATTCTTGGATGGCTTGTTGTGCTTGTTGTAAAGCTAAGGCATGTGCTTGCAATGTGGGATCAGGTGGTTGTTGAGACATCTATGAAGGATTATGGATATTGATGTTTTGAGTGGGTAATGGATTATCAATGAGAGGTAGAGGGTTCCCTTGATTTAACATTCCTTGTAAGATGGTAGAATGAGGTGGAGGAATGCACGTTTCAGGTCCTAATTGATTTGGCATAATAAAGGGGACTGTGGGAAAGATGAGGATGATGTCATTAAATTTTGCACTGGAAATGACACACTAGGACCTTAAGTCCATTGATTGAAAAGATTTCCTTGTCCCATGTTTTGAGGATTGCCTTGTGCCAAAGATGTAAACAAGGGATTTGTGATCAAGGTACTTCCTAGATTGACAAAACTTGTAACCAAGGGATTATTTTGATGTGGATTGATAGTGGATGAGGTGGAAATGGTAGATAGCATGGATGAACCCACTGAAGGGTTGGATAAAGATGTCCCTATTTGCATTAAGGGTTGGTTTTGTGATATGGTATTGACATGTCCTTGTGTGTTGTTTTGAGATACTTGGTCTATACCGCTTTTCACGATGGTGGGCACAATTGTGGTACTCATAGGTGTGGATGAAGAAGGGTGTCCCTGAAATGTTGAAGTGGTTGTGGAATAATGAAGTTCAAGCAGTGTGTGTAATTGTTTTGGAGCTTCTCAAACACTAGGAGCACCATAAGTAGGTTTCCAAGTGGTTGTTGAAGGTGGATGATTAGTTTCAAGGGTACCCACAAGTGTACTACTTTCAAATGGTGAAGCATGACCAAATTCTTTAGCAAGGTTGGTTGCAAGACTAGGAAAAGATGTTTGATTTAGTCCTAGTGATGGAGTTGTGAAATCTTGTTTTAAATTTTGTGCCACAAATGTAGGGGATATAGGAGCTACATCTTGGTGTTCCATAATTTCCTCTCTAGTAAGCTCAAATGGATTATTTGTCATGTCTTCAATCTCATATGGTCATAAAGGAGATGACGATTATTGTGATGGGGTAATGTGACTTCTAAGATAAAATTCTAAAGGATTCAGATCACTTGAGGTAAATGTAACTTTGGTTTTCTCCATGATTCTCTTGTGTTGTGATCTTTCCTCTACCATAAATTTTGAGTCACCTATGGGAGATTTGTGTTGAGTTTTGTAATGTTTGAACTCTCTAGTTGACTCAAATCTAAGTAAAAGGGATGTTCTAAGTCCTTTTGGAGAAATGGTGATAATAGGGGATGAAAAGATGGGTGATGTGGGAAGTGATCTTTGAAAACATTTTGGGACAACACTTTTGACTTACTCTTGATGTTATGATGTTGCAATAAAGGATTTTTATGAACTTAGAAATATTTAGCATAGACTTGTGACCTTCAAGATAAACTAGTTCATAGATGATAACTAACTTAACTAAGTGCATGGAAAAGGATACATTTCACATACAAAGTAGCTAAGTTATCAGTTGGTTTGATTGATGTTTAAGTCACAAAGTGTTGGTGTACTTGAAATTTTGAAAAGTTGGATAAAGTGAAAGATGAATTTTGATGAAGGGGTGACTGAAATGTTTGACCCAATGTTGACTTTAAAGTGACCCTTTGTTTTGACAAGACCAAGGTAGTGAGAATGATGCTAGACCTCTAAAATGTTCAAATCCTAAAGAACTAATGTTGATTTAGATGAGAGGATGGATGGGGATGTTTAGACCTATTCGGATCCTCCTAGCTTGAGCATAAAAGTTTCTTAACAAGCGGTAGCGATTTTGATAAAGTATTGTAGCCCATTTCCTACTATATTGTGCACTATGATACCTATGTTTGCAATGATGGGATGGAGATATTCCCCTATAGATTTTGATTATGCAATCATGGATCATTTAGAGGAGTTCAGTATCGTGAAAAATACCATTATTTTGACTCCAAAAGAATGCATATAATTTTGGATTGTACCTTGAAGTGTGTCTATAAAAGTTTGCTACTAACCCATCTCTATTCTTGTGAAGTTTTAAAAGATGTTTCTTGAGAGATTTTGGAGTGAGATGTTTAAGTCTTAAATGAGGACCTGTAGACCTTACTTTAGGGATCTTGACTTTATGTGAGATCATATAGAAACAATTCAATTTTATGGAAGAAAGGAAGATATTTATTGCCACGTGGGAGGTGGTAATGTGGTCCTTCCATCCTCAATATTAGTTTGTTCCTCTTCTTCGTCTAAAATGTTTGTTGTGTTTCTCCATGTGGTATTTGTTTCTTTTATTTCAAAAGTGAAGCTTCTCAAACTACTAATGAGATCGATTTGTTATCCATTAATGAGTTCAAAGTTTGGCTAAATTATAGCACCTGGAAGATCAAGTTGTTCAAGGGGAGCAAATCAGTCTCCAGGTAGTCATGTGGGGTTCATTTTTCAATTTATCTTGCTTAAGTGAATTGATTTTACAAACACTTGTCTTGATTATGTTTCTAAAATAGATTTTTATATCAAAAACATCATAACTTTCACAATATCCATTTCATGAAAATCATGAGATTAAAGCCATAATTTCCTATATTGTCCTTGGGAAAATATGGATTTGAGATTAATATCAAGATATTTAGAAATCACTAAGGATAAATCCTTAGGAAAAGCAGTAATATCAAGGCTAACTCAAGAGGTTCATATTTAAGCCAAAGTTTTTGAAGTTTTTAGGATGATAGTGAATGTTTGTTTTTGTATCATTTTGAAACCAAGAAAAGTGTTAAGCTGACTCACAATTATTATAATACTAGGCTAGAAATGGCTATATTTGTTTAGTCCTCACTTGGATTTCTCCAAACACTAAATAATATGAACAGTTAGAGATTTGGTGACACTGGCTCCCCTCCAAGGTACACACTTCTCGGGACCACCAATCTCAAAATCCTTAAAATCCAAAGATCAAAAGTATTTTTTCTCTTTCTACAATTGAATAGTACAAATGTGGGGCAGCTTTAGAATGACCATTCTTGCACCAACAAATATTAAGGATTTTTGGATTTCTAAATTTAAAGGGTTTGTAATAAGGGCTTCCAATTTAGGGGGTACAATGATGAACTCCATAAAGAGGTCTCCCAACCCTTAGAACAAGTGATTTATGCATCATAAAGATACTATGGGAGAGCTATCATGTATCACTTCCCATTGATCACAATTTTTATTGCAACCACACATTTATATCAGGGTTTGGAAGAGTTTGGCATTAGCTCATTACTGCTTGGGTCACTCCCTTAGGGTGAGTAATTTTTCCCACCAAGGCATGCCCTCTAAAGATGAACAATAGCAAGGAAGTACATTTGTAGTTTGATCATCTTCATTCATAGGAACAAAGAGAGAACACACGTTATGCCTTTTTCTAACACTCGCAAGGGGGTTTAGTTTTAATCCAAATTGAAAGATGTAGGTGATTTTTCAAAGTGTTAAGGAATTTTTATGTTTCTCAAGATTTCCAAATGGCACAAGATAATTGCATACTCAGCCACTAACAATGTTGAAAATCACAAAACATAGAAAACAGTTATAAATTTTAACCCTTCAAAGCATAGATGAGTTCATTTTAAGCACCAATTGAAATATGAAGTTTCCTTGTTCATTCTTAAACCCAAAGTAAAATTATGATGTGAAGGTTCAATTTTATCCAACTTTGAGCATTCATTTTAAACCCAAAAAAAAATGACGAGGGTTCAATTTTAGCCATCTTTGAAAATTAGCTTTAAGCCCAATTGAAATCTAGTTGGTTCTAAGCTTGTAATTTTTAAGCCCAATAAAAAATTAGATGTCCTAAAGCATAAAGAAGAAAGCATGAATGTTGGGTTATAATTGACACAAAACGTTAAACACTTGTGACAATTATAGAATTCAATATAGAAAAGACTTTCTTCACTTTAGCTCCATGTCTTTGAACCTACAAAACCCTATTAGTCTAACAACCAAAACACAGTCAAAAGCACAACAATGGTCAAATAAATCAAAGAAATTAAATCACATGTTGAAAAAACAAGCATAAAATTTCTTACCCTAGTTGGGCATCCTTGAACATGATAGTGTAACAATTTGAAGTATGGGAATCGCTCTAGTGAAAACAAGTGTCGCTTTGTAGTAGAAACAGTGAGCACAATAGAATTGGGATTTGGTCTTGCATCATTGCTCGCAATAATGTCACAGTTTGAAATCTGTCGGTGTTGCTCTGGTGAAGTTTCAACGATCATCAATTGAACTTTTCAATACCTCTAGATTATTTCAACATCGCCAAATTTAAATCAGTGTTGGTGCATTAATTCGACATCAGGATTTCAAATGTGATGGTGTCGCTATATGGTGACACACTTTAAATAGTGTTGTTGTTTGTAGTTTGGGCATCACTATATCTTGCAAAACAACAAAAATAGAATTCAAGCTAAAAAATTGTTAACTTCTTCCCTCCTAGCACCAGAAAGTGAGACAAGGATTATTAGTTTGGATTGATTATGCTTAATCCATGATGAATTGAAGCATAATTTACCCAAATAAACCTGCATCTACCAAACAAGATCATTCAAATTGAAAAGTGAAACTAAGCATTTTAATTGAAACTAAAAGTTACAAACTACAAGAATAGTTAAATTCCTTCTCTAACCTATTTGAAACTTATCCCTTTTTGGAATTGGTGTTGTGTTGATGTGAAATGATGACCCTTTCCCAATCCTATGATTAGTGATCTTGTTTTAGTCGATTCTATGGAAGAGCATCAATGAAACCATTGTGATAAGTGGATGAAAACCTAGTTTATGCTAGAAATGGACACAATGCAAGCTAAGTTACCATGATTTTATGCTGCAAATGATCTAATTATGCTATTGCTAAGCCAATCTAAGCTAATTCTAAGCTAAAAGATGAAAACCCTAATTTATATAAATAGGCTAATATGGATGCATGGAAGCCATTAATGGATGCTTTAAGCTATTATGCAACTAAAATTAACTAAAACAAGCTAAAAGTGAGTGACATATGATTGTGAGTGCAAGTGAATTCAACAACATGAGTTTGCTCTGAAAAAGATGGATCCATTTGTCTCCAAATAGTGACCTATTTATAGGAAAGCAGATGAGGAATGAAGGGTTGAGATCAAAAACATTAATCAATGATCAAAGATGAAGAAGATGAGAGACATGGATCATGGATTCTCATCAACATATGAGAATGCATGATGAGATTTAATAAAGGGTTCACACTTGACTCAAACAAATACACGTTTGACCTGCTCACATAGGTCAAAGGTGACTTGTTCAAAAGGTTAAAGGTTAAGAATTGCTTAAGAAGCCAAGTGAAAATATCCCTTTTTCAAATGATGGAGGAATAAGAATATTCTTTTGGAGTATTCTCATGGGTGAGGGAAAAAGACATTTTGCAAATTAAAAGAAATTCTTAATTATACAAATAGGGGATAAGGAATATTCCATGGGAATATTCCCTTTTTAGAGGAAAATTAGATTAATTGCTAATTTAAACAAGGTTTAATCATGTAATTAGGGGATTTGGAGGAATTAAAGAGATTTTCATTAAATTAAATGATTTAATGAAAGGGGGAAAGGTGAAAATGATATTTAACTAAATAACTTATGGTTATTTGATTAAATAAGATGACTTAGGAGGTTTAATTAAATGTTTTGATTTATTTAATTTAATAGGATGAAATATTAGCATGAAGGGGGATAATTAACCTGATTAAATTAATGAGGATAATAGATGAAAATGATGCAATTAATTAAATAGCTAGGCTAATTTAATTAATTAAGTGAAAAGAGGATGGGTTAAAGAAGAAATGATGTTAATAAACCTATTTTGAGTGTATGATAACACTCAGGACATTTTTCAGTGTCTACACAAAGAAAGTGATTTTTATTTCACAGTCAAAGTATGGAAGATAGATGTTGAAGAAGTTTGGGATGGATGGTTCCAAACTAGTATGCACTTCTATGGTGACTGGTTGCAAATTAAGTAAAGATGATGACTCAACTAAGGTTGATCAGTGCATGTATGGGTCTATGATTAGTGGACTGTTGTATTTGACTACTACTAGAAAGGATATTATGCATGTAGTTTGTCTTGTGGCTAGATTTCAAGAAGATCCTAAAGAAACACATGTTTCTATTAAGAGAATATTCAAATATTTGAATGGAACTCTAGATTATGGCTTATGGTATCCTAGGGATACTAACTTTACACTAAGTGCTTATACAAATTTAGATTGGGTTGGTTTTGTAGATGATAGAAAAATTACAAGTGGTGGTGCATTTTTTCTTGGTTGCAAATTGGTGGTTTGGTTGAGTAAAAAGCAATATTCAATTTCTTTGTCCACTGCTGAAGCTTAGTATATTGTTGTTGCATCTTGTTGTACACAAGTTTTATGGATGAAACAGACATTAAAAGATATCAAAGTAATATATCATGATCCTATTTCTATCTTCTATGATAACACACTCATGCAATTAAAATTTTAAAGAATCCAATGATGCATTTAAGGACAAAGCATATATCTATCAGGTGTCATTTCTTGAGAGAGAAGGTTGTGGAGAATGAAGTAAAACTTGAGTGTGTACCTATGAAGGATTAGTTTGTTGATATATTTACAGAGGTTCTTCCGAAAGATACTTTTGAGTATCTCTAGGTGAAGTTAGGGGTGATTTCCACTCCTTTCGTGAACTAGATACATATGGAGATGCATCAGTCTAGTGGGTCTTGGATCTATCTTTCTTCTAGACTGATGTTTTGGTGGCTACCTCTTAGGGGGAGCAAGTAGTGTCACGTGTTGTCATTGAAAGTGTATTTCGTTCTTAATGTCAAAGGGGAAATTAATGTAAAATATATTTTTCCTTTTACATTGATGTCAAAGGGGGAGATGAGGAAGATGTGAGAAAGATTATCTACTGAGATAAGGAAGAGAGGAAAAAAAATTGTCTACTAAGGGGGAGAAACAAAAAGAAAAATCATGAGAAGGGTTTAGAGCTAGAGTGTTGTCTTTGATGGTTTTTCACATCATTTGTTGCCATCAATGTCAAAGGGGGAGATTGTTGCAAGAGTGAAGGTGTTGTCATTGATTTCAACTGGTTAACTAGTTATCAACTAGTTGTTGTTGTCATTGATGTCATAGTTGTAGGTTATTTCCTATATATGTCAAAGATATTGAGAAATTTGTAATGGAAAGGTTACAGGGATTTAGTGGTTGCTCCAGGTTTTGCTCTGATATTTTCTCCAATGTTTGTGTGGTTTAGATATGTTGATCATGGTTGTTGAAAGCTACTATATCCATATTTTGGGCCTCTAGATCATTGTACAGTGCAAGTTATGTTCACCAGTTGTGAACTATGCTTTTTAGGGTTTCTGGCTGAGGTCTAGGAGAAATGTAGTTGCTCTAAATTTATTCTTGGATAAGTCTTATGACTTTTGGTTCTAGATTTAAGTTGTTATAGTTGTGTTGAAGATAATTTTGTTGTCTAAGAAGATTGGATTGTGTTAAGGGTTTCGTGTCCTTAATTGTTCTATGTTTTTTTACACTAGTTTGGTTGAACTTGTGTTAAATACTACTTTCAAAGATTATGAAGTGTGTTGGGACTTATTTTGGTTCTCATCAAGTGTGTGTTTGGGTCACCCTCATTCTAATTCCACCCTAAAATGCTTTGACACTAACCTAATTTGAATTTAAATGATGTATGGATGACTTTGGATATGTTTCAAAGTTGAAGATGGTATAAATACTAGATGATATAGTGGTGAAAGGTATGAAAATAAATAGATTAAAAGGTAGATGCGATTCAATGTGTATGTGATGCAAGTTTGGAAAATTAGTGTGAAGCCTAATTGTTGAGTTTCTAGATATAGTGAGCTAAAGGTGTACTCTATCATTCATGCATGTATGCTAGTGGTTGAGTGAATCGTGGTGGAAATCTTTGTTGCATTGAGATTGTCTTTATTTTGTAACATATCTCTTCTATCTTTTTTGTATCTATGTGGTCGTGAGTCCTCCAAGTGGTTAACCCTTATTGGATAGTGAGTCCTAATCTAGACACTAAGTCCTTATTTTTGGTAGTGAGCCTACTCCAGTAGTGATCCTTTGTAATCATCTCTATATTCTTTATATTATGAGCTAAACCTCACCATGGTTTTTCCCTTATTGGGGTTTCCATGTAAATTTGGTGTTATTGTATATGCTTGATGCTTTTTCAGTTTCTGCCTTTGTATTTAATGTTTAATCATTTTAGTAGAGTAAAGGATTTGTGATTGATCTAATTTTTGGTGAAAGTTTGTAAAGGTTAAAATTTGTCACAACTAATTCACCACCCCCCCACCCCCTTAGTTATCTTTTTCAACATGATGCTATGACAATTATTCTAGATCAAGGAAACAATTTATAGATACAACACACAAATATAATGGTGAAATTGGCCTTATAGAAATGTCTTAAATTGGTAGCCATGATAAAAGGTCACAAAAACATAATGTACATGAAAATTATTCTAGAAAGAAGAAATAACAGGAAAAGAAAAATTTGAAAATGGAATACGAAAGTTCCACTATATTGATAAATAGAGATGAACACTTATTATTCCTCATTTGATTAGTTACATTTATCAACTTCACATTCTAATTAATTGAGTTCTCATTGTCTCTAGTGATTTTAGTATCAGCTTCTTTGAAGTTATTAGTAAATTTGGTGCTCTATTCCCTAAAAATTGGTAATAAGGTACTAGCTATTGGTCATAGTAGTTTTCAATTAATATAGGTTATATACATAAGGCATCATCAAGAATTTGATCATTTGCATTCTTTCAATAATGTTAACTTAATATTATCTTTCAAATGATAATAACCAATTATAAAGATAATAATGTAATGAATGACCAAAATAATAAATATTATGCATTTTATCATTTTCATATATATATTACAAATGTAAATATACATTTATTACAAATCTAAATACTCTTCTTTAAGATTTACTTTTGATTTACTGTTGAAACTACAATAAGTAATGTACTTGAAAGTTAATTATAGAATATATAATAGAAAAATATTTTACACATAATTTGATTATCATGAAATATTATTTATTATAGTTATAAATTTTATAATGATACACACCTTGATATAAATAATATGACCTAAATTAATTTCCCATCCTTTAAGCATACATTTTAACAAATCAATGTTTTAAGTGTTTAACCTAACTTATAGAATAACATTAGTTTAAAAGCTATTGGCATTATTTTCTTATTTTAACTTCATTATTATCTAAATTTAAAAGGAATCTTGAGAATTACTTTGAATTTTTAGAAAATATTATATTATTAGAAAATCGCATATACCTAGATAGTGTTTAATTAAATAATATTAGGGAAAGTAGACATCTTGAAATAATTACATCTTATAAGTTGCATTTTCCATAAGAAAAAACAGAATCGTATTCTCCCACATCACAAGAACAATGACTAGACAAATTTGCAAGGTTAAATATTACATCTGTTTCTTTTCAATTTTTTAAATAATTTCCATACATTTGCATTTGGATGAGAGCTATAGTCAAAATGTTTCCTCGATTTCCTTTATTTTTAACATTTTAATCTAATATAAATACATTAGATCAGATTTCTTAACAACTATTCATTATGTCATAAAACATGTAATAAAAAATTAAATTGCTTTGTTCACTTACTATTATGTTCATAATATTTAGTTAATATAAATTATTTATGTTAATACGATGCATTAAAATATAATTGAAAAATTCAAAGTTTGATAATGTAATAGAAATTATACTATTTAGTTTGATGATCACTTCACTACAATATATAAGTGTAATATTTTATTTATTGAGATTTGAAAATATTCTAATATTCACAAATGTTCATGCGCTCTTGAAGGATTTGAACTCCAGTATACCTGTATAGATTACATTAAAAATGTGTCATTATTGTATAATATTTCTAATCAATTAAAATAATATAATCAACAAAAAAAAGGCATACCTTCCAAGCATCATGATAGTGGCTTGTGGATTGGTCCCAGGGCTATATTTGAAAATTGAATTATCCACAACCCTTAAATTATCAACATCTTTCACATGAAGTTTTTTGTCAATCACAAAATCAACTTCACATCCTCCATGGTAATGCCAAAATGTCGCTACTGTATCTTTGCAAAACTTCACCAAAGCATTATTGTCTAATTGATTTTCTGGTAATTCAGAACCTATGAATTGAAGGATGTTGGAGTTTCCCTTTCCCTTAAATGTAAATTCATGCATAGCAAATGTCATGGTAAGATTTGCTAGTACCTTCATAGTAAGAATGCATTCTTCTTCATCAAAAGGATGAGAAAAGTAGTTATATCTTAAAAAGGGGTTATCTTTGGGGTTTTTACTTTTAAGTCGAAGCTCCCCTGTTGATAAAGGAAAAGAAACCTTGGTAATAATAAGTCCTAAATTTTGATAGTGTGTGGCATTTTCTTGTTGAGAATAACTAAGAGACTCCATGTAGACTTGTGAATTGTCTAGTATACCAACTACTTGTACTGGACAAAATTCAAGTGTTTCAGGGGATTTTATAGTGATTGTTGTACGTGGTGGGTCTTTAATTCCCTTTCCTACACTTTTTAAGTCTAAAAATATAGGAATGTTCAATTCTTTAAGTTGTTCTGAGGGGCCAATTCCACTTAACAAGAGAAGTTGTGGACTACCTATGGTTCCTGCTGACAAAATTACCTCACTCCAATTTGACAGTTGATTGATAAATACTTGATAAGACAGGTCATCAACACTACTCATAAACTCAACACCAATAGCCTTTAACATCCCTACAAAAAAGAATAAATAATCTTAGAATTCTATTATAAATTGAAATATTATTATCAATAAACATTTTTTCACTTTTATAAAAAGATAATTAAGAAAACAAATATTATTGAAAAAATTGAAAGAAAAAGATAAAATTTAACCAAAATATTGGAGATTCAATAATCAAAATAAACAACTATTTTAATTAATATTTTATAACAAAATAAAATAAGAAACATAAGAAAGAAAAACTATCATAGCAATTGTTTTTAATAAAACATATAGGTGAAGAATTATATAATAACAAATAATTTTATACTATATTCTTATATTAAGAATTAAATAGAATAAACAAAATAATTCTACCTTTTAACAACAAATTAATCTAACAAGGTATAATCTCATTGAGATAAACATAAAGAACACTAAGTATAAAGTATTAGATAATCAACTATTTAAAATATCATGAAAGATTGAATCAAGAAATAAATAAGGATTCTCGTTTAGTTATAGTCATATTCAAAAGCTACCAAAATAGTTTATAGTGACATGATGTTTTTCTATCTAGTATATAATTATCATTTATTAGAATTGGTTGTTTTTAATAGAGACGTCTATAATTAGATAAGTAAATTTAAATTTGAAACAGGAGAATACATAAAATCATTGACTTGAAACTATTATATTTGATAAATCATGCATTCCTTGGAAATGACAAGTAGAAAAAATTAAAATATTTGTTGTTCAATTAAAAAACTATATCATATAGTGACAACAAATAAGAATGATATGCTTAAGAAGTTACCCACATGGTCTCAATTAAAATTTCAAGAGGTAAAATAAATAGAATTAGTAGTAGATTCTATCCTAAAAGTATATTTCAAGAGCAACCCAATAGTGGTCTTGCTTAAGATCTCAAGAACCACATGTTTTAATTAGAAATTTTTTTCCTTCATCTTTTTTTAAATTTTCTCGATCCCTAAATTTGAATACAACTAGTTCTAAACTATCTTTTGATATTTTCACTATTGAATCAAATAAATCATGATTTAAAGAAAAACATCACATAGAATCACAACATTTATTTTGTATTCCATAGTAAAAATTCACCTAAATCACTTAGAACATAGTTATATGGGTGAATTCCACAAGATGGCACAACACTTCTACACAATATTACAAAGGTATATATCTTGCTACAATAGTTTACACTATTCATTATGGATTTTAGAATCTATAGCAATTAAGGAGACTCATTTTACAAGAATGGGACAAGTAACTTTAGGTGTTATATAACCTCTATAATCATAAATTCCATTGTGCTTATCCTATACAATACATTATGCCTCATATAAATCATGCATATTATATAATTGTAATATTGCACACTATTCAAGTATGTATAGATTCAATATTATTCCACTAAAACTCTTTATTAATTCATTTTTTCATTTTATTAAGATAAAATATTTAATTCAATGGTAGATAAGATTTTTTTAGGTTTAAAGAAAACCAATCCCAAACCAGAAAAATATAGAACAATGCAAAAGGAAAAAAATAATAATCTACAATTTAATATTTTTTTTACTCAATATTGAAGATTAAGAAAACGAGTGTAAATATCAAGTTATTTATTTATCTCAACAAATCATTAAGAGAAATACTGAACTAGAATTGTATTTTCCTTAAGCTATTAGATAATAAACTCAAGTATAAGATTTGCATCATATTTATTGAAAAATAAATATTTTGTTTATATTCTTGTTAGTGTAAATAATTTTACAAAAATCTATTTTGAAATACCAAATCCAATAGCATTTTACACACACCTCTATAAAATTCTATGAAAGAAAAGTCTATTAGTCAAACCGCTATATTTCAAGGAAGGCATACCCTTTCTAGATATAAGTCCAATGGACATACCACTTGGACTAAAATAATAGATGGGAATAATCTTACAAATTTATTAAGGCAAATAGAACATGTCCTTTATAAAATAAATATTATTAATTGCTCATAATTTTTCTATTTTTCATGTGATGGTTTTGCTATATCGTTTGGAAAAAAGTACTTTGTAGTCATAAATAAAAATGATAAAGAATTTCAAAGTCCTTATCAATTAAAAAATATTGAACAAAACATAGATTTTGAGAGTAATGTACTCATTCTTCTGTATAATATCTACAAGAATTGTATATGATGGGTACATTTCTAAAAATAGAAATTGTTATACAAATGAAACTCATAGACTACTTTCTAATAGTCTTTATGAGATTTTCCAAAAAAGGGACATAATTATTTTGGAAAAAATAATGAACTCAAAATTTTGATCAAACTTACAAAATACTTTTTTTTTCATTTGAATTTGATTGATTGAATGAATTATCCTTTTGATTTGATGTGAGCCTATCTTTAGGCCTATTATAACTATGAAATCTATAAGAAAAAATCAATATTTCAAGACACCAAGAATAGTCACTAAACTACATTTGTACATATACATATATGCATATGCCTACACACAAGGGTAGAACACATTCATGTATATTAATTTGATGTCAAAACATTTCTCACAATATAAAATTCTTAATTTTTTTGATAAAACATAGTAACAACAAATTTATTTAGAAAAAAAAAAAAACCATTCAAAGAAATTCACTATCAATATTATGGTCATCCTAACCATACCCTTGTATATTAAGAAACTAGTTCATCAAAATAGTA
Source organism: Sequoia sempervirens (assembly GCA_007258455.2). Taxonomy (NCBI): domain Eukaryota; kingdom Viridiplantae; phylum Streptophyta; class Pinopsida; order Cupressales; family Cupressaceae; genus Sequoia; species Sequoia sempervirens. Next base: position 139,379,496 of record VDFB02252616.1, read on the forward strand.
ATATGTTGAGTATAAATAGATATGTTAACATAAAATTTTGAAAGGGCTTAGTAAAAGGGAAAGACTAAAACCTTTTAAGAGAGTTGAGGTATAAATTTTTTTGATTAATGCTCCAAATTGAGGTGGGCTCTCCAAATAATAAGAAAGGTTAAAAAAATAAGGCAATTAAGGAATTCAAAGGGGATGCAATTTTATTTTTGTCAACAACAAGGGTATCCTCACGACTCAACCCATCACCCAAGGGGGTGAGTTGAGGCGAGACTAGTCTGCTATGGGGGGACCCAACAACCCACAAGCTAGTCCCAAATGGGTAAACCCAGGAGTGGAGTCGAACCCAAAACTAATGGGAAGAAAACCCACGACCCTAGCCAACTCTACTACCCATGCAGGCTAAAGGGGATACAATTTTAATTAATTTACTTTTTTTGAAATTTTATGTTCAAACTACTTCAACTATAAAAAATTGATGGCATATGACTTATTGAGATTTTTATTTTCTTTTTCTAAGAAATGAAGGTTCTAAACTCTATCATTTGCATTGAAAATTCTTAAAAAATTGACAATCAAACTAAAACACATCAAACAAAACTAAAGTTGAAGGCTATCACCTTACATAAATGTAGTATTATAGAAGTCATTTCTCTATCAATGATGTGGAGCTTAAATTACCATATGTTTAAGGTGTGTATTCACTCAAGTAGGTTAGAGTGCATGTACACTATAATGTATATAGTCTCTTATCATAGTGAGATTTTTGTTTTAACTATATAAAGAATTAAAGTGGGGTTTTAAAAGTTGTGATTGTAACATTCAATGCTTGTGGGAAAGTTGATGGAAATGAATGATACAATAGGAAATATGATGAGAAGGAGATTTAAAAACTACTATATATACTCTCAAAAGTATTTCAAATCATACTATTCTAGTGTATGACACTAGAATTTTCTCACATCCGGTGTCAATTTCTTACACAAAAACTAAAAATTAGGGAAATATACCATTCTAAAGGTGGATCATTCTAGAACCCACATGGAATGCATGCACTTGACATTTCATGGCAGAAGGGTGACCGTTGTGGAAATATGGTTACTTTTAAATTCTTGTACATGACATTAGAAGTTGTAAATACACAAATATTTACTATTAGTTCTTGTATTTTTCTAAATCTGCCTCAACCTTGAAAAAAAAAATCAATTAATCAAAAAATTAGAATCTAAATTTTTCCATTAGTAGAATGTTTATTTTTTCTAGAATGTGCTTTCTAATTCCAATAGATTTTACTTTTAATTTTCAAAAAAATGTAAATCCATAAAATGAATGGGAGATTTTACTATTTTACAAAGGGAAAATTTAAAACAATTGAAGAAAAGTTAAGATGTGAATCAAACAATGAATATAACTAAATTTTTAAAATAAGTAAAAAAAAAAAAAATGAAGTTATAAATGAAGAAATAGAATCATGATTATTACATAAACAAATACAAATAGTTTACAAATTATAGAATTATTAATGAAAATAATAGTTTCCTTATAAAAAGGAATATTAAGCAACTTGTTTTATTCTTATGCAACCACATCATCAAAAACATAATTTATTATTATAAAAATAAATTCACTCATTTAGTTTATTGAAAAAATAATAAATAATCAAATTCATTTTAAAAATAGATTTTTTTTTTAGTCATTAAATTTTTAATCTTTTGAAAAGTATGGAGTTCAATTGAAAACTAACCTCCTATCTAAATTATCATAAACGGAAAATGAAAACTGCAACAATGACAATATGACAAAAACATACACACATGTACATATCCATAATGCATATATATCTCTATATACATATATGTGTGTATACATATATATGTAAATATATCTACACATACATACAGACATATATACACTAAATTAATTTAGAAAAATAATAATTATAAAACATATTTCTATATTACAATTTATAATAAAGATAAAAAAAAATTTTAAAAAAATTCAGCCATCTTAATGGGGCTGATGTGGTCGTTTCTGGTAACAAAGTCCCCCAGAGAAAAATTAACTCATAGAAAAAATAAAAATTTATTAAAAATGTAACAAAGTTTCAATCATTGAAAATAGAACACCAGTTTCAGGAAAGAGGTAGAAAGTTATCTTACTCGCTAATAAAAATCAAGAGATCCCATGTTCAACTCAAACAAAACTTTTTAATAATTAAAGAAATGCCAAACCCGTGAATGTACATTCTCAAAGTACAAAACATTCATGTTCAGAACAGAATAAAGACATTCAATAATTCAAAAAAAATTATATCAAACTCAGAAAATTGACAGAAAACTGTCTTACTTGACAATAAGAGCCAAAACATGCAATGTTCAACTCATACAAAACTTCTTTATGATTAAAAATACACCAATCCTTTATAATTAAAGATACTGCAATCCTATGACAACGGGTCATTCTGAGGTCATTCTCACTGGTACAAAAGCTTATATATTCTAATAAACAGTTTCAATAATTCATAAAGATAATCTCAAACCCAAGGTAACGACAGAAAGCTATGTTGAAAGACAGTAGGATCCAGAATGTCTTATATTCAAGACAGACAAAAAATTTCTAGTAATTATGGAAAATCCAAACCCAGCAAAGGAATCATTTTGATCAATAGGAGGCCTATTGTCAATGTCAAAACGACTTTAGCCCCAAAAAAATCACGCCTAGCCCATCGAAAGATTCGGAAAAATAATAGAGAACCTCTATATTAGTCTACAAAGCCAAATTTATCTAATGTGAAGCCAATTACCTACAGATTTTGGAACAAAGAAAAAGCAAGTGTACCTGATGAGGAATCAAGGAGGATTCTGCTGGCTGTGGCATTCAGAAGAACCACAATATTATCTGGATTTGCATATTGCAGAAGATCTGCAGATGTGTGTCTCCTTCCATTGCTGTCAATGGTTGAACCACTAATCTTGGTGCCCTCCAAATGATCCAGAGTATACCCATGATAAGGAAGCACCCCAGCTTCCAAAAGTGCATCCTTGAAAGCAGAACTCCAACGAGAAATCTTGTCTGGTTTGAAGACATTCAACTTCTCCACCCATTCATAGGACTCATATACAAGCTTCTCATCCCACTCCATCTTCCGAATATAGTCAAGGCTTGCCCTGCTGTAGAAGGCACCATTAATGGCCGTTCCACCTCCCAGAACTCTTCCCCTTGCAAACTGCACTCCTTCTTCTGAGACAAATCCCTCAGCCACATATGGGTACTCACTGGGATCCCCAAGAATCTTGAAAACGATTTTAATGTCTGCAACGTCTGGATTTCCATAGGGAGAGTCCCCCCTTTCCAATAGCAAAACAGAATAGTGCTGTGACAGTGTTGCTGCCAGAGGACACCCTGCTGTACCTCCTCCAACCACAATGTAATCATATGTTCTTGCAGCTGCCTTCTCAGCATCTACTGTCATGAATGGAAATGGGTATTCTGCAAACATCATCCACAAAACGTCCCCCATTAATGTTATATAGATTGAAGTTTCTTTTCTTCTCTCTAATGAAAAAAATTGATTTGAAAATAAAAATAAAAATGCAATTACCCAATTTCTGGGTCGCCTCTGCCCAACTGGAGAGCAGCTGATGATTTGAACAAAGTAGCAGGCATGAAATCACAAAGAAAAGAATCTCCATACTCACTGGTTGATGTACTCCTATAGGCTTGGTAGTGAAATCAATCCAACTCTTCTTATATCTTAAATTTGCTGGTCGTAGTTAAATTTAACTCAAGTTATAGATTATCACCACGTTGGAATGTTCTATAGGGTTAACCAATTAGTTTGAGTTCCAGATTGTAGGAGATATCTGGAATTGTGTGCAAGCTGATGTACGTGAAAATTGTTGGAAGTGGTGTATTGGCTAATATGAGATAAGATCCAATTCGATCTGAAAGACGTCGTCAGGCTTATAATGTTTATTATTTTTTATTTCAGAGAAGACGACAGGCTTATAATGTTTATTATTTTCGGTCAGATCAGTCACTAAAACTAAAGCAATTCAAGAGGGCCCACAACGTTTACTACAAGTGCATCACGGGTTCTCCTTCTAATCTTTTTTCAATTAAAAAAAAATGTTTATGACAAGTGTGGCAAGGGTTCTCCTTTTTAATAAATTATCTTTTTTAATTAAAAATAAAGGTTTACGACAAGTGTAGTAAGGGTTCTCCTTTTTAATTTAATTATCTTTTTCCAATTCAAAAAAAAAGGTTTACGACAAGTGCAGCAAGGGTTCTCCTTTTAAATTTAATTATCTTTTTCCAATTAAAAAACAAAAAAGAGTTTACGGCAAGAGCAGCAAGGGTTCTCCTTTTTCTCCAACAAAATATATTATAAAACCAATTAGCAATGCTCTTGAAAACTTATAATGAAGTACTTACTTGAATAAAAAATCATGTGAATAGCTTGTTCAAATCTTTTGCAAAGCTTATTTACTGTGTTCTAAAGAAATGAAATGACTTGGTCCACTATATGTACTAGACATTTGTAAGGAGCCAAGCTCATTATAGTAGATGGTGTATAGGGGACTCATGACATTGTAACATTTTAATAGATATGGATTGAACAAAGAGTGGTGAATAGAGATCAGGTTGTAATGATTTTATTAGTTTTTAATTTTTATTTTTTCAATGTGTTATCACATGTAATCAATGGTAATACTTGTCAATAGGGAATATTATTAATTGGGTTTTATTTCATTGATCTTTGAGTCTATTATCTAAAGTATCCTAGCCAAACCAACATATAAGATTATTCATGATCATACACATGATGTAAAATTTCCTCCACCCTTTGATCTTGTGATCTAAGAACCAATGGCATATAGATCAATTATGGTATAGTGTGCCTAGGTTATACAAGAGAGAGATACAACCTTAGCCAAAAATGCGAGTGAAGTCAATAAGTGGAACTAACTAGAAAATCAACATAGTCTACTCTAGCTAGATTTGCACAACATAGTGGAGTGGAACATATTAGCAAAATAGCTAGCTTAGAGGCTAGCATAAAGAGTTATGCCACTACCCTTTAGAAATGTTATGGTGGTGTATAGGAACATGGGTGAGCTAGGAAGAGGTGGGCAACCTCCATGATGAGATTAGTAATCTCCATAGAAATAACCTTCATCATGCCAAGGAGGGATCATGCCTGTGATCTCAATATGTACACACAAGTGTACACATGATAGTGGGAAGGAATTGAACATGTGAAGGATCGTCAAGGAACCTCCCCTTGAGTGATATGCTTCATCATGAAATTTATTTAATTATGTTCTTGGACACTTGATATACGTTAAAATCTTTCCATCTATTTTATGCAACATTTGATTTATAAAGAACTATTTGATGGTATCCTGATTGTTGATATCTTGCATATTATTTTTGTGTGTTGATATAAGTGTTTTATGATATGGATGCTTAAACATAATCAGATTATATATGTTGCATCATTTCTATATGTTTAAGGTTCATATATACATGTACACATGTATAAAAAATGTATCATGATTAAATGAACAATACACACCTTATCTTTGATTACTAAATAAACTTAGATAATTTAACAAAGTCCTCAAATGATAAATCAGTTCATGATCAAAATATAATCTCATAATCAAAGTCATGTAATACATAAATGTGATGCCTCATTGGGATTGGAACTACATTCAACTTGAGGCCATTCTACTTTTTATTTTAACTCTTGTCACCATTGCATCATTATTTTCAATTGATATCCTACACCATGATTTCATCTAACCTCTTGTTGATCATAGTCAAATCGTCCAAGCCTTCAGGAATATTGTGCATGCCTTAATAGTATGTAATTTTGGTTCTCTTCAATTCCATTAGGCACTAATACTCATGAATGTGCAATTTTTATCATATACTACCATAATTGATGGCATATTAATGTTTACTTTACTATGTATCACTATGCATAACTTTCCATAACCAAATACGTAGCTAGGAATGCTAGTGGATCTATACATATAGAATTCTCTATCTAATTTTATTATAACTCTAATTGTTAAGAATGTCAACATTACATGTAGATCAAAAATAAATACTTATAGATGATCCCTTACCCCTTCTTTTTATTTTTAACTATAATATAATATACATATTAATTTATTTATTCATATTAGAAATATGATAGCTAGTTGAATTTTTTTTGGAAAACTAGTTTGACTTGTTCACCTCTTTTGGTCATAATAATCTTTATTCCTCATTACACTATCTATATAATTTGAATTCTACCCTATTTTTTTAATATTAAATATCGAATATCAAAAAAGTATAGAGTTATCAACAAAGAATAATAGTCATAGCTTCCTAGAAATACTATAAGACCACACAAGGTCTGCTATACTATCTATATAGTGTCTTTTTATAAAAAGAGCGACATTAGAACTATACTATTTGATGTATATATTTTGATTATATATGAACTAGATCTTCTTTTTAATTACATTAGTATTTTTTGCTACCAAGGAATCCACCACAATGACCTCTACACCTTTGTAGTCTAATGAAGAATTGTAGCCCCCTTCTAGTTACTACATCCAGTAAACTAGTACTCGAAAGCTCACACTGCACTTCTCAATTTTTCACTCTAACACACTGCATTTCACATCATTCACATCACACACATCTATCTTCACATCTCTTAATAGCTCAACTCATTTTATACCATCCTCAACCTTGAAACCCTCTTCAAGGTCGGTTATACACCTCAAACGTCCAAATTCAAATTAGGTCAGTGCAAAAACACTTTTGTGGCAAATAGAAGTGAATGTGGACCGCATCAAAACTTAATTGGGACCTAAATAAAAAACACCACACAACCAAAAGCTACCACAAACAATATTTATCATTCACATGTAGTGTATATACCAAGTTGATCGTTACCTATGCAAACATCATTAAACTTTGAAGTACACACTTCCTCAAACCAAAGGATGACTTTCGAACCAGATTCCACACTTGAACATGATCTATAATATTCCTCAAATACCTTGAAATCTATCAAACTCCTTCACAACAACTTCCTCCTGAAGAATGCACAGATCTAGTACACTCAAATAGCTCTACTATACAATGTTACTTGAAAAACCATATTTTGAAGCCCCAAACCTCAAATCCTGTTGACTAAGGTAAAATACCAACACCATCAACACACCCTTGGAATCACAAGACCTAGAACATAACTACAAAGAAACGTTGAGCAAAAAAATTTCTCCTAGACACCTCTGCAATGCACAGTTAAACATTGGTGAACACAACTTCTACTATACCATGATCTAGCACACCATCTCTTGAATAAAACACCTCTATACACTTATCACCAACATATCAGAACCACAAAGGTGGATCTTCAACCTAGAAGAAATGTAGAGCAAAACCAGAACACAACTCTATTACCAAGATACTAATGCCATCAAATTTTCTCAAAAGCACTTGGAAACCAAGCACTAGAGACACATCCTCATCATATTCAATACTTCCACAACTATAGACAAAAGCTTATCAAAGAAAAAATCTCAACACAATTGCAATCCCTCTAGTGCATTGCTTTACTAATGATAACATAATGCAACTAGTTAAAGCATCAACTGCTTGAACACTCTTGCAACCATCTCACTCAACTATAGACATCAATGAAAAACTAAAATCATTAAGGGATATATAGAAGATGTATCTAAAAAAGAATTATTAAAAAAATCTCTTATTAAATTGAAATTTTGAAACCATGGCTTAACTAATGCATGTTTATCCTAGAATCAAGGGCATTTCTCTTAAATTAATAATCAATCCTCTAATTTTTCTCATAGAAAAATAAAGAGAACCTAGGTAGTAGGGTAGATGTCAATGTTATTGTAGCATCATAAATTGTCACCCTTGACAATTTCAAACTATGTTTTTCTCCCCCCTAAGTGCATGGACCTAATTGTACACCTAATTTCCTAAATTATGTATTATATATCTCATTTGGATAATTATCAAGAAAACCCATGTGGAAAACCAATGCATACATTTAATATTTTTCTCCCAACACTTTGAACTTTGCAAAATAGGGCTAGGACTAAGTTTCCCTAGGCAGCTTAGCCCCCCTATTTTACCTCCAAAATTGAATATGTTGGAGGTGGAATTTTATTATTTGAATTCCAAATGTCCAATGTCAGCTATCAGGATTTATTTTTTGGGAAATTAGATTAAATTCCTATAAATACCTAGTCATTACATCATTTGAAGGATATCTAGCAAGAAGTGAAAATTATTGGAGAAATTATGATCAAGAACACTATCAAGCAAGTCAAGATAATCATTTCAGAGATTTATTGTAGAAATTCAACATCCAAGCATCATGCCAAACTGTATGTGATTTTTTCATATTTATGTTATCATATTGTTTGTGAGATCTAGCCCCTATAGTTCTTCAAGAAAATGAAGCCTCAAGAGGAGATTTGTATGACTTCAATCATTCAAGGAAGCCACTTTTGGGTGGTGAGTTGTCATTCATTGTTGATTGATCATTAATTGTATCATTTAGCCTTATCCCTCAAAAAAATAGGCTCCTTACTATTGACATTACCATTGTGGAAGTGGAAACACTAACACGGGGTTTGACTAAGGTAAGCCCCTAAATGGTACAACCCTTCCTCTCTTTTTGAATTTGCAAGTTTTAGATCTGAAGAAGATTGGGAGAAGATTGAAGGTCATTTATTCATTATTGTAATCAAACGCTAAACCTTGACAACAAATAGAAACTCAATTATATAAATATATGATAGTGATCCAATAGTGTGACAACCAAAAAGCAAAGGCTCTGATCTAACACCAGAGAACTATAAAAAAAGATCTAAAGTTTCTTAACTAAGACATAGTCACCCTAGGTGACTTGGTCCTCAATTTTCAACACCATATTCATATGCTAGGTGGATAGTACTATGCTCACTTTTATTTTTGAAGTTAGAATTTATCTGTGATTATTTGTATCTACTATATTTGTATCAGAATAGGTATTTGCATAATTAGCCTCTAAGTTATTTCATTCTTAAGTCCATTTCAAATTTGGTCAAGGGCATGTTGAATCATGAGTGAGTGTGGTATCATGGGGGTCCAAAAAGTGGCGATATGACAAAAAAGTGGTTGATGGATTTTTTATCTAAATTTGATGAAACGAAAAGGGTTTATTGAGAAAATTATCATCTTCCCACCAATATAATCTATATTTCTTAATTTAAATTTAATAGATAATTAATATTGATTTTCTACATGTATTATGAATAAAGTCTTGATTTATAGGATGATTGAAAAACATCTATAATTCTCAAATGATTTCACATTTTTCAAATTCAAAAGATGCAGCACATTCTATCCTTCCCATACTATAGGATGAAAAACAAAATTGAATAATTTCACAATTTTTTGACCAAGTTATGGTGGTCAGACAAACAAGTTTTAATATTTTTAGAACTGTCTAATAAAAAATTCATAACTAATTACTTTCTTGCAAAAAAATTGTGGCACATCCGAGTATGTGTCCTATACTTTATTAAAAGTTTCAAAAAAAAATTGTGTACTTAGGTTGGTCAAGTTTACACATGTTTTTTACTTTTTTCTTGAATATTTAGTACTACTACAATGAAATTTCAATTTTTTACCAAATAGACTTACCTCTTTTCCAAAAAGGGGCTAGTATCTTAGAAACTATATTCAATTTGCTACAAATTTTATTCTTACATATTTTTAAAATTGTGTTAATAACCTATGCGAATTTTTATGTCAAGTTGCATAACACTTTCTTTTTTTTATTGTCACTTAAGGGCCTAGTTTTGACCCCCATGATCCTACACTTACCCCCACCTTTCAAGTTGTAAATTAATCATATATCTTGTCCAAATCCATCAAACCCCTACTACCACAAAATTACATATGGAATGGGGAAAAGTGCCCAAAATCCTAGGGTAAAATTCTAGAGTTTCACTTTTTTTCTACATTTCAATTACCTTTAAGTTTTTCTACTTTACACTTTGTTATCCACACATGAAGATCATCTAATCATTGTTATAGGGTATGAAACCTATAAATTAACTCCCTCTTTCTAAATTTTTTTTTCTCCATTGACAACAATTGATGGTAGAGAAAGAATTGAATCCTCTCCTAAACATGATATAATACTCACCTTATGCATCTTATTTTTTAATTTGAAGATATTTTCCTTATTTCTAGCTATATTTTTTCCATCTATATCATTGTTTGTGGTTTTAAACTACACATAATTAACTTTTTCGCTTTTTGTATCACATATTCGACCCTCAAGATCCTACTTACTAAGCACCATTGGGGCCATCAACATGTGAGGACTAGATTCTTGTTGGTCCTCTTTGAGCTTCCTATTATGTTAATAAAATTCTACACGATTTCCTTCACCTTCTTGTTGCTCTATGCCTAAGAGAATTCTCATTAACTCACAGTTTGAAGACAATCTGGGTTTTGAGGAGAAAGACCAAAAAAGTCCAATTTGAAATCATGTGTGTTCCTATTTTAGTTCAATTATACTAACTCCCATAAAAACATCTTGATTTTTACCTATACATTAAAATATTAAAACATTACATTATTTATGATCATAGCTAATGAAGTTCCTCAATTCATAAGTGATGAATGACCCCATTTTGTACTCATTTTTAGAGTGTATTTTATTTTGGGGTGCATTTGTTGTGGTGTCCACAATACATCCTTGTATAAAGAGAATTAAGTACCATCCTTTCACAATTATAATATTCTTTCAAGATTTTTGATGCTCTGTAATATGTTCTTATGAATCCCTAATTTATGAAATGAGAGAATCACTTTATATTTAAAAAATATTAGAAATCACATTCTCAAAATTAATTCCACTCCATCATCTACATTAAAACAACCTAACACTTCTAAACTTTTTATTATAAACATTGTACAAATAAAACTACACCTTGATATTAAAATACAGTATTTTTTCCTTCCTTTATACTTAAATTTTTTAAAGATTTTATGGGTTCTTGTTCAGACTAATCTTAATATACATGTCTTTGTTATCAAATATTGATTCATGTGGATTTAGGGAGTTTTAATGCATTTATTCAAGTAGTCCTAAGGATTTATATTGATTTAGACTATGTTATTGATACATTGACCATTTCTCACATGCCTCTATTTGAAATTCTTATTTATTGATAATTTTGAGATAGTCATGTGCATTAAACTATTATGAAGAATTCTTGGCCTTATCTCCACTCATTGTCATAGCCAAATTTTTATATATATTTTTTGGCTTGACTTGTCCTCATCATATCTCCACTCATTACCATTATAAAATTGTTGTTTATGTATTGACATGACTTTTAATAAGAATTCATGATTATATCTCTGCTCATTACTATGATAAAATTATTATTTATATGTCAACTTAACTTTTACTAGAAATTCTTGATCATATCTACACTTATTTCCATTATAAAATTGTGATATATATATATATATAAAACTTGCCTTGAAGACACCTCACCTTGGTTACCTTTTCAACTCTCGTGCCCATGGCTTGTGTCTATGTTCATGAAATTATTTGAAGCTATTTTTATTACTTATCATAGTATTTATGCGGCA
>VDFB02252616.1:139391283-139426497 GCA_007258455.2 Sequoia sempervirens
TACCATGGACCTTTGAGCCCCTGCCCGTAAAGACAATAAAGTTGTTTCTATTCACTTTTGGGGAATGACTCCACGCTATGGGGCCTCCGATGTAAACCCTAGTTTGTCTTCTTCGTCGTGCATCTGCTGACTCCCATGCGAACCTTGGTTAGATAATCTCTTTTACTTTGAAAAAGATAATTTTCATTGTTCTCGAGAAAACCTAGGGTTCAAAATCTAAGTGCTCGAGAACAAATGGAAATGGATTATAGGGAAATCTGCCATAAATATTTGATAGGGCCCAAGGAAACAATACTCAAATCGAGGAAAATGAATTAAGAAGTCAAGAGTAAAGTTGTACTTATTGTAAAGGAAAAAACTTTTGTTAGTGTTAATTTAGTCTAATTATTGTAATTGATAATGGAGTTGGGTAAATAAGTGTTTATTTTAAAAATTGATGTAAAATGATAGTGCATTGAATTTTGGGAATTATGATGAAGGATTAGATAGTGATGTTGTATAAATTTCATTTGAAAATGGTATAGAAAATGATGTTTTTAGTTTGAAAATGTTTCAAGTATATAATATATGTGAAATTTTGTTTATGTTGATATTGTAGTGTGTTGGATGGAGCTTGTGGTCTATATAAGTGTCTTAATGTGCATAAGTGATATGAAGTTCATATGATCAAATTGACTAATTACAAATTGCTTAAAGTGATGTCTAAAATTTTGATATTTGTTGAAGTTTAGGGACTAGTGATATTAAAAAATACCTTCAGAAGATTGCATGTTTACAAGGATCATGTTCTCCTAGGATGATACGTTGATTAGATTGGATTTTATGGTAATAAAGGAAGATCAAAGACAACAATTAAACATACATGTGTCTTAGATGAATTTGATGTAAATTTAGATTTTTTTAATGGTAAAAAATGAAGTGTTCGTAGAATGATTCTCTTTTTCATGTATAGGATTTTCAAATATGAATTTTGTATATGAATAAATCCACATTAAACGCCTTAAAATACCAATATATAGAAATTACTTGTGTAAATGTGTATTAAGTTGGCTCATAATAGGTAGTAAAATAGGTGAGAGTTGACAAAAGATTAAATTTAGAACTTTGAATATTAAGGGTCAATTCCACATGGTGTGAGGTTGAATACACATGCCACTAGATTGATGCGAGACAAGGAAGTGGGAATCTTAAAGTGAGGAATGAATTTATCAATGTAAGTGCAAGGGTAGGTCGAATAAATGAGTCATAATAGTGAATGCATGTGAGTATATGTTAACATGGATAGAATAGTGAACATGCTTAACTTTGTAAGGAAAAAAATTGCATCTCTATAATTTTCATACTTTGTTTTACACTAAATTTGGTGTTTGTTCCCCTAGCATGTTTTGGGGTGCACCAAGCTCTTAGCCTTGAGTTTTCCTTTGATCAAATTATCAAATTTCTATCATATTTTAATTCTTCTCACTAACTTGGAAGTGCTTTTCAAAATTTCAGGATCTTCTCCAAGACACCAATATGATGCATGGATGTTTGCACAATATGCTAGCATATAATGAGTTTTTAAATTTGAACATTGGTCTTTCCCACCTAGATGTTAATTGTCACCTATTATAATGCTTTTCTACCCAAAGAAATTTCATGTGCTTGAATCTAATCCTCCAACTTCCCAAGGAAGGTTTTAGAAACCAATCTTTGGATTGGCTTCTTCTCCAATAACAAGATTTATCTCTCACTTTCTCTCTCTCTTGATTGCACATTTTTTAACATAACTTCATTGTTGGAGCTTATTCAAGGGTTGATGCTAATGTACTACTATTAACCTCTCCAAAATTCTCTTACCTTCTTCATCATTTGGCTAGTGATATTATTTTAACAAGTTTTATTCTTGTTTTGATAGTATTACAACTATATTATCTATTATTTATTTTTATATTTCTTGGGAAATCTCTTGGTGACTACCACCTCCTCTCTTATCAATCAAATAAACACATAGGTTTTATTCCCTGGAGACTAGGGATCTAGTACTTATAGTTTTATTTCAACATTGTTATTTTTAGTACTTGACACATGAGGCTAAGTGCACATAGTTAAATCAATTCTATTTTCTTATTTTGACTACTTGTGAAAGTTGAAGGGTAAAGTAAGGGTGTGACTATTTGTGGAAAACTCCCAAGAAATCACCAACATTTTTCTTATCCCTAGCTATGTAGGTATGTTAGAGTCTTCCTCACATTAGGTTTTGCATCCTTTCTCTCTCCTTCATCATTTCTACTACTCACTTCAAATAAATACTTTATTTTTTAAAGCATTTTTTAGTATTCTAATGTATTATATCTGTTATGGTTGTGGTTCTTGCCTCCCAATGTGTAGGAAAATAAATTTTTGGTGTTATACTATCATTTTGTAAACCCTATTATTTTGTAACCCTTTTGGATGACAATGTGTCAAAAGGTAAAAAAATTATCCAAAAGGATAATAGAGTGACCCACTAGTGGCTTAGATGGTGAGCTCCATATTTTGGTAATAGGAACCTCATTTCCTATTGTGTTTGCTTCTAAAATTTATTTCTCATTTCAATATTCCCATCTTCTATAATTTTCAATCTTACAACCCAACTCATAGTTTTATCTTATAAAAATGTCGTTCAATATTTAAAAAAACTTAGAATATTTCTCATTAGCTATTGTTTCTTTCTATTATGAATATTTACAAAAAAATTAGTCATATTTTAGTGCGAAAACATAAATCCAAATTTTACATCTCACTTTTTACAAGAGTGTATCATTTGTCGATATATAATTACATGTAAATATTTTATCAAAATTAGCCCAAAACTAAATGTATGGTATTCATATTTCACCACTACTTTTTATCTCTGCATTGAGTAGCATATGAACATAGATTAGGGTATCCTAAATGAACATGTATTTCAAATTATTTGAGCACTATATGTATGTAAAGTAAATATTTAGACATAAAAGGACATTGGGATTCATGTAAAGTAATGGACCCAATTGAATATCTCGATGTGCTCATACTTGAAATGCATGATCCATATGAATATGTAAAATAGAAAAAATAAGCACAATTGCATGTTGATTTGAACTTCAGAGAGAGAGAGAGGTGCTAGACAATTTTTTCTTATATAGAAAGTGATTTACATATTAGACACTGTCCTATGTTATGTGATTAATATTGATTTGAGAATGAAGTTAAATCTTTGTATGGGCACCTATAATATCTACAACCTTAACATAATATTGTTAGTGATAGGATATCCCCCCTTCAATTAGTTGCATCCATTAGATGCAAGGAATTGGAGGAGAGGGAAAATAATACATGAAAAGTCAATGTAATGTAAGACCATAAGCACATAAATTATGTAAAGTGATAAGTCTCATAAAATTAATCATATGACAAACAAATGCGATATTTTGAATGATATGAAAGAATTTAGATTGGATATAATCAACACATATTAATTTTTTTTGAATATAGGAAAATGAGAAAGGTGAAGCAACATTAATGGCTAGATAAAAATCATGTAAGTAATATAGTTCCCAAAATCTAACACAAGAAAAACATGTAAAATGCAACCAACAATTTTTTTAAAACCTAAAATCACTACCTAAAGATAATACAACACATGTGTTTTTACCACATGCAATATCACATGGTACCAAATACACACAAAAGTTACATGTTGACAACATGCAACAGTGAAAGAGAAGAATAAAAGTAAGTGCACAAGTGGTATGCAATTTCGTGCAACACTCTAATATATGAAATCTTCTTAGTAGATGAGTGATATCAACATGTATAACACCAAAGGGGAGTGACCTCCACATGGTTTCCAACCCCTAAGGATCTCTCTATGAAGCAATACAGAGATAACTCCCAAAGTATAATTCCACAAAATATTTTAAAATGTCTAACTACATAGTTGATTAAGCATAATTGTAAATCAATTAATTCTCAATGCTAAATAATTAATACAACATACATTGAGCTATTCCTTTCCATTATAATAATCAACATTATTACATACATAAATTTAAACTATCCTTAAAAACTAAATAAAAACAACATAAATATATAAATTTATTTATGAAAATACTCAAAAGATGGCACATAGGGTCAAAAAAAAGCAAAGTAGCAGAATCAAAAAAAATATTGATCATCACCGTTGGAATTGCTGGTTTTATTTCACATTTTTTACCTGCCATTTTTTTCATTTTCTGCACCGAAAACTTTTCGCGGAAAAGTAACTGATGACAATTTCCGTTTGTGATTCGCACATATACATGCCCAAATTTTGGGCTTCGTTGATCTTTAGCTTAATTATATTAATTCTTGCTTGCTTTCCATGCATCGACTTTCAAAACTATGAGGATTATAATGTTAAATGATTTTTTATAAATATTAAAAGATTATATTTTAGTGAGAGATAATTGTTGAAAAGGTTTTAATGATTTTTAAAGAAATAATTATTATTTTAAAGATTTATATTTATATTTACAATTTATTATTGAATAAAACAAAAATTAAAATTAAATTTAAAATTTTCCATTATTTTAATTGATAAGTAGGAGAATTATTTTTCCCACAACGTCATCCAAAATTATGATATTGCTATCGATTCAACCATGTAGTTTAGATACCATGAGAGATGGAGTTCTTGTTGGTTCCATTCGATGTCATGAGATGGAGTTCTTGTTGAACCACTATGCATCGGCTCGCCCTAGAGTCCAATAAAGGATTTGACTTCAAACTACTGCCGGTTGAATCGGTACTTAATATCGCTTAATTTGGCTTGTATGAAAGCCTACTCTATTGATGACTTAAAGGGACTCTATTATGAATGGTTCATAAGGCACAACACTTCGAAGATTTTCAAATGGGGTAACAACTCAGCGGGCAGCAGCGGAAAACTCCACGGTTAGTAGCATGAAGCGTCTTTGGGATGGGTGACCTCGGAGGACCCGATTAGCCTTCACCTCTGTGTAGGCATCACCTAGATGCAATAGGTGCTAGGTGGACCATTACGATATCATGAAGATGGGTTCTTGTTGAACCACTACTCATGAAACATGGGTCAATGAGTTTGACTTGAAACTACTGCGGTTGAATCATTAGCAATATCATAATTGCACAATTACTAAATTTTAAATAGTATTATTCAAAATTTTCTATTTATTTTGAATTTAATTTCTTTAATCTTTATTAACATTAATCAAATTATTTTTAGCTTTTGTTTTAATTTTAAATTTAGATTTAAGTTTGAAATTTATTTTAATTATTTATGTTTTTTTATGAAATTATAAATAATAATTAAAAGTTATTAGAGTTAATTTAAATTATAATTATTTGTCTTATTAAATTTAGTTATTTTAAAATAATTATATTTAGAAGTTTTATTTTAATTTATATAATAAAATCAATTTCAAACTTAAAATTTGATTTAAAAGTTATAGAGTGAGACAATGAGAGAAAGAGAGAGAGAAACTAACTTGTGACTAGTCATTTTGTGCCAACAATCAAATGATAGCATGTGTCCTTGAGGAGTTATGCTCAAGGTAGCATGTCATTTGATTAAGTATATGATAATTCACCTTTAAAACCTCTATTTATCCACGTCTCTTTTCACTCCAACTTTGGCGTTAATAATAAAACCAAAGGTTGATTGCATAGTCTATTGGAGACCTTTTCACTATCCCCTTCCTTGAACCTGCTATCAATGGTTCTTGTTGAGCTTGGATGACCAACCAAGCCCTGCCCAAACTCTCCTCCAAAGAGTTTCCCCTTGTGCTTTACCTTTGGTAGATCAACACCTTCTTGCAATTTGCTTACTCTTCCTTGGACTTAGAAGGGTCTAAGTGCCAACTTCTTCAACTTGCTAGAACTGCTTGCAGGGGAGTTGAAGATTCTGTCTCCATGCTTTTTGCATCCAAATTGATCCATTTTGGAGGTCCTTTGGTCTTCACTTTACCCGATCTCAAGACCTTGCCTAGATGAGGCCTAAACTCTACTAGCCCTTACCAGTCACTTATTGGCTTTTTCTGCCAAAAATTTCCACACAACCTAGCAAACAAAACACATTTCCTAACACCCTTTTCAGGCTTTTAAATCTTGCATAGGTTTTCAAGTCTCTGTGAGTACCGTACAGGTGATTCCTATGATCTTGGAGAGGAGGGCTAATTCACCTATCTTCTAGGGTTTCAATGTTTCTTGATTCAAATCTGCTTATGATGGATTGATGGAAGCCTCAACCCCCTTGGCATGTGAATATCTTACCTTTCCCTTCCTAGAACTGTACAGATTCCGTACAGTGCTTATATCCCCTTCCTAAGTTCTTAGTTTTTACTCTCTGAAACACCTAACCATGCATTCCTAGCTCGCCTAGGGTTTGAGATAACACATACTTGCTTGGATTTTTAAATTTACTACTTCTAAATATATACAAATGTGTGGCTCCCCTTTCATATTCTACTAGTCTCAGGGAAAACCCGTGGACAGAGTTTAGAGGGGAGCCATTTATTTGCTTGACTGTACAAAACAGAGAAAATTAACCTCACAATCTAATCTATGATCCCAAAACACTAAAACAACTCAAAGCCTCTTGACCACAAGATGGAATACACTCTATACCATTCAATAAACATAGAAACAGTGAGGAATCTGTATATACAGTGCCTTTTTTATGACTGTTTCTCAAGAACTCGGGTGAAACACAGAAAATGCAGTCTTTATCTATTCCTTGCAATCCAAAGCTTAACTACAATGCATGTATTCTTAGTCAATGAACCATTTATAGAAGAAAAGATGCTAGAATATGTTAAGTAAACTCTAATCCAACACCAAATCAATGCATATAGACCATAGAATCACTGTTATCTAAAAACACACAGGGTTTGCAGAACAATACAGAAAACCACTCTATTCTATTCAAACCAAAATATGTTTACAATGTAAAAATAACTACTGATAGCTATCTCTGATCCATTATTCACATTAGGGATGCCTTTCCCATGTTTCAAGGGCAGTGGATCGAGCACATACTCCTGATTTTAAGGGATTCCACTCCAACTAAAGTGCATGCAACCAAACAAGTTCATCATGCAATTTTGCAACATTCTTGCAACTCTGCCTTTATCCTTAATTATAGGACCTCAACCTCCTTAAACTTGAACCAACAGCTCCTTAACTGCCCATGGAATCTCCAAACAATGAGGATAGCACACTAAATGCATTATATCCTACCATATGTTGTCCAAAGCTTAATAAAGCAAAATTTAACAACTTTGACAACCTAATGATGACTTTAGTCCTAGTGACTAACTTAACACACAAATGAGACCTTCTAAGGTCCAAAGCAAACACATCAACATCCCTGACTTGGCTAAGGTCAGTACAAGCCAAAATTGTTGTCAAACCAAAATGGAGGTCAACCTAGGTGCTCCTACCACATAAGGCACAAAAAGTCTACTCCTTATTACCCCGGGCTAATGGCCAAGTTGGGGTGACCAACCATGATAAATTGAATCCATTCTAACTAAGATAGTAGTTGTCCATAGAAAGGATTGGGAAAACAGATTACTAGAAGATATTTGGGCCTATAAGACAACCTAGAAAACAACTATAATCTTCACCCCATTTGATTTGTTGTATGGAAAGGTAACTATGATACCGATTGAATTTGAACATAAAACTTTGTGAACTGTAGTGGATTTAGGGATGGATATTTCTGAAGCATAGAGAGAAAGAATCATGCAGCTAAATGCTTTGGATGAGATAAGAAGAGCAGCCTACCCTTTTAAAGTGTAGTTTAGAATTAGGCGATCAGAGTGTAGAAAAATTTATCTAGGACAAGAAGTTCAAACTAGGAGATTAGGCCTTGCTCTATGATTCACGATACCAAGATAATGCAAGAAAATTATAGACAAGGTGGCTAGGACCACACGAAGTTGATGAGGTCTTTCCTAATGGAGTTGTTCAACTCACCACCATTGACCCTATCAGGTTCAAATTACTTGTCAATGGTCATCGCCTCATATTATACCATAAGCCAGCCTCTAAAGAAGAGTTCCTGTAGCAATTCATCCTACACTCAGAGCTTCCCGTAGCCAAAGGAAGTGGACCTAGTGTCCCTCCTTCAACATAATTAAGGTACGTACTTTTCATAATAAATACTTTCACTTTAAAAGTGGAAGTCCATTTCTTCATCATCCACCCATCCACCCATCCATCATCACCTTTCTCTCTCTTCCATCACTTCATTCCATCTCACCTCATTTCACTTCATTTATTGCTCAATTTATTTTCCAACAAGGTGAGCGTTACTTTATCCGTGATCTTTGCAACAAATCTTCCACACATTCAGGTATGTGCACATTAATTTCTATCTGTAATCATCTTTTAAGTGTGTCCATTTAATCACTATACGATAGTATAGACATTTGCATAAAATGCCATCATTCCTTGTGGCATCACCACTCCCATCTTGCATGTGTGGACACATGTCCAAATTTAGGTTGGGAGGAGGGGAACAAAAAAGATGAAAATATTTTTGTGGGTGTTATTTTCCATGTGTCAAATCATATTAGGCTATGTTAGAAATTCAAAAAATGAGCTAATTTAAAATCCAAGTGGAAGGACGACTTGCATGTGTGATGTGACAATAGCTACAACCACCATTTCTTCCTATCATAATTTTCCTTTATCACTCCTTTTCTTGCCATTATTTCCCTGTCATAATCTTGAGTTGCAAGCAAAAAGGAAAAAGAAAGGAAAGGAAATTCAGTCGAACTGGCACTAGAAATTTAGCAAGTTGGCATTAGAAATTAGTAGACACTACAAGGAAGTGCATTTGATTTTAGAAGGCGGGTGTAGGAAAGAAGTTTTGAGCATTTTTTTGATTGCAAACAATGGGAGGTGGGTTAATTCAGAAACAAACCCATGGTGCATGACATTTTACTGTAGGATGCATAATGCCTAGCCGAATTTCAAAATTGTGGATGGATAGATTACTTTTTGACATTGGATGGTTTTGATGAAGGCATTGCCCTTGAATTTTCCTATAAATTTTTAGAAGGAAAAGCCACAGTAAAAAGGTTAGAAGTTGTGGAAATAAAAGGAAGAATTGTAGAGGTTATAGGGTTACTTGTTGATGGTGAAAATTACCTTGCCTCCAGAAATGGCAGGTCAACCACGGTTGAATTTACATAGCCAAATGACCCCCCATTGAGCATAGATAAACAAGGTGCAAAGAGAATGTATCTTCTTGAGCCGTGGAAGCAGATAGTTATGTATGTTATTAAATATATCACTTGTGAGGGTTGTGGGTCAAATTTGCATTATGTCCACTTCAAGCTTTTGAATCACATGAGGCACGGGAGAAGGATGAATGTACCCAACGTACTATACAATCTTCTCTCAATCATGGCGGATGAGACCCAAAAAGGTAGGGATAATTTTGTTTCCCACCATTGCTTGATTAAATTGCTAGTTGAAAAGTCTCTACATGATGTATATAAAATGACCTATGAATATTTTATCAATGTTGATCAAAATTATCATTGGGAAGAGTTTTTCAATGTTGAGCACTTGCCATCTAGGGCTATACCTCAATCCCATCAGTCTAGCAGGAGAATGAGCATGGTTGAAGTCATTCCTAGTGCTTCATCTTCTAGTGTTGGCTTTAGTGTGAATCCTAATGTAGCAGAAGAAGCTATAGAAATTGGTTCTTCTAGAATAGAGCACTCAGAAAAATAAACCTAGTGAGACCTCACATGAGGACCCCGAAGCTCCAATGGAGCAGGAGAATGTTGAAAAAGAATAAATATTTAAGAGTGAAACAAATATAACACTGGTCGATCTTGCTAACATTGCAGGAGAATTGGAGGAAAATTAGGACTTCCTGTAGCAACAACCAAAACTAAAGCAGGAGTTCCTACAGCCACAACAAGAACAAGAACCCTTACAACAAAAGGAAGAAGAAACAACACCCTTGCAGCTAGAGATAACTGGATGACCTAAGTCCATGCAAATAGTGCCAGCCATATGAGGAGCCGCCATAAAAAAAATACTAGTAGGAATTCATAATCCTCCTAGTTTTATAGTTCATGCAACAATTTTGAATTTATGGAGAGAAATAAAAAGGGAGGAAGAATGGAAAAAGGAAAAATGAAAATTGAAGGAGGAAATTCAAAAGAAGGATGAAGAAATTGAGGATAAAAATGCAGAAATTTCCACCCTTAAGCAAAGGGTAGATGATATGGCAGCTTTGGCACCAAAGATTTTGGAATGTAGAGATCCTCCAAGGGTATATGTTTTGCTCCTGAAAGAGAAGTATCTCTCTTTTAAGATGTCAAGACTTGCCTCAGGTTTGAATCCTTCTATTGATACCCCCATGGAATTCTTCAATGCTTATAGGATTGCCTCCTCTAAAATGAATAATTTTCTATGTGAATTTTATTTACATAATTATGTTGTCACAAAAGACCATGATTGGAATCCATTGTTGTATGTTGGGGATATTCAATTGAGAGAATTTATATCATGGGTAAAAAATGAGATTAGTTGGGGAAAACAACATGGTTCCTACAAACAATTGGAGTCTGATATCCCTCTGCATGTTAGAGCTGAATCAAGCAACCCAATGGACATTTACAAGGAATGGCACAAAATGTTGCTCAGACCAAGTTATGGAAATAGGATTATGCCTTGGATTGAGGCAATTTACACTGAGTATGAGGTAAAGACAATAGAAAAGGAGGACACCATGAGGAGATGTTTATCCTAGAGATAGAATAGTTTAACTAATGAGCTAAAACAAGCTAAGCCTCATTCCATCCACAATTATGTTGCAGCATTAAAAAGAATTGAGAGGTATATTGAGATTGGGAGAACATATGAGTGACATTGGCTTCCCCTAACTTTTCAGCCACCCATGCTCATGTGGCTAGTGCCAAACTTTAGATTTTACCAAAATGACATTGTTGCAGAAAGGCAGAGATGGAACAAGTTTGACAAAGTGGGAAGATTCTATTGGGACCTTAACTCATGCACTACAGAAACTAATGTTGAATAGCTCTCAAGTACAAATATCAGAGCTATGACCAAGCAAAAGAACAACTCTTCCCCTGTTGGAGGACCAGCAAAACATTAGGTTGGGGGGAGTGATGAGCCTAGTTTTTGGTCTAGTTTTGGGTAGAATCTATAGTTTATTTTCTCATAGATATCATGGACTTTAATCTTAAATGTTGGTATTTGCATAATGCTTCTCTAAAACCATTGACATTTGATATTATCCTATCCCTGCAAGCTTTAACTATATTTGGCATAACATGTGAACTATCTCTATTGATTTTGCATGTGGTTAATGAATGTTTCTTAGAGTGGTTATAGATGTGCAGTTATTATGCATACTAACCTTTCCATGTAGATTTAATGTGCTAAGTTGAGGAAGACACCACCAGCTGGGCATACACCATAAAATCAAGTTGAGGAATCACTCCAAGTCAAGGCAGGCGGCAGCAAAGATTCTTCATGCAATTGAACATAACCACCTTGTAGTGGAACTTAATGATCAACCATGCATGGGCATTACTACTATGTTGGGTCTGCATCTAACTTGCATGTTTGACTAGATTCCATGCATGTGTAACCACCATCGCTCCACTTTCCCTTTTTTTCCCTAAATGGTATCCTCCCAGTCGTGGAGTTGACTACCTTGTTTAGTTGTAGTATAAATAATTATTTGATGCTCCTTCTTTAGTAGGTTGCATGATTTGACATTGTACTCTCATTCTCCAGTTTTGATACATTACTCTTTGTATGCATGATTTACAGTGAATGAAATAAAGTTCTGAGTTCGAGCATCCAAGTTCTTGCTAGTTTAGAGGTTACTTATCCAAGGGGGCCCACTTGGTGAGTAATCTATCTTATTAGTTCAGCATTACTTTAGTATTACTTTTTGTTTAGTACTTAGTTAGAAATTTGGCATCGAGTGTTCCTGCATCCACTATAAGTCCATTCTATGTCTATTCCTATAGCCAAAGCAGATAGAGTAGTTTCCTATTTGTTGCTCAGATCTTTTATTCTTGTTATGCATTTCAACTTAGCATATTTTTTGGTTGATGTTCAACATTTTTTTATTTCCTTTTCAAGCAATTTACTTTGAATATTGTGTTTCTTAGCTATAGAATAGAAATGGCTACTTGAGAGTTCCTAGTGCACATACTATTCTGGCCCATTTCAAGTTCATGCCCCTGGGTTGACAATTTAAATGCACCTTCATGATGATTGAGATAGCTATTTAGGTTATATTTCCAATCTCTAAGTCATGGCTATAAATGCTTAGTTATTAAAATCAGTATAGGAGGCCAACAGTAGTGTTCACCAATGTGTGAATTGTGTAAGTAGTATTGTCTGGGAGAAATGTTTTTTCTACATATTTCTCTATAGAATGGTTTCTAGTCTTGCATATTTGAGGGCTTTCTCATATTGTACATGTTAAAGATGCAATACAACTAAGAGGGGGGGTGAATCAGTTGTCAAAGAATTCAAACTTAAAAATTCCAACACATATCAATTCCATAACCACATTATCTGTCATTAAGTATGAGCATGAAATATAGATAACAAAAAGTAATTCAACACAACACCATATTTTGATGTGGAAAACCCAAGGATGGAAAAACCATGCTGAGGATTAACTCACAGTATAAATTAATTTCAAAATAAAAATAAAAGGCTCACTACCCTAAAAGGACACACTGTCCAAGTACAAAAGCTTGTTGCTTATAGGAATGTTCACTGCCTACAAGGATGCTCACTACCTACAAAAGAGTTACTGAACAAAATTAGGCTTTAGATCCAAAATGAACTGAGAATAATGCACCTAACAAGTGTTGATGTAGTTTCGGTGATGCTCAATAGACTAGCTCAACACACTTCACTATTTTCACTCACTTTCACATTTTTTGTTGCTTCATTGATCATACACACTTTGTTTCTTCATTCGTCCCTTCAAAACTTGTCCAACAAACACATATATATACTCGATCTAATAACAAGCATCAATTAGTTTGGCCTAATTAGATGCACTTTATATTTACCAAAAATACTAAGTGTCAGCTCCAAGTATTCACAAAATATTTCAAAAAGCAATTCAAACATCCAACATGCTACATTATGTCGACAAGGACCTAAAATAGGTTGCACATATATCCGCATAGCAAAATTAATTCACCGTATCATAATTAACCCAAGAAGTTGGCCAAGAATAGACTTCAAATGCGAAAAGTAATAAGCATTCTATACGATCATCAAAGTACATAATATTTTTATCATGCATGCCTTTGACAACCATAAACAATTTCTCAAAACTGCAAGCATCAACTACTAACTACTTAGAAATATGGACTAGAATACTGAAGAGTGTAGCTCAAATACCGGTTCTGATACTGGACCAAAATACCAGATCAAGCATTGTCTTATTCTTGTAGTCACAACATGGTGACATCAATGACAACTCAAAACTATAGAGATAGTCAATCTTTTTCATTTTTCCAATAATCTCCCTCTTTGTCATTAATGGAAACATGTAAAAAAATTATCCTTCAAACTCTCCCCATACTCAACTCTAACTCTCTCCACACTCTAATTCTCTCCCCCTTTGACATCAATGGCAAAGGGAAGCCAAAAATGATATAAACAAAGGTTTAAATATGGTGACATCAAAAGGATCAAAAATTTTCAAAAACTTCCAACCATGAAAATTTTCAATTAGCCTCTTTTTCTTCCTTTTCTTCCTCTCCACAGCAAAAATATTAGAAATTGAACACTCGAGATTCAAGTAAAAATGACACTCTTCACCTAAAACACTTTCTTGTACCTTTCTTCAAGAACTAGACGCAATTTCTTCCAATTAAATGTAGTTGAATCCATTCTTGTATAGATGCTTTCCAATAAGCCTAACTGAGTAAAAGACAGTGACCAATATGAACTTTGTCTTTCAACATCTTCTACATCAGAAATTATTTTGGAAAGATGTTCTAACCAGGCCCTAGCAATTTCCATAAGAAACTAGAAGGTTTTTATCACATCATCTCTCTGTCTTTGTATAACAACTAGTTCAGCTTGTAGTTCACCAACTCTCAATCTTTGCTTTCCTTCTTTGTCTTCAAAGATGTCAAAATTATTCCCAATGTTGTTCACTTTAGATTCAATTGCCTCAATTTTACTTCTAAAATTATCTAAGTAGTAGGCCACCAGAGGCAATACTTGTAAATATTAGATATTTCTTTAAGGCATTTCTTTGTTTCCACGATCAGTTCAGATAATCCCCCTTTAGATTTAACACACCTCTTATCAACCAAAGCTTTAAATTGATGTCCTTCCAGACCTTCAAGCAACATCCTTTCTTCAACAATCTCAACTAGATTTTCTAGTAAGGAATCAAAAATAGATGATACTCCAATACCTTTCCAAAGTAAATATTCTACCAAAGCATCATCAATCCTCAGTTTGTCAATAGGAGAGGCTACACTCCATAATTCACCAATCTTCTTTATCTTCCCCTTATAGTTTGGATGTCATCAGGGGATACTTTATCCTTTTCTTTTGAAATGTCAATGATATCTTTAGTTATAACTTTCTTCTTCTTTGATTCTAGAGGAGAATCACTAATGGCAACCTCCAATTCTCTTAAACCAAAGGAGGAGCCTACCTCAAACTAACTCGAAGCAGATATACCAAAGCAAAGATTTGTTTTCAAGAATGTGAAATAAGATTTGCACATACTTGCATTATCTTCCAACACTCCCAGAAATTTGTAGACCTGTTTTCAATAGGAATCCTAGATTCCCATACCACATTATATTTTCTTGGTAGGAAACACAAAAAGTAAAACACCAAGCAAACCAGCAAAAATCCGAAGGGAAAAGGATAACCCTAAATACCAACATACTAACATTTTCAGAAATATTCTCAAGCAACAAGCTACACAAATCAAATTTCTTGTTCTCCTTGACCATCATATGTGCAATATAAACAACAATTGCTGATGTGGAACCTTCAAAATTTCTAAAATAGATCTTGTAAGAAATGTCGTACGCAACATACCTTATAGCCAAATCCTCAAGAATGTTTATCAATAGAGCTTGTGGGTCTTTACTAATGCCATTCAATTCCTCCACATATTTATACTTCATAGTTTTCTTTCCAGGAAGATCCCCAATGCTACATAAGCCAGTAATCACCTCAATTGCCTCCTCTATAACTAAGTAGGGTTTGTCCAATACAATACTTCCATCTTTGAAATAATTCAATAAGAACAAAATAAACTACTTTTCAAAAACCCACTGAAATTCACTCCACAAATCCATACCTAGGGTTTTGATGTTCTGTAATTCCATTTCTTTCATCTTCCTATGATCAAATTCTTCTAACTCAACTCCTTTCAGCTTCAGAGAGATGACTTCACATGATTCTCTATCCATTCTTATGCTTTCTTTAATTTGTTAATTGAGACTTATTCCTTTTTTTCTTCCCCTTTTTCAAATAGAGAAATGAATTCTAGATTACCTGAGTCAATTTCTTTTAAATCCCTTATGAATTGTTTCATAGTTGCTTCAAGATCGCTCCAGAGCACCTTCTGAGTTCTCTAAATTCACAATTAACCAAGAAGGTTCACAAATTCCAACTTATACATCATTGAATTTACCCTAAGCACATTAAATGTAGTGAATATAAAAAAGCTACTAAAAACATTTTTCCTAGCACAAAAAACCCTAATTCAGTTTGCAAACTTTCATGCCAACATTTTTTCCTCTGGTTTCTTTTCTAAAACCTTTGAATACTCATTTTTCATATTTTCAACCTCATGCCAGCCTCTGACATTCCATACATCAAGGCATTTTATAATTTTTTGATAATGCTCCCCCTAAGACCATGCTAGGTCTAATTACCAAACAAATCATCTGTATTGGATGAGGGCATAGACCCATTAGTAGTTTCAGGTTTTTCTTCTTCTTCCTCTTTCTTCTTCCATATCTTATTCATTTCTTATTTTATCTCATATTTGTCAAGCTTCTTTATCGAATCATTCTTCTCTATCAGAGCAGACTGCTTTCCTTTCTTACTTCTGCAAACCTTTGAGATATGTCTAGGTTTATTACAATTGTAGTAGACAACACTCTTCTAATTAGTCTGACCTCTTAACTCTTGACCTACATTCATTTTCTCTTTGTACAAATTTGTTATAGGTATAGAAGTAGCCATTAAAGAATTGATTCATTCTGCCTCCATGAAACCTATTCAACATTCTCCATGAAATAGGTATTCAACATTACTCGGCTAGTCATTCTCACTTGTGATCTGCATTCAGTAGCCTTATGTCCAATCTTCTTGCATGAGAAACATTGTCTAGAGAAAAATCTAGGAAACTGATTCTAATTCAGCCTACTCCTACATTTTTTTGCTTTGTGACCATATTTATTATAGAAGAAACAAATACCATTAAAGGAGGAATACCTTTGTGCATTAGGTTGTGCCACAAGTTGTCTTCTTGCAAACTTCCTCGAATTTATCTTCTGCTTTCCTTTATCCTAATTCATTTGATTTTCCTTAGAACATTCACCAGTATCATTTCCTAAACCAACCTTGTCTTTACTTGATTTATATCCAGCAATTAATCCCCCAAGCTTATCAGAGCTAGATTTGAAAATTTTCTCACAAATTTTTTCCTTCTCTAGTTCAATCCTCAGGTTTACTATCTCCTACTCAAGTTTAGTTCATTCATCATATTTATTTTGCACCATTGTATTCAAACATTCTTCAATTCTTTTATTTTCTTCTACTGATACTTTCAGTCAAATTATCTCTTGTTTCAGCTGCTCACTTACTTCTCTGTGTCTTTCCTTGAATTTATTCAGTTGTTCTTTCAGCTTTTGGACACATACATTTGCATCATCAATATTTTCTTTCAAATCTCTATTTTCTCTTTCAACTTTTTCAAGATCCTCGAGAGTAGTCTAAAGCTCTCCTTTATCATCCATCTAACCAACTTTCACATTTTTTGTTGCTTCATTGATCATACACACTCAGTTTCTTCATTTGTCTCTTCAAAACTTTTCCAACACATACATATATATACTCAATTTAATCACAAGCATCAATTACGTTGACCTAATTAGATGCACTTCATATTTACCAAAAATACCAAGTTTTGGCTCCAAGTATTCACAAAATATTTCAAAAAGCAATTCAAACATCCAGCACGCTACATTATGTTGACAAGGACCTAAAATAGGTCGCACATATATCTGCAAAGAAAAATTAATTCACTGTATCATAATTACCCCAAGAATTTAGTCAAGAATAGACTTCAAATGCAAAAAGAAATAAACATTTTGTACGAGCATCAGGGTACATAATATTCTGACATGCATGCCTTCGACAATGATAAACGATTTCTCAAAACCGCAAGCATCAACTACTAACTGCTTAGAAATGCACACTATAATACTATAGATTGTAGCTCAAATACTAGTTCCAATACTAGACCAAAATACTGGATCAAGCACTGTCTTAAACTTGTAGTCACAACATGGTGACATCAATGACAACCCAAAACTGTAGTGATAGTCAATCTTCTTCATTTTTCCAACAACACATGCCTATCTTTAGTCAAAGTTGCTTCTATTTTGGTGCTCTGGAAGGTTGGTTTCATGAGTTTTAGTATGTGGAAAGTTAACTAGTTGTACAGGATGAGTGATTTCTTTAGGTGGAAGTTATTGTGAAGGAATTTGTTGGATTTTAGGGTGTTCGTGGAATATTCTAGATTATGTTCAAGTGATGTATGTTTATGTGTTGTCATTGATTTCAATAGGTTTAAATATTGTTGGAGATTGTTGGAAGCATGAATAGTTTGTGTTGTCATTGACATCGGTATATCCTTGTTGTTGCATTGATGTCAAAGGGTCTATGGAGAGAATGTTGGAATTTTATGTTAACCTTGGTGATGCTTTGATTAGTTACATTATGTTGTCATTAATAGCATCATTGGTGTCAACCTCTAGTGTTGCTTTCATAATCATGTGTGTGGTTGATTTGTTATATTATATTTGGTTTATTGGTTTTGAGGAAGTGTTATAGATGATGAGAATGTAATTTTTGGTGCTTGGTTTCCAAGTGCTTTTGAGAAAATTCACAAATAAAAGAGAAAACAGTGTGGTTGAGAGGTGCTTTGACATATAAAGTGGTGTTTTGGATTTGCTCTGTATTTCTTCTACATTGAAGATCTTCATGTGTGGTTTAGATATGTTGATCAAAGGTGTTATGTCAATAGTTTCTTGTTCTTGATTATCATGTAGAGAAAGTTGTGTTCACCAGTGTGTCAATTGTGTTAGTATTTTCTGCGAGAAATTTTTTTCTCCACATTTCTTTGTAGTGTGGTTTCTAGTCTTACGGATTTGAGGGTGTTCTCATATTTTCTCATATCTATCTTATGTTGAAGTTTCTTTTGTTTTGGTGCTCTGCAAGGTTTGTTTCATGAGTTATAGTATGTGGAAATTTAACTAGTTGTACAGGATGAGTAATCTTTTTAGGTGAAAGTTATTGTGAAGGAATTTGTTGGATTTTAGGGTGTTTGTACAATATTCTAGATTGTGTTCAAGTGATGTATTTTTATGTGTTGAAATTGATGTCAATGGCCTATGGAGAGAGTGTTGGAAGTTTATGTTTACCTTGGTGATGCTTTGATTAGTTACATTATGTTGTCATTAGTAGTGTCACTGGTGTCAACCTCTAGTATTTCTTTAATAAGCATGTGTGTCATTGAGATGTTGTATTATAGCTAGTTTATTGTTGTTGAGGAAGTTTTGTAGATGATGAGAATGTACATGTGGTGCTTGGTTTCCAAATTCTTTTGATAAAATTTGAATAAAAGAGAAAATAGTGTGGTTGAGAGGTGCTTTGGCATACAAAGTGGTGTTCTAGTTTTGCTTTCTATTTCTTCTACATTGAAGATATTCCTATGTGGTTTAGATATGTTGATCAGAGGTGTTATATCCAAAGTTTCATGTTCTGGATCATCATGCGGAGAAAGTTGTGCTCACTAATGTGTGAATTTTGTAAGAAATATTGTGTGGGAGAAATATTTTTTCTCCATGTTTCTTTGTAGTGTGGTTTCTACTCTTGCGGATTTGAGGGTATTCTCATATTTCTCATATCTATCTTTCATTGAATTTTCTTGTGTTTTGGTACTCTGCAAGGTTGGTTTCATGAGTTACAGTATGTGGGAAGTTAACTAGTTTTACAAGATGAGTAATTTCTTTAGGTGAAAGTTATTATGAAGGGATTTTTTGGATTTCAGGGCGTTTGTGGAATATTCTTTATTGTGTTCAAGTGATGTATTTTTATGTTCTTTCATTGATGTCAACATGTTTATATTGTTGGATATTGTTGGAAGCATGAGTAGTTTGTGTTGTCATTGATGTCAACATATCCTTGTTGTTGCATTGATGTTAATAGGTCTACAAAGAGATTGTTGGAAGTTTATGTTAACCTTGGTGATTCTTTGATTAGTTACATTATTTTTTCATTTGTCGTGTCATTGGTGTCAACCTCTAGTGTTTCTTTGATAAGCATGTGTGTGGTTGAGTTGTTATATTATAGCTAGTTTAGTGGTGTTGAGGAAGTGTTATAGATGATGAGAATGCACTTGTGGTGCTTGGTTTCCAAGTGTTTTTGATAAAATTTGAATAAAATAGAAAATAGTGTGCTTGAGAGGTGCTTTTGCATACAAAGCGGTGTTCTAGTTTTCTCTATGGGTATGTGCAGGATCATGATGGGCCAAAAAGTGGCGATATGATGGGTTTTTGTAGGGTATGTGGCTGATGGCTTTTTTTTTACCCAAAATTGATGAAATGAAAAGGGTTTTTAAAGGAGATTCTCAGCTTTCCACCAATACAAATTATTCTTTACTTTGAATTTAATAAATAATTATTATTCATTTTCTATTTGAATTACAACTAAAGTCCTGATTGATAGGTTGATTGAAAAACATCTATAGATTTCAAACAGTATCACATTTTTTGAATCTAAAACATCTGTCACATTCTATGCTTCACATACTATAGGATTAAAAAATAAATAAATGAATTTCATGAAGTTTTGACCAAGTTAAGGTGCTTAGACATACAAGTTTTTTTTTTTTAAGTTATAATAAAAAATTCATAATTAATTATTTACTTGGAAAAAAAATACAAAAAAATATGCATCACATCGGGACATGATTCATCTACCTATATATAAAATCTTATAAAAGACTGTTATCATTTTATTGTGGTTAGGGTGGTCAAACAGACACCTACTTCTTATTTTTTCCCTAAAATTTAAGTACTACTGCATTGAAATTTCAAATTTTCACCAAATTTAGATTTTTTTTTATAAATAAACCTAGTAGTTTAGAAACTGCATTCAATTTACTACAAATTCTATTCTTACATATTTTTGAAATAATATAGATAACTTATTCAAATTTTTATGTCATGTTTCCTAACTCTTATTTCTAAATTTTTTGCCACTTAAGGGCCTATTTTTTCCATGATGATCCTGCACACATACCCCTATATTTCTTGTACATTGAATATCTTCTTGTGTGGTTTAGATATGTTGATTAGAGGTGTTATATCCAAAGTTTCTTGTTATGGATCATCATGCGGAGAAAGTTATGCTCACCAGTGTGTGAATTGTGTAAGCAATATTTGTCTAGGAGAAAAAACTTTCTCCACATTTCTATGTAGTGTGGTTTCTAGTCTCGCAGATTTTAGGGTGTTCTCATATTGCTTGTATCTATCTTCGATTGAAGTTTCTTATATTTTCGTGCTCTACAAGGTTGGTTTCATGAGTCAAAATATGTGAAAATTTAACTGGTTTTACAAGATGAGGGAGGGTGCATGAAGTTGGTAGCACTTTTGTGGCCAAATGGGAAAAAAATTGGAAAGAGATAATGCACTTGCATTATAACGCGAGCGCGTAATTTGATTTTAAAAGAAAAGAAAAAAGTGAAATCTATATCATTTTCTTTTTACTGTTTCTCAACTCTGCCCACGGCCAAAAACCCTCACTTTCGCGCTCACATTCTAGGAGGAAGGATTTCTACAAATTTCATCAAGAACAGTTGGATTTTGTTTTCAAATATGGTGCCACAACAATGAAGAGATGCGAGAGGTAAGTATTGTTTGCTATTTGTTTTGAATTTTTTAGTTTGAAACTGATTTTGTTTGTTTTAGGTTAGATTTGATTGTTTTTTTTTAATTTGTAGGAAATCCTACAAATTCTCAACAAGAAGAGGAGGTAAATCCTCAACAGCAAAATCCTCAACAAAATCAATCTCAACAACAAAATCAACCTCCCCCACCATTCTCTCAATTCCCTCCTGGCACTCAAGAAAATTTGAGTGAAATTAAGAACAATAGAAAACAACTTGAGGATCTTATCAGTAGGTTGAGTGATCCAAATGCTTCAACCACAGAAAGAATGCTTCTAGAAAATTCATTCAAAGACATGTTAAAAAATGTAGATGCAATCACCCAACAAATATCTAGATGGCAAGATAGGAGACAGATAGCCAAGGCATATTATGTAGACAAATTATCATATAAACAAGTAAAATATTTAAAAATTACTAAAGGTGATTTGTGCTCTCTATTCACTGACCCTAAAAAAAATCAAAATATTACCCTCAATGCAAAGAGGTTTATTATTCATTGGTGCCACCACCAAGAGATTAAGAACGATTTTTATGAAAGATGGTAAATGGTCTTTGATTACCCACCGTGCAATAATTGTGAAGTCCTTCAATATTTTCTTAGGAAACTATACAATGAGTTTGTATTGAACCAAACCCCAAATTATTTTGATATGAGGGAGTTCCAGGGGAGAGGTGGGGGGTCAGCTCAGGATAGGCCTAGTGCACAGCCGGATCCTACGCGGCAAGGGAGATGACCTCTAGCTAGGCCGCCTCGTGAGCAGATTGTGATGCCTACCGCTTCGAAGGAGAGTGCCGACATAGAGACATTGCAGGCAATCACAACTTTGACCGAGAGTGTCATTCATCACACTAGCCCTATTGTATAGTGCCATCCAGGGGAGTCTTTAGGTGGTGGCCTTCGAACACATGTGTGTCAATCTTGCAGGGTGACTTGTTCGTATGACCCTACCAGCACTCAGGAGGGTGCTACGTATGATCCATATGCTACTACGCAGCCTGATTTGTATGCATCTACAGGGATGGAGAGGATGGATGACATTTTGCATGATACATATGGCATTGACACTCAAGTAAAATTCAGCATGTTCATTGAATTTAATTTATTAAATTTTTATTGTGAAATGCAAGATTAACTAATTTAGTTTTATTATTTTAATAAAATTATAGGGTCACAGTGTAGAGACTGGATACACCAGTCATCCACCTACTTATTTTTGCAGTACACCTATTAGTGGGGTATGTAAAGTTAGTAAACAATTATAAATTTATTACATGTGTTAATAGCATTGTTTTACGAATGGTATTTTAATATGTGATTTTGGATGTTGAACAGGGTACTGTTGGAGGTTTCAAGGAAACACCTCTGAGTGCCAGTAGATTATTTATTTTTGATCAGTAATAAGGTGATTGTATTAATAAAAATAAAACAGATTACAAAGTTAAAATCCTTGTAAAACCAGTTAAGAACCATAACCAACACGAGTCATATGCCTTATGACAATTCCTAAAACAACCATCTACCCAAAGACAACACAATAAAGTGTTACAGATAATGAAGATTACAAAGGCCAACTTGAGAACCATTCTAACCAACATCTAATGGTGGGATCGAGACTGTCTTTTCTTCATCTGAGACCTAAGCACCATAGAAAACGTATCCTTCCTTTCTTTCTTTTCTTTTTTCCCTTTAACCATTTGCCAGCCATCTTCTACCCTAGCTGCCGCTTTCTGCCAATCCAAAGATTTAGCAACAGGATTCTTCGAAGCTCCATCCAGGCCTCCATTTTCCTACTGGCTCCAATCACCAGCCTTCCATTTCCCTATCTCTTTCCCTTATGACCTTGCTAAGCCTCTATTCCCATGGCAGTCAGGAGTCACTGCCTACATATTGGGGTCTAACTCCTTCTCTCCATTCTAGATAGCTTTATCACTATCATTAACCTAATTTCCTTTCTGAGTCAGGTCTTCAACAATTGGTAGTTGAAGCTGCCTATTCCCATCCACAACATCCACCATCCCTTCCTGAACGCGCTCTCTACTACCTTCCTCCATAGCCTCCACCCCTTCCTGGCCACAATCTACCCTGCTGATTTCCAGAGCATTCAACTGATTCTCATCCTTTTTCTCTACTGAATAGTGCTGGGGGCCAGCATCTTTCCACCAAGAGGAAGATGTAGAGGCTCTATGTTTTGCACATTGAGCAGCCAGATGCCCCATTTTAAAGAAAATTCTACATCTAAAAGGGATCCCTTCATAATCATGGGGCTGCACCCACACACCGTTTGATGTCTTTAAAAGAATCTCCTCCAGAGGAGCCTTTGAAATATCCATTTCCACCAAAATCCGTGCAAAGGTTGAGTGAAATAGATTTGAAGATCCTTCATCCACCATTAAAAAATTTCCCAGAGAGTTCCCTACAGCTTCTAAGAATGAATCAAACCAAAAGTGTAAGGGGAAAGTTTGGAAGCCTCACCCAGATTGGGACCTTCTCGAAAACCTTAGTGGTTGGATTAAATGTTGGGTGCCAAGGTTTTAACATCAAGGGAACTTTTTCATCCCATTCCTAGTGATACACAAAATTTTCTTTCTATCCTGCTCCTTTTCAAACACCACTATGAAGAAGCCTATTGCCATGGGATAGATATTGACAGCCCCATCTAACAAACCTTCCCATTGATGTGAAATCCACTGGTTAAGGTCTTTTAAACTTGGCCAAAATCCCCTAAAACGTCTAATCAGACCAAGCCCAGAAAAAACCCCTTCATTGAACAAAACTTCTTGTTCCAACTCTGCATCAAGCTCCAATGTGACAAATCTGGAAGTTGGGAGAAGTCCTGTGACTGATTCACCCCTATCAAAAGTGTTTTTGTGAGAAGAAACCAAAGGCTACAAAGGGCCCAGTTGAAGGCACCTAGGCTGTGTCAAAATGGGTCCCTTATCTGACATTGCCCTGACCCGTGTTGTAGGATGTTCACTCAATTGGTGTCGCTACTTAGAAGGGTCACTCCCATCCCCGCCATCACTGTCATAGCTTGTATTCCTTCTTGTTGCATTGTCTGAAACATTTCCCCATTGGTCCAAACCACCCCTACATTCTTTAGTGGGTCGAAATCCCTTATGCAAACCCTGTGCATCCTACGTCTTACAGTTCAGGCCAGAGGAAACCCTAGTTTCAACAGCACACTACTTCCGACCGTTGCCTTCCATCCTCCGAGATCGAAATTGTACCTTGTTGAAACTATTGTTCAACATTTCAATGAAACATGAGATTGATCTCAAGGTGTGGGACCTTTCCCGAGTGCCAGTAGATTTGATCAAACATTTACGGAGGTAATATAGAATTTAAAGAGAACTTAAGTAATGAATTCTAAGTTTAATAGATTTGTGTAGTTTATATTCATATTGGTGGTTATGTTGCATTACACATCATTCAAACTCAAAGCATTACTTCAAATTTGATAACTAATAATCAGAAATATATTTGTTTAATACTTGTACTCAAAATTTTGTTCATTATATCTCATACATTATAAGTCATCACATGGATCGCTATTGTAACTTTTTTGTGATTGAATAATTTGTTGTTTTATTTTCAGATGTTGGTGATAGAAACATCGCCAAACGTTACGACGGCAATGGATATTGGTGTTTCCTCTGCTATACAATCCTCAATAGCTCTGATAGGGGAGGTATGAGGCAAATTACTAAATTTCAATTTACATTCATTGTTATAGATGAACTAGTTCTAGTGAAAAATCAAACCATTATTGATTCATAGTTTAATTCCTATTTGGATGGTTTATACAGGGCTTGAGAATGCCTGAGCATCAGCATGCAAATATTTCCATTGAGGAGAGTGATCATGAGATGGTCGTAAGTGATTATTTTGTTAAATATATTAATTTTTATAATGTAATTTCTATATATTAATGTCTTTACTTCTTATTGTAACAGTTGAAACTTCACCAAGAACTAAACACTAGGAGGAGGAGCAGGAGCACTCCTCGAGTATAGCAAAAATAGGTGACAGACTTATCGCCATTGGATCTCCTAACAAAGTGAAAGAAAATTTTATTTGAACTAGAGCATGGAGAGAAATGAATTTTGAATGCACAAAGCCCCTTGTTGTATGCCTAGATGGAAATTTTGTACATATTTTGTATTGGATATATTTGACATTGTATGCCTATATGGAATTGTTGTGCCTATATGGCTATTTTCTAACTATATTTTATACTTATATCGACATATATTGATGTATGCGTACATGGCTATTTGCTTAATACAAATCTTTTTTATCAATGGTGTCCATATTTGCATTATAAATTCATGGTTCAATAGATATGAGTTACGTGTATTCAAGTGTATACTTTACAACTTACACACATATACTTTTTGACTTACGTGTGAACATCGAAAAGTGTGGAAAAATTCTCTTTGTTTGAAGTCAACAAGCCAATTTTGGTAATTTTAGTTCTTGCATTACCTCGATCTTATGGACTTATTCCTTCCTAGCAATACATTGTGAACATTTCTCTATATTTGGTAGAAGAAGATAGATTCCCCATTTTTTAAACCACTCATAGCAAAGAGATTCACAATAAGACTTTTAGCATTGAACACTACTCCATACCTCTCTCTTTGTCTAAACCATAAAGGATTGAAAATTCTTAATTCGATGCAATGATAGTCGTGAGATGAGAATTTATATAACCATGCCTATTTTGAAATTTCTCATCTAATACTGCATCAACAAGAACTTAAGAAGTGTTGCATAAGAGTGTTAGGTTTGAGAGGCCTTCTTTTCCCTAAGGGAGGAGAGCCTGCATCTTGAATTTTGAACAAAATTTTAAGAAGCAAACATTTTACCTAAAATATTCAAGCCTAGATGACATATTTGGCTAAGTCTATCTTGAAAATTATCAATTCATTCAAACTCTAAAGGAGATTCTCCCTGAAAAGCAAACTTTACCCTTTTTCCCAAGGAAAGAAATTGCAACAAGTTGCATGTGATTTATCTTATTTCTTTCTCACATTTCCTTGTCAATCATTCATGGCTCAGGATAGTTCCGTTCCAAGGCAAGGACACCTAAAAAATCACTGAGATTCTTCTACGATCTGCAAGAAAAAGGTTTTGGCTCTTTCACAATGTAAATAATTATGTAACACTGTTTTCTTATTTGCCTTCCACATAGAGAAATGTTCATACTTTTCAGATTGATCAATGATCAATAATGGATGATTGTAAACACTTGACATTTTTATGTTTGAAATTTAATTTATAATTTTGTATCATGACATTCGAGTAGATCACTAATATTTTAATATTTCACTATGAAAGTGGTGGTGTATTTTTGCTATGTTATTTGACTATTAATATGGTGGTGTATTCTAAACCTTGATTACCTACTAAATATGTATATATTTCTGATTTTTATATGTTTTTGTGTATTACCGGAACTCCAAAATCCAACTCCAACCCCAAAAATTCCCAAACGTGCAAACCGTTCTTGAACCCTCGATCCCGAACTCCAAACCAAACTCCTGTGGTGAATCCTTAGTAAAAAATAGATTTTTAGTTTATTCATAACGCTGATTACATTGCATTGCACATCTTTCAAACAGCATTGCTTCACATTTCATAACTACCAACTAGATGCTAATAGATGACAAAATTTCAATTACAATTATGTTTTTAGCAAAGTCGGCCTAGCGCTTATGTAATTACTTCTACTACTTCATAACTAATAACTTTTCACAGGGAGCAAAATGGCCTCAATTGCATTTCCATATTGTCAACAAGTGACATTCTATGAGACCACATTTCTTTTGAGGCATTTTTCAAACAGCTTCATCATTTTGTCTATATACTTTCACTCACATTTTTCATACATGTCTACTTCAAAAGTATTTTTGTCAAATAGTTCATGTTGTCTTTGTTGCTATGGCTAAAAGCCTAAAACAAGTGTTTTCAACAAGCTAAGTGGATGCTTGGAAAAAAATCTATCAAAAGCATAATAGTAAGCAATATCATCATAGGAATTTTGAAGTTCAAAGAAATGAGGTCTTTCAGACTGATAATCTACGACAATCAAATGCTTTTGATTGTCATGGTATTCCATCACCGCGGAGACCACTTTGGCGGCATTTTTTCAAAGAGTTCACTGCCTTGTCTATGCTAACACATTTTCATACATGTCTATCAAAGCATTTAGCCAAACAGTTCATTGCCTTGCTGCTATGGCTAAAAGCCTAAAACAGGTGCTTTCGAACAAGCTATGGATGCTTAGGAAAAATATATCATAGCATAATAGTAGCATTAGCATAGACAGTGGAATTGCAACCTATTTGAAAAAATGCCCCAAAGAAATGTGTGGTCTCATGGTGGTGGAATGCCATGACAAGAAAAATTGTTGTGGATTGTCATGGCATTCCATCACCATGAGACCACATTTCTTTGAGGCATTTTTTCAAATAGTTTTGCCTTGTCTATGCTACTAAATTTATCATGCATGTTTTACCAAAGCATTTTATCAAACATTTTTCGCTTCCTTGTTGCTATGGCTAAAATCCTAAAATAGGTGCTTCCAAAAAAGCTATGGATGCAAGTGGAAAAAATCTATCAAAGCATACTAATAAGCAATAGCATAGAAAAGGCAGCAAACTATTTGAAAAAAAGCCTCAAAGAAATGTGGTCTCAATGGTGATGGAATTCCATGACAATCCATAGCAATTTTCTTGTCATGGCATTCGCCATGCCATTCCATCACCATGAGATCTCATTTCTTTGAGGCATTTTTTCAAAGAGTTCACTGCCTTGTCTATGCTAACACATTTTTCATACATGTCTATCAAAGCATTTTATCAAACAGTTCATTGCCTTGCTGCTATGGCTAAAAGCATAAAACATGTGCTTTCCAACAAGCTATGGATGCTTAGAAAAAATCTATCATAGCATAATAGTAAGCAATAGCATATACAAGGGAATGAACTGTTTGAAAAAAATGCCTCAAAGAAATGTGGTCTCATGGTGGTGGAATGTGGTACAGGAGCACCCAAGCTCCTTAGGGGTTAGTTCAAGAGCCAGGAGGTTGCAGGGGTTAGGAAGACCTGTCAAGCATTCCAAAGCATCAACTATAACATCTTGAAGCCTATAATGGCTTTTGAAATGGATAAAAACATTAAAGAGGTCAAAAGTCCTGAGGGTCCTAATAAGGACCCTAGGACTACAATGCAATGTAAGTGGACCAGTAGTGTCCTAAGGGTGTAGGTAGGTCTATAAGGCTTTAATTATATCAATCAAGGTTAAATATCAAAGGTTAGGTAGTGTTTAGGTTGTAGGAATCAATAAAATAAGAGTTGGAAATTCAAATTTTGAAATCCAATGGCTAGTTGTGTTTGGGCAGGTAAGTAGTCTTTAGGAGTTTTTAACAAATTTTATGTAATAAAATCAATCCCAATCATTTGGGACAGTTTGGGAATGAGACTAAAAAGGTTGATAAGTCATTTGTACGGAGGTTGGGTTGTTGGTGCAAGTACTGTATGGACTGCTACAAGAAAATCAAGAAAACTTCAATATTTTTGCATTTTTCTTGTGCTCTTTTGATGATCTATTGATTTATATTGAAGATTTGTTTATTTGGATGGTTGAAGGACTTGTATCTACTTGTTTTGAAATCATTTGAATGTCCTAAAAGCAACAACAATCAATTCTTTATATATTATTTCTGACTGTCCTCAAGGAATTGTAGATTTTCACTATTTTTTGAGGGTTTTCATGGATGTTTGATCCATTTCATGAAGGAATGATGTTGTAACTTGTGAAATGGATCTCTTATAACATTTATAATACAAATTTAACAAGCTAATGTGTAGGTAGGGAAGATTATAAGGTGTACACCGAGTTTTAGAAAGGAAAAGGGCATGAAAATGGTGCCTAAGGTATAGCAGTAGGAGATCTACCTTAACAAGGGGTATATCTTTGAGTTGCGATTGATTAAATATGTTTTCCTAATGGTGAAAAGTCCAAGAATAGGTTCTAGAAGTGTTTGGAAGGTTGGTAACTAAAAAGCCCTAGTTTTAGAACAATTTATGGAGGGTTTTGTGTTTGAGGGTGTTGAGGGTGCCATAGAAGCTTAAAAGCTTGAAAATCCTTGGTTTGGGAACATTTTAAGAGACGGTTGAAAGTTTCATAGTCAAGGGATAAGATTAGAGAGGGGTTGCTTTGAAAAAGAGGGCTAATTAGGCCTTGATTTTGTGGAGACAACAGGTTTTGGGAAGGATGATCCAAAATAAGTGCCATCATGAATCTAGTATGTTGTTTAGCATCTTAAACCACAACTAAATCAATCATTATATTGGAGGGTCCTTAGAGGAAGTTGAGTGAAAGTTCAAAACAATCCATCGCTAGAGGCCTAGTTGGGCTAGTAGCCTAGTTGGGCTAGTAGCCTAGTTAAGGTGAAAATTTGAGTTTGTGTCTAAGTCAGAGGCTTGGGGTTTTGTGGTCATTCAATACAATTTTTTGGAGTCTTTTAAAAGCCTTCCAAGGGTTTGAGTCCATAAGAGAAGGATTTTTGTCACAAGTGAGCCATTTAGGCATTATCTCCACAAGGGTGACTAGAAGAGGTTTGAGAGTGCTTCACTGAAATCCTTGAAATCATTGTGTTTCCAAAAGTCCCATAGCCTCTGCATCAGAATGACATGACAAGAAAATTGTTGTGGATTTTCATGGCATTCCATCACCATGAGACC
This sequence comes from Sequoia sempervirens, assembly GCA_007258455.2. Classification (NCBI taxonomy): domain Eukaryota; kingdom Viridiplantae; phylum Streptophyta; class Pinopsida; order Cupressales; family Cupressaceae; genus Sequoia; species Sequoia sempervirens. The sequence goes on from VDFB02252616.1 coordinate 139,421,315, forward strand.
ACATTTCTTTGAGGCATTTTTTCAAATAGTTTGTTGCCTTGTCTATGCTACTACATTTATCATACATGTTTACCAAAGCATTTTATCAAACAATTCACCTCCTTGTTGCTATGGCTAAAAGCCTAAAATAGGTGCTTCCAAAAAATCTATGGATGCAAGTGGAAAAAATATATCAAAGCATACTAATAAGCAATAGCATAGAAAAGGCAGCAAACTATTTGAAAAAAATCCTCAAAGAAATGTGGTCTCAATGGTGATGGAATTCCATGACAATCCATAGCAATTTTCTTGTCATGGCATTTGTCATGCCATTCCATCACCATGAAACCACATTTCTTTGAGGCATTTTTTCAAAGAGTTCATTGCCTTGTCTATGCTAACACATTTTTCGTACATGTCTATCAAAGCATTTTATCAAACAGATCATTGCCTTGCTGCTATGGCTAAAAGCCTAAAACAGGTGCTTTCCAACAAGCTATGGATGCTTAGAAAAAATATATCATAGCATAATAGTAAGCAACAAGCTTATGCAATACAAAGATTGCCAAACCAATCAACAACTCAGGGGACTCTTGTCGCAAACTCATCTTGGAGAAGATCAAACAAAATTTCAACATTTCATCAAAAATCTACTTTTCATCCACTCAAATTCTCTTATCATTCATCATTCATCCTTCCACAAATCTATATTCCAATTGACTCATTCAAAGCAAAAAACCATTTTAGAAAACTTTCATTCAATCAATTAGATCAACATGTATTTAAAAAACACCATTTTCAACAAGGCACTCTTCCATTCAATCAATTCATTCAACTTGTCCCAAATAGTCAATCCATCATTATAATTGGCTTTTATACTTTTACCAGACCATCAAGCACTGTGAACATCATTATTACAACTGATACAAATCAAGAACTTGCTCTCTTAACTTTGTTTTGACTGAACTTACAATTTCATGTATTATTTTACACCAAGTCTCCTCACTGTCCAACTGTTAAAACAACATATGTCACTTCTAAACCCTGTCAAGGACTCCATACATCCCTTACACCATCACTTAGACAACATTATCCCAAAATCAACTCACCGATCACTGTTAGGTCAGACTTCTATTCTCTGAGCAGTCAAGGCACTACTTCTCAATGAGACATTCATTACCTAAATCAGGTAAACCAAACACACTAGTTTCAAAACCCAAGATCCAAAACACTTTTAGAGACCTTTTAATGCCCATGTCCTCATATCAAAAACTCAAAATAACTTATATTAAAGAAATAATAATTTTTTAGTCTAAACGCTATCAAAAAGGCTACTAAAATAGGCCTGATTTTCAAAGAAGACCCCCTTCAAACATTCCTAAAACACTTAAAACCTCAAAAAAGTCATTAGACATAACACAAAACTCCCAATTTATCCATTTTCAGGGATTAAAAGACTCCTTTTTACAGTATATTAAAAAACCTTTGTTTATAGGGTGAAAAACTCAAAAATCAATGAGGGTTTCCTATATAGGCTACATGCAAACCTCAAAATCTCCAGCAAACCATTGGAACATGTAAAAATACATCTAAAAAGGAATTTGGAAACATCTTCTAACCCATGCACTTGTTCTTTCTCCACTATCATGCTGGAAACTGTTCATTTTGACTAGAAAACTCAGAATTTCTTGTGTAGCAGCAGCTCCTTCAAGGTATTCTTATTTTTTCCTCCACTTACAAACATCAAAACATAAAAAATAACCTATCCCTAACCTACTCCACTAATCTACCTGACCTACATTGGTGGAGTAGTGTGGAAATGCCTTATAAGACTCTCAAAACTCAATGCACAGGATTTCAGACCGAGCCATAAGAAGAATTCTCAAACAAACATTAAATTTAATGGATTCCTTCCAAAATGGATGCAAACAAATGGTGATTCCCCAACCTATTGGAAACAATCTAAATTTGAACCCTAAACTCTTGCACAGTCTGTACAAGTTAAGAAACAACTAAAAAACACAGAAAATAAGCTAAAACAAGGAACTCTTTGTTAATTTAATTCTTCCAGAATACAATGATCTCTTTGCTCGGCATTTACAATGCTTTTAAAGAAGTTTCCAACCATAAACTACCTCTTCATCTTCCTTGAATGACCTATGACTCATCCTCTTCGTTGATTTTCTTGAATGACCTATAAACTACCTCTTCATCTTCCTTGAATGACCTATTACACTTTGTGCTTTTTCATGCCTTGATTACATTTAATTTTGGCATTACATGGACTTAAATACATTTTTGACAACTTAGCCTTTTGAAGGCATTACATGACCTAGGTGTTCCTGCACCACAAGCTATGGTCTCATGGTTTTTTTTCACATCAATGTGATTTGATTCACATTTTTTTCACGTGAAAATCAGCTTGAACCAGATTTTGTATTATGGAGCTATATTAAGTTGCCACTTCAAAAACCAATCTAACAAGAAGGCATCAAAATGGCTAGTGTACTAAACAAATTCTTATGATTTACGAATAAGGTTGATAACTCTACTCAGTTGGTAACTCTACTCAGTTGGCTTCTTTTTTCAAAATAATACAAATTGAACCCTAGCATCAATAGACTCTGTATATCAAGCTACCACAATTTAAGTTACATCAGGCCCATATCACCGAGTCACATCCTCAACAATAGGAGGAATAGCCTATTTCAACATACTACACTCAAACCCTTAAGGGATCGATCCGGTTGAACATAGCTCAGAGCGATTTCGTGTGTTTGGGTGTGAAATAGGACCATGCCTAGCGTAAACATGCCTACTCATATGTGTTAGAATAGTTCATTTGGTCACACAAGTTGCAGAACAAAAATTGCACCACCTTGCAACTTTCCACTGCTTGCATTTGACAGTTTTTCCATCAACTAAAAATTGGACAGCACGGGAAAACCACTCCAAGATAACAAAAACTGAGAGAGGTTATTGTAGAGGGGTCTAATGTGATCCCATAGGATCAGACAAAAAGTTTATAAGTGTCATGGTGTCCGAGTAACCTCATGTTTAAGTTTGCATCCATTTTGCCCTTTAGACCCTTAAGGGATCGATTCAGTTGACGTAGCTCGAAGTGATTCTATGTGTTTGGGTGTGAAAGAGGACCATGCCTAGAGTAAAAATTCCAATTTTAACATGTTGGAGCAATCTGGTTGGTCACACGAGTTGCAGAACGAAAATTGCACCACCTTGCAACTTTCCACTGCTTGCATTTGACACTTTTTCCATCAACTGAAAACTGGACACCATGGGAAAACCACTCTGAGATAATGAAAACTAAGAGAGGTTATTGTAGAGGGGCCCAACACAATCTCATAGGATTAGATGAGAAGTTTATAAGCATCACGGTGTCTGAGTAACCTCATGCTGAAGTTTGCAGCCATTTTTCCCTTTAGACCCTTAAGGGATCGATCTGGTTGAACGTAGCTCGGAGTGATTCCATGTGTTTGGGTGAGAAAGAGGACCATGCCTAGTGTAAATATTCCTATTCAGATGTGTTGGAATAGTCTGTTTGGTCACATGAGTTGCAAAACGAAAATTGCACAACTTTGCAACTTTCCACTACTTCCATTTGACACTTTTTCCATCAACTGAAAACTGGAGACTACAGGAAAACCACACTGAGATAACGAAAACCAAGAGAGGTTATTGTAGAGGGGCCCAACACGATCCCATAGGATTAGATGAGAATTTTCTAAGGGGAACAGTGTCCGAGTAACCTCATGCTGAAGTTTGCAGCCATTTTTTCCTTTGGACCCTTAAGGGATTGATTCGGTTGAACATAGATCAGAGTAATTCTGGGTGTTTGGGTGCAAAAGAGGACCATTCCTAGTGAAAACATGCCTATTCAAACACGTTGGAATAGTCTGTTTGGTCACACGAGTTGCAGAATGAAAGTTGCACCACTTTGCAACTTTCCACTGCTTCCATTTGACACTTTTTCCATCAACTGAAAACTAGACACTACAACAAAACCACTTTGAGATAACAAAAACCAAGAGAGGTTATTGTAGAGGGGCCCAACATGATCCCATATGATTAGATGAGAAGTTTATAAGCATCACGGTGTCTGAGTAACCTCATGCTGAAGTTTGCAGCCATTTTTCCCTTTAGACCGTTAAGGGATCGATTCGGTTGAACGTAGCTCGAAGAGATTCCGCGTGTTTGGGTACAAAAAAGGACCATTCCTAGTGTAAACATGTCTATTCAAATGTGTTGGAATAGTCTGTTTGGTTAGACAAGTTAGAGAACGAAAGTTGCACAACTTTGCAACTTTTCACAAGGCAAAAAGACACCTAACCTTCAAATCTTGCTTCCAAACTTTTACCAGACCTTGGTACACTTTATTCATTTTTATTTTGACATAAAAAAAACTAAAACACCTTCTTACAACACTATTTAATCAGATTTCATAATTGCTTGCACTAGAAGACCAAATTTGCTTGTAAGTGCTAAAACACTAAATCGGGTGTAACATGCAAACCACAATGAATATTTACAGGATAAATATATTTTAGGGTACCCATTTTGGAAATTTAAAACATATATCATTTTTAGATACACTTATTTTGGAACACATGCCTGCTGTCCCAACTTCTTTGCTTCTAAAGAGATAAAAACATTAGAAAACATAGCCTTTTGGTATTTTTTCAAAAGTATGATTGCCAACAACATACAACATTAACAAGGCCTTTTTGAAGGCATATAAACTGATGTAGAGCAAGGTGGAGGAATACAAATTCAAATTTAAGAACCAAGAAACCAACTCAGGTTCATATATCTAATGCAGCTTCCATAAGGTCAGAACTATAGTCTTCCAATTCACCACTGAACAACTAAAAGACCAGTTCCTTAAAGAGAGTTGTAAAAACATCCATTGATCATCCAAATAACATGAAAACATGAATGAGAGAGAGATCTAAGAATGTACGGGTCAGTACAGGTGAAGGAAACTCTGAAAATACAGTAAAATCAAGAAATGCAATGAAAAATCAGAAATAAAGCGTTGAAAACTCTGAATCAAACATTAACCAAACTTTATATATTGAATAATGAGCCTTGAATGGACTTAAAATAGCAATTACAATGTCTCTTGATCTTCCCCATACCTAAACTAGTGACCTTATGATGGCCTCATTACATCATATTGACCCTTA
>VDFB02252616.1:139426597-139492567 GCA_007258455.2 Sequoia sempervirens
AAAAAAACAATCAAATCTAACCTAAAACAAACAAAATCAGTTTCAAACTAAAAAATTCAAAACAAATAGCAAACAATACTTACCTCTCGCATCTCTTCATTGTTGTGGCACCATATTTGAAAACAAAATCCAACTGTTCTTGATGAAATTTGTAGAAATCCTTCCTCCTAGAATGTGAGCGCGAAAGTGAGGGTTTTTGGCCGTGGGCAGAGTTGAGAAACAGTAAAAAGAAAATGATATAGATTTCACTTTTTTCTTTTCTTTTAAAATCAAATTACGCGCTCGCGTTATAATGCAAGTGCATTATCTCTTTCCAATTTTTTTCCCATTTGGCCACAAAAGTGCTACCAACTTCATGCACCCTCCCTCATCTTGTAAAACCAGTTAAATTTTCACATATTTTGACTCATGAAACCAACCTTGTAGAGCACGAAAATATAAGAAACTTCAATCGAAGATAGATACAAGCAATATGAGAACACCCTAAAATCTGCGAGACTAGAAACCACACTACATAGAAATGTGGAGAAAGTTTTTTCTCCTAGACAAATATTGCTTACACAATTCACACACTGGTGAGCATAACTTTCTCCGCATGATGATCCATAACAAGAAACTTTGGATATAACACCTCTAATCAACATATCTAAACCACACAAGAAGATATTCAATGTACAAGAAATATAGGGGTATGTGTGCAGGATCATCATGGAAAAAATAGGCCCTTAAGTGGCAAAAAATTTAGAAATAAGAGTTAGGAAACATGACATAAAAATTTGAATAAGTTATCTATATTATTTCAAAAATATGTAAGAATAGAATTTGTAGTAAATTGAATGCAGTTTCTAAACTACTAGGTTTATTTATAAAAAAAAATCTAAATTTGGTGAAAATTTGAAATTTCAATGCAGTAGTACTTAAATTTTAGGGAAAAAATAAGAAGTAGGTGTCTGTTTGACCACCCTAACCACAATAAAATGATAACAGTCTTTTATAAGATTTTATATATAGGTAGATGAATCATGTCCCGATGTGATGCATATTTTTTTGTATTTTTTTTCCAAGTAAATAATTAATTATGAATTTTTTATTATAACTTAAAAAAAAAAAACTTGTATGTCTAAGCACCTTAACTTGGTCAAAACTTCATGAAATTCATTTATTTATTTTTTAATCCTATAGTATGTGAAGCATAGAATGTGATGATACTAGATCAAAAAAAATGGACACTGCTTGAAATCTATAGATGTTTTCAATCAACCTATCAATCGTGTCAGACTTTTAGTTGTAATTCAAATAGAAAATGAATAATAATTATTTATTAAATTCAAAGTAAAGAATAATTTGTATTGGTGGAAAGCTGAGAATCTCCTTTAAAAACCCTTTTCATTTCATCAATTTTGGGTAAAAAAAAAGCCATCAGCCACATACCCTACAAAAACCCATCATATCGCCACTTTTTGGCCCATCATGATCCTGCACATACCCATAGAGAAAACTAGAACACCGCTTTGTATGCAAAAGCACCTCTCAAGCACACTATTTTCTATTTTATTCAAATTTTATCAAAAACACTTGGAAACCAAGCACCACAAGTGCATTCTCATCATCTATAACACTTCCTCAACACCACTAAACTAGCTATAATATAACAACTCAACCACACACATGCTTATCAAAGAAACACTAGAGGTTGACACCAATGACACGACAAATGAAAAAATAATGTAACTAATCAAAGAATCACCAAGGTTAACATAAACTTCCAACAATCTCTTTGTAGACCTATTAACATCAATGCAACAACAAGGATATGTTGACATCAATGACAACACAAACTACTCATGCTTCCAACAATATCCAACAATATAAACATGTTGACATCAATGAAAGAACATAAAAATACATCACTTGAACACAATAAAGAATATTCCACAAACGCCCTGAAATCCAAAAAATCCCTTCATAATAACTTTCACCTAAAGAAATTACTCATCTTGTAAAACTAGTTAACTTCCCACATACTGTAACTCATGAAACCAACCTTGCAGAGTACCAAAACACAAGAAAATTCAATGAAAGATAGATATGAGAAATATGAGAATACCCTCAAATCCGCAAGAGTAGAAACCACACTACAAAGAAACATGGAGAAAAAATATTTCTCCCACACAATATTTCTTACAAAATTCACACATTAGTGAGCACAACTTTCTCCGCATGATGATCCAGAACATGAAACTTTGGATATAACACCTCTGATCAACATATCTAAACCACATAGGAATATCTTCAATGTAGAAGAAATAGAAAGCAAAACTAGAACACCACTTTGTATGCCAAAGCACCTCTCAACCACACTATTTTCTCTTTTATTCAAATTTTATCAAAAGAATTTGGAAACCAAGCACCACATGTACATTCTCATCATCTACAAAACTTCCTCAACAACAATAAACTAGCTATAATACAACATCTCAATGACACACATGCTTATTAAAGAAATACTAGAGGTTGACACCAGTGACACTACTAATGACAACATAATGTAACTAATCAAAGCATCACCAAGGTAAACATAAACTTCCAACACTCTCTCCATAGGCCATTGACATCAATTTCAACACATAAAAATACATCACTTGAACACAATCTAGAATATTGTACAAACACCCTAAAATCCAACAAATTCCTTCACAATAACTTTCACCTAAAAAGATTACTCATCCTGTACAACTAGTTAAATTTCCACATACTATAACTCATGAAACAAACCTTGCAGAGCACCAAAACAAAAGAAACTTCAACATAAGATAGATATGAGAAAATATGAGAACACCCTCAAATCCGTAAGACTAGAAACCACACTACAAAGAAATGTGGAGAAAAAAATTTCTCGCAGAAAATACTAACACAATTGACACACTGGTGAACACAACTTTCTCTACATGATAATCAAGAACAAGAAACTATTGACATAACACCTTTGATCAACATATCTAAACCACACATGAAGATCTTCAATGTAGAAGAAATACAGAGCAAATCCAAAACACCACTTTATATGTCAAAGCACCTCTCAACCACACTGTTTTCTCTTTTATTTGTGAATTTTCTCAAAAGCACTTGGAAACCAAGCACCAAAAATTACATTCTCATCATCTATAACACTTCCTCAAAACCAATAAACCAAATATAATATAACAAATCAACCACACACATGATTATGAAAGCAACACTAGAGGTTGACACCAATGATGCTATTAATGACAACATAATGTAACTAATCAAAGCATCACCAAGGTTAACATAAAATTCCAACATTCTCTCCATAGACCCTTTGACATCAATGCAACAACAAGGATATACCGATGTCAATGACAACACAAACTATTCATGCTTCCAACAATCTCCAACAATATTTAAACCTATTGAAATCAATGACAACACATAAACATACATCACTTGAACATAATCTAGAATATTCCACGAACACCCTAAAATCCAACAAATTCCTTCACAATAACTTCCACCTAAAGAAATCACTCATCCTGTACAACTAGTTAACTTTCCACATACTAAAACTCATGAAACCAACCTTCCAGAGCACCAAAATAGAAGCAACTTTGACTAAAGATAGGCATGTGTTGTTGGAAAAATGAAGAAGATTGACTATCACTACAGTTTTGGGTTGTCATTGATGTCACCATGTTGTGACTACAAGTTTAAGACAGTGCTTGATCCAGTATTTTGGTCTAGTATTGGAACTAGTATTTGAGCTACAATCTATAGTATTATAGTGTGCATTTCTAAGCAGTTAGTAGTTGATGCTTGCGGTTTTGAGAAATCGTTTATCATTGTCGAAGGCATGCATGTCAGAATATTATGTACCCTGATGCTCGTACAAAATGTTTATTTCTTTTTGCATTTGAAGTCTATTCTTGACTAAATTCTTGGGGTAATTATGATACAGTGAATTAATTTTTCTTTGCAGATATATGTGCGACCTATTTTAGGTCCTTGTCAACATAATGTAGCGTGCTGGATGTTTGAATTGCTTTTTGAAATATTTTGTGAATACTTGGAGCCAAAACTTGGTATTTTTGGTAAATATGAAGTGCATCTAATTAGGTCAACGTAATTGATGCTTGTGATTAAATTGAGTATATATATGTATGTGTTGGAAAAGTTTTGAAGAGACAAATGAAGAAACTGAGTGTGTATGATCAATGAAGCAACAAAAAATGTGAAAGTTGGTTAGATGGATGATAAAGGAGAGCTTTAGACTACTCTCGAGGATCTTGAAAAAGTTGAAAGAGAAAATAGAGATTTGAAAGAAAATATTGATGATGCAAATGTATGTGTCCAAAAGCTGAAAGAACAACTGAATAAATTCAAGGAAAGACACAGAGAAGTAAGTGAGCAGCTGAAACAAGAGATAATTTGACTGAAAGTATCAGTAGAAGAAAATAAAAGAATTGAAGAATGTTTGAATACAATGGTGCAAAATAAATATGATGAATGAACTAAACTTGAGTAGGAGATAGTAAACCTGAGGATTGAACTAGAGAAGGAAAAAATTTGTGAGAAAATTTTCAAATCTAGCTCTGATAAGCTTGGGGGATTAATTGCTGGATATAAATCAAGTAAAGACAAGGTTGGTTTAGGAAATGATACTGGTGAATGTTCTAAGGAAAATCAAATGAATTAGGATAAAGGAAAGCAGAAGATAAATTCGAGGAAGTTTGCAAGAAGACAACTTGTGGCACAACCTAATGCACAAAGGTATTCCTCCTTTAATGGTATTTGTTTCTTCTATAATAAATATGGTCACAAAGCAAAAAAATGTAGGAGTAGGCTGAATTAGAATCAGTTTCCTAGATTTTTCTCTAGACAATGTTTCTCATGCAAGAAGATTGGACATAAGGCTACTGAATGCAGATCACAAGTGAGAATGACTAGCCGAGTAATGTTGAATACCTATTTCATGGAGAATGTTGAATAGGTTTCATGGAGGCAGAATGAATCAATTCTTTAATGGCTACTTCTATACCTATAACAAATTTGTACAAAGAGAAAATGAATGTAGGTCAAGAGTTAAGAGGTCAGACTAATTAGAAGAGTGTTGTCTACTACAATTGTAATAAACCTAGACATATCTCAAAGGTTTGCAGAAGTAAGAAAGGAAAGCAGTCTGCTCTGATAGAGAAGAATGATTCGATAAAGAAGCTTGACAAATATGAGATAAAATAAGAAATGAATAAGATATGGAAGAAGAAAGAGGAAGAAGAAGAAAAACCTGAAACTACTAATGGGTCTATGCCCTCATCCAATACAGATGATTTGTTTGGTAATTAGACCTAGCATGGTCTTAGGGGGAGCATTATCAAAAAATTATAAAATGCCTTGATGTATGGAATGTCAGAGGCTGGCATGAGGTTGAAAATATGAAAAATGAGTATTCAAAGGTTTTAGAAAAGAAACCAGAGGAAAAAATGTTGGCATGAAAGTTTGCAAACTGAATTAGGGTTTTTTGTGCTAGGAAAAATGTTTTTAGTAGCTTTTTTATATTCACTACATTTAATGTGCTTAGGGTAAATTCAATGATGTATAAGTTGGAATTTGTGAACCTTCTTGGTTAATTGTGAATTTAGAGAACTCAGAAGGTGCTCTGGAGCGATCTTGAAGCAACTATGAAACAATTCATAAGGGATTTAAAAGAAATTGACTCAGGTAATCTAGAATTCATTTCTCTATTTGAAAAAGGGGAAGAAAAAAAGGAATAAGTCTCAATTAACAAATTAAAGAAAGCATAAGAATGGATAGAGAATCATGTGAAGTCATCTCTCTGAAGCTGAAAGGAGTTGAGTTAGAAGAATTTGATCATAGGAAGATGAAAGAAATGGAATTACAGAACATCAAAACCCTAGGTATGGATTTGTGGAGTGAATTTCAGTGGGTTTTTGAAAAGTAGTTTATTTTGTTCTTATTGAATTATTTCAAAGATGGAAGTATTGTATTGGACAAACCCTACTTAGTTATAGAGGAGGCAATTGAGGTGATTACTGGCTTATGTAGCATTGGGGATCTTCCTGGAAAGAAAACTATGAAGTATAAATATGTGGAGGAATTGAATGGCATTAGTAAAGACCCACAAGCTCTATTGATAAACATTCTTGAGGATTTGGCTATAAGGTATGTTGCGTACGACATTTCTTACAAGATCTATTTTAGAAATTTTGAAGGTTCCACATCAGCAATTGTTGTTTATATTGCACATATGATGGTCAAGGAGAACAAGAAATTTGATTTGTGTAGCTTGTTGCTTGAGAATATTTCTGAAAATGTTAGTATGTTGGTATTTAGGGTTATCCTTTTCCCTTCGGATTTTTGCTGGTTTGCTTGGTGTTTTACTTTTTGTGTTTCCTACCAAGAAAATATAATGTGGTATGGGAATCTAGGATTCCTATTGAAAACAGGTCTACAAATTTCTGGGAGTGTTGGAAGATAATGCAAGTATGTGCAAATCTTATTTCACATTCTTGAAAACAAATCTTTGCTTTGGTATATCTGCTTCGAGTTAGTTTGAGGTAGGCTCCTCCTTTGGTTTAAGAGAATTGGAGGTTGCCATTAGTGATTCTCCTCTAGAATCAAAGAAGAAGAAAGTTATAACTAAAGATATCATTGACATTTCAAAAGAAAAGGATAAAGTATCCCCTGATGACATCCAAACTATAAGGGGAAGATAAAGAAGATTGGTGAATTATGGAGTGTAGCCTCTCCTATTGACAAACTGAGGATTGATGATGCTTTGGTAGAATATTTACTTTGGAAAGGTATTGGAGTATCATCTATTTTTGATTCCTTACTAGAAAATCTAGTTGAGATTGTTGAAGAAAGGATGTTGCTTGAAGGTCTGGAAGGACATCAATTTAAAGCTTTGGTTGATAAGAGGTGTGTTAAATCTAAAGGGGGATTATCTGAACTGATCGTGGAAACAAAGAAATGCCTTAAAGAAATATCTAATATTTACAAGTATTGCCTCTGGTGGCCTACTACTTAGATAATTTTAGAAGTAAAATTGAGGCAATTGAATCTAAAGTGAACAACATTGGGAATAATTTTGACATCTTTGAAGACAAAGAAGGAAAGCAAAGATTGAGAGTTGGTGAACTACAAGCTGAACTAGTTGTTATACAAAGACAGAGAGATGATGTGATAAAAACCTTCTAGTTTCTTATGGAAATTGCTAGGGCCTGGTTAGAACATCTTTCCAAAATAATTTCTGATGTAGAAGATGTTGAAAGACAAAGTTCATATTGGTCACTGTCTTTTACTCAGTTAGGCTTATTGGAAAGCATCTATACAAGAATGGATTCAACTACATTTAATTGGAAGAAATTGCGTCTAGTTCTTGAAGAAAGGTACAAGAAAGTGTTTTAGGTGAAGAGTGTCATTTTTACTTGAATCTCGAGTGTTCAATTTCTAATATTTTTGCTGTGGAGAGGAAGAAAAGGAAGAAAAAGAGGCTAATTGAAAATTTTCATGGTTGGAAGTTTTTGAAAATTTTTGATCCTTTTGATGTCACCATATTTAAACCTTTGTTTATATCATTTTTGGCTTCCCTTTGCCATTGATGTCAAAGGGGGAGAGAATTAGAGTGTGGAGAGAGTTAGAGTTGAGTATGGGGAGAGTTTGAAGGATAATTTTTTTACATGTTTCCATTAATGACAAAGAGGGAGATTATTGGAAAAATGAAAAAGATTGACTATCTCTATAGTTTTGAGTTGTCATTGATGTCACCATGTTGTGACTACAAGAATAAGACAATGCTTGATCTGGTATTTTGGTCCAGTATCAGAACCGGTATTTGAGCTACACTCTTCAGTATTCTAGTCCATATTTCTAAGTAGTTAGTAGTTGATGCTTGCAGTTTTGAGAAATTGTTTATGGTTGTCAAAGGCATGCATGATAAAAATATTATGTACTTTGATGATCGTATAGAATGCTTATTACTTTTCGCATTTGAAGTCTATTCTTGGCCAACTTCTTGGGTTAATTATGATACGGTGAATTAATTTTGCTATGCGGATATATGTGCAACCTATTTTAGGTCCTTGTCGACATAATGTAGCATGTTGGATGTTTGAATTGCTTTTTGAAATATTTTGTGAATACTTGGAGCTGACACTTAGTATTTTTGGTAAATATAAAGTGCATCTAATTAGGCCAAACTAATTGATGCTTGTTATTAGATCGAGTATATATATGTGTTTGTTGGACAAGTTTTGAAGGGACGAATGAAGAAACAAAGTGTGTATGATCAATGAAGCAACAAAAAATGTGAAAGTGAGTGAAAATAGTGAAGTGTGTTGAGCTAGTCTATTGAGCATCACCGAAACTACATCAACACTTGTTAGGTGCATTATTCTCAGTTCATTTTGGATCTAAAGCCTAATTTTGTTCAGTAACTCTTTTGTAGGTAGTGAGCATCCTTGTAGGCAGTGAACATTCCTATAAGCAACAAGCTTTTGTACTTGGACAGTGTGTCCTTTTAGGGTAGTGAGCCTTTTATTTTTATTTTGAAATTAATTTATACTGTGAGTTAATCCTCAGCATGGTTTTTCCATCCTTGGGTTTTCCACATCAAAATATGGTGTTGTGTTGAATTACTTTTTGTTATCTATATTTCATGCTCATACTTAATGACAGATAATGTGGTTATGGAATTGATATGTGTTGGAATTTTTAAGTTTGAATTCTTTGACAACTGATTCACCCCCCCTCTTAGTTGTATTGCATCTTTAACATGTACAATATGAGAAAGCCCTCAAATATGCAAGACTAGAAACCATTCTATAGAGAAATATGTAGAAAAAACATTTCTCCCAGACAATACTACTTACACAATTCACACATTGGTGAACACTACTGTTGGCCTCCTATACTGATTTTAATAACTAAGCATTTATAGCCATGACTTAGAGATTGGAAATATAACCTAAATAGCTATCTCAATCATCATGAAGGTGCATTTAAATTGTCAACCCAGGGGCATGAACTTGAAATGGGCCAGAATAGTATGTGCACTAGGAACTCTCAAGTAGCCATTTCTATTCTATAGCTAAGAAACACAATATTCAAAGTAAATTGCTTGAAAAGGAAATAAAAAAATGTTGAACATCAACCAAAAAATATGCTAAGTTGAAATGCATAACAAGAATAAAAGATCTGAGCAACAAATAGGAAACTACTCTATCTGCTTTGGCTATAGGAATAGACATAGAATGGACTTATAGTGGATGCAGGAACACTCGATGCCAAATTTCTAACTAAGTACTAAACAAAAAGTAATACTAAAGTAATGCTGAACTAATAAGATAGATTACTCACCAAGTGGGCCCCCTTGGATAAGTAACCTCTAAACTAGCAAGAACTTGGATGCTCGAACTCAGAACTTTATTTCATTCACTGTAAATCATGCATACAAAGAGTAATGTATCAAAACTGGAGAATGAGAGTACAATGTCAAATCATGCAACCTACTAAAGAAGGAGCATCAAATAATTATTTATACTACAACTAAACAAGGTAGTCAACTCCACGACTGGGAGGATACCATTTAGGGAAAAAAAGGGAAAGTGGAGCGATGGTGGTTACACATGCATGGAATCTAGTCAAACATGCAAGTTAGATGCAGACCCAACATAGTAGTAATGCCCATGCATGGTTGATCATTAAGTTCCACTACAAGGTGGTTATGTTCAATTGCATGAAGAATCTTTGCTGCCGCCTGCCTTGACTTGGAGTGATTCCTCAACTTGATTTTATGGTGTATGCCCAGCTGGTGGTGTCTTCCTCAACTTAGCACATTAAATCTACATGGAAAGGTTAGTATGCATAATAACTGCACATCTATAACCACTCTAAGAAACATTCATTAACCACATGCAAAATCAATAGAGATAGTTCACATGTTATGCCAAATATAGTTAAAGCTTGCAGGGATAGGATAATATCAAATGTCAATGGTTTTAGAGAAGCATTATGCAAATACCAACATTTAAGATTAAAGTCCATGATATCTATGAGAAAATAAACTATAGATTCTACCCAAAACTAGACCAAAAACTAGGCTCATCACTCCCCCCAACCTAATGTTTTGCTGGTCCTCCAACAGGGGAAGAGTTGTTCTTTTGCTTGGTCATAGCTCTGATATTTGTACTTGAGAGCTATTCAACATTAGTTTCTGTAGTGCATGAGTTAAGGTCCCAATAGAATCTTCCCACTTTGTCAAACTTGTTCCATCTCTGCCTTTCTGCAACAATGTCATTTTGGTAAAATCTAAAGTTTGGCACTAGCCACATGAGCATGGGTGGCTGAAAAGTTAGGGGAAGCCAATGTCACTCATATGTTCTCCCAATCTCAATATACCTCTCAATTCTTTTTAATGCTGCAACATAATTGTGGATGGAATGAGGCTTAGCTTGTTTTAGCTCATTAGTTAAACTATTCTATCTCTAGGATAAACATCTCCTCATGGTGTCCTCCTTTTCTATTGTCTTTACCTCATACTCAGTGTAAATTGCCTCAATCCAAGGCATAATCCTATTTCCATAACTTGGTCTGAGCAACATTTTGTGCCATTCCTTGTAAATGTCCATTGGGTTGCTTGATTCAGCTCTAACATGCAGAGGGATATCAGACTCCAATTGTTTGTAGGAACCATGTTGTTTTCCCCAACTAATCTCATTTTTTACCCATGATATAAATTCTCTCAATTGAATATCCCCAACATACAACAATGGATTCCAATCATGGTCTTTTGTGACAACATAATTATGTAAATAAAATTCACATAGAAAATTATTCATTTTAGAGGAGGCAATCCTATAAGCATTGAAGAATTCCATGGGGGTATCAATAGAAGGATTCAAACCTGAGGCAAGTCTTGACATCTTAAAAGAGAGATACTTCTCTTTCAGGAGCAAAACATATACCCTTGGAGGATCTCTACATTCCAAAATCTTTGGTGCCAAAGCTGCCATATCATCTACCCTTTGCTTAAGGGTGGAAATTTCTGCATTTTTATCCTCAATTTCTTCATCCTTCTTTTGAATTTCCTCCTTCAATTTTCATTTTTCCTTTTTCCATTCTTCCTCCCTTTTTATTTCTCTCCATAAATTCAAAATTGTTGCATGAACTATAAAACTAGGAGGATTATGAATTCCTACTAGTATTTTTTTTATGGCGGCTCCTCATATGGCTGGCACTATTTGCATGGACTTAGGTCATCCAGTTATCTCTAGCTGCAAGGGTGTTGTTTCTTCTTCCTTTTGTTGTAAGGGTTCTTGTTCTTGTTGTGGCTGTAGGAACTCCTGCTTTAGTTTTGGTTGTTGCTACAGGAAGTCCTAATTTTCCTCCAATTCTCCTGCAATGTTAGCAAGATCGACCAGTGTTATATTTGTTTCACTCTTAAATATTTATTCTTTTTCAACATTCTCCTGCTCCATTGGAGCTTCGGGGTCCTCATGTGAGGTCTCACTAGGTTTATTTTTCTGAGTGCTCTATTCTAGAAGAACCAATTTCTATAGCTTCTTCTGCTACATTAGGATTCACACTAAAGCCAACACTAGAAGATGAAGCACTAGGAATGACTTCAACCATGCTCATTCTCCTGCTAGACTGATGGGATTGAGGTATAGCCCTAGATGGCAAGTGCTCAACATTGAAAAACTCTTCCCAATGATAATTTTGATCAACATTGATAAAATATTCATAGGTCATTTTATATACATCATGTAGAGACTTTTCAACTAGCAATTTAATCAAGCAATGGTGGGAAACAAAATTATCCCTACCTTTTTGGGTCTCATCCGCCATGATTGAGAGAAGATTGTATAGTACGTTGGGTACATTCATCCTTCTCCCGTGCCTCATGTGATTCAAAAGCTTGAAGTGGACATAATGCAAATTTGACCCACAACCCTCACAAGTGATATATTTAATAACATACATAACTATCTGCTTCCACGGCTCAAGAAGATACATTCTCTTTGCACCTTGTTTATCTATGCTCAATGGGGGGTCATTTGGCTATGTAAATTCAACCGTGGTTGACCTGCCATTTCTGGAGGCAAGGTAATTTTCACCATCAACAAGTAACCCTATAACCTCTACAATTCTTCCTTTTATTTCCACAACTTCTAACCTTTTTACTGTGGCTTTTCCTTCTAAAAATTTATAGGAAAATTCAAGGGAAATGCCTTCATCAAAACCATCCAACTTCAAAAACTAATCTATCCATCCACAATTTTGAAATTCGGCCAGAAATTGTGCATCCTATAGTAAAATATCACGCACCATGGGTTTGTTTCAAATTAACCCACCTCCCATTGTCTGCAATCAAAAAAATGCTCAACAACTTATTTTCCTACAATTCCCCTTCTAAAAATCAAATGAACTTCCTTGCAGTGTTTGCTAAATTCTAGGCCCAACCAGCTAAATTTCTAGTGCCAGTGTCGACTGAATTTCCTTTCTTTTGTTCTACCTTTTCGATTGCAACTCAAGATTACGACAGGAAAATAATGGCAAGAAAAGGAGTGATAAAGGGAAATTATGATAGGAAGAAATGGCGGCTACACTTTTTGTCACTTCACACATGCAAGCCTTCCTTTCACTTAGATTTCAAATCAACTCATTTTTAAATTTTTGATGTAGCCCAATGTGGTTTGACAGATGGGCAATAAATTCACAAAATATTTGGATCTTTTTCGTTCCCCTCCTCCCAACCTAAATTTGGACATGTGTCCACACATGCAAGATGGGAGTGGTGATGCGATAGGGAATGATGGCATTTTATGCAAATGTCTATACTAACATACAATGATTAAATGGAAACACTTAAAAGATGATTAAAGATAGCAATTAACGTGCACATACCTGAATGTGTGGAAGATTTGTTGCAAAGATTGTGGATAAAGTAACGCTCGCCTTGTTGGAAAATAAATTGAGCAATAAATGAAGTGAAATGAGGTGAGATGGAATGAAGTGATGGAAGAGAGAGAAAGGTGGTGATGGATGGGTGGATGGGAAGATGATGAAGAAATGGACTTCCACTTAAGTGAAAGTATTTATTATGAAAAGTACGTACCTTAATTAGGTTGAAGGAGGGACACTAGATCCACTTCCTTCGGCTATATGAAGCTCTTAGTTTAGGATGAATTGCTAAAGGAACTCTTCTTTAGAGGCTGGCTTATGGTATAATCTGAGGCGATGACCATTGACAAGTAATTTGAACCTGACAGGGTCAATGGTGGTGAGTTGAACAACTCCATTAGGAAAGACCTCAACAACTTCGTGTGGTCCTATCCACCTTGTCTATAATTTTCCTGCATTGTCTTGGTAGCGTGAATCATAGAGTAAGGCCTAATCTCCTGGTTTGAACTTATTTTCCTTGATAAATTTGTCATGCCACTTGATCATCTAATTTTGCACTACTTCGGTATGCTGGAGGGCTGCTCTTCTTATCTCATCCAAAGCATTTAGCTGCATGATTCTTTCTCTTTATGCTTCAAAAATATCCATCCCTAAATTCACTGCAGTTCACAAAGTTTTATATTCAAATTCAATTGGAATCATAGCTATCTTTCCATACAACAAATTAAATGGGGTGAAGCCTATAGTTGTTTTCCAGGTTGTCCTATAGGACCAAATAGCTTCTGGTAATCTTTTTTCTCAATCCTTTCTATGGAAAACTACTATCTTAGTTAGAATAGCTTCAATTTCTTTGTTGGTCACCTCAACTTGGCCATTAGCCTGGGGGTGATAAGGAGTAGACTTCTTGTGCCTTATGCTATACTCATTAACTAGTGCTACAACAAGAGTTGATATAAATTGAGCTCCTTGATCAATCACTATTTCTCTTGGGACTCCATATCTTGTGAAAATCTCCTCATAAAGAAACTCTACAACCTTGTTATCTCTTGCATGCTTCATGCCTTAACTTCTACCCATTTTGTTACATAATCAGTGCATACCAATATATAAGACTTACCATTTGATGGACGGTCAATTGGTCCCACAAAATCCAATCCCCACTTGTTAAAGGGAGTGATTACTACCTGAGGGAAAATTCGCATCTCATCAGATCTGGTTGGTCTGCCCATTTTTTGACATCTGTCACAATTTTGGTATACCTTCCTGCATCCTTGTGGAGTGTTGGCCAGTAATACCCTGTGTTCAAGACCTTCATTGCTTTCCTTTTGGCTCAAAGTTCCCTCCACATGGTTCATCATGACACACATGAAAAATGTCATATGTCTCATCTTCTCTCACACATCTTCTCATGACATGGTCAGGTCCAGTATAAAACAAACATCCAACAATCCAAGAGAAAGGAAAATATTTTTCAATGAGTTCCCTTTTCTCTTTTGGGGAGAAGTGAGAAGGAATTCTACCTATGACCAAGTAATTGGCTATGTTAGCATACTAAGGTATTTGTACATTGAGAGAGAATAGATGCTCATTAGGAAAAGAGTCATCTATGGGCTGATTGTCTTTTGATGTAGCTAGCCTTGAAAGAAAATTTGCAACAACATTGGCCTTCCCTAACTTATCCACAATGGTTATGTCAAACTCCTGCATAAAAAATAACCATCTTGCCAATCTACATGTGATCAAAGGTTTATTCATGAGATACCTAATGGCTGAATGAGCAATGTGCACAAATATTTGGTAGCATGTTATGTAATGTCTAAATTTGTTTAGTGCATAGATTACTGCCAACATCTCTTTCTCTATCAATGTATAATTGAATTCAACTCACAAAATTTTGTTGAAAAAGTAAATAGCATTTTCAATAGCTCCCTCTTTCTGTCGTAAGACCACTCATATGGCATAATTTGATGCATCAGTGTGGATGTGGAAAGGAAGCTCCCAATTGGGTCCCTTGAGTATAGGAGCATGAGTCAAAGCTACCTTCAAGTCAGAAAATGCCTTGTCACAAGCTTCAGTCCATTGAAATTCAACATCTTTAGTGATAAGGGTATACAATGGTGTTGCTACCTTGCCTAAATCCTTGATGAATCACCTATAATATCTTGCATGACCCAAGAAACTCCTAACATCCTTCTATTTTCTAGGTGTAGGAGGATTTGTGATTACCTCAATTTTTGTAGGATCTACTTGAATTCCCTTGTGGGAGATGTAATTTCCAAGAACTACACCCTCTTGCATCATCATGAAGCACTTTTCACTATTTAAGGACAAGTTTTGATCTTCACATCTCTGTAGGAATCTCTTGATATTTTCCAATGCTTGATTAAAATCAACACCATAAGTGGTGAAGTCATCCATATAAATCTCCATGCAATCATGAGAAATGTCTGAGAATATGCTAATGACTTCCCTCTAGAAAGTTGCATGTGCATTACACAAGCCAAATGGGAGTATCAAATAGGCATAGGTCCCCCATGGATAGGAAAATGTGGTCTTCTCTTGGTCTTCTGGTGTAATTTGGATCTGGTTGTAGCTGTTGAATCCATTTAGAAAAGAGAAGTATTGCTTTCCTGCAAGTGTGTCCAAACCTTGACCAATAAAGGGTAAAGGAAAGTGACCCTTCTTGGTCACAGCGTTAAGTTCCCTATAATCAACATAAAATCACCATTTCCCTCCTTTCTTGGACACAATCACCAATGGAGACACCCACTGACTATCTACAATGGGGTGGATACATCCTACAACTAGTAATTTTTGTAGTTCTCCTTTCACAATCTCTCTTAGTGTATGGTTAATTCTTCTTTGTGGCTATCTTACTAGAGTGCAATCATCTTTGATATAAATTATGTGTGTACAAATTTTAGGATCCAGTCCCTTCATATTATGATAATCCCATGCAAATGCATGCTGATGGGTCCTTAATAGGCTTGCTAATAATAATTGCTGCTCTTCATTCAATTTATTATTAAAATTAAGATATTTTCCCTCTGATACCCAAACTTGTGTAGTTAAATCTATTATGGCTGCTTCATTAATACATTGTACCTTTAGTTCATACAACAACAATGTATGGAACATACCTATTGCTATAGGAAGTTTTTCTATATGGACTGTGGCTACAGGAAGAGTAGGTAAAAGTGTCATGACCAAAGTAGACGATGATGCTTCCTCTACTTCATAATGGTTTGAATGAGATTAGCCAATACTTCATCCTCATCTTGGAGTTGCATGAAAGAGCTTCTACCTAACATCATAAGCTGCACCACAAAATTAACTTCCTCGGCCTCCTCACCAACATGGGGCCAAACGAGATTATCTTCATCATGAGATGGTTGAGAAGGTGGATAAAGAACAAAATTTTTAGTACTCCTCCCATCTGAAATGGTCATGTCACCTAACTGACATCCAATGTATGCATCTACAGTTGCCAACAAAGGCCTTCCAAGAATGATGGGATACCTTTCTAGTGTAGCCTTAGGAGAAAGAATCATAAAATCTGCTAGGTATTCCCAGGAGTCTAGAACTGCCAAAAGATCCTCCACTACACCTTTAGGCTTAACAATAGAGCTATCAACAAGGTACACGATAGTAAGAGTAGATATCATGCTTTCAATAGTTAGTTGTTACAGGATGTCCTTGGTCATTACATTTATTACTGCCCTTAAATCAATCAGAGCATTCTTCACTTTGATCCTGTTTATGACAATTACTACCACAGGATTGCCTCGGTCATTATACTTGGGAATAGTTACTTTTCCCAGCATGATATAACCTAGCTTGCCCACCACATGAACTGTAGTTGGGTCTCTCTTCTTCCTTCCTGGCTTCTTAAGACAAGCTTCCTTGATAGATTTGACGTAGATTGGAACATCCTTTATGGCCTGAAATAGGGGTATTTGAACACATATATGCTTTAGCTGATCCAGAATGTCAAAAGTGGTATTCTCCTTTTCTTCTTTCTTCTTGGAAACTTCCAACCTCTGAGGGAATGGTGGTTCTTGCTCAGTCTGCTTGGTTTGAACTGGTTCAAGATTTTTAGGTGAATTTAGCTGAATGGGATCATTCAGAGGCTCCTCATCCTCTTCCACACGAAGCTTAGTGATAATGGGCTTAGAAGGGCCTGGTAGAGTAGTTCTTGAATGAAAATGGATATCACTTACACTCATAGCATATGCGGGGAATTAATTTGAATTAGCATAGTATATAGGCTGCTATTGTGGTTTGTTATTTGGTTTGGGTGTGGGATGAGTTGGTAGTTGAGTGGATTTAGGTGCATTTGAGCTTGGATTATTAGGTGGATGCATTGGAGCAGTTTGTTGGGGTTGAGAAGGTGGCTGTATGTAACTAGTTGTCGGAGTAGGCCATTGTTGTCCTCCTCTCCATTGAATTTTTTGCTACCAATTTCCTGTAGGTGATTGCCAGTGCCCTTGAAATTGCTGCCAATTCCCCTAAGGTTGTTGCCATTGAGGTGAAGAACTCTGATGACTGGTCCAAGAATTTGGAGGGTTACTCCAAGGCTGTGATGGATATCCTCCATAACTAGGCAGATATGGGGGTTTCCATTGGTTTCCAGATGAATAGGAATTAAAATATGGTCCAACATAGGATAGTGGATCCGATGGCATACCTTGTCTTGGAGCCCAAGGCTTCCTTTTTGCAACATTGAAATCAAGTGGAACTTGCTTGCTTTCTAGGTTAGCTACAATCCTACATCTGCAGTCCTTTTGTCTGCAATGGGGGCAATACTCTATCAACATTTCCTCTACCTCCTTTTGCTTCTTCTTGGCCTAAAGTGTATCTAGTTGAGTAGCTAGATTATTTACAATATCTTGCTCGAAGTCTACCAACAAGAGGGATCTCCATTCTTGAAACTCCACTGGTAGTTGACTTACCCATGGAAGATTGGTAAGCTCTCCCTTTCTTTGAAGCTTCCCTAGAGTAGTTTTGACATATTTTCTTGATATCATCCTAGGTAACTTGGCTGATATCTCCTCCTCCCATAAGATCCAAGGCATCAATGCAACTATCATTGATTCCTCTCAGGAAAAGCAACTTTTGTGAGTCTTCATTAAGTGTATAGTGTGGAGATTTTTGTAGGAAAAACACAAACCTTGCAATGTAGTCTTCTAGGCTCTCATCTTCCTTTTGCTGCATCCTGAAAATGTCACCTCCTCTCATGTCACTACCCTTGCAGTATTCCTTGTATTTCTCAAGGAATTTTGTCTTCATGTCTTCCCAAATTTCCATAGTATCTCTACCTAGGATCATGAACCATCTTAATTTAGCCTCTTTCAAAGTGGTGGGAAATAACTTAAGCCTATGGGCATCAGTAGTATAATTATAACTCCTACAGAGTATGCCAAACTCAAATAAGAAGGTATCAAGATCTTCTGTGACAAGTCCATAAAACTTTGGGAGTGCTAAAGCAGGGATATTCTTAATGTTTTCAACTTCATTTTGATGGGAAATGGGAAAAGGATAAGATGGTTGGTTAGGTCTATTCCCATTTGCATCACCCATGCCTACTTTATGTGGTTCTAAAGCAAGGGGGTTCTCAATCTGATTTTGATCTTCAAAGGAGACTTCAGAACTAGTTAGATCAAGATATGCATCAACAAAGGGGTGTGGATCTTCTTCTTCTTTTAGTAGATTTTGATATTCAACTAGCTAGAATGGATTAGGATTAATAGGAATAAATCTCCCATAAGCATCCCTTCTCCTTCCTCTATGCATGCGGTATTACTCACTATTAGTCAGCTCACACAAAAAATTGGTAACGAATAAAGGGGTCATTACTTCCTAAAAGAAAAATTTCTAGAAACATTACAACAAGAAAAATAACAATGACTCCAAAAGACTCCCTAGTTTTACACCATCCCTAGCATCGATGCCAAAAATTTTGGCCTCTTATAATGATTTTAATAACTAAGCCTTTATAGCCATGACTCAAAGATTGGACATCTAACTTGAATAGCTATCTCAATCATCATGAAGGTGCATTTAAATTGTAAACCCAGGGGAATGAACTTGAAATGGCCCAGTGTGCAATAGGAACTCTCAAGTAACCATTTCTATTCTATAGCTAAGAAACACAATACTAAAAGTAAATTGCTTGAAAAGGAAATAAAGCAAATGTTTAACATCAACCAACAACTATGCTAAGCTGAAATGCATAACAAGAATAAAATATTTGAGCAAAAAATAGGAAACTACTCTGTCTGCTTTGGCTGTAGGAACAAACATAGAAAGGACTTCTAATGGCTATAGGAACAGTCGATGCCAGATTTCTAACTAAGTACTAAACAACAAGTAATACTAAACTAATGCTAAACTAATAAGACGTATTACTCACCAAGTGGGACCCCTTGGATAAGTATCCTCTAAACTAGCAAGAACTCAGAAGATTATTTCATTCACTGTAAATCATGCATACAAAGAGTAATGTATGAAAACTGGAGAATGAGAGTACAATGCCAAATTGTGCAACCTCCTGAAGAAGGAGCATCAAATCATTATTTATACTACAAGTAAACAAGGAATTCAACTCCATAGCTAGGAGGATGCCATTTAGGGAAAACAGGGGAAAGTTGAGTGATGGTGGTTATGCATACATGGAATCCATTCAAACATGCAAGTTAGATGCAAACCCAACATAATAGTAACACCCATGCATGCTCAATCATTAAGGTCCACTACAAGGCTGTCACATTCAGTTGCATGAAGAATCTTTGCTACCAGTGCCTTTAAATTGGAGTGATTCCTTAGCTGGACATTATGGTGCATGCCCAACTAGTGGTGTCTTCCTCAACTTAGCACATTAAATCTGCATGGAAATTTTAGTACACATAATAACTGCACATCTATAACCACTCTACGAAACATTCATTAACCACATGAAAAATCAATATAGATAGTTCACATATTATGCCAAATATCATTAAAGCTTGGAGGAATAGGATATTATCAAATATCAATGGTTTGAGAGAAACATTATTTAAATACCAACATTTAACATTAAAGTCCATGATATCTACGAGAAAATAGACTATAGATTCTACCCAAAACTAGACCAAAAATTAGGCTCATCAACTACTCCGCATGATGATCTAGAACAAGAAACTCTAGATATAACACCTTTGATCAACATATCTAAACCAAATAGGGAGATATTCAAAGTATATGAAATATAGAGCAAAACTTGAACACCACTTTGTATGCCAAAGCTCCTATCAACCAATCTATTTTCTCTTTTATTAAATTTTTATCAAAACCCCTTTGCCATTGATGACAACACATGATTTAAAAATCCATCAACAACATAAACATAAAATTTGGTCACCAAAATACATACTACACATTAGTGCACACTACTTCGCTTACAAAAGCATCTAGCTTTCCAACTGAACCATAGATTTTGTGAAAGGTGCTATGACTCTCTTGGTTAATTAGGGTTTTTGACTAAAGGAGAGAGATAAACCCCAAAATCTTGGTGGTTCACTCAAACTAATGAAAGTATAATGGAAATATGAATGAAATGTGCCTAGATGAGATGGAATAAGAGCAAAAAATGAATAAAAGCTATTGATTATTAATGCAAAACTAAGAAATATAAAGTGTTTGAAAACACATTGTGATATGTAAAAAGACCTAGAAATGAAGAAAAATTGTAACATAAATTGATGAAAATGAATGTATGTGCCTGAGATCTTGTTGGAGATTAGAAATGAATTTTGAAATGATAATGATGCTGAAAATTTGGCCTACAAGGACTCATTCACCATTCTGGGCGAATTAGTTGTTCTGAGAAACTATCTTGGAACCCATTTCAGACAAATGGGTATCCAAAACTACAAAGAACACTTTTTAGGCTAGGAAATGGGACTGATTCACCACTAATGGTGAATGCATCCACTTTTGAATTTATAAAAATCCAGAAGAGGAAATAGGAGCCCTCAATATGTACTTCGGTTCCTGACAGTTGTTCACTTCCAAAATTCTAATTTCTGACACTGTAGGTGACTTTTTATGGATATTTTGACTTGGTCAGCAAGGAGATGTCTTCAAATTTTTTTCCATACAATATTCAATGATTTCCAAGCCCCCAAGACACCTAAATCTACAAACACACAAAAAGAGAAGGAAAAATGTTGGATGTTAGGGCATGGTGGTTTGCCTTGGTCAAAGCCCTTTTTAGGTAATTAAACCAAATGAATAAAGAATGTAATGAAGCATGCAAAAATGGAGTTATTACCTTTCCATGATGATTGATCTTGAATTTTTGCAGCAACACATGACGAATCTTCCCTTGAATGTCTACAAAATGCTATCTTAATGACTTGAAATGCTGAAACCCTAGCTTGCTTGACTTGAGGGAGAAGACAAATGATGAATGAATGATAAAAGATGTGAATTAAGGTTTAGAGGCTTGATTTTATAGAAAATCAACCTAATTTTTTTGTAAATTGGATCCCTAAGGCTGATATGAAAGAAAAAAAAAATTAAACTCCAAAATTTCTAGCTCAAAACTCAAAAATGACCCAAATGGGACTAATTTGCCACACTGGGTGAATTAGTCCCACTTGGTAGGGACTCATTTTCCCAAGGTGGTGAATTAGTCCCAGAGGGGTCCTTTTGACAGCTGAAATGTTGGGGAATGAGTAATTTCAATTCTTATATTGATTTTATTAGGTATTTGATCAAATTATGCCTTGGGATGCACAATATGGGGTAATAGGGGCATATTAGTGATGATGTAAAGAGTAATTAGGGCTTGGGACACAAAATTCAATGTGAAAGTGTGATTAAATACACTTTATAACACTAAAATGAGGTGAACATAGCTTAGAAAGGTGCAACATCCAATGCGACTATGTAAGACACATTACAACACTAGATTATCATTAATTTTAATTTACAAGCCTTCTAGATTAGTGTGATAATGCTATTAAATACATTTTGTAATGTTGAATTAAGGGAAAATGGGTTCATGAAGTCTAGAGAGCTGTGAAAGTCCTTTGTAACACTTTACAACACCTTTAAAAGACATTGATAAATGTATTTTATTTAGTTTGCAAGGGTTCAAGACCTAATGTGGATGTGTAAAACACTTCACAACATCAAATCAAGGAATGGGTATGTGCAGGATCATGATGGGCCAAAAAGTGGCTATATGATGGGTATTTGTAGGGTATGTGGTTGATGACTTTTTTTTAACCCAAAATTAATGAAATCAAAAGGGTTTTTATAGGAGATTCTCAACTTTCCACCGATATAAATTATGCTTTAATTTGAATTTAATAAATAATTATTATTCATTTTGTATTTGAATTATGACTAAAGTCCTAATTGATAGGCTGATTGAAAAACATCTATAGCTTTCAAATGGTATCATTTTTTTTGAATCCAAAACACGCGTCACATTCTATGCTTCGTATACTATAGGATTAAAAAAAGTAAAATTGAATTTCATGAAGTTTTGACCAAGTGAAGGTGGTTAGACGTACAAGTTTTTATATTTTTTAAAAGTTGTAATAAAAAAATAATAATTAATTATTCACTTGGAAATAAATTACAAAAAAATATGTATCACATCGGTACATGAGTCCTCTACTTATATCTAAAATCTTATAAAAAAATATTATCATTTTATTGTGGTTAGGGTGGTCAGACAGACACCTACTTCTTATTTTTTCCTTGAAATTTAATTACTACTGCATTGAAATTTCAAATTTTCACCAAATAGATTTTGTTTTAAAAAAAATAAACCTAGTAGTTTAGAAATTACAGTCAATTTTCTACAAATTCTATTCTTAAATATTTTTGAAATAATATAGATAACTTATTCAAATTTTTACGTCAAGTTGCCTAACTCTGATTTTTCTGAATTTTTTTCCACTTAAGGCCCTATGTTTTCCATGATGATCTTGCACATACCTGCCTTATTAAGTCTAATTTATCATCAATTATTCCCAAATCAAGCAATTTTCCTTTTCTCTATGGTACACAAACACTTTCTCTTTCTCTCCCCCTTTGACATCAATGGAAAAGGGTAAAAAATTTAATCTCTTCCCTTTGTTTGAATCCTTTTATTTTATTCTCTTTAACATCAATCAAAATTTTACCTGCTTTAACTTCTTACAACTCTGCAACTTCCTTTTCCTTTTACTGCACTTTTTTTTCTTCACACCTTCCCTGCACCTCTACACATTCCACTTTTTTGCATGCCCCCCTTAGGACTAGATAACATGCTACACCAACCATAAACTACTACACATATCCTTTGACACTACTAGTAAAGGAAAATATCTACTTGATACAAAATGACAACACTTACCCCCCTTGACTATAACAACCAATAATGCCACTACCATCTCCCCGTGAGAGGTAGCCACTAACATCAGTCCAAAACATAGAATGAATCTTGAGATCCACTGAACTAATACACATCCTTATACATCTAGTTGAAAGGAGGGACAATATCCCCTATCTTCTCCCAGAGTTACTCAAAAGTATCTTTAGGAAGAGCCTTAGTGAAAATATCAGCAATTTGATCCTTTGTAGGCACATACTCCAACTTCACTTTGAACATTCTCTACAAATTTATTTCCCAAAAATTGATACTGAATTGAGATATGTTTTATCCTCAAATTCATTATCGAATTATTTGAAATGTTGATAGCACTTGTATTATCATATAAGATATAAATTGGTTCATCATATAATACTCTGATATCCTTCAAGGTTTACTTCATCCATAGCATCTGAGTGCAACAAGAAGCTACTGCAATGTATTCTATGTTTGTAGTAGATAATGATACAAAATCTTGATTTTATCTTAGCCAAGACACCAATTTTCTTCCAAGAAAGAATGCCCCACCACTTGTACTTTTCCTATCATCTACACAACCTACTGAATCTTCATCTGTATAAGCACTCAAAGAGAAATCAATATCCTTTAGATACCACAAGCCATGTTCCAGAGTTCCCTTTAAGTATCTTAATATTCTCTTCACTACTACCACATGTGACTTTCTGGGATCTTCTTGAAATCTAGCCAGGAGACAAACTACATGCATGGTATCTAGTCTAGTAGTAGTTAGGTATATAAAAATCATCCAATCATTGATCTATACTTTCTCTAATCAGCCTTAGGAGATCCATCATTTTTTCTTAGCTTGCAACTAGTAACCATAGGAGTACATACCAATTTATAATCTTCCATCCCAAACTTCTTCAAAATTTCCTTGACATACTTTGACTATAAAATGAAGATACATTTTTTTTCTTGATTAATTTATAGTCTAAGAAAGAAATTCATCTCCCCAAATATTGACATTTCAAAATAATTCTACATCTGGGTATGTGTAGGATCATGATGGGCCAAAAAGTGGCGATATGATGGGTATGTGTAGGGTATGTGGCTGACGACATTTTTTTTACCCAAAATTGATGAAACGAAAAGGGTTTTAAAAGGATATTCTCAACTTTCTACCAATATAAATTATGCTTTAATTTGATTTTAATAAATAATTATCATTCATTTTCTATTTGAATTATGATTAAAGTCCTGATTGATAGGCTAATTGAAAAACATCTATAGCTTTCAAACGTTATCGCATTTTTTGAATCCAAAACATGTGTCACATTGCTTCACATACTATAAGATTAAAAAAATGAATTTCATGAAGTTTTGACCAAGTTAAGGTGGACATACGAGTTTTAATATTTTTTAAAAGTTTTAATAAAAAATTAATAATTAATTATTTACATGGGAAAAAGTTACAAAAAAATATGCATCACATCGGGACATGATTCCTCTACTAATATCTAAAATCTTATATTTTTTTTATCATTTTATTATGGTTAGGGTGGTCAGACAAACACCTACTTCTTATTTTTTCCCTAAAATTTAAGTGCTACTATGTTGAAATTTCAAATTTTCACTAAATAGATTTTTTTTAAATAAACCTAATAGTTTAGAAACTACATTTAATTTGCTACAAATTCTATTCTTACATATTTTTGAAATAATATAGATAACTTATTCAAATTCTTACGTCAATTTTCCTAACTTTGATTTTTTTGTATTTTATCGCCACTTAAGGGCCTATTTTTTCCATGATGATCTTGCACATACCCATTTGTTCTAGAAATCTATTGTATATAGCTTCATTCCCTCCAAAATTATACCATCAACATATACAATCACAATCAAGATTTGATCTTTTTTAAAATTGAAATAAAGATTACTATTTGCAATACCTTTTTTGAAGCCTTTCTGCAATAAGTACCTATCCAACCTTGCATACCAAGCTTTGGGAGCTTGCTTGAGTCCATATAATTCCTTCTTCAATCTATAGTCCTTATTTGGTTTATTTGATAAATGAGATCTTTTCAATTGTTCAATGTATACCTCTTCTTCCAACTCACCATTCAAGAATGCAGACTTCACGTCCATTTGGTAAACTTTGAAATCCTTATGTGTTGCAAAATCCAAAGAAACCATAATAGCTTCCATTCTTACCACCAGAGAAAATGTATCCTCAAAGTCTATTCCTTCCACTTTTGACTAGCCTTTACACACAAGCCTTGCCTTGTTTCTCACCACTTCTCCACTCTCATTTAGTTTGTTCTGGAACACTAACTTTGTTCCAAACACATTCTTATTTGCTACTCTTGGGACAGGTTCCCAAGTCTGATTCTTCTCAATTTGCATCAACTCTTCTTCCATAACCTTGATCCAATATTCATCTTTGCATGCTTCAATCACTGTTTTAGGTTAAATTTTAGAAAGTAAACATAGGTTTACTTGTTCTTTTATCATAGCTAACTTTCTTCTTTTCAAAACACCTCTTCTCTTGTCACCAATGATATGATCTTCAGAATGATTCTTTTGCACATACTTAGGAGTCTTAGAGATCCTTTTCAAAGCTTCTTCCTCTTCAATCTATACTTCTTTTTCTTTAACTTTATTTTCTTCTCTACAAGAGGATTCATTTGATTCATATCCATCTATCATAATTGAAATTTTATGTAAGTCTTCATCCACTTTGACACTTGCACTTTCTACAAGGGTATGTGCAGGATCATCATGGAAAAAACAAGCCCATTAAGTGG
This sequence comes from Sequoia sempervirens, assembly GCA_007258455.2. Classification (NCBI taxonomy): domain Eukaryota; kingdom Viridiplantae; phylum Streptophyta; class Pinopsida; order Cupressales; family Cupressaceae; genus Sequoia; species Sequoia sempervirens. The sequence goes on from VDFB02252616.1 coordinate 139,452,713, forward strand.
CAAAAAATTTAGAAAAATCAGAGTTAGGCAACTTGACGTAAAAATTAGAATAAGTTATCTATATTATTTAAAAAATATGTAAGAATAGAATTTGTAGCAAATTGAATGTATTTTCTAAACTACAAGGCTTATTTAAAAAAAAAAAATCTATTTGCTGAAAATTTGAAATTTCAATGCAGTAGTACTTAAATTTCATGGAAAAAATAAGAAGTAGGTGTCTGTTTGACCACACTAGCCACAATAAAATGATAATATTTTCTCATAAGATTTTAGATATAAGTAGAGGACTCATGTCTCGATGTGATGCGTATTTTTTTGTAATTTTTTTCTAAGTAAATAATTAATTATGAATTTTTTATTGCAACTTTTTTAAAATATACAAAACTCATATGTCTAACCACCTTAACTTGGTCAAAATTTCATGAAATTCATTTATTTTTTTAATCCAATAGTATGCAAAGCATAGAATGTGATGAATGTTTCAAATTCAAAAAATGTGATACCGTTTGAATGCTATAGATGGTTTTCAATCAGCCTATCAACTAAGACTTTAGTTGTAATTCAAATAGAAAATAAATAATAATAATTTATTAAATTCAAAGTAAAGCATAATTTATATTGTTGGAAAGCTGAGAATATCCTTTAAAAATCCTTTTTGTTTCATCAATTTTGGGTAAAAAATAAGTTGTCAGCTACATACCCTACACATACCCATCATATCGCCACTTTTTGGCCCATCATGATCCTGCCCATACCCACAATATTTTTCAGTCTTTTGTTGTAGCATTGGTAAGCTTTACTTGTAGAATATCCAAGGAAGATACCTTAATCATATCTTGTATCAAACTTTACCATGTTTTCTTCATCTCTTATGATATAGTATTTGCTTCCAAATACTTTGAAATATTTGATAGGAGGAGTCCTTCCATACCACAATTCATAGGGATTCTTTAAACGGTTTGTCCGTGCTTGTGCTCTATTAAGTATGTAGACTATAGTATGAATTGTTTCTCTCTAGTAAATTTCTGATAGGTTTGTTTATTTCATCATTTTTTATACAAATTTTTGAATTGTTTTATTCTTTGTTTCAACTGCTCCATTATACTAAGGAGTTTTAGGGGTTGAAAAATACCTCTTTATGCCTTGATCTTCACAAAAATTATTAAACTCATTAGATGTGAACTTTCCACCTTTGTTAGATCTTTAAAATTTGGTTTTTATATCCATTTCATTCTCAATAATAGATTTGAATTCCTTAAAGTTTGTTGAAGTTGTGAAAGCCAACCTCACAGACCCTAAAGGTCACCTATGTACAAATAACCTGTCACAAAAAGAAGACATTCAAGACAAAAAAGAAAGGGTGCTTTGAAAGCTGAAAATGTATTAATCAAAGAGAGATAAAATACAATGATCAATCCTTATAAAAGGAGATTGTGCAACCCTAAAGAAACCCTAATAGGTATACATTTAATAATTAATATAATTATTAAATGTCACAATATGAAAAATAAAGTGGAATCTTAAGAGAGGAATAAAGTTAACTTAATTAACATAATTAAGTTAAAAACTTTACTCTAACACCCCCCCTTAAGATGAGCAAGAGTTCAGCTACAAACATGTGCAAGAAAGCAAAGGTAACTACAATGCATGAAAGCAAACAAGGGTCCCGAAAACTAGGCCTAATCAAGTACTCAAATACAACCAAATCTCTGTAAAGTGGAGAAATGGAGAAAACCTCATGGGAAGAAAACTCCCCCCCAAAAGAGAGAAAATAAAAGAATGAAATGCACTAATGAAAGAAGGATAGGAGGTGGATTACATGATACCCCCCATAGAAAACTTCTATCATATAAGTACATATACAATGGTCTCCATAGGAGAGATATAAAGAGACAAAAAGGCCCCCCCACAATGAAGAAACTCCTGTCGCAATGGTGGATGCCTGATGTAGAATCCTGAAAGAGATCTTGAAGTGAAAAATAACATTCCTCTCCTTGGGAAGAAATGGATCCAAAGGACGATGTCGAAGAAACCTTGTGAAGAGTGATGAACCAATATGTCTCAAGATGTGTGCCATGATAGGATGCTTAAGAATCTCTGTGTCTAAATTGAAACAAATGATGCCAAATCCAAACTAATGTGAAGATTCTTGAAATCCAACCTCTGAATGCACTGATAATGGTTGGTGGATAGTGATAACCTGACTGTCAAGGTAGAGGAGATGAATTTCCTCAAAGTAATCCTCTAGATCTATAATATAGGACTCTACAAACAAGGATGATATGTCTGCAAGATATGAATCCCAAGTAGCTATGTCTAGAAGATGGATGATGTCTTGATGTACTGAATCAGTAGGGGCCAAAGATGTGGTGATGTCAAACTAATTAGGAACAATAGGAGATGTTGATGTAGTCTTGATCTCAAGAGTGAGAACATGAATACAATTCTCTAAACTATCATCACATGCAAGACCTATGATATACTCAAGCTCCTCTAGAGTGCAATTATCATAGGGTATGAAATCTATATCTGCAAGGGGGATGAGACAATCTGCAGCGGGATCCTCTGGGAATGGAGAGATATTAGAATCTCCAAAAATCTCCCAAAGATGGTGCCAAAGTGTGCGAGGACAACAAATGTCAGATAAAGCACACAAAGTGTCAAAATCAACACTACAACCAATAAACCCTACAATATGATCTTGAATAATAACCCATGCTGATAAAATCCTTGATGTGTCTGGTGTAGGTATGAGTCCATACAAATGAGGCAAAATATTAAGCCACCTACAATGTGTAAGTATGCCCTTTTCCCATGGCTCATAATTATCCTTATCCAAGTTGATCACAAAAGGATGAATAGAAAAACCCATGATACTCACTCAAATGAAAAAATTAGAGACTAATGACCTCAGTACATTTAAAGCAGATTAAAATATGCCATCTCACGTAAACAGATCCTTTCCAGGTGCCAAAACGTCCAAGTAATTGACAGAATTGTGAAAACACAAAATACTGAATAAAATGTACTTGGGGCAGATTCTGGAAAAATAAATAACACATCTAGAAAGAGCACATAACCACCTTTCCAACGCCTATTTTTTTGTGAAAAATGGAGTCTGTGAGAAAAAGTTACGCCCCCGGGAGTGCAAAAAATATGTTCTGACTTTGACTAAGAAAAAAAGTATCAAACCTTCATGACACTAAAATCGAGGTAGCACAAAAATCAAAAGGGCACATAAATCGAAGCAAAATGGCACAAAAATTGAGGTAGCTCAAAATTGATGCAGAAACCAAAAAAATATGGCACAAAAATTGAGGCATCCATATGGATCCATACAATTGTACGGATTTTTCTGGGAACTTTTCTGAAATTCCCCAAAAACGCTAAAAAATCAATTTTTAGCAAACCCTATCATATTTTATATGAAAATAGGGGTTTTTGGGCCTTCTAAGCGCACTCATGAGGTCCGTTTGGCACCAACATGGACCATTTGAGAGAAAAATGTCAAAATTTCTCAAAAAATGATGGAAATCCCCTCTGATCTGGCAAAAAAAATTGGAATGAAACCCTTGCATAGAAGAAAACTCTGTAAGTTGATATCTTCAAAAAAAGAATAGGCAACTGCAGATCTGGAGCTCTGATACCACGTTGAAGTTGTGAAAGACAACCTCACAGACCCCGAAGATCACCTGCATGCAAATAACCTGTCACAAAAAGAAGACATTCGAGACAAAAAAGCAAGGGTGCTGTGAAAGCTGAAAATGTATTAATCAGAGAGAGATAAAATACAATGATCAATCCTTATAAAAGGAGATTGTGCAACCCTAAAGAAACCTTAATAGGTAGACATTTAATAATTAATATAATTATTAAATGTCACAATATGTAAACTAAAGTGAAATCTTAAGAGAGGAATAAAGGTAACTTAGTTAACATAATTAAGTTAAAACCTTTACTCTAACAAATTTTTCTAGAGCTTCTAATTTTTCTTTAAGAAAATTAACCCAAATCTTTCTAGAATAGTCATTAATTAATGTATGAAATACCTATCACATTGAAAAATTCTTATTCTAATAGGTCCAAAAAGACTTGTATGCACCAAATCCAAAGGACCAGTAGTATATTGTTATTTATCTTTGAAACTATTTCTAGCTTGCTTCCCAATATGACATTCTTTGCAAACAACATTGATAGGCTTTGTAATATTTTGTAGATCTCTCACAACTTGAACTAAATTGATCCTCACTAGGATATCAAAATTGATGTGACACATACTTCTATACCATAGCCAAATTTCATTGATTTGAGTCATAAAGCAATGACCATCAACACATATTTGTATTACACTTAAGAGGTTATGATGCAGACCCTTAACGTAATGAACATCATCTGTACTATGCCTACCATCAATACTGATAGAACCTTTCCCACATATCTTAGTAGATGTATCATCACCAAACTTAACAAGACCTCTTTCATATTTCTCAAGGTTAACAAACTTACTCTTATCATCGGTTATATGATTTGAGCATCCAGTGTCAATGATCCATTAGTTCTTCCTCCTTTCTAACATGAAATGAAGTCACTATAGTTCCTTCAACGTCATGACCTACTTCCAAAGAATTCTCCTTCATACATCTTTCAAAGTTAGTAGAATCAGTTCCAACAGTTAGATCCATGAACAAGCTTCATCATCTTCATCATCCAGGTAATCAGATCCATCATCAGATATACTTGCATCTTCTTTAACATAACAAATACTCTTAATTGATTTACCTTTATTCTCCTTATTTCTATCATTTGAAGTTTTAGTTGGAAATATTGAAGAATAATGATCCATCTTTCCACAATTGAAACATTTGAAAGGTAACTTACCTCTATATTTCCTAGTGCCCTTTTTCAACCTTCTTACAAAGTTTTCTTTTGCATCATCAAGATCCTCATAATCTGATTCTTGATTCTTCTATGATTTTCCAACTTTGAAAGTAGTCTCATTCTTTGCATCACTTGGACCAAACTCCCTAATTTCAAATGAAGATAAAGCATGATACAATTGATCTCTAGAATACTTGCTTAAATCGTGAGCTTCCTTAATAGAAAAGTATTTATGACTATAAGTTTTAGGAAGAGTTCTCAGTACATTCTTTACCACTTCATCTTCATCAATTTTTCCATGAAGACCTCTAATGGTGTTGAAAAATTCATGCACTTTATGCATGTAGCTTGTTATATTTCCATCCTCTGACATTTTCATGTTTTCAAATATGATATTTAAATTCTGCATCTTTGCTTGCTTGACCTTATCATCTCCTTAATAAATACTTTCCAAATTTTTCTAGATCTCATTTGTATTTTTAAGATTCATAACCTTCATAAAGTTCTATATTAGAAAGACCACTTAAAAGAGAATATGTTGCTTTACAAATTTTCTCATAGGCCTTGATCTCATCATTAATACTAAGACCATTTTTAGGCATAGTATATCCATCTTCAACAAAATTCTAAACACAAAATCTTTGGGATAGAAGGAAACCTTCCATCATGGTCTTCCAAAATGCATAATCTAATCCATCAAATAAAGGAGCCTCCTTCTTGTGCACCATCCCAAATATACCTCAAGTGGTTAAGCTTTCTTCTAAGGAACCTTTATTTGATACCAATTGTTGAATGCATAAGAAAACTAAGGGGGGGGGGTTAATTAGTTGATCATTAAAACATCAAAACCCTAATTTAAATTGAGATCCACATTAACCTTACTAGCCTTTAATTTTTTAGAGTGATTTAAAATGAGAGAAAATAACATAAACTAAAATCCAAGAACACCATGCACAACAAAAAACTAGATTTATGTGGAAAACCCAAGAAGGGAAAAACCATAGTGAGAATTAGATCACAATAGAAAGTAATCACAACATCAAATACAATAGGCTCACTACCCAAAAGAAAGAAGGGCTCACTACCAGTTTATAGAAAAGAAGAAAGAAGATTATTACAATGAGAAATCCATTTCAAGGAAAAAAGAAAGTTCCACCACAACATCACCAGTACATTCACAGTATTTCTGAATAATGTAGACACCTTATGATCACTACTTCTAGTAGTCTAACACATTAAAGCTCACACAAAATTTCACACTTTTGTACACTACAACTCTACACTGTACATCACACCCATCATACTTCACTACACTCTCATGTCCTCCATCAATTTATCACTTATTTATACCATCCTCAACCTTCTAAACAATATCCAAGGTTGGTTCTTCACCTCAACCATGCAAATTAGAATTAGGTCCACACCAAAATGTTCTCATGGTGGAAAGGAATAAAGGAATACCACATCACACCTTAACTCAGATTTACATCCACATATACATGCCACACCATGCTTTCACAAACACCAAAGAAAATCCACAATTAGTGTAAACACCAAAGGTCAGTCAAACCCATGCAAATAGTATTAAAAAATTAATTACAAGCTTCCTTTGACTCAAAGATGAGTCATGGACAACATACATCACTTGAACACAATCTAGAATATTCCAAAACACCCTGAAATCTAACAAATTCCTTCACAATAACTTTGACATGAAGAAATTACTCATCCTATACAACCAATTAACTTTCCACATACTATAACTCATGAAAAAAACCTTGCAAAGCACCACAGCATAAAAAAATTCAACCAAAGATAGATATGAGAAATATGAGCACACCCTCAGATCCATAAGACTAAAAACCACACTACGGAGAAATGTGGAGAAAAACTATTTCTCCCAGACAATGCTAGTTACATAGTTCACATATTGGTCAACACGACTTTCTTTGCACGATGATATAGAACAAGAAACTCTAGATGTAACACCATTGAACACCTCTGATCAAAATATCTGAACCACACAAGAAGATCTTCAATACAGAAGAAATGTAAATCAAAACAAGGACACCACTCTATATGCCAAAGAACCTCTCAACCACAATATTTTCTCTTTTATTCAAATTTTCTCAAAGGAACTTGAAAGCCAAGTACCAAAATCACATTCTCATTATCTGAAACACTTCCTCAACACTTCTAAACCAACTACAATACAAAAACTCAACCACACACATCCTTATCAAAGAAATACTAGAGGTTGACAGCAATGACATTACTAATGATACTATAATACAGCTAATAAAAGCATCACCAAGGTTAACATAAACTTCCAACACTCTCTCCATAGACCTGTTGACATCAATGCAACAACAAGGATGTTTTGACATCAATGGCAATGCAAACTACTTGTGCTTCCAACAATCTCCAACAACATAAACTTGTTGACATCAATGACAACACACAAACTTCCAACACTAGGCTTATAATTAGTAGAACCATTCAAATAGGTAATCTCATAACTCCATCCTCACCAAAAACTTGTTCAACTTAAAAGTAAGTTGAAAAACCTACCAATTTTATTGATAAAATGTAGAAATAGGGTCAAAACATCAATTTCAATCCAAATGATAATTATTAGTAACATTCTGATCAACAACACACATCACATAATCTCTAAGTGTGATAAAATCTAGTTAAATTTGCACAAGGATCAAATCATAGGATCTTATTACAAGATTTGTTGATTTAGGTACATGCCCTACACCATCACCTAGGTTGTAGGAGATGGATCATTTAATCTCAATATTCATACCCACCTTGGTGTACACCCTATTTACAAAATAAAGCTCTTATAAAATAATTATTAACCTCTATTGTACTCACCCAATATTGTAATGAATCTATAACTTACCAAAATTATTCTTGATTAATTAATTCATGCCAATGGAAATTGTAGAATTTTATAATTAAACCTAAAAACTCAACCCAAGAACTTTGATAAATAACCTAACTAATATGAAGCTTTCTTTACTAAAGTGAAGAAAATATAACAATGTGAATAAAAATTGGTACTTATTGCATTCTCATTTTAGATCTAAGAGAAAACATACATATTTATAATATTGGGAATGGATAAACCATAATGATAAGTTTCCAAAAAGTATTGAGTTATTTTCACAAAAGATAAGAGCTAACTTAACAGATAAAGATATTGGTAAGACTTTATTTTCTTTAATCAAGAATAGATGAGGTTGAAATTCCATCTAATTGACTTCAAGATGAATAACGACATTTCTTATTATTAGCTACCTAGGAATGAAACATAATAACCACTAGTTTATGGCAAGTGATCATGATGTGTTAAATTTTGATGACTTTGGTAGCCACATTTTCCCACCAAATTGATTAATGGGGGAGTGTAGGGGGCAGAGCCCCTCCTGTGAGGTCTGTGGGAACCATCCCCTAATAGGTTCTAGGGGTAACACCCCTAGAAAGGGTTGCTAGGGGAAACAACCTCAAATAAAAAGTTTCCAATTTAATGAAGGAGTTTTGTTGATCATTTTAGTTGAAAAATAGTCTTAAAACTATAAAAAAAATGACTATTTATTTGCTATGAATACGAAAGATGAAGACTCACAATGTATGAGTGTGAAGGATCACACAATAGCATGTGGATTACAAATCACATATTGTGTGAATGAACACTCAAAAACATGAGTGTTATGTATATTGAATGCATTTAAAAATGTGCACACAATTCTAGATAGTGTTGTGGGTTAATATAACTTTGTAACTTGTATTTTTTATGATAATAAAATAATATTAGATGATTGTTTTGTGTATGTAGCTCACATTGGGTGAAATACATTAAAATTATCTATGTTTTGGGTATGTGTAGGATCATCATGGAGAAAACAGGCCCTTAAGTTGTTAAAAAATTAGAAAATTCAAAGTTAGGCAACTTGACATAAAAATTTGAATAAGTTATCTATATTATTTCAAGAATATGTACGAATAGAATTTTTAGAAAATTGAATGTAGTTTCTAAACTACTAGGTTTGTTTAAAAAAAAAAGAAATCTACTTGGTGAAAATTTGAAATTTCAATGCAGTAGTACTTAAATTTCAGGGAAAAAATAAGAAGTAGGTGTCTGTCTTACCACCCTAACCACAATAAAATGATAATATTTTTTTATAATATTTAATATTTAAGTAGAGGACTCATGTCCCGATGTGATGCATATTTTTTTGCAATTTTTTCCAAGTAAATAATTAATTATGATTTTTATTACAAATTTTAAAAAATATAAAAAACTCGTACGTCTGACCACCTTAACTTGGTCAAAACTTCATGAAATTCAATTTTTATTTTTTTAATCCTATATTATGCGAAGCATAGAATGTGACACATGTTTTGGATTCAAAAAATGTGATACCATTTGAAAGCTATAGATGTTTTTCAATCAGTTTATCAATCAGGACTTAAGTTATAATTTGAATAGAAAATGAATAATAATTACTTATTAAACTCAAAGTAAAGCATAATTTAAATATTGGTGGAAATTTGAGAATCTCCTTTAAAAACCTTTTTCATTTCATCAATTTTGGGAAAAAAAAAGTTGCCAGCCACATACCCATCATATTGCCACTTTTTAGCCCATCATGATCCTGCACATACCCTTTTGTGTAATTCATTTTTAATTTTTATTATCTACATTTATAATTGTGTTATTCAATTGCTTGAATCCTATTGGTAAATTCTAACAATTGGTATCAAAGTAGTGTTGTTCAGTCATTTGGAAGGAGAGTTCAAGGTTGAGTGGGAGCAATGTCTAAAGAAGGAAAACTTAAGGTTGAAAATTTTAATGACCAAAATTATCAATTATGGAAAATTTAGATAGAAGATTACCTATATCAAAAATATTTTTAGTTTCCATTGCAAGGAAATATAAAGAAAACATCAATGATGTCATATGAAGAATGAGAAATTTTGGATAGAAAGGTACTATGAAGTATTAAGTTATGTCTGACTTTGTCTATAGAATTTAGTATATCCAAAGAAAAAATAATATAGATGATTTGGTGCAAGCATTGGAAAAATTATATGAAAAGGCCTTAACTTCAAATAAGGTATTCTTAATGAAGTAATTATTTAATATGAAAATGGTTTCAAAGAAGGTTATGCAATAGAGAATTTAAATGAAATTAATATGATTACAAGTTAATTAACTTCTATAAATTTAAGTTTTTATGAAGTTCAAGCTCTCTTAATTATATGTTCTTTGTTAGAAAGTTGGAACAACTTGATTATGGTTGTAAGTACCTCTTTTTTAGGTTTAAATACATTAAAATTTGATGATGTTGTTGTTGCACTATGTTATAATTAGTGTTGTCATTGATGTTAGCCTCTAGTGTGGATATGTCAAGAACGTACTCATTTTGTTGAGCAAGTCTTCCAGATGCAGTAGGGTTACTTGGTTTCCAAGTGCTTTTGAGAAAATTTGCATAAAGACTGTAAAAGGTGATTGGGACATGTTCTGTATTATGCTCTACATTTCTTCATACTTGAAGATGTGCTTGTGCAGTCTGAATGTGATGATCATAAGTATTTAAAGGTGCTATATCTAGAGTTTTAGGTTTTGGATTGTGTGGTAGTAGAAGATATGTTTGAAAGTGTGTTGGACTATCTCTGACTTCTAAAGAGGGATATCTGGGAGAAATGAATTGCTCCACATTTCTCCATGTTGAAGTTTCTTGTCTTGTAGATTTGGGAATATGGTAATATTTCATGTACACCTAACCTTCCTTGGTTTATTTAAGTGTTCAACTATTTTTCAAGCTTAGTTCATGAGTCAAGTATCTCAATGATAGTTTGATTGGTTGTACAAGATGATAATATTCTCAGTTTCATGTGTTTGTGCTAGTTATTTTGAATATTTTTTTGGTGTTGGAATATTATAGAATGTTGTGTAATGTTTCTATGTGGTCTATAGGATGCCTTCAACCTTGGCAAAGTGTGAGTTTGGTTTCTTAATAGTGTTAATTATAGTTTTACCAACCTGACATGCTAGTCATATTTGTGGATGAGCTTCGTGGTTTGTGGAATCCTAGTGTAGTGTGTTGGTGTAACCTTGATGTAGTTTACCTTCACTTATTTCCATCACAGAGATGTTTTTTGCTGACCTATTTGATTGTTGCACATTTGAGGTGCATATGTTTCATTGAAGCCAACTTAGAGAATTTTATTCGAGGTTGTGAAAGATATATATATGCAAGGTCAAATTTATGGAGAAGTGTGTGGTGTGGTATTATGTATGCATGATCGGGTGTTGAGATTTGAGTGTGAGTAAGAACACCTAAGACTATTGGAAGCAATGAGTAGAAGGTGTCTATAGTTAAGTGTTCTAGAAGTCATTGGAGGTAGTGAGTCGAAGGTTACATACAGTAAAGAGTCATTGTAGTGGATTTTTAAGTTTCTCTAAGGTAGTAAAACTCCCTATAACTATTTCTTTGTAATCTAGAAGAAGTGATCTTCTTTAGTAGTGATCCCTTGACAATGAGCCTTTAATTTTGGATAGTGAGTCCTTTGGGCAGTGAGCCTCTTGTAACTGGTTTTGGTTTTCATATAGTGAGTTAATACTCATAGTAGTTTTTCCCTTGTAGGGTTTTCCATGTAAAAGTATGGCATTCTATTGTGAATTATTGTGGATGTGTTGTTGTTTTATTTGTCTACATTTAAATACTAATACTTAATAAGGTTTTAAACATTTAATGCAAAAATAATTCACCCCCCTCTTAGTTGTCTTATGTGTCTAACAATTGGTATTAGAATAGAGTTTTCTTGGAAGAAGCTTAAGTGCTTGAGGTAGATCTCGATGGAACACAAGAATGGTGTCAAAGTTCCTATCTTTTATGGAAAAAACCATGCTTTCTAAAAGGCCAGGATGGAAGCTTTTCCTATCACTTTAGGGTTTGGCATATGGAAATCAGTCGAAGATGGATAGACTATGCCTAGTACTCCTCTGATAAGTGAAGATGATATCAAAGAGTATGAGAACAATGACAGAGAGAGGGATGCTATTCTGAGTGGGATTTCTAATTTATAGCTTGTGAAGGTGATAAGCTACAAAACTGCTAAAGAGGTCCAAGAGAAGTTGAAAAATATTTATAAAGGAAATTTTAATGTAAAAGCATGAAAATATGTAGAAATTTAAGGCCAAACTAAAAAACCTAAGGGTGCTAGAGGATGAAGGTGTTGCAAGCTTCATGTATAGGGTGGATGAAATTTCCAATGCCATCAATGGTCTTGGTGGAAAACTAGAGGAAAATAAAATTGTGAAAAAGGTATTGAGAACCCTTCCTAAATCATATAGTGCTAAAGTTTCTGCTATTGGGGAAGCTTAGACTATGGATCAATATTATAGAGATAATTTTTTTGGTGCTTTAACTACTTTTGAATTAAGAGAGTGTGACAAATATACTTCAAGGAAAGAAACATCTCTTAAAGTCAACAAGAAAGAGAGGAATGATGAATCTGATTTGAGTGATATTGATGAAGTGCATGAATTTTATGAGAAGATTGAAAAGGGGAACTAGAAAATATAAAGGTAAGTTACCTTTCAAGTGTCTAAATTGTTGAAAGATAGGTCAATATGCTTCAAAATATCTAGAAAAATTTTCAAATGACAAAAACAAAGACCATAAAGGTAAATATTTCAAGAAGAGTAGTTATGTTAAAGAATATAGTGGTACATCCAATGATGAGGAATCAAAATACCTAGATAATGAATGTAATGAATGCTTCTTCATGCCCTTGATTGTTGGAACTAATTTTACTAACCTTGAGAGATGTGTGAAGAAAATTGCTATGAAAATAGGTCATATTATTAAAGTAACTATGTTGACTGCCTTTCATACAAGAGAATAGAGAAACTACTAGATAATTGATAGTGGATTCTCAAATTTTATGGTAGGTGATAAGAGTAAGTTTGTTAACCTTAAGAAATAATATTGTGATTTTGTCAAGTTTGGTGATGACACATCTACTAAGATCTGTGGAAAATTTTCAATTAGTTTTGATGGAAAGCATAAGAAAGATGATGTTCTTTATGCCAAGTGTCTCTAGTATAATATTCTCAGTGTAGGAAAAGTGTGTAGTAGAGGATTAAATCTAGTGTTTTAGGATGATGGTTGTGAAATTAGAAAGAAATCTCTCGATCCTTGGTTGCTAAGGGAACATAGAAAAAAATATTTTTTTATTAGCTCAAAGGTGCTAGTGGTAAGTGCTTTATGACTCAAATAAATGAAAGTTGGCTATGGCACAAATTAAAGTGTCATATGAATTTTGATAGGCTAGTAAAGATCAACTCTACTCATGCTATGAGGGACATGTTGGCAAGAATTGCAAAGCCTATAAATGCAATTTGCAAAGATTGTCAGTTCAAAAAATAGACAAGGAACAAGTTCAAGAGTAAGGAATATTCTACTATATGAACTTTGGAGTTATTGCATACAAACCTATGTGGACCTACCAGAACAAGAAGCTTTCAAGGTGACAAGTATTTTATGTTGTTAATAGATGATTACTCTAGAATGAATTAGGTGACCTTTATCAAAGAAAAATATGAAGCTCTAGATAAGTTTAAAGCATTTAAATCTAAGGTCAAGAATGAAATAGATTTTAAAATTAAGTGCTTAAGGTTTGATAGAGGCGGTGAGTTCACCTCAAATGAGTTTAACAATTTTTGTAAAGATCATGGGATAAAAAGACATTTATTAGCTCCTAGGTCTCCACAACTTATTGGAGTTGTGGAGAGGAAGAATATGATAGTTTAGGAGGAATCAAGAACCATGTTGAAGGAAGTAAATCTACTAGATGCCTATTGTAGAGAAAAAAATCATACCACATTTTACATCATCAACAAAAGACAAGCAAGAGTAAATGGTTCAAAGACTCCCTTACAAGCTATGGCATGGAAAAAATCCTATTGTGAAATATTTTAGAGTGTATGGAAGTAAATGTTATATCATGAGGGATGAAGAAAACTTAGGAATGTTTGATGCAAGATTTGATGAAGGAATATTCCTTGGATACTCTACATAGAGCAATACATATAGGTGCTACAACAAGAGACTAAATAAGATAATTGAAAGTGCAAGTGTCAAAGTGGATGGAGAATCTCATCAAAGCTTAGTGATGATAGAAGTATATGAATCTAATGAACCCTTTTGTAGAGAAGAAAAAAAGAAGAAGATGAAGAAAAAGGGATGTTAGTGGAAGAGGAAGAAGCTCTAGAAAACAAACCTAAGACTCCTAAGTATGTGCAGAAAATAATTATAAGAATCAAATAATTGGAGACAAGAGAAAAGGTGTGTTGACAAGAAGAAATGCTGCTATGATAGATGAACAGGTAAACTTTTGTTTACTTTCTAAAATGGAACCTAAAATAGTTACTGAAGCATGCAAGGATGAAAATTGGATCAAAGCTATGGAAGAAGAACTAAGGTATATTAAAAAGAAACAGACATGGGAACTAGCCCCAAGACCAACAAAGAAGAATGTGATAGGAAATAAATGGATTTTCCGGAACAAGTTGAATGAGAATGGAGAAGTCATCAAAAACAAGGCTAGGCTTGTGTGTAAAGGCTACTCACAAGTGGAAGGAATATATTTTGTAGAGACTTTTTCTCCAATAGCAAGAATGGAGGCTATTAGGATGTTCTTTTCTTTTGTGGTACATAAAGACTTTAGGGTATATCAAATGGATGTAAATTATGCATTATAAATGGTGAGTTAGAAGAAGTGTACATTTAAAAAACATAAGGGTTTCAATTATCAGAAGATCTTGATATGGTCTGTAGGTTGAAGAAGGAATTATATGGGCTCAAACAGGCTCTTAGAGCCTAGAATGCAAGATTGGACATGTACTTAAGCTATAGCAAGAATTCAAAAAGAGTATTGCAGATAGCAACCTTTACTTCAAATTTGAGAGAGATCAAATCTTGATTGTGGTTGTATATGTTGATGACATAATCTTTGGAGGAAATGAGGCAATTTGTAAAAAGTTTGCAGAGAAGATGTAAAATGTGTAATACCCCTCCTCTTATTGGTAGGATTTGGTATTTTTTTTAATGCGGTTGTTTGCTTCTTGTGACGATGATGATATTGTTTGATTTGGTTAGTTAGACGTTAGATGATGCTATTGTTTCATTATGGACATGATTACTTTATATGACATTATGGTTGATTATATCAGTTGATTTTATGAATTGTGATATGATGCAATGATTTAATTTAATATGTTAGGAGATGATTGTTAGTTAGAAATGTAATTCATGATTATGTTATTATTGTTAGAATAGGTGTGACGAAGGACAATATAGCATCACTCGTTCGCGAGTGCCCTGTTATGTTGCAATTCCTTCTCACAATGCAGTATCTTGATTTAATGCTTTGATATATATGTATATAGGCACACGTACACAACTTCGTTTGTATGCAGGATTTGCAGGTATAAGTCTCGATTCCACCTGCTTCGGCAGGACAGGGCGAGCACCAATTAACCCAACGGTTAAATGTTGATACAGAGGTGACGATGAAGTCCTTCCGTCCCATGATGTCAGATCGTCTCGTTTGTCTGGTATTGTGTATTTTGTGAATTTGTCGTCATTTGTGGCTTGTGTTTTGTGTGTTGTCGTATTTTGATTAATGTGGTATTTTATAAGTTATGATTATTTAATTGATGTCGATATTTTATAAGTTGTGAATTAGTTAATTAAATGGGAAGAATAATTATGTATTTTAATGTTGATTTATTTGTATGAAAATATTTAAATGTTTTATTGATTTTTATAAAGTCATGTGTTTCAATTAAATGATAATTAAATATTAAAGGTATTTTAATTATTTTAATTAATTATCAGGTGGGGATAATTATTAGAATAATTTATTTAATTAAATAGAAAATGTGTTGTGCAAGAAAGTGGTAAAAATAGAAATTAAAGCAATAAAACAAATAAAAGAATAAAAAGACTGTGAGAGCCAATAGGCAGAGAGATCTGGGAAAAGCTAGCTTTTAAAGAATTGATTTTCTTTTAATTTTGTTTTTTGTGAGTTTTTGAGGGAATGGAAATATATTTTTAGATTATTGTGAATTTTAGGGGTTCTCACACACACACACAGAGGAGATCAGAAAGTTGAAGTTGCTCAAGTCATTGTGAGAGTTCTGGACTAAGTTTTGGAATCGAGTTCGAGGGCATCAGAGTCAGGCAGGCATCTTCAGATTGGCATTGGACTCCAGGTTCCTCTCGTTGTCGTCTTTTCGTACTCTTTCTTTTGATCTGTTTGCTTCAGAAAAGAAAAATAAACCTTATTAAAAATGATTCTTATGAATATAGAAAACTTTTGATTTACGAAAACAGGAGAAACAAATTAGATTATTAAGTGAAAGAGAAATAAAACCTTAGAAAAAAATTAGGGAATAGATAAAACTACTGGAAAATACTCTTTCATTTTGGTATCAAATAATGTTGAGATTAGAAAATCTTGTTTTGCAAACGGAAAAATTAACTCTTCGAATGCTAATTTGATATACGCGATCTCTCTGCTATTTCTGTAGAAAAGAATAATTGTTGTATTTTTAAAAGAATTGAAATATTATTTTGGAAAATCAAAAAAAAAATATATGTAATTTAAACTTATAGTCATTCTGTTTTAGTTTTTTTATTCAGGGATCTGTGTTCTCTATAATTGTATGTATTTATTTATAATTATATAAATAAGGGTGTATATATATATACATATATAATATTTATATATATATATATATAAAATTTATATATATGAATATAAATTTGTAATATGGGATTTTAATTAAATTGTACCGTTTGTCGAAATCCGTGATAATGCAAGGACGGATCGAATTTTTTATATATTTAATTAAAACTGTGCATTCTTTTAAAAGTTATAAAAAAAATAAAAAAATAAATTAAATAAAGTTGTTTATTTTTAAGGGTTAAGGGGGGGGTACGACTGGCGTACCGGCCCCTCTCCCCTTGTGGCTACGGACTGGCCACAGCAGTCCATACGGACTGCTGTGCGCAGCAGTCCGTAGGGCTGCTACGTACAGCAGCCCGTATGGGCTGCATGCCGCCGTAGCAGCAGCGAACAGAGTTCGCTTGGTTTGTATTTTCTTTTGTGTTATTTTATTTATTATTGTTTTTGTTATATAAAATAAATATATATATATATATATAATTTATTAATTTGTTTTTTTATATTTATTTAAAGATGTTATAATGCGGTTAAAATAAAATAAGATAAAAATAAATAAATAAATAAAATAAATAAATATAGTTTTTTATATATATATTTGTCGATTTTGTTTGATTTGGTAATTATGGATAATGGGATTTCTGTGTAATTAAAGGAAATAAATTTAGTTAAGTTGTAGAAATAAAATATAAGTGATTTTAGTATAATATAATTTGAATTGTAATTTGGTATGAATTATTTTATGATTATATAGATTGCTGTGTATTTGTTTAGTTGGGTTAGAACATTATAAAAACATTTTATGAATATATAGGTTTATGTATGGCTATTCAGTTTGGTCAGGAAAATATAAAAAAAATATATATATATATATATTTTATGATTATAGATATGTATAAAATTATATTTATGCTGTAGATTGTGTAAAGATGAATAAAATAAATAAATAAATAACTATTAATTGTGGAATATGATCAAGTTGAGTGAATATGAAATTTGTTATTTTTGAGTAATTAAATTAAGCAAATTAGATAAATTGTCACTAATTTTATTGTTCTTTATTTTCAACTCTATGTCGCGTAAATTAGAGATATTGTAGGTAATTGGTCAAATTGTCTTTTCAAGCTAAAAGAATTCTGTGATCTTGTTATTGTCTTCTATCTATTGTTATTGACCTTATCCTTGTGATGTGGGAAATCTGTTATGTTTTGAACCTCATTTGGATTATTGTAAATCTGGGTCTTTTCCAGAGGCTCGTCATTTAGAGTGTTATTCTCCTCTTGTTTATGCTCTTAAGCGTTATTGTTTTACGTTAGGAAGGGTTGAACAGTTGGTTAGACTTTTGGTTATGAGTTATTGCGAGAGGGTTAATGCCTCGCATGAGTTTGTTTGAGTATTATGCTTTTATGTTTAGTTCAACCCTTGCTTGTTTTGGAGATATGTTAAGAGGTCATAGGGAGAGTGGCTCTTCGTGGGCGCCGGCGCCTCGGGTAAGAGGAAGTGCCAGGGGAACCCACGTAAGAGTAGTTAAACAAGTGATAACCTAAAAATAGAATTTAGGGGGTTGGGTTAGTTAACACATAACAAGATAAAAACATGCACCTCACCCCTGCCGTTAGCTCTTTCAAAGGCTAAGGATGGGTGGGAAGACCTGGTTGGTAAGGTCACTACCTTGTCTCTATGAAAGGTAAGTGGCTCCGCATGAGTAACCCTATGGGGCGGCACCTTGAAATAGGATGTCTGGATAACCATAGATGGAGGCGGCTCCTTGAGCTAGGTTGTCTGGATAATCCATGTATAGATGGAGGCGGCACCTTGTGATAGGTAGTCTGGCGAATTCATGTAAGGCCATGCGATGACACTCTCCACTAGACACCCTTGTCCTTGTTTCTTGTCGCCTCTGGATATTGTTATATTTATGTTGTTTCTGTTTTGAGGGCTAGGGGATCCATAGATGGGTGCCGGCGCCTCAGTTGGAGGAAGAGCCAGGGGATCCCATGTGAGCTATGCGATGACCCTCCTCGTTTGACACCCGTTTGACTTGTTTCTTGTTGTCTATGGAAGGGTGTATTGAATTGTTGTTTCAGATTTATATGGAATTGTATTCCGGTTATTGTCTTAGATTTATTTGGAAGTGTATTTTGGATATCGTAATCTTTATGTAGTTCTGACTCTTGTGAATTTTGGGTTATGATTGCTATGTAGTTACTTGTATGATTGCTGATACGTTATGTAATTGTGATGAGTTTCATAGTGTTAACTTGTTATGTGATTATGTGATCGTTGATGGTTGCTCATTGTATGCCTTGAGATGTATTTGTTTTTGTACTATGTTGTTGTTGAGTCGGTTGACATTCATGGTCGGGTTCACTTCCTCGTCACCTCTGAGCACGGGGGGTGAGTTACTTTGTAATTCACATGGTTGGGTGGAACGTGCTCCGCACCCGTTGGGTTCCCCATCAGCGTCTTGTCATCTCAGCTTTCCGTAGTGCAGATGTTCCAGTGATCAGTTGTACTTCATGTTCCATTATTCTTGTATCAATCCCCATGTTGGGAAATTCAATGTAATTCATGTATCAAGAAAATTGTAATGTAATATTATTTCAATGATGTAATAGTTAGGTTTAATTTGGATCTTGTCAAAAGATTTATCATGGATGTAATTATGCGATGCTATCATGCTCGCATCATGGCTATCAGTTGTATCATTGTATATGGTTTTCATAAATTAAATGGTTATGTTGTTTTCGTTATCTTTATTTTGTTTTGTGGTTGCAATGTAACCTCGCGTGCCCCAGAGAACCAAGTGTGTTAATGCTATGTGTTATGCTATGTGATTATGGTTTAATGTTATTGCATGTTTACTTTTATTATTTAAAAAAAAAATTATTCGCTTTATGTGTGTGTTCTCTGGGGTTTGCACGGCGGGCGTTACAACTTGGTATCAGAGCATAGGTTCATACACTGGGCACTATGTGTGCTCACTATGTAACCTTATGTGTTGTTCCCTGAGTCTAGAGTCTCATTTGTGTTGTTGTGTTTGTTGGGAACCCAAGTCTCTTCCGTTAGTCGGTCTCAGGGCAATGGTGCAGGGAACTGATGGAAAGGATAGGACCCTCGGTGTAGTGCGCAATGCACCGATATCCTTCCTATCGAGGATGCACTATGAACCCTTGTGTCGTTGTGTGATGTGGTTTCCAGTGATGTGAGTTATGTGTGTGGTTTTTGGCGCGAGCTCTGCATGTTTGTGGTGTGCTTACTCTTATCTATTTAATGGCTTCCTGGAGTAAGCCATATCCTTGTGGGGGAGGATGTAATACCCCCATGTGCTAATACTTGTATTATTATTTCTTACTCTTATGTGTGAGCTTGATTCTATTCTCTTTGGTGATTAGTTCACCATCTTGGTGTGGGTGGATGCCTCCCGTATTAGGGAATCTTATTTCTTTTGTTTACCGGCTTCCAGGAGTAAGCCAATTTTATGAGGGGGAGGATGTAATACCCCTCCTCTTATTGGTAGGATTTGGTATTTTTTTTAATGCGGTTGTTTGCTTCTTGTGACGATGATGATATTGTTTGATTTGGTTAGTTAGACGTTAGATGATGCTATTGTTTCATTATGGACATGATTACTTTATATGACATTATGGTTGATTATATCAGTTGATTTTATGAATTGTGATATGATGCAATGATTTAATTTAATATGTTAGGAGATGATTGTTAGTTAGAAATGTAATTCATGATTATGTTATTATTGTTAGAATAGGTGTGACGAAGGACAATATAGCATCACTCGTTCGCGAGTGCCCTGTTATGTTGCAATTCCTTCTCACAATGCAGTATCTTGATTTAATGCTTTGATATATATGTATATAGGCACACGTACACAACTTCGTTTGTATGCAGGATTTGCAGGTATAAGTCTCGATTCCACCTGCTTCGGCAGGACAGGGCGAGCACCAATTAACCCAACGGTTAAATGTTGATACAGAGGTGACGATGAAGTCCTTCCGTCCCATGATGTCAGATCGTCTCGTTTGTCTGGTATTGTGTATTTTGTGAATTTGTCGTCATTTGTGGCTTGTGTTTTGTGTGTTGTCGTATTTTGATTAATGTGGTATTTTATAAGTTATGATTATTTAATTGATGTCGATATTTTATAAGTTGTGAATTAGTTAATTAAATGGGAATAATAATTATGTATTTTAATGTTGATTTATTTGTATGAAAATATTTAAATGTTTTATTGATTTTTATAAAGTCATGTGTTTCAATTAAATGATAATTAAATATTAAAGGTATTTTAATTATTTTAATTAATTATCAGGTGGGGATAATTATTAGAATAATTTATTTAATTAAATAGAAAATGTGTTGTGCAAGAAAGTGGTAAAAATAGAAATTAAAGCAATAAAACAAATAAAAGAATAAAAAGACTGTGAGAGCCAATAGGCAGAGAGATCTGGGAAAAGCTAGCTTTTAAAGAATTGATTTTCTTTTAATTTTGTTTTTTGTGAGTTTTTGAGGGAATGGAAATATATTTTTAGATTATTGTGAATTTTAGGGGTTCTCACACACACACACAGAGGAGATCAGAAAGTTGAAGTTGCTCAAGTCATTGTGAGAGTTCTGGACTAAGTTTTGGAATAGAGTTCGAGGGCATCAGAGTCAGGCAGGCATCTTCAGATTGGCATTGGACTCCAGGTTCCTCTCGTTGTCGTCTTTTCGTACTCTTTCTTTTGATCTGTTTGCTTCAGAAAAGAAAAATAAACCTTATTAAAAATGATTCTTATGAATATAGAAAACTTTTGATTTACGAAAACAGGAGAAACAAATTAGATTATTAAGTGAAAGAGAAATAAAACCTTAGAAAAAAATTAGGGAATAGATAAAACTACTGGAAAATACTCTTTCATTTTGGTATCAAATAATGTTGAGATTAGAAAATCTTGTTTTGCAAACGGAAAAATTAACTCTTCGAATGCTAATTTGATATACGCGATCTCTCTGCTATTTCTGTAGAAAAGAATAATTGTTGTATTTTTAAAAGAATTGAAATATTATTTTGGAAAATCAAAAAAAAAATATATGTAATTTAAACTTATAGTCATTCTGTTTTAGTTTTTTTATTCAGGGATCTGTGTTCTCTATAATTGTATGTATTTATTTATAATTATATAAATAAGTGTGTATATATATATACATATATAATATTTATATATATATATATATAAAATTTATATATATGAATATAAATTTGTAATATGGGATTTTAATTAAATTGTACCGTTTGTCAAAATCCGTGATAATGCAAGGACGGATCGAATTTTTTATATATTTAATTAAAACTGTGCATTCTTTTAAAAGTTATAAAAAAAATAAAAAAATAAATTAAATAAAGTTGTTTATTTTTAAGGGTTAAGGGGGGGGTACGACTGGCGTACCGGCCCCTCTCCCCTTGTGGCTACGGACTGGCCACAGCAGTCCATACGGACTGCTGTGCGCAGCAGTCCGTAGGGCTGCTGCGTACAGCAGCCCGTATGGGCTGCATGCCGCCGTAGCAGCAGCGAACAGAGTTCGCTTGGTTTGTATTTTCTTTTGTGTTATTTTATTTATTATTGTTTTTGTTATATAAAATAAATTATATATATATATATAATTTATTAATTTGTTTTTTTATATTTATTTAAAGATATTATAATGCGGTTAAAATAAAATAAGATAAAAATAAATAAATAAATAAAATAAATAAATATAGTTTTTTATATATATATTTGTCGATTTTGTTTGATTTGGTAATTATGGATAATGGGATTTCTGTGTAATTAAAGGAAATAAATTTAGTTAAGTTGTAGAAATAAAATATAAGTGATTTTAGTATAATATAATTTGAATTGTAATTTGGTATGAATTATTTTATGATTATATAGATTGCTGTGTATTTGTTTAGTTGGGTTAGAACATTATAAAAACATTTTATGAATATATAGGTTTATGTATGGCTATTCAGTTTGGTCAGGAAAATATAAAAAAAATATATATATATATATATTTTATGATTATAGATATGTATAAAATTATATTTATGCTGTAGATTGTGTAAAGATGAATAAAATAAATAAATAAATAACTATTAATTGTGGAATATGATCAAGTTGAGTGAATATGAAATTTGTTATTTTTGAGTAATTAAATTAAGCAAATTAGATAAATTGTCACTAATTTTATTGTTCTTTATTTTCAACTCTATGTCGCGTAAATTAGAGATATTGTAGGTAATTGGTCAAATTGTCTTTTCAAGCTAAAAGAATTCTGTGATCTTGTTATTGTCTTCTATCTATTGTTATTGACCTTATCCTTGTGATGTGGGAAATCTGTTATGTTTTGAACCTCATTTGGATTATTGTAAATCTGGGTCTTTTCCAGAGGCTCGTCATTTAGAGTGTTATTCTCCTCTTGTTTATGCTCTTAAGCGTTATTGTTTTACGTTAGGAAGGGTTGAACAGTTGGTTAGACTTTTGGTTATGAGTTATTGCGAGAGGGTTAATGCCTCGCATGAGTTTGTTTGAGTATTATGCTTTTATGTTTAGTTCAACCCTTGCTTGTTTTGGAGATATGTTAAGAGGTCATAGGGAGAGTGGCTCTTCGTGGGCGCCGGCGCCTCGGGTAAGAGGAAGTGCCAGGGGAACCCACGTAAGAGTAGTTAAACAAGTGATAACCTAAAAATAGAATTTAGGGGGTTGGGTTAGTTAACACATAACAAGATAAAAACATGCACCTCACCCCTGCCGTTAGCTCTTTCAAAGGCTAAGGATGGGTGGGAAGACCTGGTTGGTAAGGTCACTACCTTGTCTCTATGAAAGGTAAGTGGCTCCGCATGAGTAACCCTATGGGGCGGCACCTTGAAATAGGATGTCTGGATAACCATAGATGAAGGCGGCTCCTTGAGCTAGGTTGTCAGGTTATTCCATGTATAGATGGAGGCGGCACCTTGTGATAGGTAGTCTGGCGAATTCATATAAGGCCATGCGATGACACTCTCCACTAGACACCCTTGTCCTTGTTTCTTGTCGCCTCTGGATATTGTTATATTTATGTTGTTTCTGTTTTGAGGGCTAGGGGATCCATAGATGGGTGCCGGCGCCTCAGTTGGAGGAAGAGCCAGGGGATCCCATGTGAGCTATGCGATGACCCTCCTCGTTTGACACCCGTTTGACTTGTTTCTTGTTGTCTATGGAAGGGTGTATTGAATTGTTGTTTTAGATTTATATGGAATTGTATTCCGGTTATTGTCTTAGATTTATTTGGAAGTGTATTTTGGATATCGTAATCTTTATGTAGTTCTGACTCTTGTGAATTTTGGGTTATGATTGCTATGTAGTTACTTGTATGATTGCTGATACGTTATGTAATTGTGATGAGTTTCATAGTGTTAACTTGTTATGTGATTATGTGATCGTTGATGGTTGCTCATTGTATGCCTTGAGATGTATTTGTTTTTGTACTATGTTGTTGTTGAGTCGGTTGACATTCATGGTCGGGTTCACTTCCTCGTCACCTCTGAGCACGGGGGGTGAGTTACTTTGTAATTCACATGGTTGGGTGGAACGTGCTCCGCACCCGTTGGGTTCCCCATCAGCGTCTTGTCATCTCAGCTTTCCGCAGTGCAGATGTTCCAGTGATCAGTTGTACTTCATGTTCCATTATTCTTGTATCAATCCCCATGTTGGGAAATTCAATGTAATTCATGTATCAAGAAAATTGTAATGTAATATTATTTCAATGATGTAATAGTTAGGTTTAATTTGGATCTTGTCAAAAGATTTATCATGGATGTAATTATGCGATGCTATCATGCTCGCATCATGGCTATCAGTTGTATCATTGTATATGGTTTTCATAAATTAAATGGTTATGTTGTTTTCGTTATCTTTATTTTGTTTTGTGGTTGCAATGTAACCTCGCGTGCCCCAGAGAACCAAGTGTGTTAATGCTATGTGTTATGCTATGTGATTATGGTTTAATGTTATTGCATGTTTACTTTTATTATTTAAAAAAAAAATTATTCGCTTTATGTGTGTGTTCTCTGGGGTTTGCACGGCGGGCGTTACAAAATGAGTTTGAAATGTCAATGCTTGGGGAGATGAATTTCTTCCTTGGGCTGCAAATTAGTCAATCATAAGAGTTATATTCATTTCATTATCAAAATATGTTAAGGAAATGTTAAAGAAGTTTGGAATGGAGGACTCTAAACTAGTATGTACTCACATGATTATTGGTTATAAATAAAGTAAAAATTATGAATCTCCTAAGACAAATCAGACCAAGTATAGATCCATGATTGGTGGACCACTATATCTAACTGCAAGTAGAGCTGATATTATGCATGAAGTATGTTTTGTGGCAAGATTTCAATAAGATCCTAGAGAATCACATGTGGTAACAGTCAAAAAGATATTTAAATATTTATAGGGATCTATGAACTATGGTCTATGGTAAACTAAGGATACAGACCTCTCTTTGAGTGCTTATATCGATGTAGATTGGATAGTTTATGTAGATGACAAAATAAGTATAAGTTAATATGATTCCTTCCTTGGAAATATACCAATTTCTTAGATAAGTAGCAAGAAATATTCATTGTCACTATCTAATACATAAGTAGAATATATTGCTACAAAATATTTAATGGTAGTTTGATTGGTTGCACAATATGATAGTATTCTTAGTTTCATGTGTTTGAACTAATGTTTATGAATATTCTCTTGGAGTTGGAATATTATAGGATGTTGTGTAATGTTGCTATGTGGTCTGCAAGATGTCTTCAACCTTGGTGAGGTGTGAGTTTGCTTGATTAATAGTGTTAATGTTGGTTTTTCCATCCTAGTGTGTTAACGCTATTTGTGAATGGGATTCATGGTTTGTGGAAGCATGGTGTAGCATGTCGATGTAGATTTGATTCTTGGATAACCCTTGATATGGTATACCTTCATTTCTTTCCATTGTGAAGGTGTTTTGTGAAACTTAATTGGTGGTTGCACATTTGAGGTGCATGCATTTAATTGAAGTTGACTTAGAGAATGTTATTTGAGGTTGCAAAAGATATATATACAAGGTCAAATTTTTGGAGAAGTGTTTGGTGTGGTATGATGTATGTGTGATTGTGTGATTGTGTATTGAGATCTAAGTGAAAGGAAGAATGCTAGTGACTACCAGAAGTAGTGAGAAGAAGGTGTCTACAATTTAGTGTCCCAAAAGTCACTAGAGGTAGTGAGCCAAAGGTTGTGGATGGTAAAGAGTCATTGTGGTGGATCCTTTATTTTCTTTGTGGTAGTGAACCTTCCTATAACTATTTCTTTGTAATCTAGAAGAGATGATCTTCCTAAGTAGTCAACCCTTGGCAATGAGCCTTTTGTTTTGGGTAGTGTGCCATTCAGGAAATGAACCTATTGTAATTAGTTTTGGTTTTCATATAGTGAGTTAATCATCACCGTGGTTTTTCCCTTATAGGGTTTTCCATGTAAACATCTATAGTTCTATTGTGAATGATTGTGGATGTGTTACTTTTTAATTTGTCTACATTCATACTAATACTTAATAAGGTTTTGAATGTTTTAATGTACAACTAATTCATCCCCCTCTTAGTTTTCATGCATGCCTAATAGTTGTTGGTGTGATTATAAGCAAGGATATTTGAAGGAAGAGCATAGATGACACTTCAACATTGGGTAATTGTTACCTAATTTTTAGCTTTTAGTTAAAAATAAAGTTTAGTGTTTATTCTTTTGTGTTGTTCGTTTAAACATTTAAAAGATAAACCATAGTCTGCTACTTTTAATATGCATGAAAAAGATTGTCAAATGAAACATATTACATCTTTCATTTTCAATGTTGCAAATTACAACAAATGAGAAAATAGAATCATATGTATACAAATGTAATATTTTATTGATAATCATTAAGGTACATGTCCCTCACAAGCCAAGGGACAAACTCTCTTATTCAATGAAAATATGAAGCAATTCATAAATGAATAAGTAAAGGAAATAAAAAATGTGCATATAAGAATGGAACCAGTCATTGGGTATGTGCAGGATCATCATGGAAAAAATAGGCCCTTAAGTGGCAAAAAATTTAGAAAAATCAGAGTTAGGCAACTTGACGTAAATTTTTGAATAACTTATCTATATTATTTCAAAAATATGTAAGAATGGAATCTGTAGCAAATTGAACATAGATTCTAAGCTACTAGGTTTATTTAAAAAAAAAAAAACTCTATTTGGTGAAAATTTGAAATTTCAATGTAGTAGTATTTAAATTTCAAGGAAAAAAAAAGAAGTAGGTGTCTATCTAACCACCCTAACCACAATAAAATGATAATATTTTTTTATAAGATTTTTAGATATAAGCAAAGGACTCATGTCCTGATGTGATGCATATTTTTGTAATTTTTTCCAAGTAAATAATTAATTATGATTTTTCTATTACAACTTTTAAAAAATATAAAAATCATATATGTCATTTTAACTTGGTAAAAATTCATGAAATTCAATTTTTTATTTTTTAATCCTATAGTATGCGAAGCATAGAATGTGACGCATGTTTCAGATTCAAAAAATGTGATACCGTTTGAAAGCTATAGATGTTTTTCAATCAACCTATCAATCGGGACTTTAATTGTAATTCAAATAGAAAATGAATAATAATAATTTATTAAAATAAAAGTAAAGAATAATTTATATTGGTGGAAAGATGAGAATCTCCTTTAAAAACCCTTTTCGTTTCATCAATTTTGGGTAAAAAAAAGTCATCAGCCACATACCCTACACATACACATCATATCACCAATTTTTGGCCCATCATGATCCTGTAGATACCCCATTGCCTGATAATGACTGGTTACAAGTTGCCCACTTCCATGTTGTTGCTACCCCTGAACTGCTTGTGTCCTTCCCAAATTCGTAGTGCTCCTAGTTCCTGCATCTGAAAATACAATGATGTTAGAGCAAGGATCAAAGCAATGAAAGATTCAATCCTTACATACACACCTACCTATGCATGTATAGTCTAATCCATAAGTGCATTAAATAAGCATGCAAACCTTGGATGTCTTGGAAAACAACGAAGTCATGAAACACATCCAAAATATGCATCTATTTTTATAATTGTTTGTTTCATGCACAAATTTAGGACAGGTTGGTTACTATTCCGATTTAGTTAAATACACCATGTGTGGTAAATGTGGCTCCCACGAGGGTAGAGATCAACATGCTTTGAAAGAAAAAAGAAAATTGAGCAACTTGATCAAATATTTATCTATTATCAATGCATTAAATCAATATGGAATCACACCAATTGATCAACTTTCATTATCAGATTCAAAAATGCATCAAGTTCAATTATGCATCCCTTGGACAATGAGGAATCATTGTAAGATGTTGTCAAGCCTCTCTCACCTTGAACCTATTGGACAGTCACACATCACATAGGAAGGTGAGCTTGTTGGACACTGGGAACATTGAGAAGGGGGGGGTGAATCAATGTTCAATGATTTCTACTTTCAAAACAAATCTAAAATTGTCAACATCAATAATAGAGCTTCATTTATCATTTTAACACATAATAGATGAAAAAATTCAAAACATGCAGTCATATTAGTGAACACCATAACACCAGATATTTTTACGTGGAAACCCTATTAGGGAAAAACCACGATGGAGATCAATCCACAATTTTTACTCTGTTAAAAGTAAATAAAAGAGGAGAATGCACTTGCATTCAAGCGCACTGCTTAGAGCTCACTGCTCAAAGAAATAGAGGCTCGCTTCCTTACAGATATAATACAATTTACAACAAGATTTGAACTGAGAATACAAAATCAACAAATGATAGGATTCAGTTCCACTGAAGCTCAATATCAAATTTTGGATCTCCTAACTAGATCACACTTCTACTCTACTCTACTTCTACACTGCACTGCTTAAAAAAATGATCTACTAACTCTTCCCTAGATGCATACATACTCCCTTTCGACACATCTGTACACACACCCTCATATGTATATCAAAATGAATTACGGATCTCATTTATATACCCGCTAACAGGAAATTCAAAAGTATGTCAGCCTCACAATAGGATATAATATTTTTCTTTTATGTCGGCTCACATCACCTAATTTGAAGATAAGCGTACCCACACAAGTCATCTAGACTTTAGTAGGGAACCAAAACATAAGTAATAGAAAAACACATATTCCACATAGATCCACAAAACATCATAAGAAGCATGTTGGCCATAATGGAAAATAAGCCATGAATCATGCTACCGAATCTCTTAACTCCAACTTTGACTTAATACAATACCACAAAACTCATCAGAGGATAGTGTAATTGTTAATAAATATTTCCTGGAGGTCCACACCATGAAATAATGATCCGGTACAATGAGCAATATCATGCGCAGTTTCACTTGCACAACTAGATGTCTCGTTCTTCAAACTTATTGCCGGTAGAAGTAATTCTATTACTGTGGATCATACAACTAACTCAAGTTTCCATCAATGACAACACAAGTAGCCAAAAATGATCTCTCCAAGCCATATTCCAACAAAGATTTTAGGTCACCAACATATGTAACATGTGGCTATCCAATAAAATTAAAATGAGGAGACAGTGTGTATTTATTACACAACCAGAAAGAGATAAATGATTGAGTCAAAGTCATGATACAAGCACAAAGGAAAACACCTTTGTAAGAGCTACATGAGGAAAATTGAATTGATAGTGTTCATTCATAGGTGGAATTGTGAAAATGGATGCAATAAGTGAAGTTCATTGTCATTGATAAGGATAGTAAACAATGCATGCTACAATGGTCTCATGAAGGAAAATAGTAATAAATGTATGCTACATGATAGTAGGGGTAGTTACTACATTCAAAATATGGAGCAAATGAGCCATGTTTCACCTTGGTGGTGAATAATGAACTATGATATGAGCCATGCTATGAAGAGTACAACCAACCAACAACAAAGATCAGCCACATATACATCAAAGAAAAATTACAAGTTGACAAGTATGGGGGAGTACTCAAAAAAGAGCATAATTATTTTTCATGGCAAAGAAACATGGCCACCTATTTTCAAAATCTTCCTATGAGATCATGGCCTGAAAGAGTGAAAGGAGAAAACCAAAGAATCCATGACTTGCTGCCCTCATAAGTGATATAAATGAAAGTTATATGTTGTCTTCTAGATTGGGAATATGATAAGCTTGAAATCATTCCAAGCATGTCAAACAGGACAACAACAAAAAACAAAA
The DNA here is from genome assembly GCA_007258455.2 of Sequoia sempervirens. Lineage (NCBI taxonomy): Eukaryota > Viridiplantae > Streptophyta > Pinopsida > Cupressales > Cupressaceae > Sequoia > Sequoia sempervirens. The sequence goes on from VDFB02252616.1 coordinate 139,482,685, forward strand.
TCTGAAGTTGCACAAGGCTCTATTCAAGGCCTTCTCAATCAAACATTAGACAAAAAAGTTTGCCAGATAACATTCAATGCATGATGGTTTAAGGAAAGGCATAAAAGGAAAAGAAATTTAAGAAACATCAACCCTAGTTGATACAAATAATGTGTCCATATAAAGCAGATCATATTTGGAGAAAAATGCAGAAAATGTAAAGGTCAGGCCCGATATACTCTTCATTTCATGAATTGAAGCATGGGGCAGTGCATTTCATTTTCAAGTCATAGGAACAGTAAGTATGCATAATCTCCCAAGGATAAGGATAGTCACGTTAAAGAGCAATAGAGCAACAAGTTCATTAATGATGAATAAAGACATAAGTGCTAGTTTCAAATAAAGGAATGGTTGTATATACAGTGACAAAGGATTCAAGTAAGTCATTCTTTATCAAAATTTGAGTCAACAAAACATGAATCACCATAAAAGATACCAAGAAGGACAATATAAGCAATGTTGTAGGAGTATTGGATGCAATCAAGGTGAAAGGTTTCCCAAGCATGAGCAAGGACCTAGTGTTTATTCCTACAAATATGATTCAGCCATACAAATGCAATAAGAGTAAAATGACAAAAACAAACAGTCTCTCATGATTAGAAAAGGAGAAAGGAATCCAACAATGGGAGGAAAGGAACAAAAATGGATTGTTATTGTGATTTTCATGGTACCTATATATATGCCACTGAATCAGTACTATCCCTATGGAATCCAAGATTTTCAATAGAATGTGACATTTTGAGGAATTGCTATGAAGCCATTGCTTTTTATTCTTTTGGTAACTATCTAATTTCTTTTTTAGGTGGAGAACATGGAACCATAGAGTTTGTTGAGAGAGAATCAAACAACAAGCTTAGTGTGGCACTGCTGAAAGATAATCAAAATAAGAAAGAATTTATTTAGCATCCTTTCCCTCTGAGCTTGATGATTCGGCCATGGGTCCTTTTTCAGGAATTTTATAGATTTGCAAAACTTGGTATCATACAATATATGATTTTGAAAATACTCTGTCCATTTTTAGCATTGGTGTTGGAACTTTGTGGTGGTTATGGTGATGAATAATTCAAATGGAATTATGGATATCCATACATTACTATTGTGTTGAGCATCAGCTAGGTGTGGGCATTGTATTGTCTAATGCAATTTTATACTATTACTCATGATGGACTTCAGCCAATCAAAACATTGACAAAGTTCATTAGTTTCAAGGAAATTGTTCTTGCTACTTGATGGTAGGGTGTAGCCATTGCAACCATCTGCTTGCTAGGTGTTTTGGGAGTTTCTTTACCTAAGTCATAATATCACATAGACGAGAACAACCATAGAGGTTTGACACTTTAATCCACCCCAATGACTATGGAAACTCAAAAAGGCTCTAATAAAGCTAGTGATATGGGAGGGCAAGATTGAAATACCCATGTCTAGAAATCAACAAAGGGAGTAAATGCTGAGAAAAAATGCCACATCCTGTGGGTTTTCTCAATCCCTCAAGCTCCTATAGGTATGGGTAAAACCCATAACAACAAAATATGTAGACACCCATAAAGATAGAAGACCTTGATTCCTCTGGCTGTGAAATAACAGACCCACTTGGGGTTTGAGCTTTTAAAAGCTATGATTGAGTTTTCTAAAGACAAGCAACAAATATAAGAACCATTTCATCTTTTACTTCTATAGGAGAAATGATAACTCATAAAACCCCTTTTACAATGTCTTGGCCGCAACTTGAATGGACAAAATTTCTTTAGAAAACAAAAGAATATGTTGAGTTTACTTCATGCAATACAAAACAAAGAAGGAAATGGACATTCTTTCCTTTATTCATCAAGTTGGAAACCCAAAAATGAGCTATTCTTGCTCTATTTACCCAAAAATCAGAATGGAATAAGTTTGGTGGGGCTTACTTGGAGCTTTTTTTTCTCATTGTTTGCAATATTCAAAACCTTTCTTCCGACAGAGAGCTTCAATCAAACTTGATCATGGCGGCTGAAGGAAATATGAGCAACAATAGAAGAGAAAAATGGCACACAAAGTGGTTAGGGAATGCTATAGGCTACGCCCAAAATGCATGAGATGGCATCTAAAAAAGGTGGAAAATTAAAATTTTGTGCAACATTCACAATTTACCTATTGTTCCATGCATTTTTATCAAAAAATTGTCAAGAATCGGCCAAGAAAAGCACTATTTTTTTGTCTTCTTCAAATCGCCATGGCGGTCAGGTATTCTCCAGAATGTTTGATGGTGAAATGAGGGATTTTTTCCCTTGTTTCTTCCTTTTTTTATTTAGGGTTTGGGTAATATTAGGATCATCAAGGAAAAAATAGGCCCTTAAGTGGAAAAAAATTTAGAAAAATTTGAGTTAGGAAACTTGACTTAAAAATTTGAATAAGTTATCTATATTATTTCAAAAATATGTAAGAATAGAATTTGTAGAAAATTGAATGTAGTTTCTAAACTCCTAGGTTTTTAAAAACAAAAAATCTATTTGGTGAAAATTAAAAATTTCAATGTAGAGTGGTACTTAAATTTTAGGGAAAAAATAAAGAAGTAGGTGTTCGACCACCCTAACCATAATAAAATGATAATGTTATTTTAATAATATTTTAAACATAAGTAGAGGACTCATGCCCAGATGTGATGCATATTTTTTTGTAATTTTTTTCCAAGTAAATAATTAATTATGAATTTTTTATTACAACTTTTAAAAAATATAAAAACTCGTATGTCTGACCACCTTAACTTGGTCACAACTTCATGAAATTTAATTTTTCTTTTTTTAATCCTATAGTATACAAAGCATATAATGTGACACATGTTTTGGATTCAAAATGTGATCTGGTTTCAAAGCTATAGATGTTTTCAATCAGCCTATCAATGGGGACTTTAATTAAGTAATTTGAATAGAAAACGAATAATAATTATTAAATTCAAAATAAAGAATAATTTATATCGTTGGAAAGTTGAGAATCTCCTTTAAAAACGCTTTTTGTTTCATCAATTTTGGGTAAAAAAATAGTCGTCAGCCACATACGCATCATATTGCCACTTTTTGGCCCATCATGATCACACTTTTATACTGTTTGACCCTATTATTACTTGTTGGCCGATGGAAATTTGGTCCCATTCTTTTAAAAAAACTTGAAACACATTTAATTGCATAGTGGGGGCCGAATGGAGGTTTGAAGACTTAGGCAAATTCTTGCCTTGTGAAAATTGCTAAGTGTTTCAAGGTGAAACATGAGGAGTGTGACATGTCACACATATTGTGCCTTTGACCTTTGGTCATATGTGCTTTTGAGACATGTGAATATTCCTTTCATGAAGTGTGGAGGTCGACCATATGGGTCGAATTTGAACCTTTTTCTTGTTTTCCTTTGAAAATCAGTGTGTATTGCCATGTGTGAGTAAAATGTAGAGTGTGATAGGTTGATATAGTCAAGTGCCTTAGAAAATTTTGAAGGCTTTTAGATAAGATATTATATGTTGCATTTGTTTCCAACTTTTGAAGATATCATGTAAGTGATTTGAAAATCACTTTCAGTTTTCTTTTAAATGCAAATGTAATACATATTAATGGTGGGGTCCCTTATCTTGTGATTAAATTGTAAAGTGACTTGTTAAGTGATGTTTTATGAATCACTTAAACAAGGTTATTATCTTTATTATTTTTTAAAGCCATGTTTTTTCAAAAACACACATATTGCATGATGGAGAATGTGGTCAAGTCTTGTATGAGAACCAATGATGACTTGTAGAAATGATGAATGTGTGGGATGTTGTTTTGACTGATTTTGGTGGAAAGGAGACTACTTGGAGAGATTTTTTGTCACATTTTTGGGGTGACTATTGACTTGGCCTAACTTTTCTTCATGTGGAGGGCATTTTGGAGAGTTCTAGAAGGTTCTTTTTGGCCTTTTCTATTGTATCCGACTAGAATCTTTGGAAGCACTTGTGTGGGGGGTTTTGGTGTGTTTTTGCTTAAGTATGTTCTTTTTGAAAATTTTGAGGAGTTCTTTCTTTCCAACAACAGGATAGCTTTGTTTTTTGGAGCTATTTTTCATGGAGCAATATTGTAACTTAGATGGGCCTATTATACAGTAAGAAATTTGAATTAATAAAGTAGAGCATTTTTATCTTCTCTCTTCATGTTTCATGGTATGCCATTAATGGTTGATCAGTTTTTCTTGTGAAAATTCATCTTTTCTTGCAAACTTGTCTCATGTTTATGCATCCATTTAGTAGAAAATTTATGTTTACAGGTTATAATCTATGTTGATTAGTAGTGTTGTTAATTGTGAAACCCCTTGTTTGTCCTTTTAAAAGCACTGTTACAGACCTCTTTATAAATTATTTATGTAAACTGCATTGGAAAGGGAGTTGTGTGAGTCAAGCTTTATGATTTTAATTTGAAGGTGATAAGCTGTTAACAGGTCTAGGTTGTTTTGGTGCATCACCTTAGGTTTTTCCAGCATTAGGTTTATTTTCATGCAATCCTTACCCTTATCTTAGAAGTTTAAAATTAGGTGACATCAAAAGGGAAAGTTGGCCCATAATCCGGAGGTTTTCTTTCGAACAAGTTACCCACAACCTGAAAGCAGACCCATGTTAGTCCAAATTTGTTGAGTTCATTTAAAGCTTAGCAAATAGGGTGCGGATTTGGGAACCTAACAGTAATGTTTTGAATGTAGAAGACAAGGGAAGATCAAAGGACATAGGAAAAATTATAGGAAATTGTGGGAAATCATGAGGGAAATTTAAGAATAAGAGGTCTCAAATGAGAGGTAGGAATGATTTTGGTATTATGGAAAACTAGGACACTTGAAGAAAGATTTGTTTGTCTTAGAAAGAAAAAGGAGACAAACAACAAGGAAGAAAATTTTGTAATTAAATCAGATGATGATGATTTAATTCTTTACCTAGATAATGCTAATGATTCAAGGGTAATAGATCCATGAAATTTGTTTTATGCTATGTCCTATAGAAATTAATTTCTAGATTATGTCTAAGGATATTTTGGACTATATATTTGGGTGAAAATAAACCCTATCAAATCATTGAAAAATGAATAATAAACTTAAAATTGAAAAATGTAAATTAGTGGCTGCTACAAGAGGTAAGACACATTCCAAAGATGGGTATGTAATAGGATCATCATGGAAAAATAGGCCCTTTAAGTGGCAAAAATCAAAATCGAGTCGCATTAACCAACTTGACATAAAATTTGAATAAGTTATCTATATTATTCTCTCAAAAATATGTAAGAATAGAATCAGAGAAAATTGAATGAAGTTTTCTGGGAACTACTAGGTTTGTTTAAAAAAAACCTATTTTATGAAAAATTTGAAATTTCAATGTAGTATCTTAAATTTTAGGAAAAATAAAGTAGGTGTCTCACTGACCACCCTAACCACAATAAAATGATAATATTTTTTATAAGATTTTAGATATAAGTAGAGGACTCATGTACCATGTGTGATGCATATTTTTGCATTCTTTTTCCAAGTAATAATTAATTATGAATTTTCTACAATTTTAAAAAAATATTAAAAACTCGTATGTCTAACCAATCTTAATCCTTGGGTCAAAATTTCATGAAATTCAAATTTTTCTTAATCCTATAGTATGTGAAACATACTAATGTGACACACATGTTTTGTATTCAAAAAAATATTTATGTACTATTTGAAAGCTATAAATGTTTTTCATCAGCCTATGAATCAGAATTTAGTCATAATTTGAATAGAAATGGATAATAATTACTTATTAAATCTTAAAGTAAAAGTATAATTTTATATTAGTGGGAAAGTTGAAAATATCCTTTTAAAACCCTTTCGCTTCAATAATTTTGGCTTAAAAAGTTGTCAACCACATACCCATCATATTGCCACTTTTTTGGCCCATCATGATCCCCACATACCCACTAAGTACAAATTCTAATTTTAGTAGGGTAGCTAGGAGATGAAGGCTGCAAAGTTACCTTTAAAAAAAAATTCTAGAAGGTTACTCACGCGTTACTAGTAGCTCAAGGTGTAAAAGTAGGCACTTTATATTTGTGTACTGACAATACTATTTCTTCTACATTAGTTGTTGTAGGAACAACTATAACAAAAAAAGTTGTTGTAGGAACAACTATAACAAAAAAAGTTGTTGTAGGAACAACTATAATTGTTGTTGTAGGTTCAACAACTACTACAAAAATTATTTATGCAGGTTCAACAAATATTATAGGAAAAGTTGTGGGTACAAAAAATATTGTAGCATCATAGAATCAAGCATATGGGAGTGAGAAAGGTATGAAAATTCTTCACTTAGGGTGATCCTAATAATAGTGGTTTACAATTTTGGGCCAAATTGACACCTAAATATTTTATTAACCAAATATTCACTTTCGGCACCTATAGCTGCTAAACCATGATGAATTTGAAGATGATACAAAATAGAGTTTTGTGAAATTTTGTCTGTAGATTCTAAATATATTTTTTTCAAAATTTTTGGAATTAGTTTGCACTTATTTTTTTTCCATCTCCTTTGAAACCTAGTTTTTTTTTCAGTAAACACCATTTTTAAGGAGTGACGCTCACCGTATACAACATAACTTTTATTTCCATGAAGGATAAAATTATATTCTTTTTGAATTTAGATTTTTAACTCGGGAGTATCTAGCAGTTTCCACTTGGTTAGATAGTTTTAATTGATTTTTTTCTTTTTAATCAAGTTTCAAAGTCAAACCACCATAATTCGCATATAGCGTGGGACCGTGATAATGCGTAACCTTTTTTGTACATGTATTGAAATTATTTCTTTGGATCAAGGACTTCAATATCCGTGCACTCATATTTTTAAATTTTCTTGATAACTGCTATTTTCCACATGCAGTTGTAACAAAGAGCTGGATTTTAGTGAAAAACCTATGTTTAATAAAACTAAAAACAAATACATAATAAAAACCAAAATATAGTTAAAATTACATTCATTGATAGATCATCTAAGGACTACCCGATTCCACTTGGCTTCTTGTGGGAAGTTCTCTCACCATTTTCATCTTCAATAAGGAGTCTCGGCGCAAAAATTTAGATTTTTTTTGTCTGAGGGGGAGAATAAGGGATAAGGGGGGTTCGAACGAACCCCTATGGGTTCGAGAGAACCACCTTTCTATGTGTATTTTACTTGGTTTTTTGGGTGGGAAATGAGGGGCAAGAACTAAATGGGTTCGAGCGAACCTGTAGGTTCGTTTGAACCCCTAAAACCAAATTTTTTGCCTTGGGGTAATTTTTGATCAGTTTTCCTTCCTCTGTCAAATTGTAAACCATTATTGTGGATTCACCTTCTAAGAAGGTATTTCTAGGTCTAAAACATATTAACATGTATTTTTGTGAAATTTGTGTTTATGGGAAGCAAAAGAGAGTAAAATTTCTCAAATATGGGAATTAAAAGAAGAGTGAGAAATTAGAGCTTGTGCATAAAAATGTATGGGGATAGGCTAAAGAATCTTCTTTCAGTGGCTCTCATTATTATTTCACTTTTATAGATGATGCAACTAGGAAATCATGGACCATGTATTTCCTAAAACAAAAATCAAATATATTTGAAACTTCTAAAAAATGGAAAAAACTAGTTGAGAATGAGATAGGAAAAAGTTAAAGTGTCTTAGGTCTAATTATGGAGGTGAGTATTGTAGCAAATAATTCAAACATCATTAGAGTTCATACAATGGTATTTTTAGACAAAAAATAGTTCCAAGAACTCCACGGGAAAATGGTGTGGCTAACAAAATGAGCAAAACAATATTGGAGAGTGGAAACAACATGAGATTGCATGTTGGGATGTCTTTAAATTTCTAGGTAGAGGTTGTACATAATTTTATTTAATTAATTCATAGAGGGCCTTCAAATCCTTTAGGTTACATGGTATTATAGAGGAGGCATGGATAGGTAAGAAGGTGAGTTATTCTTTTCGAAAAACCTTCAATTGTGAAGCTTTTGAAAATGCTGATATTGAGAATAGACCAAGCTAGAAGCTAAATATAAGAAATGCATTTTTTTGGATATAGAATAGATGAATTTAGTTATAGGTTATGGGATTTTGAAAATAAAAAATTATTGGAAGCATATATGTTGTATTCAATGAGAAGATTATGTATAAGGATTAATTGTAGGAAAAGGAGCATGAACATAAAAAATATATGTGGTGCTAGAAGATATTCTAAAGAATAAAATTATATTGGTATGTAATGCTCAAAAACAACAAGAAATACTATAGACTCTTAAAATGTAAAAATTTCTACAAGGATAAGTAGACCTCAAAAAATATTTTCTCGTTTATTCTATTCTATATTTCTAATTGATGTCGGTGAACCAAAAGGGTATGAAGAATCTATGTAGGTGGATACAAAAGAATAGTGGGAGTGAGGAATGACAGAAGAGATGGATTCTTTTCTACAAAATTAGACTTGGGATTTAGTCAAATTTCCTATAGGTAAAAGAGTTTTTCCAAACAAATGGGTTTATAAGCTGAAAAAAGAAGGAGGAGGCAAGAAAATATAAAAGGTTAGACTCATGGTAAAAGGTTTTGAACAGAAAAAAGGTATTGATTTTGATGAAATATTTTCTTTGGTTGTTAAAATAAATTCAATTAGAATTGTTCTAAGTATTTTGGTTGTAGAATACATGTATCTTGAATAGCTATATGTGAAAACAACTTTTCTCCATGGACATTTAGAACAAGTATTATACATGTAGCAACCATAGGGATAAAAAGTTAGAGGTAAGGAGGATTTAGTGTGCATATTAAAGAAGAGATTATATGGCCTAAAGAAAGCACCCTAACAATGGTATTTGAAATTTGATAGTTTTATGGTTGAACAAGGTTACAATAGATGCCATTCTAACCATTTTGTTTATTTTAAGAGGCTGGATAATGGTAATTATATTATCTTGTTATTATATGTTGATGAAACGCTTGTTGTAAGGTCTAACGTGGGGAATATTAACGAGCTTAATTAGAAATTAGAAAATTATTTTTCCATGAAGGATTTTGGTGCAACCAAACAAATCCTTTATTCATGAGGATTTTATAAGACAAAAGAAAAAAAAAACTTAACTCTGTCTCAAAGTGAATATGTAGAGATGGTACTGAAACGGTTTAATATGCAAAATGAAAAGCAATGTGTACACTTTTTCCTAGTCATTTTAAGTTTACTAAGGAGATGTGTCCAAAGAAATAAGAGGAGGAAGAAAAAATGTCTAGGGTTCCATATTCTTTAGCTATTGGTAGTTTAATGTATGTTCTAGGGTATGCACAAGACTAGATATTGCACATGTTGTTGGAGTTATGTGCAGGTATATGAGTAATCCAAGAATAGAAAATTAGAAGGATATAAAATGGATTCTCAAGTATTTGAGAGTTAATAATACCAAAAAATTATGTTTTGGAGGAATAAACACTGCTCTACAAGGATATGTTGACTTTGATCTAGCAAGTGACATATATAGTAGGAACAACACCACATGTTATGTTTTTTTGTAGGAGGGACATCAATTAGTTGGATTTCAAGGTTATAGAAGGTTGTTTCACTATAAACCACAAAGGATAATTATGTAGTTGCTATTGAATCTAGTAAATAGGAAATTTTGCTACAATATTTCTTTAGCATAAAAAAATGAATCACCCTTGACAATTTCACACTAGTTTTTTCTCCCTCCTATGTGTTTGAACATAATTATGCATTTAATTTCCTAATAATGTACAAAAATATTTGGAAAATAAAACATGGGAAATAAAACTATATATTTAATATTTTACCCCTAACACTTTTAGACCTCAAAAAAGGTGGATCTAGTCTAG
>VDFB02252616.1:139492667-139505520 GCA_007258455.2 Sequoia sempervirens
TAATAATAATGGTTTCAACAACAACCTAGAAAATTATTTCTTGAACAACACCTTATTGGAAATGACCATATACACACATACACACCCATAGATACATATAAACATTCAAAATAGCAAAAAAAAAATTGTGGAGATGTAAAAGTATGTGACAATCAAACCAGACAAGCAATGATTTGGCACCTGAGAATTTTCTTGAGTTGAAATCAATGCTATACTTTTTAAGAAATTTACATGTAGTTGTGAAATAAGAAATGGAATAAAAGATATATAGCCTTACCTTGTATAATTTATAACAAGTAATATGCAATGCAACTTTAATAGAAGGCAACAATTAAATAAAATGTAGGCATACCTTGTGCACACAACAAATTGTAGAATGAACACAATAAAATAAGGTATGCTCTCCACCCTACCATATTGGGTCATGGAGCCTCATGGGCTCTCACCAAACCCCCGAGAAAAAACATAAATTGTCCACCACTTTGATCAATGGTGAAAGCAATGCTTTCGCACCTAATAATTTTCTTGAGTTGAAATCAATGCTATACATTTTTAAGAAATTGACATGCAATTGTGAAATAATAGATGAAATAAAAGATATATATAGCCTTACATTGTATATAGATAGAATTTAGTTGCAACTCGCACACCATGCCAAACATGCAATCGTAAAGCTATTTAGCATTTTGGAGATCTGTATACCTTGTATGTAAATAGAATGTAGTTGCAATCTAAAATGGTTTGACTCAGATATAGTTACACACAAGGATAATGTGAATTTTAGTGAGGTGAACATGTTTCATTGGTAACCAATATCTAAATTATGAAATTGAAATAGTTATATAATTTATAACAAAAAAATATGTAATACACCTACAATAGAAGAGATCAAATAAAGAAGATGCACACATAACTTCTACATAGGGCGTGATACAGTATGACAATGATTACATCTTGCATATAAAAATGATGAGGAAGCAAATTTAGAAATGGTGAAAATTCTATATGCATGGAAATGAAGAGGAAAAAGATAAGCAGTAGAGTTACCATAAAGAATAGCAACATTTCATGGTGATGGAAATGAACACAATTTTTGCACGCGATCCTCTTCTCTCATTCATAGTGCACTATAATTGTTGGCATGTATCTTATAGTATCTAGTAAAATAGAAAGGTGGATCTACACATATTGCTAAAGAACCCAGTTCAAGTGAAGAATCAATCTATGCACATATGAAATATAGACTAAAATACAACAAAATGAGGCATGCTCTCCACCCTACCATATTGCATCATGGAGACTCATGCACTCTCAGCAAACCCCCGAGCAAGAACATACATCGACCACCACTCTCATGAATGGTGAAATTAATGTTCCTTATTACACTTAATATACAACCTATCATTCAAACAACTCCCTTTTTATGCTGGAAGAAATAATAATTAAAAAGGTGCATTTAAGTTCAGATACCTATATATCAGTGCATTTTTTTTCCAATTTGATATATAGGCAGTGAATGCCTTGGATGCATTTATAGGGATCTATTGCTCGGATATATATATATAGACACAAAAACAATGTTTAGAAATGTATGTATGTGGAATTACATGTAGACAACAGGTAGCAGATAGGAAATAAAAGGTCACATGACAACTAAAAGTGATAGGTACCATTACAATAAACAAGCATGGGAGGGACAACTATCCAGCTTTGACATTATTGAGAGTGAGTGGATAGAAATGCAAATCACTTGTTTTGTGTTTTTTTGCATGGGGGATGGTTGATAAAGCAATTGAAAAGTCTTGGTGATGCCACCATTGATTAGAGTCATGGAAAATGGATTTTCGTTGCGTGCAGATATGTATGTATGTCATAGTAGGTGAAAAGAACATTGATACATGCGGATCCCTATGTTTATTGTGTTGGGACATTCTTGCAATGATAAGTTATATTTTAAGTATTATATAGAACATTGATGCAACCATTGACCATGGTGATGAACAATGCAATGTGCACATTTGGATATATGTCATAGCAGATGCAAGCAACATTGATACAAACTGACACAATTTTTGAATGATAAGTTATATTTTGAGTGTTATATGGAACATTGATGCCACTATTGTTTGCACTGGTGGACAATGTATTTTCCCTATGTGCAGATATATATGTATGTCATAGTAGATGCAAATTCCATTGATACATAGTGATCCCTATGTTTATTTTATGGGACATTCTTGGAATGATAAATTGTATTTTTAAGTGTTATATGCAAGATTGTTGTGTGCAAAAAATGGGAAAATAATTATCACAACCGACACTTTTGTATTGCTTTTGCAACCATCGCCCCATGCAAAGAACACAAAATAACCTCCAACCACCTTCACATAAATTCCATAATGGATAACCACACTTGCACCTTCATAGAATTTTCCCTCCTCACAGATGTTTGCTATGTTTTCTGAGGTTTTAAATGGTAGGTGTTACTTGCAATTGGTTGGTTTTTCCCTAAGAACATAGACTATAAGTTGATGGAAGGAAGTCTACATCCAAGCACAAGAATGTATGTAATAGCCAAACATAGTAACACTTGACAGAGATCAACTGACCACATGTAATAATTCTCATGGCATCATTAATAACGGTTTTATGATACCATTACACTAAGACTGCAGGGAATAGATGAGGTTGAGATAGATATTTGGCTACATGTAATTTCACACATGTTGCAGATGTTGTTTTCCCCTTTTCTATTTTACAAAAAGAACTTGAAAATCCTAAGTCTGAGGTAATAACTTCACACAAGAATGGGTACCACATGTTTCAATTGAAAAAATACATTTGAATAAATGCACGATGCTGGTCTCCAATAGGAAAACTGCAACTATCAATTGAAACATATGTACCCGTTCTTTTGTTAGATGTTATAGCAATTTTCAATGAATAGACATAAGGCTACATGATTACAAGTAGCAATTAATTTTTGTGGACAAGTTTAAGTATAGACATACAAAAAAAAAGAAACTACCTTATGAAAATAATAAACATAGGAAGAACTATATATGAGTGTCATATGCATTTGATATCACATACATACATATCTGTACATAGGGATGAATGTTGGCCATGACCTGAAAAAGATGGGAAAAAAAATATCATAGTCAAAACTTTTGTATTGCTTTTGTAACCATTTTCCCCATCTGAAGAAACACAGAATAACACTCAAGCACCTATGGCTCATAGCTCATTTTAGGAAGATGAAGAGCGATGCAATAATGCCTTATCAGAAATTGTAGGCTTTTGCTATGTTTTCCAAGGCTTTAAATGGCAGGTGTTATCACAACCATCACCACTTCATGAAAACAATACAATAATTAATGTTGATGTCAACAAGCGTTTAACTTTTTTGGCTTTCTCTATCCATGCACCAGGGAACCCGACATGTTTTTCCCAATCAGTGGCCGAACGACTGGATGACTAGAGGATTTCAAACTAGAAAGGCTGGAATTCCCTATCGGTGTGCCAAACACTTGTAATTAAAAAATCAAAAACATACGCCACCTTTTTCCTAACCAAGAGCCAAATTCCATAAGGGTTGAAAAATTGATGTATGGTTTCCATGTAGTGGTGATAGTTGGGAAGCAATTAAATAATCCGCATATATGTTTACAAAGAAAAATCTATATAGGTATATATGCATCTAAATTTTATATGTAGACAACACACATATATAGTCCTAGGTGGACTTGTCAATAGAGAAATCACCACAAGAGGAAAGGAAATAAACATCACTTGGAATAGGCTAGGATATCAACATCACATGGCATAGGCTAACATGGAAATTAATATCACTCATTTGCATCTAATTTCACATATTTACACGTGGCTATGCTTGTAAATCATACAAGCAAAGTCTGAGACAAAGCAAATAATTTTTTTTTAAACATTACAATTGAACATCCAAGAACATTAACCATAAACATATAATGCATTACATTACACTATTACACTTAGTTCTCTGGGGCACGCGAGGTTACCTCACAAACCACTAACAATGAAAACAAAGGTAACTACAACATAATTCACTACTTATTCAATGATCACACAAGTTACAAGAAAAGATAGAAGTGATTAACTGCTTTGTATCAGGTCTAGTACCCACTCCAGCTGGCAACATACCTCGTTCTGGTACCGATGAGTCCGCTGTCCCCAATGCCTATGCACTTGCCAAGGTCTACGCGGCTGGCACATGCCGCTTGGATCCGCGAATGCGTTGCTTTTGATCACTAAGTTCTCTCAGCCAGCCGTGGTTTCGTTCTGCCAGAATAAAGCGACCAGACTTCGATCAGACTTCGGCGGAAGAACAGTCCTAGGGGCCCAACCTAATGCCTCGGGAGCTCATCACTCGATGGCCTTGCCTACGTATATAATTCGCAGAGGCACCGTAGTTCGACAACTTGAGCTGCTCCAACTCATTGACTAACCAACCAAGGGTTCACTCATAAGACTTTCAAGGAGGAATCTACCTCAACACAAAAGTAACACATCACCACAAATACACACTACCTCAACCCTCTATTCGTAAACATTATGTGACCCATACAAAATTACATACAAGAAGAGTGGGTATGCAACCCTTTCTAGGGTCCATCACCCCAGACAGTTTTTTTAGGCGGCTACCACCCACTTAGGTGAAGCCGTAGACTGAAGAACTTGGTAAGCATAAAATAAAAATAAAAATATCCTACTCAAATATTTATTCATCCTTGCAAAAGAAAGGTCACAAGGCATAGCAACAGTAGCCATTAACGATTGCATTCACAATTGGAAGACCAAACCACTCGACAATCAAGTCAATCATACTCACAAGAGTTTAAAAGTAACTATCCCTATAAAGGACTTATGAATCAATGGTAACAAGAATGCAAGAAACAATAATCATTCAAGAATACAACCATGAGCGACTCTATATAAAAAAAATAACTTCCACATTTTATAATGCTCATCTTCACTTCACAAGACACATTATCTAATACAATCAATTAATCATCACATTTTAATCCAACAAGACATCCCTTAAATTGAAGCAATATATCAATTTCCCTATTAATCACTTAATCTTGGAAGCACTTAAAACAATTATGAAAACACTTAAGACCAATTCCAAATCAAACCATAAAGTCTTTTATAGAAGTCTAGTTTAGATGCCCATTCAACTATACCAAATTCAACAAACCACTCTACTTCTTAGACCTTTGTTGAACATTCTAATTTGCACTTAAGGAACTATTTAGATGATAATATTAACTAAGACCTACTAGGGATAACAACATATCAATAACTTCACAAAACAACAGTTCTACTAGATCAATAATAATGCATAATAGGATTACTATAATAACAATGAATCACCTTACACAAAAAGGTTATAATCATATTAATATTAAATTTAAAGCTCAATGCACTACAAGTTGTTTATTTAAAACTACACATAACTACTCTCATAATTCAATGCCCTACTTGAATTGATTTCCAATGAAATCTCACTTATTAAAATATACCTGGAACAATAAATAATTCCCAAATTTTTATCTTCCCTTCTCTTCTATTCGGCTAAATATTAAATTTATCTTAAGGTAAATCACCTTTGAAATATTCCACTCAACACATAATCAAAACTCAAACGATAATATAATTCAATCCTATTGTCAACATAAAGAAAGTAACCCTTACTCCTTTCCAACTTTCCAACTAAGTATTGTTTTCCCCTCTTTTATACTATGGAGAAAATGTACACAAGATATTATAATCATTCAAGTCGAAGACCATAAAATAAAAATCTACATTGTAAACATGCTTAAGCCATTAAAATTACATTTGTATAATAATATTCAAGAAATAAAAATAAATGTGTTAACAAGAAACATCGAATAATAAATATATCATCACATATAGCAAGTGACGGGTTATCAAGAACATTGGGGTTTCTTCGCGGCAGAATGTCATTAGAAGGTGCAATATCTTTGTCCGATTCATCTGCTAGCATCATATTCTGGCTCCATTGTGGGAATGTTTAAATAGACAAAGGCAGCGATTAAAAGAGAATAACAATGGCAACAAGAAGCTTTGACAGAGGTGAATTATATTCATGATAGCCGACCCCTTTGTTATGTCTGCCCCTCAGGGGAATGACAAATTAAAGACAAAATTAAATAAACTTGTGTTAGGACAACCTCTTTAGAGTATCACCTCTTTTGGTGAAGAGGTATATTGAGTGATAAAAAAAAAAGGCGATGCAAGGAAGTTAAATAAGCAAGTCTAGAATGCAATATCATTTGATCTTTAAGTAGAATTAAGCAGAAGTAAATGTAAAGAGAGCAGCAGCAGATTTATATCAGATATAAGGCAGGTATGAGAGCAGGTATAAAGCAGACTTGTTAGCAGCAGATTTGAAGGTATTATTATCTGACCTTATAAGCAGATTAAAGTGCAGATTTAAAGGAGATTAAAGTTCAGATCTATGTAGTTTGTATGAGCAGATTTGTGAAGCATTGGAGCAGACTTATAGAGGATGGGGTTGCGCACATCTCACACAACAGTAACCCTTATAAAGTTGATCATAAGGAGTACGTGGTTGACCTACAGGCCCGCAAGAAGGAAAAACTATACCAAATACTCCATGCAAGTTCAATACAAAACCCAGCCAAAAATAAAAAAAATAAAAAAATATAAGACTAGATCCATCGATAGTCAGCATCCATTAGACTCCATTTGCATGGCGCAGGAGAGAGAGAGAGAGAGAGAGATCACGTCAGAAGTGAAGGAAGGCAATGGGTAAGACTGCTACACATGATCTTCTTCCAATGGCAAAAGTAACTGTCAGACATGCATGAACTAGTTTAGTGCTAAGGCTGCATAGAATAAAAGAGAATACAAGTGTAATAGGCTGAATATTCCACAATCACAGAATCCACCAAATAAGAAATTGCGTGGGGAACTTGGGATTGCAGCAAGCGTTGAGGAACGCAATTCCATACAGCCAAAAGCTGAAGCGACAGACTACAGAGGTAGAGAAGACCCCGTCCTAAGAACTCCATATGATATTTGAAGGTACCAAATCAAACTTCCTTTCCCCAAGTTTATGTACGTGAATGAACCCGACTAAAAGGAAATCAGGAAGAACAAGATAATGAGTTGTGCACGAGTTTTGGATTGAGGATTCAATAAATTTAAACTTGAGAGTGAACATCCCTTTTTAAAGCATCTTAAAGTGCATGCATGAAAAGTGCACAAGGACAGAAAAAGGTATGCTAAAATATTCCCGTCAAAGACTTATAGGGTTTCAATTGATCATATTAAAACAGCGAACCACAGTAGCTAACAGGCACCAGGTTTAGCATTGAATACCATAAAGACAATTCATTTAAATGAACTATCAATATCGCTTATACAACAGAGGATAGTTTAGCTACCAAATCAACAATCAAAATAATCACTATTGAATTTAAAACCTTCAAAAGAACGAAGTAAGGTAAAGGGGGTTTCCATACCCATCTCTAAGTGTTGAAGAATAGATCTGGAAACACCAACCAGGAAGGTACCTCACAAGGGCCTCTGCTGACTTTGAAATGGTGGTCCCTATATGAACATCGTCCCCTGTTCAATAATTCCAAAAACCCTGTCCCGAACTCCCGAGAATAGCCCACTTGATAATCTCCCCAATTCCATCCCAGAAATTATTCATCTTTTTTCCCCCAAATCTCTATCAAAAACCTATCATTTTAACCGAATAACATGCAGACCCTCCCCCCCTTTTCAATAAAATAAAATAAAATAAAATAAAAATCAAAGATATTACCCATTGCTTCCAAAAGCTCATAAAAATCATAAATAAAGCAATTAAATTTTTAAAAGCAAGTTTTTCATTTAAATCTCCAATCACATTCATTCTTTCATCTTTTTTTTCTATTCTTTTATTTATTTATTTTTCTATTTTCAATATTTTTTTGTTTTAATTCCTGTTTTTACAATTTTACTTGCAAAGCATATTATCCAATTAATTTAAATAATTTATTCTGACAATTATTCTCATTTAATTAATTCAATCACAACATATAAAATACCATTTGCCGCTCTTGCCCTATCTTTCTCTTCCGACTCCTTAGCCAGAGGGTACTACATAGCTACACATAGGGATGAATGTTGTATGTGTCTAACTTGACAAATATACATATTTGCACATAGGGAAAGTAAAATGATTCAACAAAAAAAAAAGGATTGCTCTCCACCCTACCATATTGGGTCATGGAGCCTCATAGGCTCTCACCAAACCCCCGTACAAGAACATACACTATCCACCACTGTGATGAATGGCGAAATAAATGTTTCTTATTAGGCTTAATATAAACCCTATTATTGTAAGAATTCCTTTTTGAGGAGGAAAAAAATAACAACTATCTTCCCAAAACAATAAACATGGGGAGGAGTATATTTTTTCTACATCTAATTTCACATACATACATATCTGCACACAGGAAAAGGAAAAGGAAACACAATAGAAGAAGTACATACATTTTTTGTGGTTGTATATTTCCAAGCAACAGATTCCTAGATACATGCATCAAACACATGCAATAGATAAATATGCAACTAGAAAACAAAATGTACACTATATGTATGTGGAAGTAGATGCAAATATATATGCATTGTTGATTGTTGTTCAACAGCTTAAAAACTAGGAAGGCTGATAAAAATTCCAAGTAAATTTCACACATATAGCCTATCAGCTAAAAGTTTCCATATAGAGCCAATGACTGTGAAGCAATACATATTATTTCATTTATGGTTTCCATATAGAGGCAATGGTTGCAAAGCAATAAAACAGTTTAATAGAAACATTGTTTCACATATGCTTTCCATATAGTGTCAATGACAAAAATAATATTTAGAGTTTTGAAGTTACCAAAGCAATTAAATAGTTTATGTTATTTTCCATAAGGAATTGTTGACTATTGTTCTATAGCTTTCTATCAAGATTGTGAGCCAACACTCTAACAAGTTTTTTTGCAAAGAACATACATACATATGCACACCTAAACTTATCAATACATGTGGAAAGAAATATAGATAAGTTTAAATGTAGATATATGTGTATATTCCCTAAGTAGAGGAAAAAAACATCAGTTGGCACAAATTGTCATGAAAACATTCTTTCATGTATGGGTTCCATATATTGGTGATGGTTTCAATAATAGCTTGCATTTAAAACTTACCAAAGTAATTAAGCAATCTATGTTATTTTCAATAAGGCATTGTTCAATGGTGGGTTGTAGATTGAGCTGCACAACATTATATCCAAGAACCATATAACATCCATTTGCAACATCACATTATGAGTGGACATTACAAAGTAGTAGGCAGAACATTTAAGAAGCATTAGATGCATATACAAAAATACACACTCACACATACAAATGCATTACAGACCCATATATCTACACACAATTGTATGAATATGTTTTATGTACTGAGAACATTCAAAAGAAGATTAAAATGACTAAAATCAAATGACAAATTTTAATTACACTCTACACTTTAATCTTGTGCAATGGTCAATTTTAATAAGCTGGACTCAAGAAAAATCACAAAAGCATTGCACAGGTTGTAGAGGATAGTCATCATTGAACATTACATAGAAAATATTATAACAAAAATAATTTTTTATGCAATGCAACTCTAATAAAATGGAAGATAACCATATGTGACGTGGCTTTATGAATTCAAAGGCAGGATGGCATTTAATATCCATGGATTCAATGGAGCCAACATTATAGCTAACACCAATTATGGAGAGATAAGAGTATATGACAATTGAAATAGAAAAGAAGAAAATAACTATATTGATATTAAAACAAGTGCAAATACATATAAACATTGAAATTTCCATGCATATACACATACAAATGCATTACAGACACATATATCTACACAAATTTGTATCAAAATGTTGTATGGACACAAAAAATTCAATTACATGCATATATATTTATGTATATGCATATGTAAATTATACATGCAAACAACCATGTCCACAAGTATATATAAGAGCAGTTGTAAATACTAATACATGTGTTATAAAGGGTGACATAACTATATAACCAAAGAACATAAAATAAAATGGGGAACATACACTTAAACCAAAACTAAAACTATTATTGACATAAACAATACAAATGAAAAGAAGTGTATCTTTTTTCCTTAAAAATTATAAGTTATAGTCCAATGTCTTAATGTCTAACCAGTTAAACAAGCAACAAAGGAATAACAACAGAAAGGAAAGGTCTTCTGATATGATAGGAACTCCAGAAAAAGAGAAGGAAACTGATGTCCAGTCAACACAAACTATAACAAATATCCAAAGTCACAATTATGCATGGTTGTTTGGAATTCAAGGTTGTATGACTATTATCTCTAGAGAGTCTTGCACGACGGGGTAAATTTATGACAAATCTGACAGCAACAACTTTCTCTCAACTTCAAAGTTAATTCTTGCAACTTTTACTATTATTGTTCTAAATCTTGTTTATGAATTATAGGACTGAGTTTTAATAAGAACAGTGAAAACAAAAGAGGTGTAGGTGACACCATTAATAATAGACTCAGTAGTCATTGCAGAAAAAGACTCATATTTTAACATGTAAAGCTCCTTTGTTGGCATTTGTAATAATCTTGTAGTAACCTCATCAAAAGCAGTAGCTCAAATCTCACCCATGTGGTCTTCCATCTTTAGCTGCAACAAATATCGAAAGTCACAATCAACTATTGTTGTTTGGTAGAATCTTCACACATTTTCTTGTATTATCTACCATTGGCCTACAAGGGACATGCAATATAACAAAATGCATCAGTTTTAATATATTTCATAATTTCCTTGACAGTAGCCTATAAAGTTTCTAGCAAGCCAAGTCAATGATCCAAGATATATCCAATAGTGACCCTACCATTTTCTAGAGCAACCTTTCGAGGGACTGTTCGGGATTTATCAATGGTAGGTGGTTCAATATGTCCTCATTGGATCAAGGGTTGTGCTTTTGGAATGCCAGGATTTATGTATAAAAGAGTCCCCATGGTTTTTTTCACAACGGTTCCATTGAAATATCCAACACGCACATTTTAAATAGCAAGGATGACAATCGAACCATGGGTGTACAACCTTTCCAACTCATCACCTTTTGCTTCCCAGTTTGAGCCCCACAAATTAACGTCAATGCAAGAGGATGACAAAGCATTAAGTTTGACAGTTATGTGAATCATTTTAGACTGATCCTTTCTTTGAATAGTTGGTACCTTTCCTACATGCACCACAACCCCAATAATATCAATCAAAGTGTTATTGCTACAATTTTCAATTTCATATGTTGGGATTCAAATTTAAATAATTTGTCTGGCACAAAGGACTCATTGTCAAAACATTTCAATATCAATTTTTTATCCAAAATGATTTCCATGTTGTTGTTCAACTTATTAAATTTCCTATCTACTTGTCTTACCAAGCCTTTTGACACATAATAAGTACGACCCACCTGAATTCTATCATAATGCAATTATGTTATGCCATTAAAGCAAGTGATTCATATTTTTGTTCCCTCACTATTAACAATCTCAAAGTTGAATACTTGTACCTCGTGTCCCTAATTATTGTAATGGTGCATATCCCTTTTAGTTGTTACCCGACCTTTTATTGTCCATTTAATTTGGTAAATATTCAGGCCTTTAACAGGGCTGATATTTGTAGGAGCACTATGTTATGTTGGGGATGTATGAATCCCAAATGTTGAAGCTTGTTTGGATGGGGAAGGTGAATTGCAGCCAACTGTTTGTTCTTCTAGATCTCAAAAAAATATCTAGGTTTTCCAATTAACTAGAAATCTAACATTTTGACATCTAAGGATAATATGAAAATTTCCCTGGAACCAAACGAAGATCAAATATTAAAAAAGGTGGTCCCAACAAACAAGAAAGCATACAAGAGCAAGTAAAAGTAGTGCAAAATAGTAGACAACCTTGATTCCTGCAGCTTCTTACACAGGTAGTTTGTCAAGCACAAGATGGAATCCATTTTCAATGCCCCTATAAACAAAAGGTAATTGTATTTTGCAGGAAAAGTCCCTATTTGTATGTGGGTTCCATCATAGAGGACAACATTGTAGTGGTCGACCAAGCTTTAATCACCTCCTATTTTTTGAAAAGACATTAGCTAGACAACCAAAGATGGGACAACATCTCCAGCATTAGTAGATCATATCACATTTGATGTTAAGGTTGGATGTACATTTGTATCCTACAAGGTAGTTTTACTCAGCCAAGCGAAAGCAATGAGATTTTCATGGTTGTGAGACAACTCTAGAAACAAAATGCAAGGGAAAGAGGTAGCACATAATGAATCAATTATTGGTATCTGATAAACAAGGAAGCATACAACAATGTTGACACATTTGAAAATTGCAACCCTTTTTTCTGTAACACATAGATCATTCCCAAATGGCTATAAAATCAAAAGGAAAAGGAAACATAAAGAGTTTGAATATAAATTAGTTAGAATATATATTACAACAACTGTTAATTCAAATGAAGCATATTCATAGTTTGTTGGATGCACATGGAAAAGTTTTAATATAATTGTTAGCAGCAAAAACGAAACAAGGAACAGACTTACAGGACTGGCGCCTGAGGATTGTTCATCAGCCTGGGGAGAGCCAGAGTCCACCGACATTGTTGGGGCTTCTCTTTTAAAATTTGAGAGCTGCAACACCAATGACTGACTACAAGATCTATGCTACACCAACATGAGGGC
>VDFB02252616.1:139505620-139630976 GCA_007258455.2 Sequoia sempervirens
AGGAAAATCAGAAGAGGAGGAATAAGGAGTTTCAGGTAGGTCATGAAGTGATGGTCCACTTAAGGAAAGTAAGGTTTGCAGTGGGAACCTATAAAAAATTGAAGATGAAGAAGTTTGGTCCCTGTAAAATTTACAGAGGGATGATTCAGGGAATGCATATGAGGTAGAGTTTCCAGATGGAGTCAACATTTTCCCTTTATGTTCAACATTTCATATTTGACAGAGTATTATGAAGGTGGCACAGAGGAAGTACCAGCAATGGAACAGTGTGGCATTCCAGCATCTACTTCAGAGAAGGAGGAGATTGAGGAAATCCTAGATAGCTGTGTGGGAAGGAGTACCAGAAACAGACAATATGAAGAATATTTGGTGAAGTGGAGAGGAAGGCCTATGTAAGACTCATCCTGGCTATCTAAGGTATAGGTTGACCATTTGGGTTTTCCTCAACCATCTGAGATGTGACGAGGTCACTTCTCAAATTACCCTCGGTGTCTGATGTAGGAGCATCTAGTGGTGTAAGGGTAATCTTGCATCCCCCAAAAATATGCATTCTATTTATGTTTCCTTTGGTTAGCATTTTGTAGATGTCTTTGCATTTCTGGATACCCTTTTCATCATAATGTAAATCCCCACTTTTAGTTTTGCTTTTCTAATTTTTCTAATCAATTGGTAGTTTTAATAGGTATTGGAATTTGAAGGTGTTTGGGGACAAAAATTATATGGGAGGATTCATAATGGAAAAATAAGAATATTGGAAAAAGAATCAAGCAGAGAGCATTCACAGTTTGAAAGATATTGCAGTTTTAGTCTCCTAGAAATGCACCTAAAAGCCTTCTAGATCAGGTTTGAGGCACTAAACAGCCCTGAAACGGCCTAAAAATTTGCCAAAATTGGAATAGCATATTTTGAGCATGTTTTTGACTTTGATACCTTTCCAATGGTTCAAATATTTCAAAAAAAGAGTCCCAGATGATAAGTTATGGCTCCCGGAAGTTGGTACACTTTCAAAATGTGTTAATTTTCAAATGATGTTTTAAATTTTGAATTTCAAATTGTAATTTGTGGCACCAAACCACCAAAATATGATAATTCAAATGTTGTTTGGCTCCAAAATGGAAAAGAAGCTATTTATGGGGTGGATTTTCTAATTTTTATAGCTTTTTAGAGAAAAAGAGTTCACATGCTACGAAAGGGGATTCTGTAGTGATTGTAATTTTCTGTAGCTTGCATTTATTGCAGAGCTTGAGGATTTATGATTCTCTACATGTAAGAAGTAAATTTTCTGAATAGTAAAATTATTCTCTGGTTTTGTGCTTAGATTTTTGTGTCTCGAGTTGCACCCTCCTCAATTCTTAAATGTGGTCACTTGATCTCTCTTGATATGTATCAATCTTGTTTCAATCTGCTATGACATACATACATAACTACACATAGGGGTAATAAGATGAAACACAACAAAATGAATGTTCCAAATAACACTTACAATATAGTTTATCATTCGCTAAGTGCACATATGTAAGCATCCTCTCCTCACTCACAGATTGCATCTCTACCATTTGGAATTCCCCTCCGCCTATCGGCTCATCGTTGCATGTCACTACACAAGTATGTGTAGGATCCTGATGGGCCAAAAAGTGGTGATATGATGGGTATGTGTAGAGTATGTGGCTGAAAACTTTTATTTTACCCAAAATTGATGAAACAAAAAGGGGTTTTAGAGGAGAATCTCAACTTTCCACCAATATACATTTTTCTTTACTTTGAATTTAATAAATAATCATTATTCATTTTCTATTTGAATTATGAATAAAGTCCTGATCGATAGGCTAAGTGAAAAACATCTATAGCTTTCAAACGATATCACTTTTTTAATCTGAAACATGCGTCACATTTTATGCTTCGCATACTATATGATTAAAAAGAAAAAAATGAATTTCATGAATTTATGACCAAGTTTAGGTGGTTAGACATACGAGTTTTTATATTTTTTCAAAGTTGTAATAAAATAATTATAATTAATTATTTACTTGGAAAAAAATTACAAACAAATATGCATCACATCGGAACATGAGTGCTATGCTTATATCTAAAATCTTATAAAAAAATATTATCATTTTATTATGGTTAGGGTGATAAAAAAAACACCTACTTATTTTTCCCCTGAAATTTTAGTACTACTCAATTGAAATTTCAAATTTTCACCGAGTTTTTAAATAAACCTAGTGGTTTAGAGAGCCGCATTTCAGATTACTTCCCTAAGATTCCTATTGTTGCACATATTTTGAATAATATAGGTAACTTATTCAAATTTTACATCAAGTTACTAACTCACGATTTTTCTGGATTTTTGCCACTTAAGGGCCTATTTTTTCCATGATGATCCTGCACATACCCACACACAATTGCTAGTATAGGAGGATTTGAGAAAATCAAGAATTTATACACCATTAGCACTCACATGTGAATTTTATAGCTCTATTAGTGGAATATTCATTATTTTTAAAATATATGTTAGTGGTAATGTAACAATCTAACTCCTTTGGTTGACCTCTCCATCTTCTAAATTTGATATTTCATTATTAGAATCTAAAATGATTATTAAGAAAGCATTAACATTACATTATCCATGGTCAAAATATTATTATTGTGCCTAAGAGATAATTAAGTTACAATAACCCATTAATTTTGTTTAACAATCATTGGCGAGTTCTATGTAATAAATTTTCTTATATCTGAAAACTTACTATGTTTTCTCTTTATCAATGGAAATAATTACACAAGCAATCATCCTTTGGATGAATCTCAAATACTACATGGAATATTAGAATTCCACTACTTCAAATAAGAGAGCACATAGGTATCTACATTAATTGCATATAACTCAAGCTTTTGGCACAAAACCCTATAGTCATTGCATAATCAAAACACTACTATGCATGGATAATTTTTAAAAAAAGATCCACTATTCAAGAACAAGACAACAACATATGAAGCTATGAATACAAAATGTAAAACAAATAGATAAGAATATTTTACATTAAACATATATATTTTTGTGTGATTTAAGATTGCATGACCATTGAGATGATAAAATATCATATTACATCATTACAAGCTCTTGTAGCATTTTTTACAGCGTTTCTTTTATTTTTATTCACCAACAAATGGGTTTGACTTGTTAACAAGGAAGATTAAATTATCTTCTTTCTCAAAGTGACATGTCCCCAAGATGCTTTTCAGACTAGCTTATTTTCTAAATATTGTATAAACAAAGCCTAAAAAGTACTAATGACTCTACTATGGACGTGGCTTTATTCCAAAGTAATCATGAATCACAATGTGGATTTGTCACAATTTAAACATTACACATTCAATACATAAACATAATCCCAATCATTGAGAAAAATATTCATCAAAATATTTGTATAAAATAACTTCAAACTAACAAATAGAGATAAATAACTTATTATTCCTTTTAATTTATTATTTACATTTATTAGTCCCAATTCTTAATTCTTATTCTAGCTCTTATTATATCTAGTGTTTTTATTATTAGATTCCCTCAAATGAATTGTAGGGTTTACACTTTATTTCTCATAAGTTACTAGTTATGGGTAGTCTAGAATTAAAAGTCTTATAGTGCCTAAGCACAATAATTAAAGATATATTTAATAATGCATCTAACCTTCTCATGGGTAATCTAACTTAGATTAATTCTCCACCTCTTGATATATATTAATATTGATTTTAATATTTGAGTCATTTTATTTGTTGTTAGAGTATCAAATGTTAATTTAAAAGCTATACCTTCTTTTCTTATATTAACATTATTATCATATAAATTGAAATTTTTGAATTAATTTATAATATTAAAAATAACCTCTTACATTAGAAATTAATACTATATTTTAAAATAAGAATTAATTAAATAATATTAATACAAATATATATCTTCAAAATATCCCCCCCTTTAGAGATTTCATTTCTCACAAGAAAATTTAGTTTTCTATTTTCCACTTTAAAGTAAACCTAGGAGTCTAATAATTGACTCACAAGTTTTTCATGATTACAAATTTTATTGACTTTTTTTCCATTTCCTAAATAAAAATTTCATACATGTATCTTGGCCTAGAGTTCATAATTAAACCTTATTTCTCATTTGTTTTCTATTTTATAAATTAATATAAGTATTTGATAATTAAATATTATTATTTGATGAACATTTAATAAATATTTAATTTTCCTACAATGTGATTGATTAAGACATAATTGGAAATTATATAAATATAATATTATAATAGAAATAGTATCATGTCAATTTTTATCACTCATCAAATAAAACATATATAAGTGTGCATTACATTTTATTTTATTGATATTTGAAAAGAGTCTAATAGTCACAAATGTTCATCTGGTCCTGAAGGATATGAACTCCTATATACTTGCATATGTTGTATAAAAAATGTTTCATTAATATAATATCCTCTATCTTTTAAAAATAATACAATCTAAAAACAAAACCATACCTTCCAAGCATCATGATAGTGGCTTGTGGATTAGTCCTAGGGCTTTCCTTGAAAATTGAACTATCCACAACCCTTAGGCTATCAACACCTTTCACACGAAGCATTTTGTCAATCACTGAATCAACTTCACTTCCTCCATGGTAATGCCAAAATGTTGCTACTGTATCTTTGCAAATTTTTTCCAAGGTATTATTGTCTAATTGATTTTGTGGAAATTTTGTTCCTATGAATCGATACATTTTAGAGTTTCCACTATTATCAAATATAAATTCTTGAAAAGAAGTTGTCAAGGTAATATTTGATAATACCTTCATAGCAAGAATACACTTTTGTACATCAAAAGGATGAGAAAAGTAGTTATATCTTACAAAGGGGTTATCTTGTGGATTTTTACTTCTCAATTGAAGCTCACCCCTTGATAAGGGAAAAGCCACCTTGCTAATAATAATATCTAAATATTGATAGTTTGTGCCACTTTGTTGTTGGAAACAACTGATTGATTCAATGTACACTTGATAATTATCTATTATACCCACTACCTATACTTCAGCAATTTCAAGTGGTTCAGGGGATTCCACAATTATTGTGGTACATGGTGGATCTTGAATCCCCTTCCGTAGTAAGTTTAAATCCAAAAGTACAGAAATTTTCAATTCATTAAGTTCTTCCAAGGGGCCAATTCCACTTAATAAGAGAAGTTGAGGACTACCTATACTTCCCGCTGATAAAATTACCTCACTCCAATGTGATAATGGGTTGATAAATACTTGATAAAGGATACCATCAACACTACTCATCAACTCAACACCGTTGGCCTTCAACATTCCTACAACATAATTTTATAGCCAATATTAGAATTCTATTGTAAGTTGAAATATTATCACAATAATATGGATTTTTTTCAATTTAAAAATCAAATGATATAGATAGATTAAAAAACTTATTAGAAAATATGAAAAAATAGTATATTATAATTATATTTGAAAGACTATATGAAGAAAATTATTAGTCTAATTAATATAATTTTAAACAATAGAAAATAGAATATATAAGAAATAGAAACTATCATAAAAAATGTTGTCACTAGACATACCTATATCCAGAGAATATTATCATCATAAACAATTTTACTTACATAAAAAAATAAATCAAATTGATTAACCTAAGAACTATTAGAAAATATGAAAACATAATATATTATAATTATATTTGAAAGACTATATGAAGAAAATTATTAGTCTAATTAATATAATTTTAAGCAATAGAAAATAGAATATATAAGAAATAAAAACTATCATAAAAATGATATCACTATACATACCTATATCCATAGAATATTATCATCATAAACAATTTTACTTACATAAAAAATAAAATCAAATTGATTAACCTAAGAACTATTAGATAATATGAAAAAATAATATATTATAATTATATTTGAAAGAATATATGAAGAAAATTATTAGTCTAATTAATATAATTTTAAACAATAGAAAATAGAATATATAAGAAATAGAAAATATCATAAAAAAATGTTGTTACTATACATATCTACATCCACATAATATTATCATCATAAACAATTTTACTTACACAAAAAATAAAATCAAATTGATTAACCTAAGAATTTTATCAATGTTCAACAATAATTCTAATAAGATATAAGTCAATAAAATTAAGAAAAAAATTAATAAGTAAGACAAATAAAAATGATTGATTATAATTAATATTCATAAAATGACATAAAGTAAAAGACTGAAAAAATTCAATCAAAAACAAATAAAAACCAATTCTCATTGTAAATAATTTTAATTTTTTAAAAGAGAGAGGACTATCTATTAAAAATCAAAATTAAAAAATTAAAATAAAAAACAATTTATTATTAAAAAACCTTAATTTTAGATTAAAAACATATGGTTCTACCAATCCCTTTTTAACAAAATAATAAATTATTTAAAAAAAATATATCTCTAACCATTAAATTGATTAATCTTTAGGAAAAGTGGAGTTCACCCAAATACAGCTCATGTTCAGAACAGGATAAAAGAGTTGCATTCATTCAATAAATAAAGCAGTCTCATTTGCCAGCCAGTAGAAGCCAGGACAAGAACTTTTTAACCCAAAAGCACTCCAGACCCAACGACAGATTCAACACAATAATACCTAGAGACCCTTTATGTAAATCTGGAAAGTTAAACGTGAAGCCAATTATCTACAGATTGGGAAACAAGGAAATCATAAAAATTAAAATACGAGGGCAAGTGTACCTGATGAGGAATCGAAGAGGATTCTGCTTGCTGTAGCATTCAGAAGAACCACAATGTTATCTGGATTTGCATATTGCAGAAGATCTGCAGCTGTGTGTCTTCTTCCATTGTTGTCAATGGTTGAACCACTAATCTTGGTGCCTTCCAAATGATCCAGAGTATACCCATTATAAGGAAGCACTCCAGCTTCCAAAAGCGCATCCTTCACAACAGAAGTCCAACGAAAAAGCTTGTCTGATTTGAAGACATTCAACTTCTCCACCCACTCATACGACTCATTTACAAGTTTCTCATCCCATTCCATCTCTCGAATGAATTCTGGGCTTGCCCTGCTGTAGAAACCAGCATTAATGGCTGTTCCACCGCCCAGAACTCTTGCCCTTGCCAACTGCACTCCATCTTCTGAGACAAATCCCTCAATGACGTAAGGGAATTCGCTGGGATCCCCAATAACCTTGAAAAAGCCTTTAATGTCTTCAGTGTCTGGATTTCCATAGGGGGAATCTCCCCTTTCCAATAACAAAACAGAATAGTGGTCTGACAGTGTTGCTGCTAGAGGACACCCCGCTGTACCTCCTCCAACCACAATGTAATCATATGTTCTCGCAGCTGCCTTCTCAGCATCTACTGTCATAAAGGGAAATGGGTATTCTGCAAACATCAACCACAAAACTTCCCCTATTAATGCAATGTAGCAAAGATAAATGATTGAATTTTCTTTTCTTCTCTCTAATGAAAAAATATTGATTTGAAAAACAAGAGAGTAAAAGAATGCAATTACCCAATTTGTGCGTTGCCTCTGCCGAACTAGAGAGCAGCTGATGGTTTGGAAAAAGTAGCAGGCATGAAATCACAAAGAAGAGAATCTCCATACTCACTAGTCGATCTAACCACTCCTTATAGACTTGGCATTGAAATCGATCCGACTCTTCTAATATCTTCAATTTGCTAGTCGTGGTTAACTTTAACTCAAGTTATAGATGATCGCCATGTTGGAATATTCTATACTGTTAACCAATTAATTTCAGTTTTCGATTGCGGAAGATATCTGGAATTCTGTGGTGTTGCTGTACGTGGGAATTGTTGGAAGTGCTGTATTGGCTAGCATGAGATAAGGTCTAATTCGATTTGAACGAGACGTTACGTTTATGAGTGACTAAAATGAGAGCAATTCAAGAGGAACCACAAGGTTTCCGATAGGTGCAGCAAGGGTTCTCCTTCCTTTTTAAAACAAATATCATTTTTAATATTTTTACAAATAGATAAAGTGATAGAGATAGAGATATAAGGAGATATAGAGAGGGGGAAGAGAGAGACAAAGAAGAGATAGACAAATAGAGATAGGGAAATAGAGGGAGATATAGATACATGGGAAGAGAGAGAGAGAGGGGCAGTGTGTGTGAGTGAGAGAGATATATAGATATAGAGAAAAAGATAGGGAGGGAGAAATAGGGAGTGTCTTTGTGTGTGTGAGAGTGAGAGAGATATGAAGATAAAGATAGAGAGAGGGAGAGAGAGATATAAATAGATAGAGAGGGAGAGAGAGGGGGAGAAAGATATATAAATAGATAGAGAGAGAGAGAGAGGGAGAGAAATAGAGAGAGGATAGAGGCAAAGTACAAATATAGAAAGAGGGAGCAATGGGGAGAGAGGGAGAGAGGGATAGAGGGAGAGAGGGATAGAAATAGGGAGAGATAGATAGATAGATATAGTGGAAAAGATAGAGGGGGAAGAGATAGACAAATAGATATAGTGGGAAAGATGGATGGGGAAGAGAGAGATATGCAGGGAGAGGTAAGGAGATAGAGATAGGGTTGAGAGATAGAGAGGAAGATATAGATAGAAATGGAGATGGATCAGATTTATCACATATTTCGCATACACATTGCCTAGTGAATGTGGTTTTCAAAGGGCGCCATAATATGCTCCAATAAAGGTATGCATAGGGAAGTGATAACTTCAAATCAAATATGCATCCACTAACAAGGATCCAAACATGACAAAAACAAAACCTCTAAATTAGGAAGATAATCAAGCTCCACTACTAATATAATCATGTTATGTTTGCAATAGGGAGAAAGGTGGAGAGAGGGAGAGGGAGCAATAGAAAGAGGGAGAGGTAGAGAGGAAGAGCAAGAGAAAGAGAGAGAGAGGTAAGTAGATATAGATAGAGATGGAGATGGAGAGGAAAATTTATTTGTTAAAAGAAAAATTGTCCCCAAAGCCCATCATGCTTTAAGTAGTAGAAATAGAATGATGAGAATAGGAATTTATCACATGATGAAGTGATACTCAATGATCTTTAAAGGGTCAATGAACCCCATTTATATGTAATCATGTTTTTTATCTTTTGTCATAAAGAGACCCTTCTTTAAAAAGTATCTTGACTTCACTTTTATATGGTTGGGAGTTTGAGTTATCTTTTCAAGTAGGCCCTACGTATCTTTTTTCTTGTGCTTTCCTTGTCTAATTGTTTTTTATTTAAATTAGTTTTCAATATATTGTTAATATATTTGGAATATTCAAAGGTTTTAGAAAATCAATTGTTTTTAAATAATGAGAATGATGATATATTATTTATTATATTATTTACCAAAGTTTAGTTTTTTGGTATGATTGAACTTTATTTAACCCCTAATAATTTTGATGGATTAGATCATTTACTAGTGAAAGTTTAACCAAATGATAACTTATAATTTAGATATACACTCCCTCATAATATTTAATCTAACATATAAAAATAAAAAAATCTACATAATCCAAATATTTTTTGTATATACCAAATAAACTATATTTATCTATATACGATTATTTTTCCCTTGATTAACTATAAATTTTTTTTTAATTTACTTAAAATATTAATTTTAGAAAATTAAAATACTTAAAAAACTCTTTAAAAGTATACACTTGTATTAATTTAAAAAAAAAAAACTTAAAAAATTAAATAATTAAAATCACACTACAAATTAAAAAGTTTTTGATTTTTAGTAATGAAGGTAAAATTATGATTTATTGTATAAGTTTAGATGTCCATCCTTTATTTCCTTAAAAATAATTATAATTTAGAAAGAAATATGGTGCAGGGTCACTAGCACCTTTTATGCATATTTTTGTGTAATTTTTGATTTTAGGTTGTTTTGTGTGTTTCAAAGTTTCCTAAGGTCATTTATAACCATTTTTGTTCATGTAATCCATTTTGGATTGCTTATAGGGTCGTTGGTTTAAAAGTGCAAAAAAGTTGCCAAATGTGCAAACATTGTCATGCAATTTTTGAAAAGTTGTCAAGAAAAATAAGAAATAGGTACATGCAAGAAATAAATGGTTTCTAATGATTGGGATCACTTGTAAAATGGAAAAATACAGGTTCCAAGTTGAATGAAGTTTTGTGAAACTAATTTTTTGTAGTTTGGTGAATGAAAAGAAGATGATTTTTGTATTTTCCTACATTTTCAGTCTGTTCTTCTATCTTGTACGACCCATATAATAGTCTAAGAGATATTGGAGTTTTTCAATCCATGAATCTAATTCATTTTTGTTTTTGTGGCACTAAATTTCATTAAGTATTTTGAAAGTTATTGTGTTTTTCCTAAAAACTGCCAAAACCCTACCTAAGGTAACTAGTGAGCATAAATAAATGTGTAACTTGACCCTCCAGTAGTGAAAAATCACCAAAATGGGTGGAGAGGTTTGTTTTTATGTATTCTATCATTTTAAAATCTTGTAGGGCTCCAAGTTAAAGGCTACACGTGCTGCTAATGGACAACAAGTCTGATATTTTGTATGTATCAGATTTTGATGGTTGTGAAGAGTAGTTTGTATGTCACTAATGCAATATTTGTGTGGTTTTGTGATTGGGGAAGGTGTGGAGGGTGTGCAAGAAGGTCTTAGAGACTTTTTCAAGGAGTTTTATTGGCCATTATTTGACAAAGTGTGATGACTGTCCTAAAGGATTGTATATGACAGTGTTGGGCCAACAATTGAAAGTTGAACAAATCTAAGTCTAAAAGTGTTGTTTGTGCATATTCCTTGTTGGGAAGGGATCTTAGAAGGTCCTATAGAACTTTACAAAGGATTTTAGAGCACTATTGAAGGTTTATACAAGTTTTATTTTGACTATCCCAAGAGGACTAGTTATATAGCCATTGGGTAAGTGTTGGAAACCAAGCAAGTTAGGGTCTATTTATGAGTCTTCACATTGAATACTATTGGAATCACCTTTAGAATGTTTGAAAAAGGCCTCCAAATCTGTATTGAGGATTTGAAAACATCCCATGTTGGTTTGCTTTAGTTCATTGAAGTCATCTAGGAAGGTGCACATAGGAGCACCAATGGAGAACATGCTAGAACATCTTTCTTTTTGGATTTTTTTTCACTTACAATGTCCTTCCTCTACGTAAAATTGGTATCAGAGCAAGGAAGATTAGTAAGAGAGTATAAGTAAGTTTATTTGAAGTGAAGTCAAGATTGTTCCTAAGTTAAATGTGGAAAGAATAATTAGAGAGGTGAAAAATTCTCTTGCCCCATAATTGAGAGCCATAAAGGATAGCCTTGATGTAAGAATCACATCAGTTGAGACCAAGTAGAGAAGAGGAGTGGTCACAGGAGATTTGAGTGACCAAGAAGAAGAAGAAGTGGGAGAAGAAGAAGAGCAAGAAGAAGAAAGAGATATTACAGAGAAGAGGTTGGAGAGATTGCTAAAGGTAGTTAAGAATGATGGTTCCAAGGTAAAAATAGAACTTCTAGTATACTCTAGAAGTTTGAATGGAGAAGAACTCCTCGATTGGATAGGAGACTTAGATAAATATTTTGAGTATGAAGAGATAGCTGAGGGGAAGCAAGTTAAATTGGAAAGAACAAAACTAAGAGGACATGCATCCCTATGATGGGATTATGTACAAGAATAGAGGAAGGAGAAAAGCAAGGAAAAAATTACATCTTGGGATAGAATGGTTGCAAAATTAAAAGTTAAATTCCTACCTATGGTTGGATTATGTACAAGAAGAGAGGAAGGAGAAAAGGGAAAAATTACATCTTGGGATAGAATGGCTACAAAATTAAAAGGAAAATTCCTACCTAGTGATTATGCTACTCAGTTATATAGAAGGTTGCAAAATTTGAAGCAAAAAGACATGGATGTGAATGTTAGAAACCAAGATTTGATTGCAAACTAGAAAAATCACCTTCCACAGAAGAGAAAAATGAAAAACCAGAGATTTGCAAAATATGTGCAAATTGATATATTGGAAGTACCAACTATTACAAGAGATAATTTTCTTTATAAAAGCAAAGATGCATAAACCTAATCTTATCTTGAACAACAAGATAAAGATAAGAACCTATAACTTAGGAATTAAATATGCCTAAGTAAACTTATGCAAGTGCAATTAAATATTAATTACACCAACACCCCCCATAAGTGCAACTTAGGGAGAAGCAAATTATTATGCAAATATGAGTCCCAAAAACAAGGCCTGATCAGGTACTCATGTACAAATGCAAAGAGAGAGAAAACCCAATGGGAAAACCCCCCCCTCAGTGAGATGAACTAATGCAAAGAATCACTGGAAGAACTCTGAAGAAGCAACACTGGAACCCCAAATCCAAAAAGCAAGGAAAGATACTCATGTTTGCAAAAATACCATATCAGAATCACAAAATCAATAGCAGACCCGATGCCAAGGAACACTGGAAACTCACATACTAGATCAACCCTAGAATCTGTGAACAACAGTAGATGAAAGGATGAAAGGACCCATAATGATGAAAAATCTGGAAGTTGTGTCTCTCGAAGCCAATGCCAAACTGAAACTAAAACTGCCCATAGGATGAGTACCATCAAGATTTTGGAACACTAAAGATAAAAACATGGCCCTCAAATGAGAAAGATTTGAACCAATGCGGATCAAGAACTATAAAATCCCAATGTGAAGTGTGAACCGAAGCAAACCAAAGATGTGTCCAGCGAAGCAAGAAAGAAGCTAAAAGGAGACAACAGGAAACCAGAAAAAATCATGTGAGTTGTCACCAATACGAAAGAATGGCTGCAAGAACTCCCCTTAATGGACCTTTATATCAGTTCGTTATTACAATACCCAATGATTGTAGAAGGAGAGAATGAAAAACTGCAGAAACATAAGCGAAAATGCAAACCTAGTGCATGAAAAAAAATTGAATGCATGCATAAAATAAAGTACAAATATTCTATAAATGACCTTAGATCTACATAGAGGCCAAAACCAGCTTTCCAACATCGTGAAAATCACAAAAAACGGATCGCCAAGTCAAAAGATATGCCCTCCGGAGTGAAAACTACAACATCTGACTTCAAAAGCCTGCAAAATAAATTTGGAAAAAGATATAGTAAAAAAACATACACCACTGGATCGGTGTCGGAATCAGCTTTCCAACGGTATCTTGTTTGTGAAAAATAGAGATCGTGTACAAAAAATACACCCGATTTGGTGAAAATAGCTTCAGAATGCCCAATAAGGGCTGCAGGGTGCCTAAGGGGCTAAAAAAAGTGAGCCCTTGGTCCCATGCAGGACCAGGGGGCTAGCGGCTAGGGACTAGGGCAGAGCCTCTGGTCGCCCATATGACCAGGGGTTTGCTCAGGAGGAGCCCGGGGGCTAGCGCGGGCCCTTGGTCCCCAATAGGACCATGACCCGATGTTGTTGGCCCGTGGGGGTTGAGCGCAGAGCTTCGGCAGTGGAGGAGGTAGCATCTCCTGGTGGCCGCTGCTCCTGGTGGCGCGGCAGTGCTACCTTTCTTCTGTGTGGGTAGCGCACAAAAATATTAAGAAATTTTAATTTTTTTAATTTTTTAATTTTTTTTTAAAGAAACATGCCTCGTAGAGCGTTTCTGGGGGCCATATGGCCCTTGGGCAAATTTTTTTCCCTCCTCAGTCGACTGTGTCCAAATCAGACAAATTTTATATCAAAATAGGGGTTTTTGGGCGCTATGAATCCAACGGTGAGGTCCGTTTGGGCCCAAAATACTCCAAAAATTAGATGACCCCTAGATCTATCAGAAAAAAACACCGAGCTTGAAACCTTCACAGATTTGGAAAATGGTGACGAAAATGAATGAAATAAAATCCATTTCTAACTTTTTCCAGTGCTTTGAATCCAATGGAAAACCCTGATTTGATCCAAGATGCTACATAAAGATGCTCAAGGAATGAAACCCTCGAGGGACCTTGAACGAGCTCTGCAATGTGTTCCTCCAAAAAAGCTGAGAAGGGGCTACAAATCGAGGCTCTGATACCATGTTAGAAACCAAGATCTGATTGCAAACCAGAAAAATCACCTTCCATAGAAGACAAAAACGAAAAGGGAAGAGATTTTCAAAAGATGTGCAAATTGATATATTCAAAGTACCAAATATTACAAAAGATAATTTGCTTTATACAAGCAAAGATGCATAAACCTAATCTTATCTTGAGCAACAAGATAGCTCAACAAGATAAAGATAAGAACCTATAACTTAGGAATTAAATATGCCTAAGTAAACTTATGCAAGTGTAATTAAATATTAATTACACCAACAGTGAAGACCTATACAAAAGAGTTCTACATACTAAGCATTAGGTCAGGGCACATGAAAGAATATGTTGAAAAAGTTGCAAGGTATTTGAATGGGATAAGGTCTAGCCTACAAGATGAGCTAAGTCTCACAAGTCCAACAATAGTAGAAGAGTGCTATCAGTTGGCCATAAAGGTTGAAGACAAGTTGAAAAGGAGACAAGAAAAGAAAAGTAGAGGTAGGGGAAGGAGAAATTGCAGCGAAAGAGGGACTTTTCCTGATAGAGAATAGTCCCAAAGGTCTCAAGGAGAGACAAGTAACTCACAAGAACAAACAACAGATTCAAGGGGCAGCTTTAGAGTGTACCATAGAAAAATGGATCATTGACATTTTCATGGTCTTTTAGGTATTTCTCTTGTGATGTTTGACTTATCTTTCTTTGATTTAATGTTGCAATGTAACTTCTGCATTCACATTAGGTCTTAAACATTCAAATTATGGTGTCTTATGAAGGTGTTGTGAAGTGTTGTAACACATTTCTATACTTTTCTAGACTCTTATTATAATTCACCTAAAAATCACCTTTTCATCACTTATCAAGTCCTATTTTAAGGTGTTGTAAAGTATTGTAACAAGATTTCATGCTTTTCTAGGCTTTTTATCACTATTTACACCTTTCTTAAGGCTCATATGACCCCTTTATGCACTCATAAGACTTAATCAAGTATATTTTTGAATGTAAACTCAAAAAACAACATTAAATGCAAGTTAATTCCTGACACCCACTTACAAGCCCAAGGTGGGACCTATTTTCAATGGGTGGTGAATGAGTCCCTCTTGGCTCCAAATAAAAAATAATTAAAAATTCTTTTCGGGTTTTTATTCAAAAATACCTTATGTTGGCCTGTGATGAGGTATTATTGGGTTATTAGGGAATACGTGTTTTTCTTCTCATTTTACACCTAATTGATTCAAGCATTCATCAAGTTCACTCATTCACTAATTACATTCAAGCATAATTCAATCAAGCAAACATCAAGCATCTGGGAGCAACTATTGATACATCTTCAGATTTCTTGAACAAGGTTGGTGAGTTTAGGAAATTTGCATGTTGTTTATTCATCATTCCTTGCTCATTTCATTTCATTTCTTTATTAAGGGTTTGATTACCAAAGTGGGATTTGACCAAGGAAAATCCCTATACTTTATCCTTTAACCATTTTTCCCCTTTTGCATGCTTGTTTGTAGACTTTTGTATGAAAATTTGTGAAGAAATTAGGTGTTGAAAGGTGGAAAAGAAGTCAACAAAGTGTTTCAAGTAAACTAAAACCCTATTTCAAGCTTGGAGACAACCTACAATCCATTTTCTGTAGATTTGACTCTGTCAACCTAACAAGAAGACAAGTACAGATCTAGAGCTATAGAATTGACCTTTGATTTCATAGATTTTTGGAGGAGGACTAATTCACCATTAGTGGTGAATGAGTCCCACATGAGGGATGAAAATTTTGATTTTCTTAGAATCCAGTTCCTGACTATGGGAAAGCACTTTTAGGTGTTTTTGTTAGCAGTAGGACTGGTTCACCATCATTGGCAAATGAGTCCCACTGGTGGTTTATAGTGATTTCTCCTAGTTTTCAGAGACTTTCAGATTCAACATTCAACTCCTAGGTGTACTTTGTTCAACCTCTTTCAATTCTATTTATGATTGTTCATGTTTAGTTCATTTTTGCATACCTCACTATATGTTCAAACATTACACATTTCATTAGTTTTGCAATCATAATCAATCAAGTTCATTGCTTCATTGCACTTAGCTCATTCTATTTAGTCATAATTCATTACACATTCCTTAATTTGAGTGAACCACCTCAATTTTAGGGTTCTATCTCTCTCCTTTTAGGTGAAAGATCCTAAGAGTGCAAGAGAATTCCATAGAAACCCATAAAATTGATGGTTCATAGAGGAAGAAGACTAAATTATAGAGGAAAATTTAGCAATAGAGGAGGCTCAAGTGGATTCACTGGAAAATATTATAAATGCAATAAATTTTCAAGCCACCAAGCATGGCAATGCATTGAGGAGCAACCATCTACTTATTTTAAAAGTGAGAAGAAATCAAATTGCACAAGGTGGAGATGATGCTGAAAGTGTTAATTCACCTTCACAAAATGTAGAACCAGAAGTTGGAGAGTCCTTGTTGATGAGAAGAACCTTGATTAAAGTTCTCATGGAGAAGAACCACCCCAAAGAAAGCCAC
This sequence comes from Sequoia sempervirens, assembly GCA_007258455.2. Taxonomy (NCBI): domain Eukaryota; kingdom Viridiplantae; phylum Streptophyta; class Pinopsida; order Cupressales; family Cupressaceae; genus Sequoia; species Sequoia sempervirens. Next base: position 139,522,195 of record VDFB02252616.1, read on the forward strand.
TCTTCAAGACTACATGAAAAATCCATGGTAAATGTTGTAGAGATGTTGCTTCTAGAAGCACTAATAATTTGGTTTTAGTTGAAATGGTAGAGAAGTTAAAGTTGAACAGATTGCCTCATGCCACTCCATACAAAGTTTCTTTGTTTTTTATAAAGGAAAAAATAGGTTTTACAGGGACCCGATACCACCAAGTTTACAACAAAAGAAAGAGGACAAAAAAGTCCAGTGGAATAAATAGGCTGCAAAAAAGGAAAAAACCAGTAAAAGCAGTAGCCAACCACTAAAGGCCTGGAAGGTCAATAAAAAAACTAGCCAAAACACAAGCCAAAAAACCAACAACAACTAACCCAGAGTCTTTAGAACAGACTCAGTCTCTGCCTCCAGGTCCTGCATATCCTGAACACCCTTCTTGAAGGTTTGAATCATCTACGGCGTGGGGGGTGCCTTCCTTTTTAGATTAGCCTTGGTTCTCTTTGAAATTCCAATGTCCTCTTCTAGGTTTTTATCTTTCATCTCTTCCAAATCAACCACCAAGGACCCCTGTTGAGGTTTGTCCAATTTTCTAGTCATAGCATTGATAATGATGGCATTATGTCTTGCCATCCTATTGTTCTATTCAATAATTAACTTCACAATATTTTTCATTTTTTCCAAATCTATTTCAATCCTTCTGTCCTTTCCCACATTGTCTTGGGTCTCTTTACTGGCACTATGATCTTTATGCTCTTCATCCTTCTTGCATAACGCATAAACCTTAGCTCTCATTTCTTCCAATTTACTTTAGAGGGCCCAATTTTTTATTTTTAGATCACTGATTTCATGAAAGACCCATTTTGACATTCTAAAATGCTCCATCACATTATTCCTAGCTATGCCCAGGAAGTCAACATAGGGTTCCCTATCAAGTTTCTTTGTTAAACAAAGGGAAGCAAGTGTTAATGAATGAACAAACTTGGGTGGAAATCCATATAGGGGGTTATAAGGACAAGGTCTTGTGTGACATCATTCCTATGGATGTTTGTCATTTTCTTCTTGGTAGACCATGGCAATATGATAGAAATTCCAAGCATGATGGTAGAAAGAATACATATATATTATAGAGAAAGATGGAGTCTCATACACTCTAACACTATTGAAAGATGCAGATAAAACCCCACAAGTAGAATCCAATGTGATGTTGGTAGGAGAAAAGGAACTCATAAAGGATGTAGAAGAGGAGAAAATGGGTTTTTCCATCATAGTCAAGGCTAAGTTTTTTTGTGCTTTAAATGTCATTCAAGTATTATGTGATTTAATTAAATCATCAATTAAGTGAACAATTTTGATTGGTTAATTATTAAATTAGATTATTAAAATAATGTCGTTAATTAATTATTAAATTAATTAGTTATGTTATAATGATTCAGTTATTATTACTATTTATTTAACAATGAATAATTAAATAAAATATAATAGAATATTAATGTAATTATTAATAATGTAATTTTTAAAATTTAAATATATAGGATAAAGAAGTATTGAACAAATATATTAAATCTGATATTTTACTTAAAATCTGGAGGCAGTCGGTATTGGCATGGTGTGATGGTTTATAGGTGGCATTGTTGTTCTTGCCACCAAGGTTCAAACCCCATTGGGTTGGTATTATTAAATGGTTGTATTCCGGTTCATAGCTCCGGTCAAAGCGTTTACCCTTTTTAAAAAAGAATTTTCCACCTATAATGTTTGTGTTCTTGAAACTAAAGAGAATTTGATGAATATAGTTTGGAGTTGTTTTGGGCTGGGTAATTTTTTTGGGTTAAAAAGTTAAAAAGAAGCTGCTTTGCATTGGGGAGTTCTTCAATTGGATGAAACCATAAATCCTATAATAGACTTTGCGTTTTACCTTCTTCCACAAACTACCCACTAGGTAACTTTATTTTGTTTCCTTGTATTATTTGGGTTTCTCTTGATCCAAAATATAGGGAAAGAATCCAAGACATTTATACAATAGTATTCGTATGGATACATATTCAATAGATTTTTTTTTAATAAATGGAAAAATAGCTAAGCCTTCAATTCTGAATTTAAGTGCTTGTATTATTCAAACCAATCCTATTTTTGGTATGTAGAATTAGTGTTTATTGTTCCTATTTTTTTTGGCAAGTTGCAGCCTATAAATAAGTTCTTCTTCAATGGTTGTAGAGAATGTTTATTAAAAAGAAAATTACCGCCGATATTCTAATAACAAGTACATTTAGGTATTAACATTAGGCAATCTTTACCCTTCTGAATTTAAGTTCTTGTATTATTCAAACGAATCCTATTTTTGGTATGTAGAATTAGTGTTTGTTGTTCCTATTTTTTTGGCAAGTTGCAGCCTATAAATAAGGTCTTCTTCAATGGTTTTAGAGAATGTTTATTAAAAAGAAAATTACCGCCAATATTCTAATAATAAGTACATTTAGGTATTAACATTAGGGAATCTTTACCCTTCAATTCTGAATTTAAGTGCTTGTATTATTCAAAGCAATCCTATTTTTGGTATGTAGAATTAGTGTTTGTTGTTCCTTTTTTTTTTGGCAAGTTGCAGCCTATAAATAAGGTCTTCTGAATTTAAGTGCTTGTATTATTAAGTGCATATATATAATTGCCTAGTTTATGAAATTATTTAAATATCTTTAATTGTATGAGAGTATTGTGTTATAAATTTTCTAATGCGGGAGTTGCATTGAAATTACCCATTTTGTTTGCATCCCCATTTGCTTTAGTTCTTATAAAGTCCTTAGCCTTATTTTCACGTTAAAACAATCCCTCAAATTATGCAGAAAGAATATATCTCCACTCCCATGGATAAAAATCATATTAATTGTATAAATAAAAGTATGTAAAAAGGTAAGATTTATAACTACCTTATATGTTAAAAGAGATTTACCTTTTGTTATTTTTGTTTTCTTCCAAAAGTTAAGTATTATTTATATAAATTAAAGATATTCTCTAGGTTCTCTCTTTTTTTTTAAAGTTAATAATATAAATGTCTTTGTTATAATTTTATTTTATTTATTTATTTTGAAGTAAATAAATGTTTATGTTATATTTTAATTAAATTTGTTCATTTTAAAGTAAACAAATGTATATGTTATATTTTAATTAAATTTATTTCTTTTGAAGTAAACAAATGTATTTGTTATATTTTAATTAAATTTATTTATTTTGAAGTAAACAAATGTATATATTATATTTTAATTAAATTTATTTATTTTGAAGTAAACAAATGTATATGCTAGGAATCATGAATTAAGAGAAATATGTTAGTTTACATACTATAGGTTCTCATAAGTATTTATTTAATTAAATGATTTCAATATAGATGTGTAAATAAAAGTTAAATTTGTGATTCTTGATTATTTAATAATCTAACTAGGTGAAATTTGATTTAATCCAGTTTTATAATTAAAGAATTCAACATTGAAGTTAGATTATTGTTATTAAATAAATAATCCTTTCATGTTCTTATTGAGTTAGTCTATTTTTCAAATTGAATAGGAATGTGTAAACAAGTGGAGTATCAAATATGCTTTTATGTTTCGTTACTTGGAATTGTATTGGGAGATTAAAGTTAGATTTTTTTACATTCTCATGATTGATTGTATTCTCTATTGTATTATTTTCCATTTTGACAAGTTTATATGCCAAGCCATGATGTGAGTTTTTTTGGGAACTTGAAGTATTTGCGTACCCTTCAGTTGGGGGTATATGATAGTTGGTGTTATAGGCTTCTTGAGGCATTGGGTAACGAGTTTATGTTGGATTTATTTTATTTGAATTTGAAACATTTGATTTAATTATTAATTTTGAACTCTTGTTGGTGTTACCTTGTGTTGTTATTTTTCCTTCATTGTGATTCTTGGGAGAGATGGTTCATGTCGTCACATGTGCATTCATTTTGTGGATTTTATGTTTGGTACACCCCTTATTGTTGTGAGTCTTATTTCAGAACTATTGGGGAGGGTGGCTCATCATGGGGGACGATGCACAAAGGGGTAGCTTGGATAACCCATGGAAGAGTTGGTTAAATAAGTGAAAACCTAATAAAATTAACTAGTGGGTTTGGGTAGGAACACATTAATTAAAGATAAGTAAGATACCTCACCCACACTGTTAATGCTTCCATAGACTAAGGGTGATCTGAGAAGGCCATGGTCGGAAAGATCACTACCTCGTCCTCATGAGAGGCTAGTGGTCCTGCACGTGTCACCGTATGGGGTCGATGCCTAGTGAGAGACAGTTAGGGTAACCATAGATGGGGGTTAGCGCCTATTGAGAGGAAACTAGGGTAACCTATGATAGGGCTGTGTGATGACACTCTCCCATAGTATCCCTTACCTTTGCCTTTATTTTCCTCTGGAAGTAGTTACCTTGTAAGTAGTTGTTGATATTGTTGATCAAGTTATGTTCTGGTTCCTCTTTTGTGATTTGTTCTTGGGTCTTTCTTGTCAACTCCTACCATGGGGGGTGGGCCTTCGGGTCCACGTGGTTGGATGGAATGTGCTTTGTCCCCCATTGGGTTCCCAGGTTGTGTTTGTGATGTAGAAACAGATGTAGAGTTTTTGGAGCTTCACTTGGTTGAAGACTGTTCTACTCTTTGTACCTTATTCTTCATTGATGTATTATTCTTGTACTTGATGTACTCTTCCCATTGATATAAGGGAAGCATTGTGTAATGTATTATTGTATCCATGATGTGTTGTATCTGTGGAAATATGCTCCACAATTGTAATATTGAACTATGAATTGAGATGTAATAAAATGATGTATGCATGTTTTTCATCTCTATTGATCATGGATGGTTGTATGTTATTATTATGTTATCTTAAGAATGTATGCTTCTATTGTTATCCTCTCTTTTTTTTTAAAAAAAAAATTCCTTTTTTTTGGTTGTTGGTTGTTGTCCTATGGGGTTTGCATGGTGGGGCATTACAACTTTGGTATCAGAGCTAGGTTATCAAATACTGGGTACTCTAGGTTAATGGAGCCCATGATGGTAACCTTGTGCTCCACTCTTGAATCTAAGGTACATCATTTCCTCATGTGTCAATCCTCATTTTGCAACCCTAGTTCTTCCTTAGCTGGTGGTTGTTCCAATAGTGTAGAAAACTGGTGGAAAGGATAGGACCCTCAGTGTAGTGTGCAATGCACCAAAATCCTACCTACCGGGAATGTATTATGGACTCTTGTGTGGTTTTTTGATGTGAATTTTTGTATAGGTAGCTGAAAATGTGTGGTTTTGTGCTAAATTGTTGTGATATTTTGAGGTTTAGGGCTCAGATTTAGGGGTCTAGGAGACCTCTGTGGTCAAAAACTAGGATTAGCTGACCCTCAGTTTTAATTTTGAGTCCAATGAACTTGTTTGGATTGCAGGCATGTGAAGGTCAAAATTTCGTAGAAGGAATGGGAAGGCATTTAAGAGGATCAAGAGGAAGTTGTAGTTAAGGGTAACCCAACACCAAATGAACAACTCAAGGTTTCTGATGACGAAACCTTGGCTCATGCCCTTATCCAACTAAAGATAAAGAAGGGCAAGAAGGTTATTGAATCTAAGCTCACTGTTGGAGCTAAAAAAGCCTTTCAAAATCCATGACTGGTCATTGGGTTATGGACCCCATGTTCCCATTTTGTCTAGTGAGGAAAAGGAGTGCCTACGTGCACATCCTTCTTCTTCTCAACACATTTTAATTGATTCGGATGAGGACCCGAAGGAGTGTCCTCTAATCGATAGTGAATAACCCACTTAGTATGGAGAAATACTATAAATAAGGATGTATATAATTCAACATTATTATAAAACAAATCCTTCTTGTGTGTACAATTTGGAAAACTTGTGTTTTCAAAATAAAAGGTTGTGTTTTCATGCTTTTGTAAAGGTGTAGACTATGATTTTGGGTCGTGTATATTGTGTAATTTAGTATTGTAAGATGCGTAAAACAGTAGTATGCTAGAAAATTTGGATGCTTTGCTTACTCGTATTGCTCTTACTATTTGATGCTCTTTATGCTACTGTTAATGATCAATATGCTATGATGACATTAGAGTTAGATTATATGAATGGCTTATTTGATTATGTCATTATGTGGATTATTCTGGTTCTTATTGAGTAGCTGATTAATGTTGCTATATATGATATTTATGTTTCTAATATCATTGTATATGATGTTAGGATTATTACATGATGCTATGTGCTATGGTTTTGTTTGTGGATTAGGTGAGAAGGACGATTAAGCATCACTCGCTTGCGAGCACCCTAGTACGCCATGATTCCTTCTCACAGTGTGTTTGCTTTTGATATATATATGCTCTCGACAATGTGTTTTGATGTAGGTTTGCAGGTACTAGGCATCGACTCCACCTGCACTGTCAAGTTTGAGTGTGCCCTATAAGCCCAATGGGTATGATGTGGAAACTAGAGTTGACAAGAAAGTCCCTCATCCTAGTTTGTAACCCTATCATTGGGTCTAGTGATGTCATCTATTTGCAACCCCGTTTCTATTTTGGTAGCTTTCCATTTTGAGTCATTTAATTTAATTTGTTTAATTGATGTTGTTTTAATATAGTTGTCAGTTCATTGTGTTGATGTGCTTATGACTGCATACGTTTTGTTTCATCTTATGACTTCCAAGAGTAATTCAATGCTAAGGGGAGGGAGGATGTAGTGCTTCTCCACTTTTAGCCCTTTGTGACATGGAAGTAAGTTGTTTGTTTGTGATTTGTGAAGTCATGTTGATCTTGTCATTTAACGTTGTTTTAATTTAATGATATAGTTGTTCTCAGGGTGTTGAGTTTTAAATGTCAGTCAAGTATTATGTGATTTAATTAAATCATCAATTAAGTGAACATTGTTGATTAGTTAATTATTAAATTAGATTATTAAAAGAATGTCGTTAATTAGTTATTAAATTAATTAGTTATGTTATAATGATCCGATTACTATTATTATTTATTAAACAATGAATAATTAAACAAGAGCTGCAGAGCAGGGAAGTTCCTGCCAGAAAGTTTTAGAATAGTTTTGTTTGTATTGGTTGAGTTTGTTGTGTTTTAGAAACAATTGGTCAAGACAAAGCAATTGTCACCTAAATTTAAGAATTTTATCATTGATAGAGTCAACTTAGTCTTCCATTAGAAAAGGACCCTTATAACAAAATATTTTTTCTTACTTTAAGATTCTGAGACGTGGTTGTGTTTTTAGGCCATGAAGAAAGCATAATTTATATGTTTCCAACATTTTGTAAATATTTATGAGTTCAAAGATTTCCTTAACCATTCAACATACATGATAAAAATAGTTTTTTTCTTAAATTCTCTTTACATTTCATTGTTTGTTATTTTTGTTGTAGCATTTAGATGGGTAGTTTTCCAGTTGAAAATGATTTTTTGAGAAAAGAGCATTTAAAAAAGAAGCTAAGTTGATCTTAAAACTAAGCCAAAGGTTAACACAAAAGAGGGGGAGATATGCAAAGAAATTAAAAATGAGGACAAAAAAAACAATTGAATTTAACCAAAATTATTATCAAATGCTTAATTTAAGGTTAAATTTGAAAAAAGTGCATTTTTGAAATCAATGATCTAAATTTTGGTAAAAAATAGTACATATCAAAAGAAAATTCAATCAAATTGTTTAAAAAAAATGAAATAACAATAAATTTGAGAGCAAAATGTAGTTGACATAACCAGAACCATAAAAATAAAATTAAAAAATGAAGCAACATTGAGTTTGAGAGTCGAGCATAGTTGAATTTTAACACCAACTATTACAAAAGGATTAATGTTTTTTTTTTTTTTATAAAGTAAAACACAAAAATTGAGCACACAAAACATTTGAATGCAGACAAAGCAATAAAAAATGGGTTAATTTCAAAATTACACTAAATTTGAGACAAAAAATACTCGAATTTAACCAAGACATTACAAAAGCATTATGTTTGAAAAAATAGTAAGTTTGACATACCCAAAACTTTAGAGAAAAAATGCATGAATTCAACCAAAACATTACAATTCTAAAATAACAGTTTAACAAGAATTATAGTAAAAGTGTTGAATTTTGGGATAAAATTTTAGTGTTGACTTTCCAGAACAACAAAGAGAATGTTTTAACCGAAGCTAAGACAACAAAGTCAAGGCAAAAATCAAGTCTCTAAGTAAAACAACAAAGAATCTCAACATTTCCAGAAGACAAAAAAGATACATTTAGAAACAAATACAAACTTGCATGCATGAACTTGACCTAAAATTTAAAATGAAAAGTACTCATTTCTAGTTATATAGAAAATTTAAAATTGAATGATTTATTTAGACATAGATATATTTATCTCAATGCAAAAATATATTAGTTAAAATTTTATTTTATAAAGGAATTTAGCATTTATTGACAAAGTAGATAGATTTAGTAAACTTATTTTGTAAATAAAATAGATCAAACTAATTTAGCATTTAATTGAGTATTAGCAAAAATAATATAGTTTAATTCTCAAAATAATCAAATTATTTTAAAGGTAATTATATTAAAATTATCTAGAAATTAATTATTTTCATATTGTATTGTTTTAAAGAAAATTAGTTTAGTTCAATTTATCAAATTTCAAAAGAAATTAGTATTAATTGATTTTATATTACAAAAATAGATTTCAAGAAATATCTTTTAATTTATCGAAGGAAAATAAAATAATCATTAAATAGCTCTAAAGTAAAAAGTAAAATAACTCTTAAGTAAATAAAATAATGTAAGAGTGATAAAATAACCTAATTATAATATTAATTGAAAGATTGATTTTTGAGGTCACATCATAAGCAAATACAATAGATTAATCAGTTCAATTAAACAAACAAAGATTAATTATTTGCAAAATAAATACATACTTTATAGTAGATCTTACTAGTCAAATTGGCGAAAGGGATATTTTTACAAAATAGAAAAAGATAAGTGGATTCTTGATTTACTGGTTAAGTTTATTAACTTTTAATGAGATCATAGGGATAAAGTTTTCCTAAAATGTAAGGTTGTCATATCATAAGAACAATTTTGGTGGAATGGCTACCACTCATTCCTTAACTTTCAGTCAAAAAGATTTCGGCCTAAGACTCAAGTTCTCATATCTAATAAAAAAATAATCATGTGGATGATATAAAATCCTCTATTAAAAAGAAAAGAAGAGAAAAATATAGAACTATGGAAGAGTTAGATTAAATGACAAAATCAATATTCAAAAAATCATTTGATTTGAAATAGCCTAGGCAATTGCTTTAACTTTTTCTTGTATTGGGAAGATAAACATTGGGGATATTTTTGTAGACCCTAAGTATTTGGATCAAGAATCATGGACTTCCTTTAGTTTAGTTATGTGAAATTTATCTTTGATCAATTCAATTCAATTATTTTTTTTGCAAAAATTCATAAATTTATAAACGAATATCAACACAGAAAAAGTTTGATATGCTCACAACATCTTTATAATCCAAAGTAAATGGAAGTTAAGTGCTTGACCAAATGAATATATGAAGTAGATGGTGAGGAGGGATTTGCAAGCGCAGCCATTTTAACATCCCCTGCAAATCTAAAGTTGTTGCAAATCTAATTTGTCACTTCAATTCAGGCATAAAGAAAAGATGGGGGTTTTAGTACATACCCGTTAGTGAGTTGCTTCATTGTTGGCGTTCCATCCGAAAAAGAACTGAACCGCTCTTGGCATACGAGCATCGTAAGCATGAAAAGGAAGCACGTTTGGTCCTGTAGAAGCTTCAACATATACATTCTTCTGCGCATGGAGAGAAGGATAATTTGGAAAACAAGATAATGGATTGGACTGAAGGGGTCCCCTATTGGTACAAAAGCCTGTGTTGAGAAATTTACATCCTTGAATTTGCAGAGCAAAAGCGGTGATGTTTTCCCATTGTTTTGAATGAATGTAAAATGAAGATATCAAATCCATTAAAAACTGTTTGAAAAACTGTTTGTAACCGCTACACTAACGATAGCCAGTAAGGATGTCAATTTAAATGCAAAAGGTTTTTATTGACACAGATTTTTGCTTTCACTTATAACAGTGTAATTACCAAAAATTAATCTTAAAAAATATAGTTTGAATATATAGATATATTTATTTAACAAAAAAAATAATTTTCAAAAAATTAGCATAGTTGAATTTATTAATATGGAGAATTTATTAATATTAGTATAACTATTTTAGAAAAACCTATGTAAGAAACATTGAGAGCATTTTAAAATAATTTTAAAAATTTAAATAACAACTTATTATTTTATGTCAATCTCAAAATATTAATCTTTTGCATGTAATTTTTAATTTCATTTTTGAAAAATCCATCATTCATTATTTTCATTTCTATTCAATATTATATATTTATTTGCTATTTTTTAATAATTTCATTTGTAGACATTAATATATTTTAAAATTTTGATGTGTTTTTATTTAAAAAGTAAAATAATTTTTCTACTAAATATAAAGTAATTGACTTGGATATATTTTTGATAAATTAAAATATAAATTTATTTATTGATTTTTATATTGATTGTAGCTTTAAATATATGTCCAATGTACATTGGTTTTATAGAAAATATATTTCTTCATAAAAAAAGACACCTAAATTTAAATTGCAGTATTACAAAAGGAAAGTAATATTAGTATACCTGTTTTAGAAAAATCTATGTATGAAATAATGAGAGCATTTCGCTTAAACATGTTTTTTGCTTAAATTTGAATGGAGTGATGTTATGCAAATTTTTATTAATTATGAGAAATGGATAATTTCAAAATTTTCCCTATTTTAATGCAAACAAGTAAATAAATGAATAGAATAGAAAATATAACAAGTAACTAATTTTGAAGAAATAATTTTTTTTATTAAAAATTTGCTAAATATATATTTTTTATTATAGCGTTTGTGGCAGAAAAACCTTAAAAACTTGCGATAAAAAGTTTATGCTCCCTGAAAATCTGCCCTTATCGCTAAATTTTTTTATGTCAATTATATTGCAGAAAATTAATTTTGGATAAATGTTTTGTTATATATTTTGCAAGTTTACTTTAACAATATACAATACTTTGTCAAATAAGAAAATAAGTTGAATTCTGATTTGTTAAAAACAAAGTTATTAATAACTAGTTAACAAAACACTATGCCTATAGTTCCTTGGCAGGAACTAATAAAATATAATAGAACATTAATGTAATTATTAATAATGTGATTTTTAAAATTGAAATATATAGGATAAAAAAGTATTGAACAAATATATTAAATTTGATATTTTATGTAAAATCTTGAGGAAACTTTAAAATCTCAAAAAGGTAATTAAAATTACCATTATGAAAGTATTGTGGTTATTAAATTTAATAGGGTGAATAAATGTTCACAGTAATAAAATAATAATTAAAAGTGTTACCCTTAGTTTTTAATAAATTTATTATAGAAAGAGTTTGTCTACAGGTGGTAAAACAAGATAAAGGTAAATTATAGGTGTATGCACATGCAATTTGGAAATTTTCCACCTGTAATGTTTGTGTTCTCGAAACTAAAGAGAATTTTGTGAATATAGTTGGGACTTGTTTTGAGCTAGGTAATTTTTCTCTGTTAAGTTAAAGAAACCATAAATCCTATAATGGACTCTGCATTTTACCTTCCTCCACAAACTACCCACCAGGTAATTTTATTTTGTTTCCTGGTATTATTTGGGTTTCTCTCGATCCAGAATATAGGGAAAGAAGCCAAGTCATTTATACAATAGTATTTGTATGGATACATATTCAATAGATCTATTTTAAGAAATGGTTGAATATCTAAGCCTTCAATTTTGAATTTAAATGCTTGTATTATTCAAACCAACCCTATTTTTTCTTTGTAGAATTATATGTTTATTGTTGTTATTATGGCAGTGTGCATTTAAATAATCAAGTTTATGGAGATATATAACTATATTTATTTATATATAGAAGTGTATATATATATATATATGTATAAATATGAACTGTAATACCCCCATGTTACTAATACTTGTATTATTATTTGTTACTCTTATGTGTGAGCTTGATGCTAGTTTGTAATGGTGATTAGTTTACCATCTTGGTGTGTGAGGATGCCTCCTCTATTTGGGAATCTTATTTCCTTTTTGTTTACCAGCTTCCAGGAGTAAGCCGATTTTGTGGGGGGCAGGATGTAGTACCCCTCCTCTTTCTGTTTGGATTTATTATTTTTTTCTATGCGTTCATTTGCTACTTGTGATTGTGATGATACTGTTATTGTTTGATTTGGGTAGCTAGACGTCAAATGATGCTGTTATTTCATTATGGACATGATTATTTCATATGACATTATGGTTGGTTATATTAGTTGATTTTCATAATTATGATATGATGCAGTGATTTAATTTAATATGTTATGAGATGATTGTTAGTTAGAAATGTTGATTTATTGGTTATATTATAATTTTTACAATAGGTGTGATGAAGGACAATATAGCATCACTCGCTCGCGAGTGCCGTGTTATGTTGTGATTCCTTCTCACAATGCAATGTTTGAATTAATGCTTCAATTTTCATATATATATGTATGCACATGTACACAACTTCATCTGTATGCAGGTATTGCAGGTACAAGTCTCGATTCCACCTGCTTCGGCAGGACAGGGTGAGCACCAAATAACCCAATGGTTAAATGTTGAAACAGAAGTGACGATGAAGTCCTCCTATCCCATGATGTCAGATCGTCTCGTTTGTTGGTACTGTTCATGTTTGTAACTATCGTCATTTGTGGTTTGTGTTTTGTATTTTGTCGTCTTTTATTAATGTTGGTACTTTATATGTTGTGGTGTATTTGATTTTAATGTTGGAAGTAACTAGTTGTTTTAATGTTAGATTTAAATTATATTCGAATAGTTAAATGATTTAATTATTTTTGAAAATCATATATTGCAATTAAATAATAATTAAATATTAAATGTGTCTTAATTATTTTAATCAATTATTTGGTGGTGGATAATTATTAGAATAATTTATTTAAAATAAATATGTAATGTGATGTGCAAGAAAAGTTGCAAAAATGGAAATTAAAGCAATAAAACAAATAAAAGAATAAAAAGATTCTGTGAGCCTATAGGAATAGAGATCTGGAAAAAAAAGCTAGCTTTTAAAGAATTGATTTTCTTTTAATTTTGATTTGGGAGAGTTTTTTTGAAGAGATGGGCAATATATTTTTATTTAATTAGTTAAAATTGTAAGTTTTCACAGGGAGAGAATATTAGATTACAGAAGTTATTGGTGGGTATTCTGAAATTCTAGAGAGGGAGTTTTCAATCTATTTCTGGTGAATGTTCTGGAGAGTCTTCTGAACAACAAAATAGGATTCCAGTTTGAAGGTGAAGTCCTATAGAGGAGATTTGGAGGCATGGTCAAGGAACTCTTCGAGGACATCAGAATCAAGCAGGCATCTTCAGACTTCTGAATAAGCGTTGGACACCAGGTTCTTCTTATACTTTCTTTCTAGTATTTTTTTTTCATCTTTGTGCTTCAGAGAAAACAAACAAAATTTAGTAAATATGGTTTATGTGAAGAAAGGAAAATAAACTGTTATTTGAATTGAAAATTAGTGAAAGATCTTAGACTAGAAATCAAGAAAAATATAGTTATTGTACTGTCTCTCAAATTTGTCAAAAACAAAAGAAAACCTGATCATCTGAAATCTCCAACTCAAAAAAAAAATAAAAAAAAATAGGATTGTAGGAAAATGATATCTTTGTTGAAAATAATAAATCTTGGGGTTTTAAATATGTATTTATTTAAGTATGGTTGGATCTATTTATTTCTCTGTATTTTTCCCTTTATTCTGTTATCTACCCTCTGTATTTTTTTATTCAGTATAAGTATATATATATATATATACATAGATATAGATTTATATTGTTATATATATATATATTAAATTGGGTGTCGGCCGTACGCCTGACATCAAATAAATTTGATAATTTTTGGATTTTGTATATAGGCTTTGTCTGTGTTTATTTCATCGAAGTTTCTGTTAAAAATTTGTGCAAGGAATTTTAATATTAAAAATTTCTTTTATAAAAAAAGAAGGGGGAGACGAAAATTAAATTTTAATGTTTATTTTAAATTGTATTGTGGGAAGGGAGGGACGGCGTAGCCGTACCTCCACACCCCCCTCTCCCTGCGCACTGTGGCTGCGGGTACAACAGTCTGTACGTGACAGTCCGTAGGATGCTGCGCACAGCAGTCACATGGACTGCTGTGCACGTCCTATGGACTGACCCAGCCATAGGGCCCGTGGCCTTTGTTAAATTAAGTTTTTTTTTTTTTATATATATTAAATTTGATCTATGTTTTAAATATATTTGTTAAATTTGAATAATATTATTATTATCAAATATATATATATATATATATATATATATATATATATATATATATATATTGTTATTTTCTTTTTTATTTGATGAATATTTAGGTTAACAAACATAATAATTATATTTAATTTATTTAATTTATTGAATTATAACAATTATAATTTATTTGACTATTAAACATAATAATTGCAATTTATCCAAAATGAAAATTTGATTATTTTATTTAATATTTTTGTTAGTTTATAATGTAATTGTATTATAGTTTAAAGGTTAATTTGTATTGTTGTGTAAATAAAGGGTATTATTTTATAGGTTGAACGAATAATTTAAACTGGTATTTGCTTTAATATGTTATTGTGGAAATTATTATTGTACGAGATGTGATGGGGATTATTTTTAAATATAATTAAACCTTGGATTATTTTTAGCACTCTGGATGTAATAGGAGTGTTTCATGAAATTGAGTTAATTTGTGATTTTGGTTATGTAATCGAGTGAGTCATTTTCCTTAACTATGAATTCATGCGGTCTTGTTATTGTCTTCCTTTCTTTATGGTTGTAAATTTCACTCGTAATGTGGGAACCCTGTTGTCAAATTGTGAAAACCTTGTTTCAGAGGCTTGTCATTTAGAGTGTTATTCTCCTCCTGTTTATGCTTTTGAGCATTATTGGTTTTATGTTGGAAGGGTTGAACGGTTTGGTAAGACTTTTGACTTTGAGTAATCGCGAGAGGGTTAATGCCTCGTGTGTTTAGATTGTTTTATGCTTTATTAATATTAGTTCAACCCTTGCCTGTTTTGAGATATGTTAAGGGTCATAGGGAGAGTGGCTCTTCGTGGGCGCCAGCGCCTCGGGTAAGAGGAAGTGCTCAGGGGAACCCACGTAAGAGTAGTTAAGCAAGTGATAACCTAAAAATAGAATTTAGGGGGATGGGTAGTATAACACACAAGATAATTAAAACTGGATTCCTCGTCTATGCATTAGGGCTACCGTAGACTAGTGATAGACTGAGTAGGCCGTGGTCGGCAAAGTCGTAGTCTCATCTTCATGAGATATTATCGGCTCCACATTAGCTACCCTATGGTGCCGGCGCCTCAGTAGGAGGAAGGGCCAGGTGATCCGTAGATGGGTGCCGGCGCCTCAGTTGGAGGAAGAGCCAGGGGATCCCATGAGAGCTATGCGATGACACTCTCCACTAGACATCCTTGTTCTTGTTTCTTGTCACCTCTGGATATTGTTATATTTATGATTGTTTCTGAGTTTAGGGCTAGGGGATCCATAGATGGGTGCCGGCGCCTCAATTGGAGGAAGAGCCAGGGGATCCCATGAGAGCTATGCGATGACCCTCCCCACTTGACACCCGTCTGACTTGTTTCTCGTTGCCTATGGAATGGTGTGTTGAATGGTTGATTTAGTGTTATTATGGAATCGTGTTCCTTTCATTGGTTCTGATTTATTTGGAAATGTATTTTGGGTGTTGGTTCGGTTCTTCTGGATGTTATCGCTTTACAATGTTTCTTTGAATTCTTGTGAATTTGTTTCATGATTGTTAATTGATAGTACTTCATGTTGTTGTGATGAGTTCTTGGTTTTAACTTGTTATGTGATTTGAGAACGTCGATGGTTGTGCATTGTATGCTTGAGTTGTACTTGTTTTGTATTATGTTGTTATTGAGTTAGGCTGACATTCATGGTCGGGTTCACTTCCTCGTCACCTCTGAGCACGGGGGGTGAGTTACTTGTAATTCACATGGTTGGGTGGAACGTGCTCCGCACCCGTTGGGTTCCCCATCAATGTCATGTCTTCTCAGCTTTCCGTAGTGGAGTTGTACCAGTGATCAGTTGTACTTCATATTTCATTTTACTTGTATCAATCCCCATGTTGGGAAATTCAATGTAATTCATTTATCAAAGAAAATTGTAAGGTAATATTATAACGATGATGTAATAGTTAGGCTCACTTGTAACTCTTTTAAGAGATTTATCATGGATGTAAATATGCGATGTCTATCTTACTCGCATCATGATTATCGGATGTATCATTGCATATGGTTATTATAAAGTTAATGGATATGTTGTAGTATTTATCTTTTCTTATGTTTAGTTGTTGCGATGTAACCTCGCGTGCCCCAGAGAACCAAGTGTATTAATGCTATGTAATATGTTGTGGTTATGTTTTAATGATATTGTATGTTTAATTCTATTGTTTTAAAAAAAAAAAATTGTTTGCATTGTGTGTGTTCTCTGGGGTTTGCACGACGGGCGTTACATGAACATTATGGTTATAGAAAAGAATACTCTATTTATGTAAAATACATATATAATTTCCTAGTTTCTAAAATTATTTAAGTATCTTTAATTTTTTGAGTAATTGTATGAGAGTATTGTGTTATAGTTTTTATGATGTGGAAGTTGGATTGAAATTACCCATTTTGTTTGCATCCCCATCCACTTTAGTTCTTATAAAGTCCTTAGCCTTATTTTCACGTTAAAACAATCCCTCAAGTTATGGAGAAAGAAGATATCTCCACTCCCATGGATAAAAATCATATTAATTGTATAAATAAAAGTATGTAAAAATCTAAGATTTATAACTATGCTATATGTTAAAAGATATTTACCTTTTTTTCTTTTGGTTTTCTTCCAAAAGTTAAGTATTATTTATATAAAGAAAAGATATTCTCTCCCTTACTTTAGGGTTTTTTTTTAAAGTAAATATATAAATATATGGAATAATTTATTCATTATAAAAGAAAGTCACTATTATTATTTTAAATTATTTCTCAAGATAAATAGAATATTTTATAATTTATTGGTAAAAAGAATATATCTCCACTCCCATGGATAAAAATAATATTAATTGTATAAATAAAAGCATGTAAAAAGGTAATATTTATAACTACCTTATATGTTAAAAGAGATTTACCTTTTATTATTTTTGTTTTCTTCCACAAGCTAAGTATTATTTATAAAAAGAAAAGATATTTTCTCCCTTACTTTAGGTTTTTTTTTCAAAGTAAATAATATAAAATGTATCTGTTATAATTTAGTTAAATTTATTCATTTTGAAGTAAATAAATGTATATGTTATATTTTAATTAAATTTATTTATTTTGAAGTAAACAAATGTATATGTTATATTTTAATTATATTTATTTATTTTGAAGTAAACAAATGTATCTAATATATTTTAATTAAATTTATTTATTTTGAAGTAAACAAATGTATCTGTTATATTTTAATTAAAATTATTTATTTTGAAGTAAACAAATGTATATGTTATATTTTAATTAAATTTATTTATTTTGAAATAAAAAAATGTATTTGTTATATTTTAATTAAATTTATTTATTTTGAAGCAAACAAATGTATCTGTTATATTTTAATTAAATTTATTTATTTTGAAGTAAACAAATGTATATGTTATATTTTAATTAAATTTATTTATTTTGAAGTAAACAAATGTATATGCTAGGAATCATGAATTAAGAGAAATTTGTTGGTCTACATAGTGTAGGTTCTCATAAGTCTTTATTTAATTAAATGATTTCAATATAGATGTGTAAATAAAAATTAAATTTGTGATTATTGATTATTTAACAATCTAAAAGTTACTAGGTGAGATTTGATTTAATTGAGTTTTATAATTAAAGAATTGAACATTGAAGTCAGATTATTGTTATTAAATAAATAATGCTTTCATTTTCTTATTGAGTTAGTCTATTTTTTAAATTGAATAGGAATATATAAAGAAGTGGAGTATCGAACATGATTTTAAGTTTTGTTACATGGAATTGTGTTGGGAGATTAGAGTTTTATTTTTTTTATGTTCTCATGATTGATTGTATTCTCCATTGTATTATTTTCTATTTTAATGAGTTTATATGCCAAGCCATGATGTGAGTTTCTTTTTTGAATCCAAAGTATTTGTGTACCCTTTAGTTGGGGGTATATGATAGTTGGTGTTATAGGCTTCCTAAGGCATTGGGTAGCAGGTTTATGTTGGATTTATTTGATTTGAATTTAAAACATTTGATTTAATTATTAGTTTAGAACTCTTGTGGGTGTTACCTTGTGTTGTTATTTTTCCTTCGTTGTGATTCTTGGGTGAGATGGTTCATGCCTCACATATGCATTCATTTTGTGGCTTTTATGTTTGGTACACCCCTTATTGTTGTGAGTCTTGTTTTAGAACTATTGGGGAGGGTGGCTCTTCATGGGGGATGACACACAAAGGGGTGACCTAGATAACCCATGGAAGAGTTGGTTAAATAAGTGAAAACCTAATAAAATTAACTAGTGGGTTTGGGTAGGAACACATTAACTAAAGGTAAGTAAGATACCTCACCGACACTGTTAGTGCTTCCATAGACTAAGGGTGGGTTGAGAAGGCCATGGTCGGAAAGATCGCTACCTCGTCCTCATGAGAAGCTAGTGGTCCAACAACTGCCACCCTATGGGGCCAATACATAGTGAGAAGTAGTTAGGGGAACCATTGATGGGGGCTGGCACTTGTTGAGAGGTAGCCAGGGTAACCCATGATAGGGTCATGCGATGACACTCTCCTATAGTATCCCTTTCCTTTACCTTTGTTTTCCTATAGAAGCATTCATCTTGTAAGTAGTCGTTGAGATTGTTGATTGTTATGTTTCAGTTGCTCTTTTGTGATTTGTTCTTGTAGTCATTTTGCTTGTCTATCTTGGTCATGGGTCTTTCTTGTCAACTCCTAGAACAAGGGGTGGGCCTTCAGGTCCACGTGGTTGGGTGGAAGGCGCTTTGTCCCCCATTGGGTTCCTAGGTTGTGTTTGTGATACAAAGTTTCCAAAACTTCACTTGGTTGAAGACTATTCTACACTTTGTACCTATTCTTCATTGATATATTATTCTTATACTTGATGTACTCTTCCCGTTGATATAAGGGAAGCATTGTGTAATGTATTATTGTATCCATGATGTGTTGTATCTGTGGAATATGCTCCACAATTGTAATATTGAACTATGAATTGAGATGTAATAAAATGATGTATGTATCTTTTTCATCTCTATTAATCATGGATGGTTGTGTTTTATCATTAGGTTATCTTGTGAATGTATGCTTCTATTGTTATCATATTAAAAAAAAAAAATTCCATTTTTTTGGTTGTTGTCCTATGGGGTTTGTGTGATAGGACATCACAACTTAGTAAAGCTAATGAAAAGTAAAGATCATCCTAATGCAGCGTAAAGCTCATCCTAGTGTAGAGTAAATATCATCTTATACTCCTTATATCATGCAATAGTATATAAAGGGTGTTTAACAAAACCCCTTTAATAAAAGCTTTACCATGTAATAGTATCTTGTGTGCTCAATAAAGCCCTCTCTATAAGAACTCTATAATGTAATATCATCTCTAATGTGTTCTATAAAATCATCTTGTATATTCAAAAGACTACCCTTCCTTATTGTCTTATTTTTTGAATAGAGTCATGCCTTGAACTAAAAAATTTAAAGGCTCAAAAGGGTTATCTATTATATAATAATGAGCTATAATAATTTCTAATAGCAACTTGTGGGCTCAATAGAGAAATTTATACAAGAATCAATATAGATAGTTTTAATCTAACCATATGTTTATTTTCAATGTGGATCACCCAATTCTTATTGGAGATCGGATCACTTGATCCTTTCAGTTAAAAGTTCTCCTTATAGTGTAGCTAAAAAATAGAGATGGTTTGACATTACAATTGGAGTAGCATTCTTTTTTATTTTTTACTCATATTTTTCATTAGAAATATAAAAAAATGATCATTTGGTTTTTTTGGAGCTAATCCAAAGTAGTTGAAGATTATTGCTCAAACTCTCTATTTTAAGCTTATTCTTGTCCCCATGGAGTAAATGGAAATTCTTGCATATGGACGGTGTGCTCTATCCTCATATTTTTCTAATTTCCTCTTTAACTAATGTTTATGCTTCTTATCTTGCCCCTAATTACATAGTTGATTTCAAATTTCTCTAGAGTTAATTTTATAATTTCAGATTTGTAAATTTATGAGACAAAGTTTTCTACCATTGGGTAATGTGAAATTTGGGTAGAAACAAAAAAATGATATTGTAATATTCTTTTAAAAAAATTCACAAGCAACAACTCTTGTAGATGAAGTTTTTCAAAATTGAGGGTTTTCTTTAATCTATAATCAACTTTTTATGAGGATTTTTTTTTATTAGTTGGAAAATAGAGCTCACCAATATGAATGAACAAGGTGACGAACCACTAAGTTTTTCCACACAAAATAACTACAATTTATGCAATTATGAGAGTCAAAAGATGCAAATAACAATCAGAAATGATACCTAACTATTACAACAACTATGAGGGAAGTTTTTAGACCTCATAGAGGTGTGTACCTTGTTGCAAGAAGCTTGATTTTAGGGCACAAAATACTCATTCGACTTTAGTGGTGAATGGGTCCCTATTAGGGTTTCCAAAACTAGGATTAGGGTTATTTTCCTTGATTTTTACACTCTTAGATTCCCAGTTGTTAGCTGAAAAAAGCCTGTACTTAATTCTATAGCTTCAATTCTTCATTCTTACACTTTAAAGATCAACTTCAGAACTTGACAACTTTGACAATTTTGCTCTAAAATTTCTCTTGACTGGATCTTCAAGCTTTAAATATGCAAACACACATTCAAGTAGAAAAAAATTTATTGATTGTTAGTGAATAGGGGTTCTCCTAAGTCAAAACCCTTATAGTTAATTAAACCAAATGATGAGAAAATGAAATTGAAGCATGAAACATGAAATGCTGCAATGCAGATACCTTGGATATTGTCTTCTAATACAAATCTGCAATTTAACATGTAGTGGCCATGAAGAATATAGATCTTGATCCTTTAATATGATGTGAAACAATGCTTGCAAGTAGATCTTCAATGCTACACTGACTTTGATAGCCCGACAACATGTATGAATGCATCAAACTGTTGACATGATGGAATGACCTTGAATTGTTGAAAAAACTTGATAATCTACCTTGAAATTCCTTTGAAAGTGCTCTTCAATTTCTCTATAATGTTCTTGTAAATTATTAAGATGTCTCATAAAATTGCTAGGAGAAATAATGTGAATTAACCCCTTATTTATACTCAATTAGGAGATTAACCTCAAAATTCAAACAATTCAAGCCGACACCAGATTTGGGGATAAACATTATTAAATTCCTGGCACGATAAAATTCAAAAAGGGGTCATCATTAAGGGATGACCCATTCGCCACCTAGGGCGAATGGGTCCTGGCTCTATTTTCTTGGACCTAACCTCGGGGATAGAAAGATCACTAAAAACCCATTTAGAATCAACTGATAAAGGGGGGGTCCTATAGAGGGGGGACCCATTCACTAGCTAGGGTGAATGGGTCCTAGCACCAATTTCTAGGACCTTGATTTTTCCCAATTAATTGTTATGGAATTTGAATTGTGGGTTTTAGGATAGATACTTGAGAGGTGTCATAAAGGAGGCTTAAATTTGAATTAAAGGGCTTAATTAGCTCCAATTAACCACAATTAATTAAAAGGACCCTAGATAAGTGTGAAAGTGTGTTACAATACTTTACAACACCATAAATATGGTATTCATTTGGTAAATTTCATTAAAAGTGGCCTATTAGGCTTAATTAATTGGATAAACCTTAGAAAAGTGTGAGTGTGTTACAACACCTTACAACACTTTTTCAAAGGATAAGTTAAGGTATATTTTAAATAAATAAGGGCCTTGAAGTGATGTGAATGTTTACAATACATTAAACACTATTCTAAGACACCATTAATTCAAATTTATGTCAATTATCCAAATTAAGTGTGAAAAATGACTACTTTTTTTGACACTACATTTTTCCCCCACTTTAGTGAGAGGGTGAATCCATGTAAAACTCACACTCAAGTAGAAATTTAAGACACTTAAGTATGCAGCGATAACAAAGATACATAACCATACCCTATCAAAGGCCAATAAAGAAAAGCACAACCACCCGAACACAATGTGGAATAGGGTTGTTTGTCCAAGAAAAAGGATCAAGATTCGATGGTCCAATGCAATGTGGAACACATCTAGGTTGTTTTTCCATAACATATGCTACTCACTTAGGGGTAGTGAAACCTCAGTCTATCAACTAGGTGAGTTGTCGCAACGAAGTGGAAAATAAGAGAGTCATATTAGCCTCTCATACCATACCGAAGTTATCCTCCTGTCAACTTCAATAAGGCACCACAATGTAATGCTTTTGTAAATTCTTTTGTAATGCCATGTATGTAAGTTTTTGTTAAAGGGGATTTTTCTTTGTTCATGTAAAGTTCTTCTTCTTAGGGAGCATTGTGCCTAATGTCTCCAAGAGAGGAAAAGTCAAGGCGTCAGATCATCACTCATAGGATGCCTCATTCACATAATTCCATGATGGTAGATCATACACTCTTGGATGACATCAGACCCAATGAGACCACCAAGAAGAGGATACATCACAAGAAAAAATAAAAATTCATACCATAAAATTTTGTCGAAAGATGTCATCGATGTATTCCCCCACTTTAAAGTTGTTGCTACACCGTCATTGTGAGCAATTGCTTTAAAGTAGCCAATTTTTTTTCCTAAGACATGAGAACTTTCCTTGAAAAACCCTATGCCAAGTCATATGTTTTTGAGATAAGTTGCATTATGAAATAGGAAAGAAGGGTTTCCCCCACAAATAAATAATGTATTTATAGATTCGGGGTCAGTATATTTTTTCTACAATGTTGTCATAGAGCAGGAACTATCATCATTCCACAAATACTCATAGAACTGGAAGAATGACACAAAGAGAGTGAAAAAAAAAGAAAAATCCTTTTGGGTCAACATGGAAGATACCTAAATGTCTCAATGCCTTGCATCATCCCCAAAAGGAAAACACAAGAAAAATGAAAAAGATAAAGAAAAATATTTTGGGTCAACATGGAAGAGACATGAATGTCTTGATGCCTTGCATCATCCCCAAAAGGAAAACACAAGACAAATAAAAAATAATATAAAGAAAAATCTTTCAACATGGAAGAGACATGAATGTCTTGATATCTGGCATCATACCCAAAAGGAAAACATGATCGACAAATGAAATTATTACAACATATAGGAGAATGAAAGGTAAACATAGAAGAATCCACAAAAAGAGAGAGGTACATAAAACAATACAACACAGGGGATCACATTACACACATGCAAAAGGAAAACATGAAAAAGAAAAAAAATAGTAAGACATGTGATTTAACCTAAAGTAGGTCATCTGCATCCCAATCTTGGTCAGTATAAACAGAAGGTGAACAACTAGCCAAAGGGACAAGGACAAATGCATTACTAGGACGAGACTATCTAATTCTTTGCCCCACTTAGTGCAAGACAAGAATGAGTCGAGATAGGTGATGAGAAAGAGCTCCTTGCATCAAAGAAAGTGATTTACAATAAATGTATAACATGTAATAGTGATAATGTTATTATTCTACAACCAATACATGACAAGGAGCGAAAGGCCATGCTATGCAATCAATCCATAATAGTTATTGCCATCGAAGTCAAAAAATTTCAGGATTAATTTGAATGCTCGACACTCATCAGTACTATGTCCAAGAGTTTTGCGGTATTGACAATGTGGAACATTTGAACCTTTAGGATATAATATTATCTTTTCTTTCATTGGTGGTAATGTTATAATTTATTGGTTTAGAAGTAGTTGTAATTTTCTGTCACTTTCAGGTGGTAGACAAGGGAATTTTAGTTTCTTTAACTTGTAATTCCTTACATGCTTTCTATATTCATCCATTTCCATTTGTGGATATAGGGTAGGAGGACCCAATATGATCTTGTCTTCTTTATCATTGTCATTAGGAGACATTGGTTCCTCTATAGGAAGGATAAAACTTATGCCAAGAGGAGGATCTAACACAATCCTACCATCGTTACGAGGTATTGGTTGGTCTTTAGGAAGAAGAGTATTTATGTTAGGGGGAGGACCCTAGTATCCTAACCCTTTAGTATCTTCAGTTGCTATTTTCTCTAGGAGTTGATGAATTTCATATTCAATTGTATCACATCCTTGTTTACTTAAGATCATGAATCATTTTATGTATGTCTCTTCAAGGTTAATTGATGTGTTGGTTACTTTGTTAACATAGAATGGTTGATTGTTTTATTGTTTAGAGGAGTTAGGTTCACCTATGGTAGGTAACTTAGGCTTAGCTTGTGGCTCAATTTTAGAATATAAAAAAAAAACATCTCAAGTTGTGTTGGTTGTTCCATGGATGGATAAAATGATGCATTATTCTTGAGGTTGTTAAGGAAATCATCTATGAAGTTGTTCATGTTGTCATCATCTTCTCCAATGATGTCAACATCATGAGGAGGACATGCCTTAGGAGTTGTGTGACCATGATTGAGTTCAATTTCATTAGGGTCATTACCAAAAACACAACTTGAAACATCAACCAAAGGGAAAAAGGACTTCCACGCATTGTTTAAACAAATATCCATTTTTAGAATTTCAGATCTAAACACATGGTAATTAACTAAATTTTCAACAATGCACTGAAATTAAGAAATTTAAGCTAAATGCAATGATTTTTATAAAACATTAAACTGGGAAACTAAAATAGGAAGGTAACAACACCAAAAAAAAGCTAAAAACTGAGATTTTAATGTCTAGACAATGCAGATAAGTAGCTAACATGGACTCATTTGCTAGTAAGGGCGAATGGGTCCTGGTTAAGTTTTTCTAAAATGTTTCAGTGGATTTTAGAGTGATTTATAATGCCTCTTTAGTTGCTAGAAGATGCAAGTTTGGCCTAATCAGGGACTCATTTCCCAATAAGGGAGAATAGGTCTTGGTTAGGTATTTTTAAACTATTTTTTAATGATTTCCAAGCTTTTATTAATGTCTTTCAATTGTAGGTCTGAGGCGGTGAGTTTTAGTTTCAAATTTTCCAAAATTGTAATGTGAAAATGCAATGAAAAGATGAATACAAGGACCTATGTTGTTTAGTGTAGTAAAATGCATACCCTTGCATTTTCACACTTGTTTGGGCCTGCCTTGATTTATTTGTGCTTCTTTATGGCTTAATTGGTCCTATTTTGCATCCACAAGCCTAATAAACTCTATATTTTTATGGAAAATCTCAAAAACCCTTAAAAGATAAATGATCATTTAATGTTTCTCTCTGTGTGTCCCTAATTTGTGAAGTGAGACTAAAAAACCACCTAGGGAATCTTTTTCCTCCATGAGTCTTGGGACCTTGATATTGAAAACACCTAAAAAGGTCCCTTTTTGGAGTCTGTGCCCCGAGTGTTGAGCCTTGGGACTAAAAAACCACCTAGGGTGTCTTAGACCTCCTCGGATTATTTTCGGGATTTAATTTTAAATTTGGGAGGGATTTAGCCTCCTTTATTTAATTATTTCATATGTTGGCTTGTTGTGATGTAATTTCGCGATATTAAGCATGGATAAGTATAAATACAAGGTTCCTCCACTCATTTTTGATATAACAAGATAACAAGCATTCAAGTATTCATTCCTAAGGAAATTTTATGCATTCAAGAGCAATTCATCAAGATTCAAGCATCATGTCAAGGGATTAGTGCATCCATTCATGTTGTTGAGCCAATATTGTGGATGTAGCATTGAAGATCTCTTTGCAACCATTGTTCACATCATATCCAAGGATCAAAGATCTACATTCTTCATTTCCAATACATGGTAGATTGCATAGTTTCTTCACAAGAAATCATACAAGGTGATATCATTCACATATTTCATGCTTCATGATTCATTTCATCATTTGGTTTAATTGCCTAAAAGGGGTTTGACCAAGGAAAACCCCCTATCACTAACAATCAACGGATGGGAATGCATGATGGGATTTAATCGAGGGTTCACATTTTCTTCAAACAAATAGTTTTGACTTGCACACATAGGTCAAAGGTGACTTGTTCAAAAGGTTAATGGTTAAAAATTGCATAAGAAGCTAAGTGAAAATATCCCTTTTCTAAATGATGGAGGAATAAGAATATTCTTTTGGAATATTCCCACAGGTGAGGATAAAAGGAATTTTGCAAATTAAAATATATTATTAATTGTGCAAAAAAAGAGGATAAGGAATATTTCATGGGAATATTCCTCTCTTATAGGAAAATTAGTTTAATTGTTGATTAAACAAAGTTTAATCATGCAATTAGGGAATTGAAGAATTAAAGTGACATTTATTAAATAATTTAATAAATGGAGGGGAGATATGAAATGATATTTAATTAAATAACTAAGGGTTATTTAATTAGATAAGATGACTTAGGGAATTAAATTAAATGTTTTGATTTATTTAATTTAATAGGATGAAATGTTAGCATGAAGGGGGAGTGAATTAACCCAATTTGACGAACTAGGTTAATGGACAAAAATGATGCAATTAATTAATTAGCTAGGCTAATTCAATTAATTAAGCAAAATGAAGATGGTTTTAAAGAGGAAATGATGTTAGTAAACCTATTTTGAGTGTATGATATTGCTTAGGACATTTTCCAGTGTCTACAGGAGATAGTTATCTACTCCTATAACCCCTCAATAGAATGGGGTAGTTGAAAGGAAAAATAGGACCATCCAAGAGAAGGCTAGGACTGTGTTCAAAGAGGTTGATCTACCTAATATGTATTGGAAGGAAGCAGTTCACACTACTATCTACTTGCTTAACAAAATATAATTGAGGGTCAATAACTCTAAGATCCCTTGTGGGCTATGTTATGAAAGGCCTCCCAGTATTAAATACTTTGGAATTTTTGATAGAAGATGTTATATCAAAAGAGATGAAGGAGACCTTGAAAAGTTTGACTCAAGGTGTGATGAAGGAATATTTCTTAGCTACTCAACTAAGAGAAAGGATTATAGAAGTTGTAAAAATATACTGTGAAAGATGATTGAAAGTAAAAATGTTAAGGTAGATGAAGACTTGTATCAGATCTCACAAGAACAAGAGACTTGTAGATCTGATATACCTCCTTGGATTGAAGATGAAGAAGAACAAGAACAAGAAGAGAAATATGAGAATGAATTGGAAACAATGAAGGCTCCCAAAACTTTAGCAAAGTATGTGTAGAGGAACCATTCATCAGATTAGATCATTGGAGACAAGGATGAAGGTGTGCTAACCAAGAAAAGGATTGCAAGGGCAAGTGAGCAAGTAAACTTGTGTTTGTTGTCAAAGGTTGAGCTCAATTTTTTTTTTATCCTAGCAACTTGATGATGGTTGGATAAAGGAAATGGAACAAGAATTGGATCAGATAGAGAAGAATTAGACTTCAGAATTGGTTCCCAAACTAGCTGATAAGAATATGATTGGAACTAAATGGGTGTTTTGGAACAAGCTAAATGAATATGGTGAAGTTGTAAAAAATAAGGCTATATTGGTTTGCAAGGGTTATTCACAAGTTGAGGGTATTTATTTTGAAGAGATCTTTGCTCTTGTATCTAAAATGGAAGAAATAAGGATGTTTCTTTCTTTTGCTACTCATAAGAACTTCAAAGTCTATCAAATGGATGTCAAGTCAACATTCTTTAGTTTCTTGCTTTTGCTGCTCATAAGAACTTCAAAGTCTACCAAATAGATATCAAGTTAGCATTCTTGAATGGTGATCTAGAGGAAGAAGAATATGTTGAGAAAATAGGTGGTTTCTAGTTATCAGAAGATTTGAATATGGAATATAGACTCAGTTGGACAAGTATTTACTCCAGCTAGGTTTCAAGAAAGGTGCTCTAGATAGTAATCTTTACATTAAGGCTCAAGAAGATAAGTTGTTGATTGTAGTTGTATATGTTTATGCCACCATCTTTAGTGGAGATGATGGTATGTGTAAGAATATTGCAGAAGATATGCAGAAAGAATTTGAGATGTCAATGATTGGTGAGTTGTATTTCTTCCTTAGGCTTCAAATTTCTCAACAATATGATGACATCTTTATTTCTCATGCTAAATATGTAAAGGAGATCTATTGAAGAAATTTGGCATGGAGGATTCCAAACCTATTAGTACCGCTATGGTGACTAGTTATCACTTGAGAAAATTTGATGAGTCTCCAAAATTTGATTAGAATATATATAGGTCTATGATTGGAGGTTTTTTGTACTCAACTACTTCTAGAATTAATATCATGCATGTAGTATGTCTAGTTACCAGATTTCAAGATAATTCTATGCAATCTCATGAGAAAGTAGTGAAAAGAATATTCAAATATTTGAAGGGAACTCTAGACAATGGTTTATGGTACAAAAAGGATCAAAATTTCTCTCTAAGTGCCTATATTGATGTAGACTAGGTAGGGTGTGTGGATGAATGGAGAATTACAAGTGGAAAGGAATTCTCCTTAGGATATAGATTGGTCTCTTGGTTCGGTAAGAAGAATGTTTCAGTGTACTTATCCATAATAGAAGCATTATAATACATTGTTGCACTTAGATTCACTGGATGAAACAAAATTTGAAGGATGTAAAGGTGGTATATAATGAACCTGTACCTATATTGTGTGATAATAGAAGTGAAATTAATAATTCCAAGAATTTCGTAATGCATTCAAGAACTAAACACATTTCTATTCAATATCACTTTTTGAGAGAGAAGTTTGTTGAGCATGAATTTGGATTGGAGTATTGTGTACCAAGGATTAGATTGAAAAAATATTCACAAAGGCACTTTCAAAATATACCTTTGAGTATCTCCAATAGAAGATAGGGGTTAATGCCACTCCTAGTTCCAACTAGATGCATAATTGGTGCATCTATCTAGGGCAAGTAATTCAAGACATCTTTATTCCTAGACTGATGGTGGCTTCTTCTTAGGGGAGCTGGTAATGGTTGTTGTTGATGGGGGAGCCTTTTAGTTTTTTCAAGAAGAAGTGATGTTGGTAAAATGAGGGGAATTTGCTGCTACTTCAATTGAACATCTTTGGCACCTTGTCCTTGAAGTCAGAATATTTTGTTGTTTAAATATCTAGGTGTGTGTTTCCCTTTTTCCTTGATGTTAAAGGGGAAAAGTAAGTAGGTGTGTGTTTCCATCAATGCTAAAGGGAGATATTGTTGGTTGTGCTTGTCATTGATGACAACACTTGGTGATATTATTGCAGTATTTTGATATTGGTTGTCATTGTTGACAATATTCTATATAGGTTGTCCTTGTTGTATAATGGTGTATTGTTGGGGGTGATTGATGTATGTCATTCCTTGTGTAAATAATAATAAAATAAGTAATGTGTGTGGTTGTTATCAGTAGAGTTGGTTTCATATTGATATATTAAGATGAGGATTATAAGCATTAAGTTGAGGATAAGAAATGTTGTCGATGGTCGAGAGATGTTGTTGGTGGTCTATAGTGTATTATATTCTCTCTCTTTTTGTTCTTGATCAAGATTTTGTTGCTAAAAGAAAGGTTTAGTCTCCACAAGTGGATAGAGTGTTTCTTGTTTAAGAAGTTATGTCAAAGACTATTTGGGAGAATGCTCAACATTCCTCCAATATTGAAGATATGGTCTTGTGGTTTGGGATTTAAATTCTATACTCTATGGATATTGCACTCCAATATTTTTAGGTCACTTATCCTTTCAAGAAGGTTTTGTGAATTTTAGAAGGTTGGTAGTATTGTTAGTTTTCTAGACCAGTCTAGAAATCACTATACATTTCTCCACATTAATGTCTCTACTCTGTAGCTTGGTGAATGTGTTCTCAACATCTCTACAATGTATCAGTTCTAATTTTATATGCTTAAGTGGCCCTCAAGTTGATATGTTAATGCTATATACTATATTTATACATTCTGGGTCTTTGGGGTGAAGTATTCTACTCCTATTTGGCCTGTGATGGCTATTGGCGACATTGCAGTATGAAAGAAGTGTCTGGAATTATTGTTGTATGTTCATGGATCATACCCATGTGATCCACACATTGTTGGTTGAGCTCCTTGGTTCTATCATGTCTTGAGTTGGTCTTTTGGGTTATTTGTGTATATTTTTCTAGCAAGGCTCAGGTGTTCTCTCACATATGCTAAATGCTTAATGCTAGAAATTGAAGGTGTGTTATGTTAGGTTTGGGTCTTGACCTATCTTGGTTAGAACCACATTGAGTAAATTCAATTGGAAGTATGTTTTTGGGCCGACTGGTTATTGTTAGAGTAATTAATTAATTATTACACTAGCATAAGTTAATTCAGGTCATATTTCATTTAGTCCTAGGTTGCATTTTTAATAAATCATTTAATAATGGGGTAATTTCCCTTTCCTTGTTTGTAGGGATAAGATTCCTTCTAGAAGATGATTTGTCCTTCTAGAACTTATCTCCACATTCAATAATTTTCTAGATAGGGTTCACATGTTGTCACATGTTGTTAGATCATGACACATGGCAACATCTCATGCATCTTAGGTTTTCTCTCTTGCCCATATAATTAGGCAACTTGTTCATTTTTAATATATCAATTAATCATATCAATAGAATCTGTATTGTGCATGCCTAGTTACAACACTTTCTTTGTGGTTGATCATATTTCATAGAAAAGGTCCTCCATTGAAGACTGCAGCTTCAAGGACCCTATGCATCAATAATCTCAACATGGTATTAGAGCTTGTCCAGTAAAACATCAACCCTTGATCAAGAAAGTTGGTCTACGAGATTCTTTGCAGGCTTGAAGGTTTCCATTGAAGGCTACTTGTTAAAACCCAGGGACCAAGCTAATTTATGAAGCAGATAGAGTCAGATCCAAGCTTTCCATTGTCTCCAGAAGGCCTTGAAACTATAGGATCACTTGCCTAATCATCAAAATCGGATACATCAACCCAGGAGCATCAGAGGTATTTGTGTTTGCAAAATCAACTGGTATGATCTGTACAAATTTTCAATAAAAACATCATCCCTATCATTTGTCCTCTGAGGAAATTTTTTTTAGTTGCAAGCCATTTTTATATCTCAAAAAAATCAGGGCTTTTGTTATTTGTTTGGAAAAAAAAAGTATTTTTTGTTGGCTTTTTTCTATAGTTGCAAAAAAATATTTGGGCGACTGCTATTTAAATCACCTGTAGGCATACAAGGGTTTGATTTTTTAATCCATTGGCTTTATTTTTTTCACCAGTCAGAATTTTATTTTGAATATATTTTATGATCGTCGACATTCTTTATATTTGTGGTCGATATATGTAATAGCCTTTTGATTTTTTAATTGCACATATATGCAATATTAAAAAATCAAAACAAATCTATTCCATTGGCATTCACAATAAATTCTCTATAGAGAAGTTTTTTGGTCGGCTGATTGCAGGAGAGTACTACGTCCAAACTTGTCACATCCCATCCACCATACCCTTAGGACATGACATATCTATGGGCCCTCCATTCTCTCTGGCGCCGACCTTGCTCACGGATTTCTGGTTCCCACTGGAATGACTTACTTCTTTCATCACCGTTGAACGTTGTCAGCCACCCTTCAATCACCGGCTTCATCAACCACTAGTTACTCTTCTCCCTATTGTCCTTCCATTCAAATCCTACTGACCATAGTTCATTTCCTACCACTGGCTTCAACTTTCTTTCATCAACCATTGTGTTGCTCCAACCGACTGAGCTCCCTTTTCCGGCTCTATCACCGCCGGACTATCTATCTCCGCCGCTGAAGACCTTGGTCCCATCAATGACCAAGGGGACCACCAAATCAAGCACATTTTTTTCCTATGCATGCATCACGGTCATATCAGTGACCAAGTACCAGCCTAGAGGGGCTTAAATTTTGACCCTCGTTAGCCTACAGAGTGCCTCCGATAGGCATTTTTTTCATTTTATCATAACTTTCACCAAAGTATCAAAATTTAGAAAATGAGATACCGTCAGAAAGCTAATTCCGTCTACTTTCCAGTGGTGACATCTATTTTGTGATTTTTTTCTCACAAAAATTTCTACTATCAATTGAAGTCCAAACCCTAATTTAGACATAAAGACTCATAACTTTGCAACCGTTCATCAAATTTTAGTGATTCCAGCGGCATCAGGTAGTATTTTTAGAGATTTTTTTATCAGTCTAGACCTCTTGATCAGTTTCAACTCTAGATACTCTTGCATTGATTTTTTTAGTTTGGTGCATTTGTTCAATAACTTGGATATCCTGAAGCTTGGGAAAATATTTTTTGATCCGGGTAGCATCACTTAAGTTGCACATCATATTTGGAAGCTTCTATTTATCGTTGAAGGTCATTTTTCTTTTTTTTTTTGTGGAGAAAGTTCATTATGGGGCTTGCATTTGCTCCTTCTTTGACTATGTTGCATAAGGGTAACTATAAATAATGGCGAGATGGGATCATCCACCATCTCCAATCACTTGATTTATTTCCTCATCCAAGTGAAGGTATTCATGAATTTTTTCGGAGTTGCAGTAGATACACTGTCTTGGAGATCATTTCTATGAAAGTTGATTATGATGTTTTGAGTTCTATTGATCATTGTGATTGTCCTCACATCCTTTGGACTAAGCTTTGGGAGATTTATGGAGATTCTAACACTCCACCCTTCCTCAATGGTCATGATTTAGAATGTCATTCTTCATATCAAGTACCCAATGATGATAATGTTGTACAGGAGGTTGATTTCCTTGAATCTTCCGAAGAGGTTGACAAGGTTCCTTCAGATGCTTCTTCTCCATTAGATACTATTGGTATCCCTTCACATTCAGTGATTCCTTGTCCAAATTCATTAATTGAGGCTTCCATCATCATCATTCATCAAGACACCTTCAATTTTCCAAACTTGACATCAAGGGATGGCTTCATTTCAAGTATCACTGACTTTGTTACTTCTACAAGTTTGGAGAACATTATTGAGGGGATATCACTCCTCTATTCAAATTATACTTTGGAGAGTTTTCTCGAGTCTCCAAATTCCTTTGTCTCAACCATGCTTGGGGATCCTGAGACTATCTTGGAGACACTTGGTTTCTCTTCAGAGATTTCATATCTGAGACTTCTTCCCTTTCATTCCATTCAGGACTTGAGGTTTCTTTAGCATCTACCATTGTATTTTCTTTAGACTTCTTTTAGTGGTTTTAAGGACACTTCATTCAGAGGGCGCTATCAAGTCTCCATCATATTCATCACATCTCAGTCTTTGGATATTTTTCAGCATCAATTTCTACATCATCCTGGTTTGTCACTCTATTCATTGATTGTGGCATCTTCATCTTTAGGAAAGGAGACATTTGAGCGGAGTTCAGAGACATCATCTGCATACATCCTTCCTTCCTTCAATTTCTATCCAGAATGGGAAGCATCTCTGGACTTGCATTTGGTTATGTATCTTCCAAAAGGGAGACAAGTTGTTTATTGACATTGGATCATGTTATGTCTTCAGACACTTACCATTTCTGCAGGTGATCATATCTTCTGGGGGGGATATATGGTCTCTCTCTATTTCATCCCTATGGGGGAGCTATTGTATTGTATCTATGTGATGGATGGTGTACTTGGGGGGTATTTGGAAGTCCTCCATCCTTCCCATCCTATCTCACATTTTTTGTTTTTCATCTCCTTTTTGGAGAGGGGTTTTGTTCCCACCAGGTTTTCCCCTTTTCTTCGGCTGTGGGAGATTTTCTGCATCTTCATGTACATGGGTACCTAACATGGCTTTGTAGTCGGGACCCATCTTTTCATCATCTTGCATAATCATTGCATTTCCTCCCTAAGTTGAACTTATAGGGGGGTGTTAGTGTAATTAATTAATTATTACACTAGCATAAGTTAACTAAGGTCATATTTCATTTAGTCCTAGGTTGCACTTTTAATAAATCATTTAATAATGGGGTAATTCCCCCTTCCTTGTTTGAAGGGATAAGATTCTTTCTAGAAGATGAGTTGTCCTTCTATAACTTATCTCAACATTTAATAATTTTCTAGATAGGGTTCACATGTTGTTAGATCATAACACATGGCGACATCTCATGCATCTTAGGTTTTCTCTCTTGCCCATATAATTAAGCAACTTGTTCATTTGTAATATATCAATTAATCATATCAATAGAATCTCTATTGTGCATGCCTAGTTGAGACACTTTCTTTGTGGATGATCATCTTTCCTGGCAAAGGTCCTCCATTGAAGACTGCAACTTTAGTGACCCTATGCATCCATAATCTCAACAGTTATGTGCTACATGTTTCATGTACAAGTTTCCTTCTCGGCGATTTGGATTCTTGTGTGCTAGTGGTAATTTTTTGGATCACAATGGAAGATGCAATAAGATTGTTTTTGATCCTCTCTATCTTTTGGATAGGACCACATTATGTTATTATGGATGAATTGTTGAATTCATTATTTTTATTCTCTCCTAGCCGACCTAATTAAAGTTTTGAACTATTGTAGTGGATATAAATGCAAGATTATTTTAGATGCAAGATGTGTGGATGAGTGAGCAAGTGTGAAAGTGTGTGTATGGAATTTATTTAATATCTTGTGGAAGAAGTGTGAAAGTATGAAGAAGAAATATTATATGCACCTTAAAGCCTTAGTCAATAGAGTGAATTATTGACAAATCTTGTAAAATTCCTAAATTCATGTTGTATCCTTCTCTGATATAGTGTATCTCATTAGGTCCTTGTATAGATTGTC
This sequence comes from Sequoia sempervirens, assembly GCA_007258455.2. Classification (NCBI taxonomy): domain Eukaryota; kingdom Viridiplantae; phylum Streptophyta; class Pinopsida; order Cupressales; family Cupressaceae; genus Sequoia; species Sequoia sempervirens. Next base: position 139,557,262 of record VDFB02252616.1, read on the forward strand.
TTTGGGTTTTTATTTGCTTTAGTTTTGCAATTCTTTTGTATCTTTCTCTTTGGTAATCTAACCTTAGTTTGCAAGTCATTTTTGGAAGTGAGCCTTTATAATTTGAGTTAACTCTCACTATGGTTTTTCCCTCATTGGGTTTTCCACATAAATCTAGTTTCATTTTGTGGATGTGTTTTCCTTGTTTATTTTTTATTGTTGTTGATCTAATTAAGGATAGAATTTCTCTATCTTTCATTATTGAATATTGTTGAAATTTCTAAATGTTTTTAAACTATAATATCTTTCCTTGCTGGTAATCCATTTTAAGGATTTATATTTTCTTAAGAATTATTGAGCAAAAGTTTTCATGTTTTGAAAAGGTTTAAGTTTTTAAAGATAGTGAAACAATTTTTTATAGATAGTGATTCAACCCCCCTCTCAATATCCCCTGTGTTCAACAAATAAAGTAATATTGGGTTGTTGTTTTGTGGATGTAGCCCACATTGGTTGAACCACATTAAAATTATCTTTTTTCTATGTAATTAACTCTTTTATTTCCATTATTAATTAGCTAATAGGCTTTTATAGGTTGGAATTCAACCGGAAAAGTCTTACTGTCTGATGCCGGTAAAAATTTTCAGACCTCTCCCTGCCGGATTGTAGGTTTTTGGGTTCTAGTGATGTGGCGTACGATGCTGCTAGATGGTACAGTTGACCCTTCACTTTCCTGAAAGGGAAACATTTTTTTACAGTACATGCACTTCTCCACACCATTAAAGCTCGAAGCCCAATGAGCTTGACCAATCTTCTGCAAAAGCCATCACTAGACACTAGCCATTTTTTCCAGCTTATAGAAGAAAGCAAAAGGCCACCAAAAAAATCTTCAAATGGCATCAAAATAGATCTTGTAGTAGAAAACATGGTGGAACGACGCTTGTAAGTACACAAACTATAGATTTCAAACCACAAATTTTAAATGCTGCCTTGTGTCACCAGGTATGGCTTGCATCGTCCCACACAGTTTTTTGGGGTGCAAGCAAAAAGCCACACAGAAATCTTTTGATGGCATCAAGTAGATTTTGGCATGGAATACGTTGTGGAGCGGCGCCTATAAGTACATAAAATACATCTCTCATAAGTTGGCTTCTGTCACCAGGGATGGCTCAAGCAAACGTTCCACACCATTTTTGGGTCTTTGTGCTTGCCCTGCATTTAAAGAGGCCACCAAAACTACACTGCTTACAATAAATGTCTACCAATGTTAAATGGCTCTCACCTGGACGCAAGACACACAAAATACAAACAAGTTTGGCTACTATTTTTATTAGTGGGTATGGTTTTCTATAGCCGATGTATACATAGTTTTCAATTTAAGTTTGAATTAAAGGGAAGAACTGAGAATATTGGGAAAAGCCCTTCAGAGATTTGGCCTAGTTTAGTTCATACTATCCTTGAGCAATCTGGGTGAGTAGCATACTCCCAATCTCAAGCGTAAGGCTCTTCAGATATTCTGCTTCGTTGATTTGATATTCTATTTGGCTATGTTTACAGTGGAGTAGAGGCAACGTACCAGCTCTGCACGAAAGGCGTTCAAGTGAGACCCTGATGCACTTCTTTGCATTTTGTGAAGCCCAACAATTAGTACCCCTTCAATACCTACCTGATTGAAATTTTCATTTTCTTAAAAATCCTCTGTTTTTAAATGTCCGCTTGTTACGCTACACCTAAAAAAGCCACTGCTGGAGAGAAAATACAGTTAATATTTCATAGAAAACTCTTGTCAATGCTTCATGCCGAAAAATAATTCAAACTTGCCAGTTTGGCCACCTATAATTTCTCATTAGCAGCTACTACTGGAGCATTAAACCTTCTATTTCCTAGCCTTCAAGCCTTTTTCATAGGAAAAGGAGGGCTTCAACTTACAATTTCATGACAATCTTTCTCAAATGGTCTTTCAACCAAGAAAATCAAATATAAGAATATTTAATAAATTTTAGATTACAATATAGTCACAATATTATAGGGATAAACTTCGATTATGAATGGTATGATGCTATTTTTAAGCTACTGGAAATTAAAATGGAGCAATGATTGTATTGACCATGAATGGACACCCTTGACCTCTTTAGCTTTTGTCCTCTATGTTAAATGCAGGTTTATATTTTCTGAAAGTTTCTTTAGTTGGTGCTCATAGAAGGTTACTGTACAAAGATAGAAAGCTGCTCCACATAAAGAGATGGTTAGTCCACCCAAAACAAAAACACGTACATATTTTGACTCCAAAAGTTACAGATAGTTGAACTGACAATGCTTTTTTGGAGATCATGGGCATCATACAGAGCGGTCTATAGATGTTGGGTGTATAGCATCTCTGAGTCTCTTGTCTCTCAAGCAAAATATTGTAGTAGATAACAAGAAAAAAATCAATGAGAGCTACATAACACTAGCAATTAAATTGACTTTGTGCACCTTATTATTTCTCTAACAACAAAGAGAAATGACAATAGCCATAATAATAATTTGGAAGAAGCAAAGAAAATAGAATTAAATCAATGACAATGAATTCAACAAAGGGGGAAATAAAATTGTACATGTTTCCCATAAGGGGTCGCCTGTCAACATAGGGTGTAACAATGTCTACTCCTTCCCCATTGTTGTTGCCTCCTCCCATTTTCAGTTTTGTGGCCTAAATCTCTCTCCCATAGTGTCACAGAAATGTTCTTCACTCTCTTCCTCACCAAAGATAAGAAAGAAATGGAAAGTAGGGTGTGCCTTATTTCCACAACAAAGTTGAGAGCAAAATAATTGTTGATAGGGGGTGCATTTACGCCAAGTGTATGGTGTTTCAGATTTTTAGCAGTCGGTGTTTACTCAGTTATGCCAAGTGTAACGTGTTTCAGATTTTAACAGTGGGAGTTTACTTGTTTATGCCAAGAGTGCATTTTGTTTGTATGTCAATCTTGGAACTACATGAGAAACGAGAGAGGAAATGTATTTTGTTTGAAATTTGCAGCACAATAAAACTTAGAATAGCCTTTGGCTGCAGCGCGCCCAACAATAGCATAGAGGGTGAATGTTTTTATTTATTTATTTATTCATAGAAATATGTAGGGTTAAATATTTTTGGGCTTGAATCACATTATAGAGTGTCTCAAATTTAGTTTCTAAATTAGACATTGCAATATTAAAATTACAATTTACAAACTTCTTTTTCATAACTATTAATTATAGTTTCAAACTGACTTTAAATTAAATACAATTCTTGACTTGACTTCCCTGCAAAACATCTTCTTCACTTCATTCGTTTTCATAAAAAAAAAAATTAATATCCAAACGTATGGTGCTTTACCTAATTTTAACAATGGCATCTGTATCATGTTCAATGATTTTTTATGTAACCACCAAAAAAAAGGAGTGAATGGTAGGCTCCACATTTATTTCCCTTATGAAGTTTTTTCATATAGTTTCTTTTCCTTTATGAAGCTTTCTTTAAAAATAGATACTTCCTTAATAATCTTTTAATAAAGCAACTAATTTTCCTTGGTGTGGGAAAAGAAACTTTGAAAATATAAATTAAATAAATTAGATATTTATTAGCCATACTACTTTTAAAAAAACAAGGCATCTTTCTATTATTTTCAATGGGAATTTTTTTAATGAAAATAAATGGAATATATAGATAATTAAATGTATTTATCTATATGAATTTTATAGACCTTAAACTAAGGAATTTTTCATGTTAAAAAGATTAGTGTAATGCCCCGCCACACAACCCTAGGGAAAGTTGCAATTTACTAAACAAACGAACTATTTTTTTTTTGAATAGGAAAAATTAACATACAAGTTCACTAACCATTGCCAACCAATCCCCTAAGGTTGCGAGACTGTGTTACTTAAACCAAACATGGAACATGAATTAAAACCATACCATATAATTACCTAACAAATAAAGTTCACATACATTCCATTCATAATAATTTACATCCAAGAATATGAGATACCACTTGATTCCAATAATATAACTTACAACATGATTACAACACTCATTCCCCAAATGAGGTAATTCCAATAAGTATGATTACATATTACAAATTCCACCTCGATACCAAATGAGGGGTAAAAAAAATACAAGACCAACTAAATGAATGAAGCATGAGAAGAAACTGAATCCCACAAGCTCTCCAACTAGAATCTTTTCCACACAAACAAGAAGTCAACCCAACGGATTAAGGAGCACCTTCCACCCAACCATGTGATACCCGAAGGCTCACCCCCTGTGCTAGGAGATAGTAACAAGTATTCCTAGTAAGACCATCCACCACTAGACATAGGATGACTAACACTGACACAACCAATCGCATGAGCCATACAACCATAAGAATAACACAAGTACAAATCTAACATCACTAACATAAGTCACATTGCTTCCAGAAGTAAGATAGATTGAGGAGATAAGAAGAAAAAAACATAAACCAATTACCAACTGCTGTCGAACAAAGAGTGTCATCACGCAACTCGTCATGGGATATCCATCTGGGAATCTTCCTAGGCTCCGCCCCCCACTATGGGTTGTCCCGGTGGCCTCTACTGAATCCTGACACCCATTCTCACTCATGCAGAATCAAATACCTCTCGTAAGGACAAGATAGATGACCTTCCCATTCCAGGCCTTCCCGTCTCATCCCAAGTCTATACAAGCCCTTGGGTCCATGAGCGAGGCATAATTGATCTTGTTTAATGTTTGATGCAACCTAAGCTTCTAAAAGTTTATTTAGTTATCACTTAATTAACTAACTTGCAAAGAGTTTCCCTAACACCACTTTGTGTGCTGGCCCCCATTGCAAGCCACTCCTCTAAGACAACACACACGGTGAAAACCACAATAGGTAACTAGATAATACAACCTCTCCAATCCAAGGAGGTAAAAAATCAAGGAACTCACTTCAAACACTGGAGGTAACAAGGTCAAGACCCTCTCCAAACACTAGAGGCAACAAGGTCAAAACCCTCTCCAAACACTGGAGGAAAAAAATAATACAAACTCCACTCCTTCCTAAGGAGGTACAAACCACATAACCCTCTCCTATTCCCAAGGAGGCACAAAACATCCCCATTCATGAAAACCAGGTGAAACAACATGGTGTAACTATACACACTTTCCATGACACATCAAAGGTTGACTATCATATAATGACAACCCGTACCAATAAATGAACCCCTATTTGGAAGACTTCCAAACCATTTACTCTACTTCCACAACATCGAGGACAAACATGATAATACTACAAGCATTTCAGACAGTTAAATAAGCTAATGTTCAGATTTCCTAAACCCAGTCAATCACAGTTTTCATTACTTGCATTTATCCAATCAATTAAACCCATTTCCTTTCACGACATTGAAATATTAAAAAAAATATCATTTACTCTAAATTTCATAGCCATATTCCAAAATCAAGACATTTAATAAATAACATCATCGGATTAAAATTAAACCAATCATTAACTCTAAGTCTCACAATCATATACTGTAAATAAATCCACTTGATTAATAAAACATTTAGGTTAAATAATAAGTCCCTCCTTTACTCTAAGTTTCGCCACTATAGTCTATAGTTAAAACATTTTAATAATTAAAAATTTAGATCAAATAAATCAGTCTTTATTTCAACTCAGCATTAAATAAATCAATTAAATCTTATCTCTAATTGAATACAATTATATTCCAACAAATATGCTTAATAGTACATACTCAATGTATATCCTATTATATATTTAAAGATCTAAATCACATTGTCGACATTAAAGGATATTAAACCAATAATTCAATTCTGCTTGATCAATCTACAATTAAACAAAATCAATATTTTAAATAAAAACGTTCGATTATTCATCAATTTCATATCCACTTATACAAATGAGATAATCATTTCAAAGTTCCTATTTTAGATATTAAACATCATTTTAACGTATGCCTCTAAAACATTATTTTATATTCTAAGGTTTACTATTCCTGATAATCGAAAACGAAATCTCTAAGTAAAGATATTTGTTTATAAAATCAACTCTTTCTATAATCATTAAATCTCCTAATGTTCACTTGGCACCCTTAAGGAATTAAATTTAATATTTTAATTCTATTTGCTCAATCATGGTTGTTTATTAAAATGATAATTCCATTCAACTATATTATTGCTATAATCATTTTAAAACAATTTTGATTTAAAATAATTAATCATCATTTAAATGTCTAAACTATCTAAACATTATCATTATAATCCAATTATTTTAAAATTTAATACTTTATTATTCATATATATAAATATATATTTAATATTATTTTAATAATAAAAAAAATGAATTTACATTTTGAAGAAAAGAAACGAATTTTCTTTTGAAGAAGTGGAAGCCCTAATTAGGGCACATGTTGCCCAGCCTCCCCATGGGTGGCAGGCCTATGTGCTCGCACACAGTCTATCCCCCATGGGCGACGGGCCTATGTGCTCGGCACACAACGTCTGCCTCCCACGGGTTGCGGGCCTGTGTGCTCGCACATAGCCTCCGCCTCCCACAATGGTGGGCCTATGTGCTCGCACACAGTCTGTCCACCATTGGGCACTGCGGCAGTGGAGGATTGGCCTCCCCTGCCTCCCTTAAAAAAAATAAAAAAAACTTTTTTTTATTTATTATCTATTTTCTTTTTAAAATGAAGACATAACCCTTTTCAAAATCACATAATTTTTTTTTTTACATATATAAAAAAATAAACACAGGGTTATTTTCCAGAAAATAAATAAATGAAACCCTAGTACATTTCTAAATATACTTGTGTGTTTTATTGTGCAAATTTTCATCCAAATCTTGCAACCAAAACAATGAATTTTCCAACACAACCAAAGGGTTTAGATTTTCAGTTTTGACAACAAATCTCTCATGGTTTTCATTCTATTTTCCCATTGCTTGATTCTAGTTCTGGTTTTCATTTCTAAATCCCACCACAAAATGCAAGTTTTCAAAACAATTTCTCATGGGTTTCATAGGATTTAAACAACATTTCAAAGATTTCTAAATAGCATAATGAGGATTTAATCTATTTTCAAAATGAAACAAAGCAAGAACAAAGAGGAACCTGATTTTTCCTCCAAAGCTTGAAGAACTTCCAAGAGGGTGCTTTCAAATTCCTCCTTTCAATCCAACTCAACAAGAGTTTCAATCTCCTTCACAAATCCAAGCAAATCCACCAACAAACTCTCCACCAAAATTCCCAAAAAACAATCCCCACCAAAATGAAAATAAAAATGCTAAAATAGAGTTTCCCCCAAAATTGGCCAAACCCTAAAAATCCCACTCACCAAATATATTTTAAAAACATTTGGAAGATATTCCCAATTTTTATAATTAAAACAAATTTCTATTTTCTAATTCAAACCTCATGCACTTTTCAAAATTCCCTAAAATAAAAGAATACATTCTTTGCAAATAATTTACTTTCTCAATAATTTTCAAAAGTGAGATTCAAAACCCATTCTCCTTTTATTTATTTATTTTAGTTTAATTCTAACTATCCACATGATTTCTACTTTGATTTTTAATTAAATCATAATATACAATAATTGTCCAAAACAACTATCTCATTTAATATATCACCCCTAATCTAATTAATCAATAAATTCAATCTAATTTTATTGATTAAAACAAATCAATCAATAATATAAATGACGTTTCAACATTGCAAATAAATACATTTAAACATCAATTTAACTATGCAAGCCATTTAATAACCTCTATAATTTGCAATTAAATCAATACTCAAGGTGAAATGGGCCAAATTAACACAACCAACCCGACAACAACTCAACGACATGCTATGGCTAGGTTGACGACTTGGCACGAAAAACCTAGATACTATCTCCCAATCAATTTCCGCTGGTCAATGGGCACGCTCAAACCTAGAAACCAGGTGGAGTCGATGTCACGTACCTATCAACCTGCAACAAATGGTACATCAAACATGCATGCATATATAATATGATCAAACACACCATAAAGAGGAAATCTCAGAATCGTAGGGCACTCGCAAGCGAGTGATACAATCCCGTCCCCTTCACCAATACAATATCACTAACTGACAAAGCTAACATCAATAACATAACCCAATCATAAAGCATCATTAACTCAAACGTTATTAGGAATGAAGCATAACATAGAAAAGCATTTCCTAATCAACAGAGCACCAAATGGAGGGGTGTTACAATTAGGCTTACATGTGTATGAATAAATGTGTTTCTTTAAATTATTTAGTGGGTGAGATTTTATAATAGTTATATATATGGCATTTCAAGAAGGGGATATATACCATGTTTTTATATAACCATAGAGACTAGAATTACTAGAAAATATTTATAGAAGAAATATTTCTCTTTAATTGTCTTGCTTCCTTATAGTTAAAAGGAAAATAACATCATGAATATAATGGAAATTTTAATATATTTTTATATTTGTTGATCTTTATTATGCATATAAGGGAATTAGTATACATATTTATTGGTGTATGTTATTTTTAAAAAAATTGTAATTTAATTTTAAATCTATCCCTTAGATGGAATACAAATTTTAAAAAAAATGCTATTATTTATTTGTTGATCTACTTACAAATAGATGATTAATTGAACTAATAAAAGATCTCCCTTCGTCAGTTCCAAGCATGTTCATAAAGAGAATCATTATTGTATTTTCTAAGCATTTCTTGGTGGAGAATCTGCTTGGGTTACGATTGTCATTTACTCTGCAAGAATTGATTGTATTGATGTGGGTTTACTAATAGTTTTAGAAGTCTCCTTAAAGTAAAAAATGTCTATTTATTGATTGTTTGTATAGATTTTCTTATTGAGTTACTTTTAGAGCATCCCAAAACTCAGGTTTTCATTTTTGGGGCCACGCCATTTCCAAATGTCTTTTTATGAATCATACACATGCAACTTTTATTGTTATCAAATAATTAAAAAGTGATGAATTATTATTTTTATTTCATTAAATAGGAAATAAATATAAACAAAGGTGTTGATTATTAATGGGACATTTTCCTTTATTTACCTTCAAAAATATAATTATAGATAAGAAAATTTAATTTATTATTATATTCAAAATCTTTGTATTGATATAAAATAATTAAATAAATATTCTATGTTTTATTTTATGCCTTCTCCTTTAGGTGAAATAGATTCTATAAAATATATATATTTATTTACTATTTAAAAAAAAATTATGAAAAGATGTTCATAGAGGATAATTTATGTAGTTAAAATGGATACTCATTATTATTATCATATATTTATTTAATTTAATATTATTTCATAGAGTATATATAGCATAAAAAGAGATAAATGAGTTCAATTTATAATCAATAGATAAAACAATAACATTTTATCCTATCTTTCAAGTTTAGTCTTGAACATTCCATCAACAATTATTGTTTTATAATATTTAGGGTGTCATATAGGCTTAGTTGTAACATATATGACCAGTACTTATGATTTATTTTTAAGGTGGGGAACATGGCTTCCCTCTTGATACAAAATGTAGACACCGATTGCTAATCATCTGACCCCTTCTTTTTTTCTAGCGCATCAAATACTTAAACCTTGTATGTGTTTTCAGAAGATGTACTATGGTGGGAAAAATGTACATCTCCTTCCCCCTATCTACTGCTTTGTCCTTTGGTACTTTCCATTGTAAAGATACATCAAACAATATGGCAGTTGACTCAATGTTTCTAAGTGTGAATTTTGTGTCTGCTTGACTTCATGTATCTTACATCTATTCTAACTCAAGTACACACATGCATGTTTGAGCTATTACAATCCAAAACTATATATATGTCATGTACATGATTGTCAAAAAATGAGTTTAGCTGATAATGAATCGCATAGAGAGTATCTATTTTTCCTTTGCTCACTCCACAAAATGGGGTGGATTGTAATAGAAAGTGTGCAAAAATTAATTGTTCTAGGTGTGGTGCTCCTTGCACCCATCTGAATTTTGTTGTTGGGCTCATCTTTTTCCTGCTTGACTATATCTAGCAATTAGTTGCTATTGTTTGATGGAAAGGTTTTTTTTTTTTACTTCTTCACACAACACCTTACATCTAATACACTTTTTTAGGCTTCTTTCATTGACTCACACCATGGTAAGCTTATTGACTCCAAATGCAATTAGATTGATGCATGATGGAAATGTGGCTTTGGAACCTCATGTCCAGGTGATAGCTATCTTGAGCTTTGGCTCTAGATATACACACAACAATTGATATAGGTTGGACATCTCTAATGGTGTGCAATCCATCTCTAGCGAAGGAAGCCCCATTGACAATCACACCTATCAAAAACTTGAACCCGTTCCAGCCAAGGTGGACCGTCAAAGGTCATGTAGCTATGAAGTCTAAAATACGTAGCTATAACACAAAGAAAGGAACTGGCCACCTCTTTACCTTCGATATCATAGACTGTACAAGAACTGAGACATGTGTGACATGCTTCAATGAAGTAGCTCACATCCATTGCAATAAAATCATCACAAGAGCTACATACACATTCTCTAGAGGATCGATCCGGCCTATTAATAGACTCTATAACAAGCTTAATAGTGGGTTGGAAATTTTGCTTTTTCTTGACTCAAGGGTTACCCTCTATGAAGATGATGCTTCCATCCCAAAAGACCACTACTCTTTCACACCTCTCAATGCATTAGTAAGCAAAAGCAATGGTTCGAATGTTGATGCTATTGGAATTGTCAATTGCATACATCCATGCTCCACAATCAGGAGAAGAGATGGGACAAAGGTTGCAAGATAGACTTTAACAATTTTTGACATGACCAACACAAATATAGATGTTACTTTATGGGGATTGTTGGCTGAGAAGGAGGGTGCACAGCTCCACGAGAAATACCTTATGCATGAATCAACAATTCTCGCTATTAGAAATGGGCATGTCTCTAAATTCAATGGCAAGTGGATTAACACCTCATCAGCTACAAAACTATGGATAGACCTTGAAATAGAGGAGACATAGTAGATTAAAACTTTGGTTGAAAGAAAATGACATTGACATTCTCGACTACAACAACTGTCTCTAAAAAGTGAAGGTACACAACTCTTATCCCTTTCTCCCTCACATCTCTCTGAAATATTGTCAGATCATCACTTCCTCTTATATAAATTTCCCTTTTACAGACATTTGCTATAGATCATGACAAAACTAGCTACAAGGACATGAGATCAAGGCTCAAGCACATATTTCACTCAATGGCATTGACGCCATCAACAACTCCAGCATATTCATGCTCTTATGGTACTTTTGTAATTATATTGGAAAAAGATGGTTTCCTCTAATAGTCGTACAAGAAATTGAAATATGTAGGAATCATTGTACATGTCAACAAATTATGATCGCATCTAACCATTCCCTTGCTTTTCCTATGAAACCCTTGAACACAAATGGCATATAGCGTAGCCCCGCATTGTCAGTCACCAATAATTGTATTGTCCATAGCCAGCCCCTTCTGTTTGCAGTTTTGGTCTCCCTCGAAATAGTTTCTATACAAAATTATTCAAAAATATTTTTACTCGTCATAAAACAATTTTCCTATATCATTGACTACCAACAACTGTACTTGGTCCAATTGACCTTAAATGTTGGAGGCCTTTCCCAATTGTACATAATAGATCATGTTGTTCACCTATTTACCATATCATACCGCTTCAAATTAAGTTCCATGTGTTCATACTTACCCCTACTCGCACCCCCTCACCAACTTGACTTTTGTAACGCATACAAGGTCTTCAAAATAAACTATTTGCACTTCTCCCATGTGATTTTCTCCTCTTTGCCACCCAACCCATTGCCATATATAGCCTTCTGTCAGCGTAACCATTGCACCTTGTTGAGGTGCAATCACTAGTATTTATAATTGTGTTATTTAATTTCTCCATCCTGTTGGTAAATCCTAACAATAACCTAACTTACTATTTAAGCTAGGTGGTGTGCTGTAGAAAAGAATACCCTTTGCTTGACATGGGATTAATTCATGATAAAATTGAATTATAAGGCCTTGATTTAGGTGTTGTGAGGCATTTTATGCATCCACACTAGGTCTTGGACCCTCGCAAATTGAATAACATGCTTTTAATGATGTCTTGTAAAGTGTTGTAAGATACGTTCATGATTTTCTAGACCTAATGAACCTATTTCTCCCTGATTCAACATTATAAAATAAATTTAATTGCATTATAACGTCAATCTAGAAGGCTTGTAAAATAAACTTAATGATAAACTAGTGTTGTAATGTGTCTTGCACATTCACATTGATTCTTGTGCCTTCCTAGGCTAAGTGGACCTCATTTTATTGTTGTAAAGTGTATTTAATTACATTTTCACATTGAATTATGTGTTCCAAGCCCTAATTAACATTCACATCACCACTAATAGGCCTCTATTAACCCATGTTTTGCATCTCCAGGCTTAAATTAATAAAATACTTGATAAAGTTGCAATTTAAACCTTATTTATGTATCTCCTGGCATCTTAGCTATTAGAATGGCCCCTATAGGACCCAATAATCATGCATGGTGAATCAGTTCCATCTAGGTGGGACCCATTCGTCATGCATGGTGAATTAGTCCCATTTGGCTAATTTTGACCTTTGAGCTAGAAAAAAGTGAAATTTAAGTTTAATATTACTTTATGTCAGCTTGTGATGAGGTATTAAGTGGTGAATAAGGTGAAATTACTATAAATATAAGACTTTTAACCCTAATTAATATCTCTCATCTCTTATCATTCATTCATCCACCAATCTTCTATCTCAAGTCAAACAACTTAGGGTTTTATCATTTCAAGGCACTAAGACATCAATTTTTAGACATTCAAGGGCAGATCCTTCATGTTTTGTTGTAGAATTTCAAGATCAAATATAATGGAAAGGTAATAAATTCCATTATTTCATGTTTCATTACTTTATTTCATCATTTTGGTTTAATTACGTAAAAAAGGTTTGACCAAGGAAAACCCCCATGCCCTAACATTCAACATTTCTCTCTCTTGTCTTGTTTGTTTACAGATTTAGGACTCTTGGAAGCTTGAAAATCATTGAAGATAAAGATAAAAAATTTCTCAATTCTTCTCCTCATTCAACAAGTCAAAATATCAACAAAAACTCATTTTCAGACACATAAATCAGAGTTTTGGAAGTGGACACCTATAGGAAGTCAAAGTGTAGATTGGAAGATCCAGATTCCAATTTTGAAGATCCAGAAATTCAAAAGTGGAATAATTTTCCATGGGTGCTGAATGAGTCCCACTCCAAGGTCATTTTTGAGTTTTCTACATTTTTAGATACGCTTTTTTTAGAAACAAGTTCTGGTTCAGTTTTGCAGAACTAGGACTGATTCACCCAAAATGGTGAATGAGTCCCATCAGGCCTAAAAATCAGCATCAACAACATTTCTAATGTCACTTCCAACCTCCTTCAATATCTCAGGTGCATACTTTCAATTTGGTTCATTTCTGTTAAGTTTTGTATTCATTTCTAGCTCATTTCTGCATTACACAATGTGTTTTCAAACAAGTCATATTTCTTAAGTTTTACATTCATAATCAATCAATTTATTAGCTTTTTTTCATTTAGATCATTTCATCTAGCTTCAGTAACATAATACACATCTTAATTTGAGTGAGCCTAACCTAGACTTTTGGTTCTACTTTCTCCTTATAGGTGAAAAACCCTAGAAGTGCTAGAAAGGATAAGGATTATGGTGCCAAAAATATATGGTTCATTTTGGTGAACCTAATTTTTCAAATAATTTCTTGTTTTATTTGGAGTCCTTCATCATACATCTAGCTTGTATTGATCTTGCATTAAGGTTTGCATGAATTCATTTGCATGCTAGGTTTCAAATTTTCCATTCATAGAAAAGTGCATTTAGGTTGCATTTTTGGCATCAAAATTCATTTAAATTTTCTAAAATTCTGCAGTTTTAACTTAGGTTTGCATCATAGCACTTAGAAACTATAAAAATCACTGAAAATTTTCTAAAAATTCTAAAAAAAGTCCATGTACTAGGACTTGTTCACCACCTTGGGCGAGTCAGTCCGTTTTGACCCCTAAAACCACCTTTTGCAGAGTTGAAAACCCTATTTTTAGGCTTTTGGTTGGTGCCATTTCCTAACTATATTAGTTAGCTAAGTTTCTGTAACATGCATTTCATTAAATCTAGCCTAAATTAGCTCATTTCATGCATGCTTTAAATTTCAGGTTTGCATTATCATAGCATAATCAGTCAATTATTCTCTGAAAATTTCATTTCATTTTAGTCTCTTACATTGCATTTTGAGTTAGCATAGATTGTTCTTTCAAAATGTTAGTTTCAATCTTCTCCAAATTTTCAAAGAAAAAGTTAGTTAATAAGCATCATCGTCATTCATTCAATGCATGTCCTAGTTATGAGAGTCTCTTAAGACAAGAAAGTGAAAACGATAATGTTAACCTTAAACTCACACCCTCTCCTATATCCCCTATTTGTGTGGATAATGTGATGGAAGAGCATACAAACATAGATACTCATGATGATCATAATTTTACTTCTCCTTATACCTCTCCTTTTAGTGATGAAGGTATCTTGGAAAAAGAAGATAAAATCATGGAGAATCATGAGGATCTTGTTTGTCCTTCTCCTCATCCCCTTTGGGAATATATTTTAGCACAAGAGAATGAAATCATAGACACATTGTTAAACATCACCTTATCTAATTTCCATTATGAGGATAATTGTGAGGAAGATAAGATTATAAATGACGAGGATATGTTGATTTACCACAAACCTCTTTATGATCCTTTCCCTATCTATCCTATTTTGGAAGACATTCAAGAACAAAGATGTGACATTATAAATGATCATGATAATCATACTTGTTCTTCTCCTAGTATCTCCCCTTGTTGTAAGGAAGATTCTTTGATTAGAAAGCACAACCAATGAGAGTAATGAGAATCTTCATTATCCCCTTTCACATAAGACAAACCTTATTGAGCAAGACAATTCCACCATTGAGTATCCTCATACTTGTGATGAAGTCCTTTTAGGAGAACCAACCTTAGAATGCCAAGAAAATTTGGTTTGGAGTTCTCCTCAAAACTCTCCTCCTAGGAACAATATCATGATGCAAGACATGAACTAGAATAATGATATAGAATCTCACTTGCTAAGGGATGTTAACATTATTCACCCTCAACTCATTATTTACCCCTCTTCACACAAACAAACTCAACATTATAAACCTGAACTGATCCTCTAGCCACCTAAGAATAATGTATCATAGCAATTGAGTTATAATACCATTGCTCATACATATAACACTTGAAATAATTTGCAACCACAAAAACAAACCCCAACAAACTTACCTTTGCCTAATCCCATCTTACCAGGTCCTCCTACTAAAATGTCATTATGGCACCTTATTCAAGCCTCCCGTCACTATCACAACATGATTCAAGCTACCTTGCAACAAGTTCATGTGCAACCAACTAACATCATAGTCATGATCCAAGGAATAAATGTTGACATTTTTTTCCATGAAAGTGAGCTTCCTCCTTTGGATGTGCAAAAAAGAAAAGAAACTTTTATGATTATTTCTCAATACAAACAAAAAGGGATTAAGAGAACTCTTATAGATACTGGTTCTGCTCTTAATGTATGTGGAATAAACCTTCTCGATAGACTTGGTGTTGATAGATCAAACATCCAATCCGATTCTTTATCCATCAAGGGATTTAACAATGTAAGTAAACAACCGCTTGGTATGATCACTTTACCTCTTACAATTGGAGGGGCCACATTGGAAACACCAATTCATGTTATCCCTAATGATCTTTCATATAACCTTCTTCTAGGAAGGTCATGGACTCATGCAATGAATGGTGTGCCTTCCACTCTTCATCATAAAATGAAATATATCTACAACAACAAAGTGTAGACACTCAACACTGATCATGAGCCTTATAGTGTCTTACAACTTGAGAAAACAAAAGAGAACCCCTTGAACACATTAACACCAACAACACAAGTCAAACCTACACAACAAAAAGACAATCAACAACATATTGAACAAGTCACGATGCTATTAGAAGATGATTGGGGTTCCTTGAATTTCAAACATGAATTCATGGGAAAGTACAATATCTTACAAAAATATTCAAATAGGGGAAACAAAATAGCAGATGACCCTTCAAAAGCATCCACCTCAACCACTTTAGACAAAGAAGAAAAATACACAATCACCTTTAATGACACTTATGACCAACCACCACTCAATCTAAAAGCAATAAAGAAGCTTTATGGAAAAGGTTATGAACTCATGAAACAACTTCGATATAGTGGTAAAGGATGTGGTGCATGAGAATAAGGTATCTACAACCCTATTGATCCTAACACACAACAAACGACTCATGGTCTTGGTTATTGTCCTTTCATCAAGATTAAGAAACCTTCACTCAACATCAACAATATCACAACACATACTCCTAAATTATTCTTAACTGAGTGCCTCGACACTAGTGCTCTTGAACATCATCCTTTTCCAAACATAAAACAAACAAACAAACACACCTTCCCTTCATGTCAATGTCATCTCACA
This sequence comes from Sequoia sempervirens, assembly GCA_007258455.2. Taxonomy (NCBI): domain Eukaryota; kingdom Viridiplantae; phylum Streptophyta; class Pinopsida; order Cupressales; family Cupressaceae; genus Sequoia; species Sequoia sempervirens. The sequence continues at coordinate 139,573,928 of VDFB02252616.1, forward strand.
AAATGTTCATGATTTTCCCTCCTCCTGTACGAGTCGGAAAAAAATCTCGCAATCTAAAGAGTCTTGTGAAGATATGACATCTCATAATAGGAAATATGTATCTTTGGCACACACCACAAGACCACCTTCTACCATTGATCAAAAGGGTATCTTATTGAGACTCCAAGATCACTTGATCACCCTCCCTCCCAGAACTCATAAGAGATGTTATGACAAACTTCATTCTATGCCTATCATAGAGTTCATGGTCACTCCTCAAATGGATGTAATGCTTTGAGTCGTAAAATCCAACATTTTCAAGAGTTTGGTATGCTTCTCTCTATGGGGGCACCTAATTCCTCTAATTGATACCAATTTTCACTCTCTCCTACATTTCAACAATCATTTCGGTTCATCCTTTGTCTTACACTCATAGGGGGCAAGGGGTTTAGGAGCGTTGCCCTTGTATGTCACTTATGGTTGCCTCCTTTGGGCATTTGTTAACCTTCCATGAATACATAAGAGAAAGCTTGGAATGTGGACAACATGCCTTTAGTTGGCTCGCATGTGACATACTCCCCTTTTTCATGACGTAGCTTCTCAAAAACATATGACTTGGAAAACGGCTTTCCGAGTAAGCTCTCATGTTCTCCTTCTTCTACTTTAAAGCAATTTCTCATAGTAATGGTGCTTGCAACCACTTTAATGTGGGGGAATACATCACCACTCACATTTCATTGTGTGATTTTCTTTCCTTATGATTCCCTCTGTTGGAAGCATTAGGTACAATGTTTCCCAAGATGAGACCTTGCAAACAAGATGAGATCATTTGCACTTATCCTCACTTGGAGACATTGAGCATGATGTTCCCTAAGATGAGACATTGTACAAACTAAGAAAAATCACTTTGAATATTCCTTACACCACTTACAATGTCTATGAGTGTCAAGTATATGAAGTTTTTCTTACTTCATAGAGCTCGAAATGACATCATTTTTCATTTTGGCACCTTATTATAGTTATTAGGATGTATAAATTTGGTATGATTTGAGTAGGAAGCCCATTCTGAGACATGAATTTCCCCATAGCCACCTGTGTGTTTGAGTACATACCAACTAGTATATGTTTCTCACCTTTGGGATTTCTCACCCCATAGATAATCAGATGTTTCATGGCCCTAGAGTGATTATGTTGTGGACTTCTCACTTAGCAAACAACCAAGAGTTCTATCGCCCCAGAGTGAGTATGCATTTTATTTTGAACAAACAAGCCTAGATATGATCCAAAACTAGTGGGAAAAATGATCGAAGCTTGATCCATTCTTTTCATTTTCATTTTTCTTGTTCTTGCCATTGCATGATTTTGTATCTTCACAGTTTGATTTAGGATCTTGGATTCTGGGGGCTTGCACAACCTCCTTTTATCTTTTTCATTCTTTTTCATTTGTATCTATACACTTAGATCTCTCTTGAATTTCTACTTTAGTTTGAGTTTGAAGCAAGTTCATCCTATCACTAAAGTGGGAGCTAAATGTGTAGTAGAAAAAATTACCCTTTGCTTGACATGGGATTAATTCATGATAAAATGGAGTTATGAGGCCTTGATTTGGGTGTTTCAAGGCATTTTATGCATCCACACTAGGTCTTGGACCCTTGCAAATCGAATAACATGTTTTTAACAATGTTTTGTAAAGGTGTTGTAAAGTGTTGTAATATACTTTCACGCTTTTCTAGACCTAATGAACCTATTTCTCCCTGATTCAACATTATAAAATACATTTAATTGCATTATTACTTCAATCTAGAAGGCTTGTAAAATAAACTTAATGATAAACTAGTGTTGTAATGTGTCTTGCACATTCACATTGGTTCTTATGCCTTCCTAGGCAAAGTGGACCTCATTTTAGTGTTGTAAAGTGCATTTAATTACACTTTCACATTGAATTCTAGCATTCACATCACCACTAATAGGCCACTATTAACCCATATTTTGCATCTTGAGTCTTAAATTGATAAAATACCTGACAAAGTTGCAATTTAAACCTTATTTCCTTATCTCCTAGCATCTTAGTTGTCAGAATGGCCCCTACAGGGCCCATTCTCCATGCATGGTAAATCAGTCCCATCCAGGTGGGACCCATTCACCATGTGTGGTGAATTAGTTTGATTTGGCCTAATTTTGACCTTTGAGCTAGAAAAAGTGAAATTTAAGTTTAATATTACTTCATGTCGACCTGTGATGAGGTATTAATGGGTGAATAAGGTGAAATGCCTACAAATATAAGTCTTGTAACCCTAATTCATATCTCTCATCTCTTATCATTCATTCATCCACCAATCTTCTATCTCATATCAAGGAACTTAGGGTTTTATCATTTCAAGGCACTAAGACATCATTTTTTAGACATTCAAGGGTAGATCCTTCATGTTTTGCTGCAGAATTTCAAGATCAAACATCATTGCAAGGTAATAAATTCCATTATTGCATGCTTCATTACTTTATTTCATCATTTTGGTTTAATTTCTTAAAAAGGGGTTTGACCAAGGAAAACCCCCATGCCCTAACATTCAACATTTCTCTCTCTCTCTCTCTTGCCTTGTTTTTTTGTAGATTTAGAACTCTTTGGTGCTTGGAAATCATTGAATATCAAGTTAAAAAGTTGTTCAAGTCTTCTCCTCATTCAACAATTCAAAATATCAACAAAAACTCATTTTCAGACCCATAAATTAGAGTTTCAGAAGTGGACACCTATAGGAAGTCAAAGTGTAGATTGGAAGATCCAGATTCCACTTTTGAAAATATAGAAATTCAAAAGTGGACTCATTCATCATGGGTGGTGAATGTGTCCAAATCCAAGGTCATTTTTGTTTTTTCTATAGTTTTAGATACCCTTTTGTTAGAAACAAGTTTTGGCTTAGTTTTGCAAAATAGGGACTGATTTGCCCAGAATGGTGAATGAGTCCCATTAGGTTTGAAAACTAGGGACTATTCTGTTGAAAAGGACATCCACGAAAAAGTCCAGGTGGATCCAGGTGGAAAGGATGGGACTTCAGTTTCCAAGGTTGTCATGGAAATGTCAGAAAAAGGCAATGAAAAAGGTAAAACGTGGACTTCGTTGGTTGGTGTTAAGCCAAATGACAAATAATCTTTTCCCCCTATGCGTATCCTTTCTGATCCGGGGTCTAGAAAGTTTTCTATTTATGTGCCAGATGAAATCATAGACCATAATATTGCTAGGATGGAGAATGTTTTGGTTGGAAAATTTTGGGTCCTAGACCTAATATTGAAGTGGTAAGGGAGTTAAGAATAAATGGAAAACCAGTGGACTAGTTTTGGTGGCGACGCTTCCTAGAGGTTTTTTTGCCTTTCAGTTCACTTGCAAAGGGGATTCCAGGGCTGTCCGGAGCGGCGGCCCCTGGATTATTGGAAAGTCTTCCTTGGCCCTGAAGAAGTGGTATTCTAGGGTAGATCTATCTGATTCAATCTTTGAAATGGTGCCGGTCTGGGCTAGATTGCCTGATCTCCCCTTGGAGTATTGGAATAGAGATATTTTCAATGGGATTGCTAGTTCTTTAGGAGAACTTCTGTCCATTGACTCAATGACCGCAGCTAGAAATCATTTGTTCTTTGCTAGAATCTATGTTGGGGTTTCTCAAAATGTTGATCTCCCCTCTTCAATTGACATCCAATTCAAGCTGGGGGTGTGGAAGCAAGCTATTGAATTTGAGACCACACCCTTTGTTTGCTTCAAATGCTGAAAATCTGGGCATTGGGTGAAAAAGTGCCTGCTTAATAATAAAAGTGAAAAGGAGAAAGTTGCCAACCCTAAGACTGTCTGGAAAAAAAAATCAGAGGAGGAGAAGCATATGCCTGTCCCAGATGCAAAGGAGAATCTTGAAAGACACACTTCTACTCAAGATCTGAAGGAGAATCATAAATGCTTGTAAAAGGATGCTTACCCTGGGTCAGATTGTACTTGCTCTCTAGATCCTAAGGATCCTAAATACTTGATTTCAACACATGTGGATAGAAAGGAATAAAATCATTCTATGGAGGGAGCCCGGGATACTCTGAAGAAGGCTGAAACAAGAGATGAAGATACGGGTATTGTTTCATCTTCACCTCTGATGATGGTTGGCTATATGAATGTACTTGGTCTGGAGGAAATACCCATTAAGGGTTTGTCCCTGGAGATAGGAATTCATGTCCCCTCTCATTTTCCTTATGATAACCCTTGCTCAAAAGGGGTACAAGATCTAGAGATTGCCACTTTGGAAGTGGTGAAGGATACTTATGAGACCCAAAGCATGAATTTGAAAACACATAATGTCAATACTTTAGAAGCCAAGAATGGCTTAATGGAAACCCTCCCTTGGGACCAGAGGTTGTTTTTTGAGAAGGATGGGGAATCAGGAAGAGAGCTGGAAAGCCAAGATGAGACTGAATGGGAGCAGGTTATTTCACATTCAAAGTAAAAGAAGGAAGAAAAGAAGAAGATGAAAACTTCAAGTGGAATGATCACCAGAACTAGGGCTAAGGCAGATTATGGGAGTACCAAGCCTTTCCAAGGAAGGAGATTAGAAAAATGGCAAAGGGAGCAAGGCAGCCTTCAGGATATTGCGGATGGGATCCAAATGACCATCCCAGAGATACTTCAATCCCGAGGTAAGAAATGAAAATTATGTCATGGAATATAAGAGGGCTGAATAGCCGTCATAAAAAGGATGTTTTGCAAAATTTTGTTAGGGACCACAAACCTGATATTCTACTTGTTCAAGAAACTAAAATGCCTAAAGATAAAGTAGAAAGCCTTAAAATTTTTCAGAACTGTGGGGCTCATGGAAATAGTTCTGCGGTTGCTTCGGGGGGAATTGTTACTTTTTGGAACAAGATGTTTATTAAAGGTGAGCCCTTAATGGAGAATGGTAATTTAGTGGCCACTAGATTTACCCACATAAAAGACAATTTTTGCTAGATTCAATCCAATATATATGCCCCGAATTGTAAGAATGCTAAAAATTCCTTTTGGTTTGAGTTATCTGGTTTTCGAAGATGTTTTGTTAATGAACACTAGATGGTCATGGGAGACTTCAATACTCCTCTCCTGAATGATGAGAAATTTGGGGGTTCTCAAATCAACTGGGATAGTAAATCAGGTCTATTCAACTTCATTAATAGTAATGCCTTGATAGACCTAGACCTACAAGGGGCTTCTTATACCTAGACCAATAGGAGATTAGGGCCTGATTTGATCCAAGTGAGACTTGATAGGGCCCTTGTTTTTGGTCAATGGTTTATAGACTATTTTTGTGCTTTGAGAGCCTTATCAAGGGTGGGATCTGATCATTTTCCCATTTGTCTTTTGGTGGATCCTACTAAGGTGAAAAAGAACTTCCCTTTCAGATTTGAAAAATTCTGGCTATCTCATCCTCAAATTTTTGAGGAAATTAGTAGATGGTGGAATATTGATATTATTGGCACGGCGATGTTCAGGATTGCTAAAAAATTAAAGGAAGTGAAAACTAATGTGAGAAGATGGAAAAAGGATGCCTTTGGGAATATTTTTGGAACTAAGATGAAAATTTAGGGAAAAATTCAAGAGATCCGGGCTAAAATCCGGAAATGGGGGCACATTGACAATTACAGAGAAAAGGAAAATGAACTTCTCATTCAATTGCATGACATCATTTCTAAAGAGGAAGTTTTTTGGCGGCAAAGATCCAGGGTGTCTTGGTTGACTGAGGGAGATAGGAATACCAAATTTTTTCATCTGTCTCCTTCGAGACATAGGGCTGCTAATAGAATCGCTCACATTGATGTAAATGGGACGAGGTTTGAGGAGGAAGATGATATCAGGGAACAGGCTATCCTTTTCTTTAGCAATCTTCTTTCTTGTAATGGAGAGATTGTTTCTGAAGCTCAAGATTCCTTGATTGAGGCTATACCTCAGGTGATTGGTCATAATGAAAATTCTTTGATCACTGCTATTCCTTCCAAGGCTGAAATAAGGAAAGCTGTTTTCTCTTTTGATGGTAACAAAGCTCCTGGACCAGATGGATTTCCCTTATTCTTCTTCCAAGTGTTTTGAGAAATTGTTGAGTTGGATGTTGTGAATGCTGTAAGGAATTTTTTGGATCAAGATGTCTGTTGAAAGAACTGAATGCTACTTTTGTGGTCCTTATTCCAAAAAAACCTGGGGCTTCGGAGTTTCAAGCTTTTCGGCCAATTAGACTGTGCAATTCTATTTATAAAATTATTTCAAAGGTTTTAACTACAAGAATTATTTCTGTGCTTCCTCAAATGATTGCTCCGCAGTAGAATGGTTTTGTGCCAGGTAGGTACATTCTAGACTCTATTGTTACTGTTCATGAGAATTTACATTCGTTAATGGTTTCGAAGACTGAAGGGTTTATTCTTAAACTAGACATTTCCAAATCCTATGATCGGGTTGATTGGGATTTTTTATTTAAAATATGGTCAAGTTTGGATTTAATAATAGAGTCATTCAGCTGGTGAACCAGCTTTTCTCAACAGTTACCTCTTCTGTCATCGTGAATGGATCACCTTCAATGTTTTTTCAGACTTCCAGAGGCCTCAGACAGGGAGATCCCATTTCTCCTATTCTGTTTACAATTTTGGCTGAGAGTTTGTGAAGAAATATTAAAAAGCTTATTGATCAAAGATCCCTTGCTGGTTTAAGACCTTCCTCTTCTCTTCTAACCTGTTCTCACCAACAATTTGTTGATGACACCATTCTCATGGGAAGGTCTACTGTGGCTAAAGCTAAGACTTTCAAAAAAATTCTAAATCTCTATGAATTTGCTTCTGGGCAAGTTGTTAATAGGGCTAAGAGTTTAATTTTCTTCCTCAATACTCCGAAGCATAGACAATTTAAAGTTGCTCAGATTCTTAGATGCCGGATTGAGACTCTTCCGTCAACCTATCTTGGTTTTCCTCTTTGCTCTAAACCATCAGACTCGTTCTGGATTTCTTTGGTTGAAAAATTCAATAAGAAGTTATCGGGGTGGAAAGGAGCTCTTCTCAGTCAAGCTGGAAAAATCCAGCTCCTAAAGGCTTCTTTGCAAAATATTCTTGTTTATGCTCTCAATATATTTAAAATTCTTGCTAAATATGCTGAGGCCATTGAAAAAATTCAGAAAAGGTTTCTTTGGTCTGGTGTGGAGGACAAGAAGAGAATGCCACTTGTTGGATGGGATCTGGTTTGTAGACCCAAATCGAGAGGGGGCCTAGGCTTAAGGAAAATTAAAGTTCTGAATCTGTCCCTTCTTGCTAAACAACTTTGGAGAACTCTTACTTTGAATGGAGAATGGCATGATACCTTAAAAGCCAAATATTTTAATAACTGTGAGTCTTTTAATGAGATTATAAATTCTTCTTTTTTACCTCATGGGTCTGTTTGCTGGAATGATATGAGTAGAGGTAGAAAGTTGTTGGAAAAGGGAATTGGTTGGCTAATTGGAAAAGGAAATTATGTAAGGTTTTGGGAAGACAGATGGATTTTTAAAGATCCTTTGATCATAATTGAGAAATTCAGTAAATGGATGAATGATTGTAAAAGGGAATTTGGAGCCTTGGTTAAAGATTACTAGAGGAATGGGGGTTGGGTTGATTTGAAGGCCATCAGTCAGGATCTTAGCCCTATTCAGTCGGCCTTCAGGGCCCTAAGACCAGCTCAACACCAGGTGGAGGATCTTGCTGTCTGGTTTGACAACCCGTCTGGTATTTTTTCAGTTTCTTCTGCCACGTCTATGCTGGTTAGTCCGATGGAGCCTCCACCCTTCTGGGCTAAGGCTTGGATTAATCACCTGACTCCTAAAATCAATATTTTCTACTAGATAATGCTACAGTATAAGATTCTCACTTTGGACAATCTTGGAAAAAGAGGAATTCAATTACCAAATAGGTGTTATATGTGCAGGAATGAAGTTGAGACTGTTAATCATCTTTTTCTTCATTGCCCCTTTGTTTCGAATATCTGGGGTAAATTTTTTTCCCTTCTTAATGTGGTTTGGGTTTCCCCTACCTCTATTAAAAATTTCTTCATGCAATGGAAAGCTCCTTCAAAAAATCCTTTTGTGTGAAAGCTATGGTCTTTTGTTCTACCTTTTGTGTCTTGGAATATTTGGAAGGAAAGGAACAACAAAGTGTTTAGGGATAAAGAGATGTTGGAAGGGAACTTGCATGCTAAAATCGTAAGGGCTATAAAGGAAAATTTATCTTTAATTCCAAGAAAAATGGTTGATAAAGCTAACTGGTCTCCTTTCGATATTGCTATGGCTGAAAAGTGGAACTCAAAATTAGTTGGGTCAAATGTCCTCAAAACTATTGTTTGTGGGAGGGAGAATGCTAGTTGGTCTTTGCCGCCTTTGGGTTGGGTGAAAGCCAATTTTGATGGTGCAGCTAAAGGCAACCCTGGGAAAGCTGGTAGTGGGTGTGTTTTAAGGGACAATTCGGGGGCTTTTATTGCAGCTTTTGCTATGGACATCGGCACCCAAACTAATCATGTTGCGGAAGCTGTAGGGGCTTATCATGCGGTTAGCTTAGCTTTCAAGATGAACAAGAAATGTCTTTGGTTGGAGGGTGATTCAATGAATATAATAAATTGCATTCTTGGGCTTACCCCTCCTTCATGGACCATCAAAAAGTGGATCGAAGATACAAAAATCTTATTAAGTAAATTTGATAAAGTGAAAGTGTCCCACACCTATAGAGAAGCCAATAAGGTGGCTGATTACTTCACCAATGAAGGGGTTAAGAAGGGCGGGGAAAACACGTGGAGGAAGAATGACTACCTCCATTCTGAAGTGAAAGCACTAATTTATTATGATTCAGTGCATGGAAGAGAAGTTTGTCTTTGTCATGATGAAGCAGATAAAGATTAGGTATGTCGATTTCATTAGATTTGATGGGACCGACATCATTTTCTTTTTCAAGAAGAGTCTTCGGCACACTTTCTGGGTGTTTGATAAAATATGCCTAAACGGGACCCAGAGCAACTGTAGGGTGTTGTTTAACAGAGCTTTGAAAATGGGAGGAGAAAGAAAATGTGTGGAGCCAAGCAGTTTTTAGGAGCATAGAAAGAACGCCAAAGCCTAGGAAAGAATTGAAAAGGGAGACTTAGTCCCGTATTTGGAAAAGCTCCATGGTACTGACGAGGGAATGCTGGACTATTTTGTAAAAAAATGGAAAATTGGTGAGATTGTGTTGTTTGGTAGAAATGTTAAGCTGAATGAGGATTTAATTAGTGAGATAACTAGTCTTTCAACAGAGGGTGTGAAATTTTATCAGGACCGTCGGTTCTCTGATGAAGCGGTCATTAAATTTCCTAAAAAAGACAAGGAGAAGGCTAAGTTGGTTAAGGTTGGCAATAGCTACTTTGATGTGGAGTCCATCAAATCTATCTGAAGGAAAGTTTTAAGAGTTATTATGGAGTATATCACGGTTCACGGGTGCTTCACCAGAGTGTATGGTTACCACTTTGCCATTCTGAACCACTTCCGTCACAAGGTTCGTATCTCTCTGCCTTTTTACTTATTATCATCTTTGAAGAATTGCCTTGATGAAGTTGAAAGAAACCCTAGGCGGACTACTATTATTCACCCTGGTCTTGTCAGGCTCATATTTGAGCATTATCAAAATTTACCTGCTTTGCCTAAAATTGTTGATATTGGAGAATTGGATGATGAGGATACAAAAAGTAGTAGGGAGAACGACCCCCGGGCCCCCCCTGCTTGTGCCCCTGTTGGTCCTAATAACAATGCTCCCCAGTCCCTGTCTTGTCAGAATGCCCTTAAGGATTCTACTCCGTCGTCATGTCCAAAGTTGCAGCCTCTGCATGAGTGCCCCAGCCCGAGTTTTTCCTTGCCATCTTGTCTTAATCCCTAGCCGTCTCCTGGCTGCCCTACTCCGGGTTTGGTCTCTGGTTTTAAAGGTGCCTCTGTTACGAAACTTGTCTCGTATTCTGGGAATTCCATGGAAATTCTTTCTGATAAACCTATGGTCAGTAAGGAGTTGGCCCCTAGTGCCCCTGCGTCTGGAAGATTTTGGAATGTCCCTAATGATTTCCCTAATCAGGATGAAATTAATTTGGCCCTGAATAAGCTCAAGCCTGAGGACATTGTGAGTGTGGTGGAAAAAAGTATGGATGGCCTTTTCACTATTCTCAAGTGGACCCAGAAGGAAGTCTGTGATTTGAAAGGCCGTAATATAGATCTAAGCAATAGGGTCATGGATTTGGAGCAGAAGATTAGCTGGAGTAGTAAAGAGAATGAAGGACAGGAAACCCCCTTACTAAGGAAAATATATTATTCGCAGGAGGAAAGATTGACTAGTATTGAGTGCAATATGTCCAAGATAGGCCAAAATATTAGGGCCACTGTGGCGAACAATCACAAAATTGCCAGGCATAACACCATTATCATCAATGCAATGGTGGAAAAGCTAAAAAAAAATCAAAAGGGTTCGTTGGTCGTGGATTTGGATGCAGACAGAGGATGTTGCAGATCTGCTGGTGAAGGGATTTCGACTCGTACCCAGGCTAACACTAAGAGGAAAACCCCAACTTCATCACATACGGCTCAAATCCTCAAGCAGGGGTTACAGGATATGAAGGATGTTGAAAAGGAGGCTGAGGAGTTGTTGAACACCTTGGAGTAGTGCGGAGGTGTTTGTTTCTGGATTTTTGGGTGGTCCTTTTTTTTGGACCCTGTTGTCTCTTTGTGCTATCGTTTCCTTTTTGGGACAGCCGTCTGCTTGTTTGGACTTATTTTGTTATCTTTTGTTGTTTAAACTCTGCGGTTTTAGGTCCCGGAAAAACCTATTTTTTCGTTTTCAAAAACATTTCAAATGTTATTTTCAACCCCCTTCAACATCTCAGGTGCACACTTTCAATTTGGTTCATTTCTATTAAGTTTTTCATTCATTGCTAGTTCATTTCTACATTACACAATGTGTTTGCAAACAAGTCATTTCTTAAGTTTTGCATTCATAATCAATCAATTTATTAGATTAGTTGCATTTATATCATTTCATTTAGCTTCAATAACATAATACACATCTTAATTTGAGTGAACCTAACCTAGACTTTTGGCTTTACTTTCTCCTTTTAGGTGAAAAACCCTAGAAGTGCTAGAAAGGATTAGGATGCCAAAAATCTACAATTTAGGTGGAATATAGTATTCACCAATAGAAATTAATGACTACATTAAATAAGCACATAAACAATAAATCCTTCTCTTCTAGGTTATTAAGGATAGTCAATTTTCTCTCAATAGATAGTGGTACACAACAATGAGAGATGCATAAAAATTTCCATACCATTCTTGAGCTAAACATAGTTGGTTTGATTTCTTCTTAAGGGGTGACTAATATAGGAGGATTTGAGAATTTTATAGCTCTATTAGTAGAAAATTTATTATTTTCAAAATATGTGTTAGTGGTAATGTAACAATCTAACTCCTTTGGCTGAACGAGCTCCATCTTCTAAATATGATATGTCATGAATATAATCTAGAATTCTTAGTGAGAAAACATAAACATTGTATTATCCAAGGTGAAAATCTTGTTAATATGCCTGAGAGAGAATTAAGTCATAATAAGCCATTACTTTTGTTCAACAATCATTGGTTAGACCTATGTAATACATTTTCTTATTTTTAGAAACTTAGTATATTTTCTCTTTATCAGTAGAAATAATTGCACAAATAATCATCCTATGCATGAAGCTCAAATATTACATGCAATCTTAGAATTCCACTAGTTCAAATAAGAATGAACATAAGTATCTAAATTAGTTGCATATAGCTCAAGCTTTAAGCACAAAAGCCTATAGTCGTTGTACAATCAAACCACTCCTATGCATAGACAATTTTTTTAAATGATCCATTATGCAAGAAAAACATAACAACATATAAACCTATGCATAAAAATGTAAGACAAATAGATAAGAAAAAATAAAAATGAAATATATATATTTTTGGGTGATGTAAGATTTCATCACCATTGAGATGATCATATATCACATTACATCATTACAAGCTCTTGTAGCATTTTTATAGTGTGTCTTTTATTGCTATTCACTGAAAAAATGAGTTTGAATTGTTAACAAGGAAGATTAAATTATCTTCTTTCTTAACATAAAATATCTCCAAGATGTTTTTGACACTAGCTTATTTTCTAAAAATTGCATAGAAAAAGCCTAAAAATTACTAATGCCCCTACTATGAATGTGGCTTTATTCCAATGTAATCATGAATCACAATGTGAATTCATCACATTTTAAGCATTACACTTTAAATATTGTCAACCTAATCCCAATCATTGATAAAAGTACTCATCAAAATATTTGGTTAAATAATTTCAAACTAACAAATAGAGATAAATAACTTATTATTTCTTTTACTTTATCATTAAAATTTATAGATCTCAAATTCTTAATTTTTATTCTAGATCTTATTATATCTAGTGCTTTTATTATTAGATTCCTCCAAATGAATTATAGGGTTCACACTTTATTTCCAAATAGGATACTAGATATTGGTAATCTAGAATTAAAAGTCAGATAGTGTCTAAGCACAATAATTAAAGATGTATAATAATGCATCTAATCTTTTCATGGGTAATCTTGCTTGGATTAATTCTTCACCTCTCAATATATATTAATATTAATCAATATTTGATTCATTTTATTTGTTTTGATTAGATTAAAACTAGAAGGGCTAGCTCCCATTACAAAATAGCTATAGAGGAAAACTAGGGACTCACGAGCAGTGAGAAAACCAAAAAAAGTAAACAAAAACTACAATTTAAATAGTTCGACCAGCGGTAATAAAAAAAAGAAAAGAAACCCACAGAGATAGGACCAACACAAACCATCAAACCAACACATCTACTAGTCTCCCAAAGGATTGAGACTAGTGAGTCATTTTATTTGTTGTAACAGTATCAAATGTAAATATAAAAGCTATCCTTATTTTCTTATATTAACATTATTATTATCTAAATTGAGTTTTTTGAATTAAGTTGTAATATTTGAAAGAACCTCTAGCATTAGAAATTAATATTATATTTAAAAAATGATAATTAAACAATATTAAAAAATATCTATCTCCAAAATATTTCCCCCTAGATATTTCATTTCTCAGAAGAAAAACCAATTTTTCATTTTCCACTTTAAAGTAAACCTAGGAGTCTAATAATTGACACACAAGTTTTCATGATTACAAATTGTATTGTTTCTTTTTCCATTTCCTTCATTAAAGTTTCATACAAGTATCTTGGCTTTGAGTTCATAATTAAACCTCATTTTTAATTTGTTTTTAATTTTATAAATTAATATAAGTATTTAATAATTAAATATTATTATATGATGGATATTTAATAAATATTTAATTTTCCTATTATTTGATTCATTAAGACATAATTATAAATTAATATATAATATAATATTATAATATAAATAATATTATGTCAATTTTTATCACTCAAATAAAATTCATATTAGTGTGCATTAAATTTTATATTGATATTTCAAAAGAGTCTAATATTCAAAAATGCTCATCTGCTCCTAAAGGATATGAACTCCTATATACCTGTATATGTTGCATAAAAAATGTTTCATTAATATATTATCCTCTATCTTTTAAAAACAATACAATCTAAAAAGAAAAACATACCTTCCAAGCATCATGATAGTGGCTTGTGGATTAGTCCTAGGGCTTTTCTTGAAAATTGAACCATTCACAACCTTTAGGCTATCAACACCTTTCACGTGAAGCATTTTGTCAATCATTGAATCAACTTCACACCCTCCATGGTAATGCCAAAATGTTGCTACTATATCTTTGCAAAAAATTTCCAAGGCCTAATTGTCCAATTAATTTTGTGGAAACTCCATTCCTATGAATTGATTCCTTTTAGAGTTTCCATTATTATCAAATATAAATTCTTGAAAAGAAGTTGTCATAGTAATATTTGATAATACCTTCATAGCAAGAATACACTTTTGTACATCAAAAGGATGAGAAAAGTAGTTATATCTTACAAAGGGGTTATCTTGTGGATTTTTACTTCTCAATCGAAGCTCGCTCGTTGATAAGGAAAAGCCACCTTTGTAATAATAATACCTAGATATTGATAGTTTGTTCCAGGTTGTTGAAAACAACTAGAAGATTCAATGTACACTTGAGAATTATCTAATATACCCACTACTTGTAGTTCAAAAAATTCAAGTGGTTTAGGGGATTCCACAATTATTGTGGTATGTGGTGGATCTTGAATCCCCTTCCCTACTGAGTTTAAATCCAAAAGTATAGTAATGTTCAATTCATTAAGTTCTTCTAGGGGACCAATTCCATTTAATAAGAGAAGTTGAGGACTGCCTATACTTCCTGGTGATAAAATTACCTCACTCTAATGTGACAATGGGTTGATAAATACTTGATAAAAGATTCCATCAACACTACTCATCAACTCAACACCTTTGGCCTTCAACATTCCTGCAACATAATGTTTTAGCCAATATTAAAATTCTATTGTAAGTTGAAATATTATCATAATAATATGAATTTTGTTCAATTAAAAAAATAAAAAATAAAGATAGATATGAAAAAATTTTAGAAATTTTGAAAAAAATACATATTATAATTATATTTGAAATACTATGTGAAGAGAACTATTAGTCTAATTAATATAATTCTTAAACAATAGAAAATAGAATATGTAAAAATAGAAACATATCATAAAAAAAAGTTGTTACTATGCAAACCTATATTTATAGAATATTATCACCATAAATAATTTTACTTGTATAAAAAATCAAACTAATTAACCTAAGAATTTTATCATGTTTCAACAATAATTCTAATAAGATATAATGTCAATAAAATCAAGACAAAATATATTGAAAAAATTCTAATATAATATAATGTCAATAAAATCAAGACAAAAACAATATGTAAGAAAATTAAAAATGATTGGTTATAATTAATATAAATAAAATCACATAAAATAAAAGATTGAAAATCAATAAACAAATAAAAATCAATTTGCAATAGAAATAATTTAAAAAATAATAATAATTAGAACTATCTATTAAAAATCAAAATGAAAAAGGAAACATCAAAAAAGAAATTTATTAATAAAAAAGCTTAATTTTAGATTAAAAACTTATGGTTCCACCAATTCCTTTTATTAAATAATAAATAATTTTAAAATAATATGTAATGCCCGTCGTGCAAACCCCAAAGGACAACAACTATGCACACATTTTTTTTTTTTAAAAGTACAAAGAACACATATAAAGAACCATTAACATTATTACATTACACGATAACATCATAAACATCTAAGTCCTTTGGGGCACGCGAGGTCACACCGCATAAAACCAACCCATAACGAATGTTCCATATAAAGGTAAACAACTTAAGTAACTTTACATCCAACATAGACATTAAAATAATCATTTGCAAGAGATAACATCCATACATTCATAAGCATAAATATAAATACATCACATGATATCAAACCATCATAAATCTCATAAATCATGAAGGACTACAAGAGTACATTTATATTACATCAATTTTAAATACATTACATGTTCATATCCATGAGTTACATCAAAATCTCCCATACATGTGGGATAGATAAATCATACAAGGAATATTAGAAAAACATGATGAACATCAGGTACAACTCCATCTGGAAGATACTATGTAGAAAAAATGCTGATGGGGAACCCAACGGGTGCGGAGCACATTCCACCCGACCACATGGGTTTTAGAAAAAACCCACCCCTCATGCTCAAAGGTGACAAGGAAGTGACCACGACTAGGTATTCCAACAAGACTAAATCCAATAAAAATAACATAGCAATAGTAACTCCAATAGCAACAACAAGAGATTACATAGATCATAAATGACAACAACCAAGATCCAATCATAATAAACACAAGACCATAAAACACATTATAAATAAAGCAAAGGAAACAACCATTAACCACTTCCAGAGGCAAGTAAGAAAGCAAAGCATAAGGTCAACTAGTGGTGAGTGTCATCGCATAGTCCTACATGGGTTATCGTGGCCCTTCCTCCTACATGAGGCGTTGGCCCCCATCTATGGTTATCCTGGCCCTTCCTCCTACTTGAGGTTCCAGCCCCATAGGGTGACCCATGCGGAGCCATTAACCTCTCATGAAGATGAGGTAACGACCTTGCCAACCATGGCCTTCTCAGTCTACCATTAGTTTGTGAAAGCCCTAATGGATAGATGAGGTATCCAAGATTATCTTATTATATTATTACTACCCATCCCCCTAAATTCTATTATTAGGTTTTCACTTTTTAATCTAACTCTTGCGTGGGTTATCCTAGCCCTTCCTCCTATTTGAGGCACCGACCCCCACGAAGAGCCACTCTCGCTAGAGACCCAAAACATAAAAATAATCAAGGGTTGTACCAATATAAAACGAATATTAAATCTCAATAGAAAACATATGAGGCATTACCCATCTCACTAAAAGCACATAATCAGAGTCTCGCATAATCTTGTACAACCCTTTCAAAATAATGATGCCAAATAACTGGCCACATCAAGAGCACTTAAAAAGAGAAACATCAACTAACAAATATCCCATGCCTTTGGAAGCCTAAAGTTCACAACATCCTTAAATGGGTTCCTAAAACAAACTGGGTTCCCACATCGGTAAAGCTAAAACAATAACATAACAATAAAGAAAAATAACCAAATCAATTTTACAAGATTCCACAATGCAAGTTAACATAACAGTATCCAAACATGGGTATTACAAAACAAACTCTAAATACCACAATTTGTTTTATTTTATTCACAATTAAACAATATAACAAAATCCATTTTTGATGAATTAATTTTGAAATAAAACATTATAATAATTCTGGTATATGATTTTGCCAATTTCCAAGAATAATTTCAAATAATAATTTCATAAAAGATAACTATATATCTATATATTTATATCTTATTTATATATATACATAGTATAATTATATATATAGATATATATAAATAAAACATATATATATATATACACATTCTGGTTACTAATATATATATATTTTTATTCTATTATAAATTCTTGAAAAAAATTATGTTACTGACAATATATATATATAAAATAACATAAAAAAATTCTTTTAAAGAAAGAAAAGCCAATCATAATCACACAACCACGCACATAGTCCAAGGGACTGCTCATAGTAGTCCAAAGGACTGCTACACACAATAGTCCAATGGACTACTATGGCAGTCACCCTGACTGCATATGCAACCATCACTACTTCTGATTGGGCAGGGGTACGACCAAGGCCGAGTCCCACCTAGTGGGCGGAATTTCATTCTGTCGCCATCCGTATAAAGTACGGCCTGAGAAGGGGATAAATTTTGAAATAACATTTATATATATATATGTATATCACCAAGAACATATCTCTGTAGAAACTGGAAAAACTATATTTGTTTATATATATATATTTATAATATATACCTATATAGATATATATATATATATCCACAATTATGTATATATACATATTATATATATATATATATGAATACACAAATCCATCTATTTCAGAGATGCAATAATTTTCCAAAACAAAATTATAAGAATACAAAACATTTTTAGAGACTCAAATAATTTTTTTTCACTTATCTGTTACCCAACAATTTCTAGAACCTCAAAAGATTTTTTGTTTGCAAAAACAACATATTTGCTAAGTCAAATTTATCAAACAATAAAAGGTCAAAAAGGAACTTGGAGTCCTGTGCTTGCTTGAGGAATTGATGAAGCTTTCCTTCAATTCCAACCAGCCTTTTCGAAGAGTTCTCTTTTCTTCTATAGACATCTCCACCAGATTCTTTGATCAAACTTTTAAGCTATATTTTTTTTAAACAAAAGTTTTTCCCCCCAAAAATAATGAAAGAGAAAACAATTTTACAGAGCTAAATATTTTTTTTGAAGCTTCTAAATTTCCCGTGAATGAAAAACCTCTCATTTTTGTTATTAAATAAAAAGATATCCTCTTCTATTTTCAAAAACTCAAAAATCAGAATGAATAGAAGTTTTCTATTTCTTCACCAGCTTTTTAGCCAAAAATCTCAACATTCATTAGTCCTTTTTAGTCCTTTCTAGATTTTTCTATTCGAACTGAACTTTTTAAATTTTAATTTCAATTTGCTAATTTATCTTACAGTTCACACAATTTAACTTATTTAATTATTTTATTCCATTAATTATCCTCAACATGTTATTTTCATTAAATTATTTAAATACTAATTTAAATAATATTAATTACACTTTTAAATTTATTTATATTTAATAAATTACATAACTTTTAATTTAATACATTTATATTTTAATAAAACTATTTCAATAACTATTATTAACATTTATATAATTATATAATTATTTAAATTCCATCATACTACGACACCAACGTAAAATAAATACATAAATACACTCACACAAAACAACTAACAATATCAAATCCAAAAGTCTATGGAACAATACAATATGGATTGTGGAAATTTGATATCATTAACTAACATTTAATGCAAGAACGACCAAGGTCAAAATGCACAATACCACTAGACACAAGACGGGTGGACAACTTGGGACATGGTGACTTCCTTATCATCTTTGTTTCAACTTCATGCCCGTTGTGTAAATTTGATGCTCGCCTTGTCCTGCCGAAGCAGGTGGAATCGAGACTTTGTTCCTGCAATTCCTACATACAAACAAGGTTGTGTACAACATGTATATATAATCAAATACATCTCATCGTGAGAAGGAATCAGAGCATAGTAGGGCACTCGCAAACGAGTGGTGCTACACTGTCCCCTCACTAAAGCTATAGAAACAACTACAACATCAAGAATAAAGTAACATTGCTAATCTAAACTAATCACATCATATCATCATAAAATAATTACCAATCTACCGCATCACAATATACTACTGCATAAAATTAAACATTACTAAATCAAATGTAACCATAATGTCATATCATAATATCCATGTCATCAAATAAAGTAGCATAGTCATCAAGTAGTCTAAACTATCCAATCCACCAATCCAACCAACAAACAGTAACTATCAAGGTCTCAAGGTAACAAGAAAAACCACAGAAAAAATGTCAAGTTCAAACAACAACATGAGGGGTATTACATAATATATCTTTAACCATTAAAGTGATTATTCTTTTAGGGAAAGTGCAGTTCAGACAAATACTGACAAAGGACAACTAATATTAAGAACATGACAAAAGAGTTCCATTTATTATTTATTACAGGGCTTAAATTTCATGGCCGTATGACCGTATTTAGAAATTTTTTCCATAAAATACAATCAAAATTTTAAGAAGATTGTATCAGATGAAAGGACAGATTTTGGATAGACTCTCAAAATTTATATAGAATTCTAATGATATATATATATTTGATTTATATATAATTTTACTTACACTAAGGTATATCATAATGTTTTAAGGGCACCTTTGAATAGATAACCGTCATTAAAAAATTTGTTGACAGGAAAGGTCGACCGTCAAATTTAAGCCCTACTTCCATGCATCCAATAAACAAAGCAGTCTTATTTGACAGCCAATAGGAACCAGGACAAAGAACTTTTTTGCCCAAAAGCACTCCAAACCCAACGACAGATTCACCACAATAATAGGGACCCTTGAGGTAACGCTGGAAAGTTAAACATGAAGCCAATTATCTACAGATTGGAAAACAAGGAAATCATAAAACCTAAAATGCGAGTGTACCAGATGAGGAATCGAAGAGGATTCTGCTTGTTGTAGCATTCAGAAGAACTACAATGTTATCTGGATTTGCATAATGCAGAAGAGCTGCAGCTGTGTGTCTCCTTCCATTGCTGTCAAATGTTGAAGCACTGATCTTGGTGCCCTCCAAGTGATCCAGAGTATACCCGTTATAAGAAAGCACTCCAGCTTCCAAAAGTGCATCCTTGAAAGCAGAATTCCAACGAAAAAGCTTGTCTGGTTTGAAGGCATTCAACTTCTCCACCCATTCATACGATTCATTTACAAGTTTCTCATCCAACTCCATCTTTCGGATGAATTCTGAACTTGCCCTGTTGTAGAAACCAACGTTGATGGTTGATCCGCCTCCCAGAACTCTTCCCCTTACCAACTGCACTCCATCTTCTGAAACAAATCCCTGAGCCACATAAGGGAATTCATTCGGATCCCAAAGAACCATGAAAGCGCTTTTATTGTCTTCAATGTCAGGATTTCCATAGGGGGAATCTCCCCTTTCTAATAACAAAACAGAATAGTGTTCTAACAGTGTTGCTAGTAGAGGACACCAAGCTGTACCTCCTCCAACCACAATGTAATCATATGTTCTCGCAGCTGCCTTCTCAACATCTACTGTCATAAAGGGAAATGGGTATTCTGCAAACATCATCAACCACAAAACTTCCCCCATTAATGTAATGTAGCAAAGATAAATGATTAAATTTTCTTTTCTTGTCATAAAGAATGCAATTACCCAATTTATGCATTGCCTCTGCCGAACTGGAGAGCAGCTGATGATTTGAAAAAAGTAGCAGAAATGAAATTACTAAGAAGAGAATCTCCATACTCACTAGTCGATCTAACCAATCGTATAGACTTGGCATTGAAATCGATCTGACTCTTCTAATATCTTCAATTTTCTAGTTGTGGTTAACTTTAACTCAAGTTATAGATGATCCCCACGTTGGAATATTCTATACTGTTAACAAATTAATTTTAGTTTCCGATTGCGCAAGATATCTAGAATTCTGTGGAGTTGCTGTATGTGGGAATTGTTGGAAGTGTTGTATTGGCTAATATGAGATAAAGTCCAATTCGATTTGAACGAGACCTTAGGTTTATCAGAGACTAAAATGAATGCAGTTCAAGAGGACCCACAAGGTTTTCGAGAGGTACAGCAAGGGTTCTCCTTTCTTTTAAAAAATATCATATTTAAAGTTAGATAAGTTTTTATTTTTTACGTGGGAATTGTTGAAAGTGTTGTAAATGCTAATATGAGATAAAGTCCAATTTGATTTGAACGAGACCTTAGGTTTATTAGTGACTAAAATGAAAGCAGTTCAAGAGGACCCACAAGAACCCACAAGGTTTTCAAGAGGTACATCAAGGGTTCTCCTATTTTTAAAAAAATATCATATCTAGAGTGAGATAAAAAAGAATTTAACCACAACTCGATGAGATAAAAAATTATTAGTAGGGATTTCATAGGGTATCCTTCATAGTACACACTTCACACCACACATGCTGCTTCATATAAGAAATTGTTCAATGTCAACTTTCCACATTTTTTCATTATGTAAGGGTGCATCACTAAAGTTTTGAACATGAAACCTCTTGAAATCTTGTCAATGCTTAAGGAGGCAGTAGGTACTAGAATGTATGAAATGAAAATGGATTTTTTTCTAAGAACAGTTGAAAGGAAGTAGACCAAAGTGAATGTGATAGATAATGTATTGACTAAAGAGATTATTCCCGCTCTTGAGAAGTTGAGGAAGGTGTGTGTGCAGTATGTGCAATGGGAAAATTGCAATGCAAAAGTGGATAAAATCAAGAGGTTTTGTATTGCATATGAATTCAAGTGCAAGCAAAGAAAGTTAGAGATGATGCTTTAAGAGGAGTTGAACAAATGAAGTCAAAGATTCTTGAACTTAAGAATTCCATGGAACAAATATAATTGAAAATAGATGATAAGGCAAAGGAAAAATCATATCTAAGTGCAAAAAAGATAATCAGTTGGGTGGAGACATGAATGTCTTATCTAAAAGGGTAGACAAGCCTTGTAAAGAAATTGTTAAATGAAAAAGTTACATTCTCTAATCATAAAGACACTCTCATAGTTGAGAAAAAAGTGGCTACAAAGCTACATAAAAGTATTCAAGACATTGAAAACTCTATCCAAGAAAGGGATGTTGTTGTCTTAAGGGATGATGAGGGAGCAGTTGATCTAAAACTTCAAGTAAAATACATGAAAAAAAGTTAAAAGATCATGAAAAGGAATTACAAGGGGTGTTAATAGGTAAGAGCAGTGGGAATGGGGAAAAATGTGTCGATTATCAACTTGTAGATGCAAAAGCAATAGTTTAGAGTATTGAAAATGTAGCAAAACAATAGAAGACTAAAATTAACCTCTTTGAAAAGGGAGTAAAAGATAAGAAGAAGATTTTATCATCAAAATAAAAGGAGCTTAATGCTTTTTAGAGAGAGCTACAATCTAAAGGATAGGAACTTGAGAAAATAAAGACAATAATGGAAGGTGTTGCTTATGATGAAGGGTGCATGGAGACATTAGAAAATGTGTGTTTGCAAAAGTCTAAGGTAGTTTAGAAGTTGAAGGCTAATATCAGACACTTTAAGGCTCAATTAGGAAATGTCAATTCACTTATAAGTATCTTGTAAAAGTTTTTGATAGATTGAAAGTCAAAGGTGTTGTTGCACAACTTATAAAAGTTTAAACTATATTAATGTTAAATTTTGAAGGTTCCTTTCATTACACTCATGTTGTGTAAATAGAAAAAGGGTCTTAATTACATTAATACTACTTTCTAAAATTGGAGGTTGGAAAACACGGGGTGAACTATGAAACCTACAACCCACATATCATACTAAAACCCTATACATGTAACAACCTACTTGGTTAGTCACCCCTATAGTTAATTTGGTTAGTTTCATGTATCCCCCACCTACAACTCCTCCCTAAGCTCTCCACCCTTGAGATTTGGACAAGAGTAATTAAATAACATACAAACAACTGCATTTTTCAATCTGTCATTATATTGTGAATTAAATTTTCATTCATATCAAGAAATTGAAATGCACTTTTTACTCTAACTAATAGTTGTCATACATTTTGAAGGCAACTTTCATTGAATTATTATTGTGGAAATAAAAAAAAGTTTTGATTATATTCACAATGCTATGTAAAATTACTGGTTGGAAAATACTAGGTGTTATGAAACCTAAAACCCACATAGTGTTTTAAAACCATAAACATATAACAACCCAATTGGTTAGTTTTATGTATCCCCAAAATGCAACTCCTCCCTATGCTCTCCATTATTTATATAAATGAACATTTAAAATGAAATAACATACAACCCACATTGTGTTTTTTGACATGCAATTATTTTGTGCATTTATTTTTCAATCATATGAAGAAATTGAGACACAATTTTACTGTAACTAACAATTGTTATATAAATTTTGAAGGTTCCTTACATTACATTCCTACTATCTAAATAACAAAAGGTTTTAATTAAATCCATACTATTTTGTAAAATTTTAGGTTAGAATACATTGGATGTTATGAAACCTTGCAACACACGTATAGTTTTAAAACCTTAAACATGGAACAACCAAATTGGTTAGTCACCCATTAGCTCAATTTGGCTAGTTTTATGTATCCCCCACCTGCAAATCCTCCCCTTCTCTCCACCACTTAGCTTTGAACATACAAAATGAAATAACTCAAAACCCACTACTTGTTCTAACCTACAATTATTTTGAGAATTTTTTTCTTTATCATATGAATAAACTGAAATATAATTTTTACTCTAATTAAGAGTTCTAAATTTTTAAGGTGCCTTACAATATGTTACCTAGATTCTTGTGGTAGGGAGAAATAATTTCCAGATCAATGGCCACTTTTCACAACCCTAGAGTGTACAAAACCTTTTTCCTTTTATGCAACTCAATGTCAAAAACCCATATTTTATCATTATGCAAGGGTGCATCACTAATTTTTTGAACATGAAGCCTCTTGAGATCTTGTCGATGCCAATTGGAGTAGTAGGTACTAGAATATATGAAATGAAAAATGAATTTTCTCTAAAAACAATTGAAAAGAAGAAAACCAAAGTGAATGAGATAGATAATGTATTGGTTGTGGATTTCATAAACCATCTACTCAAAACCCACTGTGTTTTCCAACTTGCAGTTATACTTTACATTTATTTTTTGAACATATGAAGAAATTGAAATGTAATTTTTACTAGATAACTAATACTTGTTATAAAATTTGAAGTTGAATTTCATTACATTCCTATTGTGGAAATAACAAAATATTTTTAATTACATTCTTATTGTTTTGTAAAATTACAGGTTGGAAAATATTGCATGTTATGAAACCTAGAACCCACATATTGTTGTAAAACCCTCTACACATAAGTACCCTATTGGTAAGTCACCCCCTGGCTCAATTTTTTTAGTTTAAATTTCCTCTTATGATGGAAAAGGAAATGCAAAAAATAATAATAGTTTGGAAAAACATAGTGGGTTATGAGTGATTTCATTCTACTCGTTCTAAGCTCAAGGGTGAAGAGCTTCGAGAGGAGTTGCAGGTGAGGGATACATAAAATTAATCAAATTTTCCTACAGGTTGACTAACCAATTGGGTTGTTATGTTTAGAGGGTTTTAGAATAGTATGTGGGTTGTAGTTCTCATAACACCTAGTTTTTTCCAACCTTCAATTATGGTAATGAGAACATTTATTTATTTAGAGAGTACAAATGTAAAGAAAAGACATCTTCAAAATTTACCACAACAATTACTTAGAGTAAAAATTATATTTCAATTTCCTCATATGGTGGAAAAAGAAATGCACAAAATAATTGCAGGTTGGAAAAACATAGTGGGTTGTGAGTGATTTCATTCTACTTGTTCTAAGCTCAATGGTGGAGAGCTTGGGGAGAACTTGCTGGTGGGAGATACATAAAACTAATCAAATTGACCAGAGGCATGACTAACCAATTGGGTTGTTACATGTAGAGGGTTTTATAATAGTATGTGGGTTGCAAGTTTCATAACATTTAATATTTCCCAACCTACAATTATTGTAATGAAAACCTTTTTTTATTTAGAGAGTACAAATGTAATTAAAGACATCTTCAAAATCTACCACAATTGTTACTTAGAGAAAAAATTGCATTTCAATTTTCTCATATGATGGAAAAAGAAATGCACAAAATAATCACAAGTTGGGAAAACATAGTGGGTTGTGAGTGATTTCATTCTGCTTGTTCTAAGGTCAAGGGTGGAGAGCTTGGGGAGGAGTTATAGGTGGGGGATACATAAAACTAATCAAATTGACGTGAGGATTTACTAACCAATTGAATTGTTAAGTGTAGAGGGTTTTACAATAGTATGTGGGTTGGAATTTTCATAACACTTATTGTTTTCTTTAACCTATAATTATTGTAATGAAAAACTTTTGTTATTTAGAGAGTACAAATGTAATGAAAGGAAACTTCAAAGTTTACCACAACTATTATAGTTTGGAGTAAAAATTTTGTTTAATTTTCCTCATATGATAGAAAAGGAAATGCACTAAATAATCATAGGTTGGAAAAACATAGCAATTTGTGAGTGATTTCATTTTGCTTGTTCTAAGCTCAAGCGTAGAGAGATTGAGGAGGAGTTGCAGGTGGGGGATACACAAAAATAATCAAATTGAATTGAGGGGAGAGTAACCAATTAGGTTATTACATGTAGAGGGTTTTACAACAATACGTGGGTTGTAGGTTACATAACACCCAGTGTTTCCCAACCTACAATTATTGTAATACATTTTTTTTGTTATTTAGAGAGTATGAATGTAATGAAAGAAACCTTCAAAATTTACTACAACCATTACTTAGAGTGAAAATTGCATTTTAGTTTCCTCATATGATGGAAAATGAAATTCACAAAATAATCGTAGGTTGGAAAAACATAGTGGGTTGTGAGTGATTTCATTCTACTTGTTCTAAGCTCAAGGGTGGAGAGCTTGTGGAGGAGTTGCAGGTTAGGGATACATAAAACTAATCAAATTAACCTAAGGTTTGACTAACCAATTTGATTGTTACATGTAGAGGGTTTTACAATAGTATGTGGGATGTAGGTTTCATAACACCCAGTATTTTCCAACCTACAATTATTGTAATGAAACCCTTTTGTTATTTAGAGAGTACAAATATAATGAAAGACACGTTCAAAATTTACCATAACTCTTAGAGTAAAAATTGTGTTTCAATTTACTCATATGATAGAAAAATAAATGCACAAAATAATTGTAGGTTGGAAAAGCATAATGGGTTGTGAGTGATTTCATTCCTCTTTTTCTAGGCTCAAGGTTGTAGAGCTTGAGGACGAGTTGTAGGTGGGGGATACATAAGACTAAGCAAATTAACCCGAGGAGTGGCTAACCAATTGGGTTGTTACATGTAGAGGGTTTTACAATAATATTTAGGTTGTTGGTTTCATAGCACCCTTTGTTTTCCAATGTCATAACCCAATTTTTATTGCATTTAAATTATAATATAATGAATTGGACTATTGAGGAATTGAATATGTTGAATGAAAATTTCGTATTTTTGAAATGTTTGAAAGAAGTTGAGCATCTTTTGACCATGTGATCTTTTGAACTATCTTATAATTTATCATAATTGAATGTTATTGATGAATTGCATAAGTGCAAGAGAGTGAAAATGTAGGACAATAGGTTGAATGATGAGAACATGGCTAAGCTAGGATCGTTTAGCCAAATTAAATGGTAAGATTGATGGAATCTAGGTGCACACACCGCAAAACGACATGATGTCTACATTGAAATTTCAGATAGGATATTTTATTAATCTAATTCAAAATGATCCAATGATTGAAAAAGTAGGCTTGTCGAATGATATACATGTGATTTGTTATTCAATTGTTTATTTCAATCTTGCATTTTCAAAAATTTTGAAAAGAAAATGATAGCCTAATTTAACATACATGTATGTATTAAAAATGTCATGCTTGAAGGATAAGGAAATCACTTCATCTAAATTTTTTTTATTATTTGAATAATAATAAAAGTTGCTTGTTTGCTTGAAAGTGATTTCACACTATACTATTATAAACATAAAATAGTGATAAATTATACACACACACACACACACACATATAAACAAATGTGAAATCTTTGAAATTGAATATGAGTTCGAATTCATTGAATATTGTTGTTAAATTCTTATTATAAATGAAAAGAGAATAAAATATGTGTTAACATCATAGTGTCCTGCATTCAAATTAAGGCAAGATATTTAAATTTGAATAGTGGGGTAGCCAAATTAAGGCCAATTATGAATGAAACGGTTCCCATAATAGAGCAAACAGGTAAGGAAAACATGTATTTCCATTTTGGTAACACATAAGTACTCAGGAAGGAATCAACAAGGATCTAGCAATGGCAATGAGAAATCAGGAAAGGCAAGCCAATGAATTGAGTCATCTAGAAAAGAGGGGAAAAGTCAAGGAAAAGCCACAAAGAAAGGTAAAATTTTTTGTTTGATGTTCTCTATGCTTGAATTTTTTCAGCACAAAGTATTTGAAACTTTCATTCCACTTACATTTTGTTGATTTCATTCGAGTTGATGGAAAAATATTAGATGGCCATTTTCTGCAAGTGTATTTTGCTTTGGGACCAAGGAATTTTTGATTTAAGATTGACCATTTTATTGAAAATGTTGCAAGGGCCTTATCGGCCAACATTTGCATGCACCATAAATTTTCATTTTCTTTATATTAGAATGATAACCAAACTATGTTAAGCTCTGTATGATTTATTTGTTCCACCTTTTTCATTTATTTCTTGCATGAAACTTCTATTAACCATTACATGGTTAATCGAATGATTTTAATAGCTTGAATTATTGTTTTTTTATTAAATGATTTAAATTTTTTTATCATTTTCCTTCAAGGAAAATTACTGTTTCACTATTGTAATCTTCCCCTATTTGTTGTTCTTCCTATCAGCTAGGTTGAACAGGTATGTTACCCGAAATATGTGTGAAGGCTTCAATAATCATTCATAGAATGATGTATATGTATATATCGTTGTTACTTTTGCATGTCATCTCATTCACCTCAAATGATGAAGGAACGATTATATCATTCCATTTATTTATGTGGGCATCGATCTTTAAGATCAATTGCAGTATACCATTTGTACATAGATTTAATCATTCAACAGAACGATCCCCATTTTTTTTACATACATGTTATGCTAACATATGTTTTTTACAACATTCACTTTTACATGCCATATCATTCCCAGAACGATGCTTGAATCATTCCATTGAATGATCGCTATGAATGAGTCTTACCAGCTCTGGCCATTGACAGTGTAAGCTGATAATTGACATTCTTCATGGTTCGACTATTGATAATGTTTGTGATGAGACCAAAAAATTCATTTGACTATTAGTTCTTAGAAAAAAAGTAGCTTCAAATTATATCCATAACAGTCACCAATAAAAACACGAGTCTCTCCTATCTCAAAACAATAATATGAATATTCCAACTTGTATGTGATTTAAAACAACAAGCATGTCATTCGAACCTTTTGTTTGCACAAAAAAACACTAGTACTGTTAAGATATTTGTATAACTAGAATGATAGAACATTGATCATTTACATGATATACTGGATAACTTGAACTATTAATGAGACATAATGGCACACTAACTTGTAAAATTCTCCAAACAACATTATTTTGATACAAACAACACATCAGTATGTGAAAAATGTTCAAAAAAATCTATTCTTATTTCTTTGAAAAAGACAATTTACATCTTATATTACTAGATCACATGATATTACAATATGTAGCATTATTTTGAATGAAGAAAATTGTTATAATGGTTTTTATTTTAGAATGTATGAACAAATTTAATAAATTAAGTTGGCACATATATGTGTATGCACATAGACCTTCATCTACGTACATACACATACTTGTGACATAGCTTCTTTTGTTACTTATTTAATTCATTTTTTTATGAATACTGAATTTTGTTGAATGTATCATGTGAAATGTGTATGAATTGAATGGATAAAGCATTGAACAAATCCTCAAGAATTATTTTTCTGAATTCATTTAAGTAGAGGAATTAAGTAGACTGAATTACATTTACGTCAATATTTGTGTAAATATTATCCTCTTTATTTAGTAGAACAACAACACCTAAGTAGACTAGAGCACCTCAGGGTAGATGCTACTAGAGGGTAGATAGTTGTTATGGAATAAACTTGTGTTGTTAGAAAGTTACCTTCCAAGATAGGTGCTAAAATGGAGTTTGATTTTTCTTTATCCAAAACCTATATTTTGTTGGTACAGGTTAATTTTAATGCTTCGCCAAGCAATATCACATTATGTATGTATGGACTTTCTGATAACACTCTCTGCCATTCGTAGCATAGATTTTATATTTTTATAATCATAGATAGAGATGCATGTTGAAGTTTGGGAACACACCAGATTCCACCTTGTAGATTGTTCTCTTGCTAAGCTTTCCATTCAGGGTCGGTAATTCTTCAAGTATGAAGAATTTGAGGGAAATGTAACTCTTCGTGGTTTGGTGGTAAAGTGCTTCAACCATATTCTCGTCCACCAGTGGATAAAAGCGTCAAGAGGAAACCTTGGATGTTTCCATGATTATCATGGACTATGATGTAACCTTGATGTAAAATTTTATATTGTATTGAATTTGTAGTCCAATGAGCCAAGTCAACTTGGATATTGTAATTGAAATTTGGAAATGAATACACATTATTATGACTCTTGTTTTAATTAGACATGTGTTGCTATGATTGAAAATAGTTGCTTAGTTATGTATTTTTAAAATTAAATATTCATAATGTCACTTGCAATAATATAAATAAGTAATAATTAGAATGGGTTATTACATTTGGTATCAAAGTTTAGGGTTCAAATCTAGGCCTTTTGAGTCCATAATATCCATGACTAGGGAATAGTTGACCCTTGACCAAATTGATTTTTCTTAAGGATTGACCAAACCTAGATTGAATGCAAGTACGAGAAGGCCTAAGTTAGGAAGAAAGAAAGGGAAGATTGTTAGGACCTTGAATGAGAAAATTGTAGTCGAAGAAAAAACCAAGATTGAGGTTCAACTCAAGATTCATGATGATGATAATCTAGCTCAATCCCTCACTTGACTTAAGCTGGAGAGGGGCAAGAAGATTCGGGAATCAAAGTGAACTCCTAAGATTAAGAAGATTTCTACAATTAGTGAATGGCCTCTAGGTTGTGGACCAAACAAACCCTTGCTAACTAAGGAGGAAAAGGAGAGCCTACGTGCTCAACCCTCCTTTTCTGAGAAAATTTATGTAAATTTCGATGAGGACCTAGAGGAGTGTACTCTCTCTAAGAATAAGAAAAATGACTAATGTAACAATAATATTTTGTAAATAAGGGCCTATTTACCCACACTTAATATAAATAAAGCAAGATGTTAGTTTTTGTGTGTTCAAATGAAGAACTCCAAAACATGTTTGTTGTGCATGATATGTATGTCTTCAATGAATGAATGATATATGCATGTTTATTTAGTGTATGTGAATAAGAATGTTTAATTGTAGAACCTAATGTTAAGTTACGATATATGTCAAATGTGGCATAGGTCGAGTGTGAGTTAGTATGGTGACCACCAGACAAGAGATAGGAGGTAGTGGGTTAGAAAATGGACCAAACAAAAGGCTATAAT
The DNA here is from genome assembly GCA_007258455.2 of Sequoia sempervirens. Lineage (NCBI taxonomy): Eukaryota > Viridiplantae > Streptophyta > Pinopsida > Cupressales > Cupressaceae > Sequoia > Sequoia sempervirens. The sequence goes on from VDFB02252616.1 coordinate 139,604,529, forward strand.
AGATTCTAGAGCTTTTGAACATGAAAGAGGCTCTCATGGATCACATAGAACATGAAGTTCAAGTGGCACGCGAGGATCGGGTTCACAGGAATGTAGAAGTCAATTAGGGAGAAGGCGGTCGAAGAGAAGGCCCTCGAGGTAGAGTTGAGGAAGAACTAAGAAAGGATCTCAAAAGAGTAGCACCACCTAAGTTTGATGGTAAAGCCACAAGAGCAGGAGCTAAGGCATGGATCATTGAGATGGAGAAATATTTTGGACTCTGTAATATATCTGACTAGACCAAAGTAGCATGGGCTATGTATCAGCTTTCAGAAGAATCAACTACTTGGTGGGATAATGAAAAGACCAAAAGGAATCTTTAGCCTAGTGAGATTACATGGGAAGTCTTCCTCAAATCTTTTAGGAAGATATTCTTATCACAACTCTTTTTTGATAAAAAGGTGACAAAATTCCAAAATCTAACTCAAGAGAGCATGAATGTGACTGAATACTAGGAAAATTTCACCAATCTTCTAAAGTATGTGCCACAGTATCAAGGAGACAAACATTTTCATATCCAAAATTTCATACTGGGACTTAGACCACATATTAGAGCTGAAGTGGACATAAATGATCCTCTCACCATGAACAAAGTCTTTCTGAAGGCCACCAAATAGGAGCATAAATTGCAATAGCTATCCAAATACCACAACAATTTAAATCCTAAGTAACGGTTTGGGAACAAGAAGTTTCACAAAGGAGACAAGAACCATTAGATCCATAATATCAAGAGGGGAAGTTGGTCATAGGACAAAGGTGAAGATGGAAATAGTGGAAAGGGAAAGAAGGAAAATAACAACAAAATCAAAGATGACCAAAAGTGAAGGGCTTCAAAGAGGAAAAGTTAGGAGATCACCAAGGGCCTCATGATGGGTTCACTATACTTGTGGAGGAAACCATTATGCCTCTAATTGTCCACAACAGTCAAAGTCATGAAGGGATGGAAACTTTTAGAAGTCTCAGTATCATCAGATCCATGTTGTAGTGGATAACAAGCAAGCAAAATATCAAGCTTTTCCAATATAGTTGACAGGTAAGCTCTATGGTAAAATTGTTTCTATTTTAATTGATACCTGAGCTACTAAATGTTTCATAGACCCTAGAGTAATATCCAAGATATCTATTAGACCTAGATACATGGAAAACTTCTAGTATGGAAATCAAGTAGAGTGGAGGGTAGACACTAGTCTCTTTTGCAACGAGTTAGAGCTTCTAGCCATCCAAACCTAGGAAAACCTATATGTGGCACCCTTAGGCTCATACAATGTAACATTGGGGATAAATTGGTTTACCAAGTCTAAGTCTATAGTGAACTATGAGGAAAAGGTAGTTAGTTTTCTAGATGATTATAGGAACCCAGTCGAGATTTGTGGGATGCAAAGACCCTTGGCACTTAGATTGATCTCTACTATGCAAATAAAAAGGCTTGTCGGAAGGGATATGCTATTTATGTTGTGCATATCAGTAACCCTAACAACAAAGAAATGTATTTAGATTACTATCCTATTCTCAAGGAGTTCCGAGATGTATTCCCTGATGAGATCACAAAGTTACCTCCAAAACAAGAATTTGACTTCACTATTGACCTAGTGCTGGGAGCTGAGCCTCAATCCAACGCACCATATTGGATAACCACCACCAAAATATATGAGTTGAAGGCATAGTTAATGGAATTTTTGAACAAAGGGAGCTCATAATCTGACCTAGTGTGTTTCCTTGCAGAGCATTAGATATCTTTGTGAAAAAGAAGGGTGGAACCTTGCATTTGTGTATAGACTATCAGATGTTGAACAAGGCGACCATCAAGAATCGATACCCACTCCCAAGGATCGATGAGTTGTTTGACCAGATGAAGCGAGTGATAATTTTCTACAAAATCAATCTTAGGCTGGGATAACATCAATTGGGAATAAAGGAAGAGGATATTCCAAATGCTGCCTTTCAAACTTGGTATGGAAATTATGAATTCATTGTGGTACCTTTTGGCTTGACCAATGCACCTACAACTTTCATGAATCTCATGAATAGCGTGCTTAGAGATATCTTGGATGAATTTGTTTTAATTTTCATTGAAAACATCCTAGTTTACTCAAAGTCTATCAAAGATCATGATAGGTGCTTGAGGATACTTCTACATCAACTAAGAGAGAAGAAACTCTTTGGGAAGCTATCCAAGTGATTGTTTTATCAAGACATGGTGAACTATCTAGGCCATATTATTTTAGTCGAGGGAGTCTCTATAGACCCTGAGAAGATCAAGGTGATCATGGAATGGCTAGTGCCTCAAAATTTTCCAAAATTCTGTAGCTTCAAGGGCCTCGCAGGATATTATAGAAGTGCTTTGCAAGGGTTCTCATAGATTGCATCTCCAATCACATCACTCCAAAGAAAGGGGACATGGTTTGAATGGATCTAGAAGTGTGAGTAGGCATTCTAACTCTTGAAGGAGAGGCTCATGATAGCACCAGTGCTAACCATCCCTGATCCTAATGGAATATTCACTATAATCACAGATGCTTCAAGAGGGGGATTGGAAGTAGTACTAATGTAGGATGAACAAGTGGTGGCATATGAATCAAGGAAGCTTTAAAAACATGAGGTCAATTATGTACCGCATGACTTAGGGTTGGCCGCAATAGTTCATGCCTTGTAGATGTGGAGGAATTATCTCATAAAAAATGCATTTGAGCTCAAGATAGACCATTTTGGATTATGATACATTTTTACTCAGCCAAACCTTAATGCATGATAGAGAAGGTGGTTGGAATTCCTTAGCGAGTATGACTTCAGAATTGAGTATATAAAGGGAAAAGGGAATAGGGTGGCCGATGCTCTTAGTAGAAGAAGACATCTGGAAGCCATGATCCTGATAAGGTCTAATCTAAGATAGTAGGTGATGCAACATTTTTAAGGGGATGAGCACTACGAAAGAGTGAAGAGCGCCCTAGTAGAGAATCCATCAGATCACCAGTTCGATGGGTATGAGATAAAATCGGATGGCATTTTGAGATACTAGAGAATTATGTACATTCTAGAATATGTAGAGTTGAGGAAGTTGGTTCTAGAAGAGGTTCATAATGCACCTTATTTAGGATAGCCCAAAGTATCCAGAATGATCATAGAATTAAAAAATCTATAATTTTGGCCTAAAATCGAGAAGGATGTAATGGAGTATGTAGAAAAATGCTTAGATTGTTAGCAAGTCAAGGATGAGCATGTACATCCAGCAAGGCTATTGTATCCTCACGACATACTTGAGTATAAATGGTAGGTGATAAGTATGGATTTCATATAGGGGCTACCTTTGAGCAAGAATTGACATGATGTTTTCTTGGTTGTAATGGATAATTTGACCAAGATGGAACACTTCATCCCAAGAAACCTTAAGGATGGATCGTTGACCATAGCTAATAAATTTTTCTAAGAGATCTTCTGCTTACATGGAGTGCCATAGACTATCATTTCTAATAAGGACACCCAGGCGACCTTAAGATTTTGGATGAACTTGAATGCTGCATATGGAACCAAGTTAAATTTTAGCTTGGATTATCACACTTAGACTGATAATTGGATGGAGAGGGTAAATCAGGTAGTCAAAGAACTCCTCTAAATGTACTGCATGGAACAACAGTATAAGTGGCAAGAATACTTACCGTTGGTAGAGTTTTCTTACAATAACTCTTATCACACATCTCTAGGTATGGCACCATTCAAATATCTTTATGTGTGGAAGTACCGAACACCCATCAATTGGGATAGATTGGAAGAAAGGATCATAGTATGACATGAAATGATCTAGGAGATCAAAGAAAAAATGAGAGTTATTAAGAGAAGATTTAAGGAGGTGGAAGAGTGACAAGATTTATTCCAACAAGAATATAACTCTTAGATAGTTTTCGATAAGGGAAAAAGTCTTCTTAAGAGTCAGGCCTCATAAAATTTCCATTTCCTTTAGAAAGTCTTCCAAGTTAGCCCCGAGATATGTGGGTCTATTTGAAGTCTTGGAAGTGATCAACCCAGTTGCTTATAGACTTACTCTACCACCTACTCTAGCTCAACTTCACAATGTGTTTCATGTTTCTTTGCTTAAGCCATATCATCCTGATGTAGCTCATGTGCTTGATTGGAAAAAATTGCAAGTATAAGACCTAGAAGTGGTGATAGTGGAGCCCATTAGAATCTTGGATAGATGCGACGTTAAGTTCTAGAGCAAAGACATTGCTCAGTTTAAGGTCCAATGGGACAAGTATTAAGAAGATAGTGCTACTTGGGAGGATGTAGAAGAAATAGAATGCTCCTTCCCACATTTTCTTTCTTAAGAAAGAGACTTTAGATAATTTTGTTTGAAAATTTTTGGATTGAATATTATATTGTTTTGGCTTAGAAACAATATGATATGATGTTGAAATATACATATATGCTTAAATTTTGATTAAATAGACATCAGGATGATGTCTCTTCCAAGAGGGGAAGGATGTCATAACCCAATTTTTGTTGCACTTAAATTATAATATGTTGAATTGAATTATTGAGGAAATTTAATATGTTCAATGAAAAATTGATATTTTTGAAATGCTTGGAAGAAGTTGAACATCTTTTGACCATGTGATCTTTTCAACTGTCTTATACATTGTCATGATTGAACATTATTGATGAAATGAGTAAGTGCAAGTGTGTGAAAATGTAGGAAAATAGGTTGAAGGACAAGAACTTGGATGAGGTAGGATCATTTAGTCAGATTGAATGATAACTTGATGGAATCTGGGTGCACACACCACAAAACGACATGATGTTTGCATTGAAATTTCATATAGGAGATTTTATTAATCTGATTCGAAATGATCCAATGATTGAAAAAGTAGGCTTGTGGAATGATATACATATGATTTTCTATTTAGTTGGCTATTTCATTTTTGTATTTTATAAAATTTGAAAAGAAAATGATAGCTTGATTAAACATATATGTATGTATTAAAAATGACATGCTTGAAGGATAAGGAAATCACTTCATTTAAAAAAATTATTATTCAAATAATAATAAAAGTTGTTTCTTTGCTTGAAAGTAATTTCACACTATATTGTTGTAAACATAAAATAGTGATAAATAAGATATATATATATATATATATATATATATATATATATATATATATATATATATATATATATATATATATAATGAGACAAGGATATTAATATTGGTTGAATTACGCTTGATCCATGAAGAATCAAAACATAGCAAAGCCACTAATACTCAAATATCAATAAGATCATTCAAATGAAATTGAAACTAAAAATTTATCAAAAACCTAACATACTAAATTACTAAATTATAATAGCTTTTAAAACATCTACTCTGATCCATCTAAAACTTATCCCATTGTGCAATTGGTGTTGTGTTGATGTAAAATGATGACCATTTCCCAATCTCGTGATCAATGAGCCTATTTTAGTTGATTCTATGGAAGAGAATCGATGAAACCATTGTGATTGATGTATGGAAACCTAATTTATGCTAAAAATGAGCATGATGCAAGCTAAGTTACCATGATTTTATGCTAAGTATGCATTGATTATGCTATTGGTAAGTTAATCTAAGCTAAAACTACGCTAAAAGATGAAAAACCTAATTCATATACAAACTAAGATGGATGCATGGAAGCCATTAATGGATGTTCTAAGATATTATGCCATTAAAACTAACTAAAATAAGCTTAAAGTGAGTAAATATGAGAGTATGTGACGAGGGAGCAAACCTAAGACACAAAAATAATGCACACAACTAGAAAACTTTATTATTATTCAATAATGGAAATCTTACATACAGAGGATCCAAAATCCTCGAGCTCTATGATACATGCAAGCTACAGAAGTTTCAAAAAAATTACAAAAATTACAGAAAATCCCCTTTCGCGGCATGCAAACTATTTTCCCCAAAAAGCTACCAAAAATCAGAAATCTCACCCATAAATAGAGCTCCTTTCCAATTTGGAGCCAAAACAACATTCAAATTTGAGTTTTGGCAGTTTGGTGCCCAAATTACAATTTGAAATTCACATTTGAATTCACATTAAAAAATTAGCACATTTCTAAAAATGCACCAACTTCTGGAAGCCATAACTTTTAATCCGATTGTCAAATTTTCAATGATAATACCTTTTCAGAAAGCTCTTGAAAAGACGATGTGGTGCAAAGTAGGGCCTACAGCCAATACTTTGGGCTTCTTGCAAATTTTTGGGCCTTCCTCTCCACTTCACCAGATATTCTTCATACTGCCAATGTGAATCTTCCATAGGTCTTCCTCTCCACTTCACCAGATATTCTTCATATTGCCTATTTTTGGTACTTCTTCCAACACGGCTATCTAGGATTTCTTCAATCTCCTCCTTTTCTGAAGTAGGTGCTGGAATGCCACACTGTTCCATTTTTGGTACTTCCTCTGTGCCACCTTCATGATACTTTGTCAAATATGAAATATTGAACATAGGGGAAATGTTGACTCCATCCAACAACTCTACCTCATATGCATTCCTTGAATCATGTCTCTTCAAAATTTTACAAGGACCAAACTTCTTCATCTTCAATTTGTTATAGGTTTCCACAAGAAACCTTTCTTTCCTCAAGTGGACCATCACTTAATCACCAATCTGAAAATCCTTATACCCCCTCTTTTGATCTGCCTTAGTCTTATACTGCATATTCATCTTGTTAATATGTTCTCTTACCTTCTCATGTATATTCTTGATGTGCTCTGCAAAGTCTTCGACTTCAGCACTTGTCTTCTTCTCTAGGTCCATCTTTCTCAATTATGGAGTGGTCCTGGGACTTCCTCCATACACAATCTGGAATGGTGATCAACCAGTGCTTCTGTTGACATAATTGTTGTAAGAAAATTCTTCCTGGGGTAAGATCAAGTCCCATCCCTTGGGTTTATCTCCTACCAAGCATCTAAGTAGGTTACCCAAACTTCTATTCACAACCTCAATCTACCCATCAGTTTGTGGATGGTGTGTAGAACTAAACTTCAACTCTATTTTTAACTTCTTCCATAAGGTCCTCCAAAAGTACCCAACAAATTTTGTGTCACGATCTGAGACTATACTCTTTGGAAAACCATGTAGCCTCACCACCTCTCTGAAGAACAATTCAACAATGTGGACTGCATCATTGGTCTTCTGGCATGGGATGAAATGTGCCATCTTCAAAAACCTATCAACTACCACAAATAGTGAATCATTCCCTCTTTGTGTCCTTGGAAAACCAAGAACAAATTCCATACTTATATCCTCCCATGGCCTCTCTGGTACAAGTAAGGGTTGATACAACCTAGTATTCTGGCTCACTCCTTTAGCCATTCGACATACCCTGCAACTCTACACAAACTTCTTCACATCTTGTAATAACTGAGGCCAATAATAATGCTCACTGATAATGGAAATGGTCTTATCCCAACCAAAATGTCCTGCCTTTCCTCCACTATGCTTGTCCTTTATTAGGTTCTCCCTCATGGAACTCCTTGGAATACACAATTGGCTTCCCTTAAACAACATGTCATCCTGGATTATGAAATCCAGCCACTTTGTCCTGTCAACTATAACAGGCTCCTTGCAAGCTTTCCAAGCCTCTACGAAATCAGGATCTTCAGGGTACAATGTCTTGAGTTCATTGAACCGAACCACTTCAATCTGCATCTCTGTCAACAATGTTTTCCTCCTACTTAAGGCATCTGCAACCCTATTCGACTTGCCACTCCTATGCTTTAAAACAAAGGTATAACTTTGCAAAAATTCTACCCATTTCATATGCCTCTGATTTAATTTTCCCTGACTACTCAGGTACTGTAATGCTTGATGATCAGTATACAAAAAAAATTCCTTCGTCCATTTCTTTAATGCTTGAACTATTGCATAAAATTCCTGATCATATACAAAGTACTTTCTCTTTGCATCATTTAACTTTTCACTGAAATAGGCAATGGGCTTACCTTCTTGACTCATCACTACTCCAATGGCACAACCACTAGCATCACAATCCGTCTGAAACACCTTATTGAAATCTGGGAGGGCTAAAACTGGTTGCTCTGTCACCTTCTGCTTCAACAGATCAAAACTTTTCTCTGCTCTAGTGCTCCACTTGAACTCTTTTCTATCCCCTCTCATTGTTTCAGTTACGGGTGCACAAATACTACTGAAGTTTCTAATGAACTTTCTGTAAAAAATGGCCAAACCATGGAAAGATCTCACCCTAGTAGTAGTTCTTGGGGTAGGACATTCCATAATAGCCTTCACCTTCTCTGGGTCCATCTTGAGACCTTCTACCGATGCAACAAACCCCAAGTACACTAACTCCTTCTTCACAAAACTACACTTCTTTAGATTAATGAACAATTTCTCTTCTCTCAACTTTTCAAAGACTCTATGAATATGCATCAAATGCTCACCCAGGGACTTATTGAATTTTAAAATATCATCTAAGTACACAATAACAAAATTCCCCATAAAATCTTTCAATACCTCGTTTATGAGCTGCATGAATGTTCTCGGTGCATTGGTTACCCAAAGGGCATGACCTACCACTCATACAGGCCCTCCTTGGTCTTGAAGGCAGTCTTCCATTCATCACCCTCTTGAATCTGGATCTGGTGATATCTGCTCTTCAGATCAATCTTTGTGAAGTATTGTGCTCCACTCAAATAGTCCATCAGGTCATCCATCCTTGGCAAGGGAAATATGTACTTGATTTTTATTTTATTTATGGCTCGAGAGTCTGTAGACATCCTCCATTCCCCATCCTTCTTCGGTGCTAGTACTGTAGGTACTGCACATGGGCTCAGACTCTCTTGAATAAAACCCTTTCTCAACTTCTCATTTTCTGCAGGAGTCATTCTGTGAGCTTCCTTATTTGGAAAATTGGCTCCAGGGATCAAGTCAATATGATGACTAATCTTCCTCACTGGTGGTAAACCCTTAGGTACATTATCAGAAATAATCTCTTGAAACTCATCCAATAGTCTAGAAACTTCTACTAGCACCTTCTCACTATCTTCCTTATCCATTCTAGGAATCAATGCATAACACATATGCTCATGCTTCATGCCTTCTAAAAGTTTCCTTCCATCGACAAAACAAATTCTAGCACTATTGCATACCTTTTCTTCATCCTTCTTCAGGGGTTTCAACTTATGGCGGGCTCCATCCTTCATCAAGGAATAAGTATTTGCATGGCCATCATGTACAACACGCCTATCAAACTGCCACGGCCTCCCCAACATGTGACACGCATCCATGGGGATGATATCATAGAGTACCTCATCATGATAGCTTCTGATCTTGAACTTCACCAGACACTGCTCATTGACCAAAACTTTGTGGTCTTTCTGCAACCAGGGAATCTGATATGGATGTGGATGCCATTCCCTTTTCAGATTCAACTTCATAACCATCTCTTCTGACACTAGATTATTGGTGCTCGCACTATTAATAATGACATCATAGCATTTGTCTTAACACTTGCACCTTGTGCAAAATAGATTCTTCCTCTGTTCTAGTTCCTTCCCTTCAGTCACCAGGGCTCTTCTAACAACTAGGGCTTCTCCCCTTTCCGCATCATCTGAATGCTCAGATTGAGCCTCCTCATCTGCATGTGCAACCCTTCCACAACCTTCTGGCCTTTTGTCTATCCTTCCTTGGTGTTGTGGACATTCATAGGCTTGATGCCCTTCTTCACCACAATGGAAACAAGTTCCTCCGAAACCACCTCTTCTGGGTCCTGGCCCAGATCTTCCTCATCCTCTACCTCTTTGATCACCACTATTTTGATCATGAGGGCAGTAGAAGTTATCATTCTTCTAGCTTCGACTGGTACCCACATCTTCATTTTTCCTTTCATCCTCATTTCGGCTTCCAAAAGATCTTCCACTACCCCTTTCGCTTTGACCTCCTCGTCCTTTTTGCTTGTTGTCAAATATTTTCTTCAACTTCTCCTCAACTTTCAGAGAAAATTGGTATGCATCCTCAATGGTGGTCATTCTGACTAGGCTTAGCTCCTCTTGAATGCTTGGTCGTAACCCATTAAGATAACGAGCTACCTTCTCCTTGTTGTCCTCTGCATGGCTTGTTCTAATGATCATCTTATGAAAATATTTTGTGTATTCTTTCACAGATCTACTCCCTTGCTTCAACCCTTGCAATTTCTTCAGCAGATCTAACTCGTAGTCCACTGGTATGAATTGCTTCTTTAGTTTCTCAACCATGCGATCCCAACTACTGATCTTTCCTTTTCCTCTTCGATTTCTCTCCAACTGGACCTCTTTCCACCAAATATTGGCATGGCCCTTCAACTTCATTTTTTAAAACTTAACCCGATCTGGGTCCTCTACTTCTTCATACTCAAAATACTCTTCTAGATCGTTGATCCAATTGATCAACTCTTTCGAGTTCAAACTTCTGGAATAACTGGGGACTTCTATTCTGGATCTTTTCTCGATCTTCAAAACGACCCTAATCAGCTGCATTTGATCTTGATCAATTGCTTCTTCTTCCTCTTCTACATTTGTATCTTCCACCTCTTCTTCATCTTCGCTTTCTCCTCTCCTTCTCGGGTCTAACCCTCTTCTCATTTGTTCCTGCAACGCGTCAATTTGTCTTTGGAGGGCTCTGACACCCTTAGTTGCAAATGGGTCTCTTCCACCAACATTTCTGCCACCTCTGCCACCTCTGGCACCACCACGCCTACCAGGCATCACTCTTGGAGGCATCTTGAATATCTCGAACCCAAAACCATAGTCCTGGTGCAAACTGCCTCACGATCGGTGATCTGTCCACATGCTCAAGAAAACCTCCTCTTATACCACCTGACGAGGGAGCAAAGCCGAGACAAAAAAATAATGCACACAACTAGAAAACGTTATTATTATTCAATAATGGGAATCTTACATGCAGAGGATCCCAAATCCTCGATCTTTGCGATACATGCAAGCTATAGAAGTTTCAGAAAAATTATAGAAATTACGGAAAATCCCCTTTCGCAACATGCAAACTCTTTTCCCCAAAAAGCTACCAAAAATTAGAAATCTCACCCATAAATAGAGCTCATTTCCAATTTGGAGCCAAAATAACATTCGAATTTGAGTTTTGGCAGTTTGGTGCCCAAATTACAATTTGAAATTCACATTTGAATTCACATTCGAAAATTAGCACATTTCTAAAAATGCACCAGCTTCTGGAAGCCATAACTTTTAATCTGACCATCAGATTTTCAATGATAATACCTTTTTAGAAAGCTCTCAAAAAGACGATGTGGTGCAAAATAGGGCCTATGGCCAATACTTTGGCTTTCTCGCAAAATTTTGGGCCCATATGGGGCCTCTAAGGGCCTCAAATTTGGCTTTGAATATTTTAATAGCTAAAGGGGTATCCATAAATGCAAAAAAATGTAAGAAACAACCAACAAAAAATTAAAATCTTTCTTTTTTTGGGTGATGTAGGATTTCCCTCACACCACTGGATGCTCCTGCATCAGTATGGATGCAAGTGAATTCAACAGGATAAGTTTGCAATTGAAAGATGGATGGATGAGTTTCAACAATACAAGTTTCCTCTAAAAAAGATGGATCCATTTGTTTCCAAGTAGTGATCTATTTATAGGAGATCAAATGAGGAATGAAGGGTTGAGATCAAAAATATTAATCAACAATCCAAGATGAAGGGGATGAGAGGCATGGATCATGGATTCTCATCAATGGATGAGAATGCATGGTTGGTTTTAATCAAGGGCTCACACTTGCCTCAAACAAACACACTTTTGACCTACTCACACAAGTCAAAGGTAAATTGTTCAAAAGGTTGAAGGCTTAGCTTATTCAAGAAGCCAAGTGAGTTGATTGGAGGAGAGAGAATATTCCTTTGGGTGAGGGAAAAAGGTAATTTACATTGTACAAAAAGGGGATAAGGAATACTCCATTGGAATATTCCCTTTGCTTAGAGGAAAATTAGTTTAATTGCTAACTAAACAAGATTTGATTTATGCAATTAGAGGTTTAGAAGAATTAGAGTGATATTTATTAAATTAAATTATTTAATAAATGGGGGAGAGGTGAAATGGTATTTGATTAAATAACTTAGGGTTATTTAATTAAATAAGATGACTTAGGGAATTAAATTAAATATTTTAATTTATTTTATTTAATAGGATGAAATTTTAGCATGAAAAAGGGGTGAATTAACCTAATTTACTTAATTAGGTTAATGAATGAAAATGATGCAATTAATTAATTAAATAGGCTAATTAAATCAGTTAAGTGAAAAGATGATACGTTAAAGAGGAAATGATGTTAGTAAATTTGTTTTAAGTGTTTGATATTGATTAGGACATTTTTCAGGGTATATATATATGTATATATGTAAGCACGTATATATATATGTGTGTGTGTGTGTGCTTATATATATATGCTTATATATATATACATACATATATATATGTATGTATGTATATATATATATATATATATAAACATATATATGTAAGCACACACACACACACACACATATATATGAAAATGATGCAATTAATTAATTAGCTAGGCTAATTAAATCAATTAAGTGAAAAGAGGATAGGTTAAAGAGGAAATGATGTTAGGAAATTTTTTTTAAGTTTAGGATATCGATTAGGGCATTTTTCAAGGTCTACATATATACATATATACATATGCATACATACATACATATATATATATATATATATATATATATATATATATATATATATATATATATACATGTAAGAAATTAATTAATTAGCTAGGCTAATTAAATTAATTAAGTGAAAAGAGGATAGGTTAAAGAGGAAATGATGTTAGTAAATTTGTTTTAAGTTTAGGATATCAATTAGGATATTTTTTAGGGTCTACATATATACATATATACATATACATACATACATACATACATACATACATACATACATACATACATACATATATATATATATATAAACATGTGTAAACTCTTTGAAATTGAATATAAATTTGAATTCATCAAATATTGTTGTTAAATTCTGATAATAAATGAAAAGAGAATAAAATATGTGATAATATCATAGTGGTCTTCATTCAAATTAAGGAAAGATATTCAAATTTGAATAGTGGGGTGACCAAATTAATGTCAATTATGAATGAAATGACTCCCATAATAGAGCAAACAGGTAAGGAAAACATGTATTTCCATTTTGGTAACACAAAAATACTCAGGAAGGAATCGATAGGGGTCTAGTAGTGGTGACGAGAAATTAGGAAAAAGCAAGCTAGTGAATTGGCTCATCAGGAAAAGAGGGAAAAAGTCGAGGAAAAGCCATGAAAAAAGGTAAAAATTATTGTTTGATATTGTATATGCTTGAACTTTTCAATACATACTATTTGAAACTTTCATTTCCCTTACATTTTTTTATTTCATTCGAGTTGATGGAAAATATTAGATGCTCATTTTTTGTAAGTGTAGTTTTCCTTGGGACTAGGGCATTTTCGATTTAAGATCAACTATTTTCTTAAAAATGTTGCAAGGGCCTTATCTGTCAATGTTTGCATGCACCTTATCTTTTCATATTCTTTCTATTGGCATGATTGTTGAACCAAGTTAAGCTCTATATGATTTTTTTGTTTCACCTCTCTCATTTATTTCTTGCATCAAACTTCTATTAACCATTACATAGTTAATCAAATTATTTCGATAGCTTTAATTATTGTTTTGTATTAAATGATTTAAAAATCGTTATCATTTTCCTTTAAGGGAAATAACTATTTAACTACTGTAATCTTCCCCCATTTGTTGTTCTTCCTATTGGCTAGACCAAACATGTATGTTACCCAAAATGGGTGTAAAGGCTATAATAATCATTTATAAAATGATGTATATGTATATGTTATTGTTACTTTTACATGTCACCTCATTCACCTTGAATCATGGAGGAATGATTATATCATTTCATTTATTTATCTGGGCAACAATCTTTAAGATCAATTGCAATATACCATTTGTACATAGATTTAATCTTTCTTTTTTTTTTTTTTTTAGACTGCAGGAATCAGGTAGCATGACCCACAACCCCCTATAAACTGCAGTGCACCTAGTAAAATTTTTAACGTGACCGGTGACGCTGGTGCGACACGCCCTTCGGTACCACGGGGGTGGGGGAGACTAGACCTCATGACCAACCTCCTACAACAGGAAAGATTTAGCCAACCGAGCTAGGGCCCCAACCCCATTTGTACACAGATTTAATCATTCAAAAGAACAATATCTATTTTTCTTGCATACATGCCATGATCACATATGTTGTTTACAGCAGTCCATTTTGCATGCACATATCATTCCCAAAATGATGCTTAAATTGTTCCATAGAACAATCACTATGAATGAATCTTACCAACTGGTCATTGACAATGTAAAATGATAATTGGCATTCTTCATGGTTTGACTAATGATAATGTTCGTGATGAGATCAAACAAGTCATTCAAATGTTAGTCATTCTTTGAACAATAGTAGCTAGATCTTATATCCATAATAATCACCAATAGAAACATTCTCTCCTATCCTGAAACAATAATATGAATGTTCTAGCTTGTACGTGATTTCAAATGACAAGCATGTCATTCAAACCTTTTGTTTAAAAAAAAAGAATAGTAGTACTGTTCAAATATTTGTATAACAAAAATGATAGAACATTGACCGTTTACATGATATACTAGATAGCTTGAAATAGTTAATGAGACATAATGGCATAGTAACTCGTAAACTTTTCCAAACAACATTGTTTTGATACAAAAATCTTTGTTTTGATAGAAAAAACATTGTTTTGATACAAATAACATTATTTTTATACAAGGGTGCTGTCATAATAGTGGTTTACAATTCCTGAGAGGAACAAATTTTAGCTGAAATCACATATTTTTAGAAAATATAATGATTTAAGCCTTAAAAAGTTCCATTTTAAGGATTCCAATTGAAGAGGGTTTGATCAAATCACCTTAGATCAAACCCCCTTGGATAGAACCTTGCTAGTTTTAAACCATGCCTATAAATGTGTCTCCATTACACCTATCAAAATGCTGATAAAAAATCACTTTTGATTTAGCTTTTGGGGGATCAAATGAATTCATTTAAAATTTGTTTCAAATGATTATGGTATTCCTCAGAACAAGCTATCCAATGAATATAATTTTAATATGATTTGGTTTTGTTATGTATTTGTTTTTTAAGTTTTATTAAACATAGGTTTTTCATCGAAAATGAATTTCTTTGTTCTTCACATATGGAAAAATAGAAGATTATCAAAAAAAAATTGAAAAATATGAGTGCACCAGATATTGGTCCTTGATCCAACAAAAAAATAAAATAAAAATTGACATATACAAAAATGTTGGCGTTATTCGGTATCGAATTGTAATTCGTTTGACTTTGAAACTTGATTAAGGGAAAAAAATATTCTATAAAAACTATCTAACCAAGTGGAAGCACTAGATATCGAGTTACAAATCTAAATTTAAAAAGAATTAGAATTTTATCCTTCATGGAAAAAAAGTTATGCGTTATACGGTGTGCGTCACTTTTTAAAAATGTTGTTTTCTAAAAAAAATCAATTTTCGTGGGAGATGGAAAAAGAAGTGCAATTTGATTCCAAAAATTTTGAAAAAAATATTTTAAGAATCTACAGACAAAATTTGATGACTCTAGTTTGCACCATCTTCAAATTCCTCACAGTTTAGCCTCTATAGGTGCCCGAATGTGAAGATTCAGTTAAAAATAATAATTTCAGTGTCCAGTTTGGCCAAAAATTGTAAACCACTATTATGGGATCACCCACAAACAACATTGTTTTGATACAAATAGCATTGTTATGATACAAACAATAGACTAGCATGTGAAATTGTTCAAACATATATGTTCTTATTTCTTTAAAAAATGAAATTTATATCTTGCATTATTGTCAAAAAATGTGATAATTTGTAGCATTATTTTAAATGAAGCAAGTTGTTATGATGGTTTTTATTTCAAAATGTATGCACAAATTTAATAACTTAAGTTGGCATGCATATATGTGTATGCACATAGATGTTTGTCTACGTACATACACATACTTGTGACATACCTTGTTTTATTTAATTTAATTTTTATGAATACTAAATTTCATTGAATATAGAATGTGAAATGTGTATGAATTGAATCGATAAAGCATTGAAAAAATCCTCAAGAATTACTTTTTTTGAATTCATTTAATTAGAGGAACCAAGTAGACTGAATTACATTTCCATCAATATTTGTGTAAACATTATCCTCTTTATTTAGTATAACAACAATACCTAACAAGACTAGAGGACCTCAGGGTAGATTCTACTAGAGGGTAGATAGTTTCTATGGAATAAAATTGTGTTGTTAAAAAGTTACCTTCTGAGATGAGTGTCGAAATGGAGTATACAGAGTATAGGTTTTTCTTTATCCAAAACCTATCTCTTGTTGTTCCAACATAATTTTAATGTTTTTCCAAACAATTAGCCCATTATGTATGTATGGACTTTGTGATAACAATATATGTCATTCCTAGCATAGATCTTGCATCTTTATAATCATAGATAGAGATGCCTGTTGATGTTTGGGCACATACTAGATTCCACCTTGTAGATTGTTCTCTTGCTAAAATTTTTGTGCAGGGTCAGGTATTCTTCAAGTAGGAAGAATTTTGGGGAAGCGTAAGCTTTGTGGTTGGGTGGTAAAGCACTTCATCCATGTGCTCATCCACTAGTGGATACAAGCATCAAGAGGAAACCTTGGATGTTTTCATGACTATCATGGACTATGATGTAACCTTTATGTAAAATTATATATTATATTGAGTTTTTGGCCCAATGATCCAAGTCAACCTAGATATTGTAATTGACATTTGGAAATGAATACATATTATTATGGCTCTTATTTTCATTAGACATATGTTGCTATGATTCAAAATAGTTGCTTAGTTATGTCTTTTTAAAATTAAATATTCATAATGCCATTTGCAATAATATAAATAAGTAATAATTAGAATGGGTTATTACATACAACCTACATTTATTGTAATGAAATTTTTTTTTATTTAGAGAGTATGAATGTAACAAAATACATCTTCAAAATTTAGCACAACTGTTAGTTAGAGTAAAAATTACATTTCAATTTCCTCATATAATGGAAAATGAAATGAACAAAAAAATGATAAGTTGGAAAAAAACAATGGGTTGTGAGTGATTTCATTCTACTTGTTCTAAGCTCAAGGGTGGAGATCTTGGGGAGGATTTGCAAGTGGGGGATATATAAAACTAATCAAATTGATGTGAAGGTTGACTAACCAATTGGTTTGTTACATGTAGAGGGTTTTACAATAGTATATGGCATGCATGTTTCATAGCACCTAGTGTTTTCTAACTTGCAATTATTGTAATGAAAACCTTTTTTTATTTAGAGAGTATGAATGGAATGAAAGGCACCTTCAAAATTTACCATAATTGTTACTTGTAAAATTTTCTTTCAGTTTCCTCATACGATGGAAAACTAAATGCACAAAATAATCACAAGTTGGAAAAACATAATGGATTATGAGTAATTTCGTTCTTGTTCTAAGCTCTAGGGTGGAGAGCTCGAGGAGGAGTTTCAAGTGGGGGATAGATAAAAATAATCAAATTGACCTGAGGGTTGACTAACCAATTAGGTTGCTATGTGTAGAGGGTTTTACAATAGTATGAGGGTTGCAGGTTTCATAACACCTAGTATTTTCTATCCTACAACTATTGTAATGAAAACCTTTTGTCATTTAGAGAGTATGAATGTAACAAAAGGTATCTTCAAAATTTACCACAACTATTAGAGTAAAAATTGCATTTCAATTTCCTCATATGATGGAAAAAATGCATAAAATGTTATTTTTGGTTTTGAAACAACCCAAGATCAAAGTGACTGAAGGAAAGCAAGTTAGAAACCCATAAATGAATAGAATGAGCACTCCCTTGACTGAATCAGTCTAATTGACTAGCCAAAGGAGAGGAGACTGTTGTATATATAGCAAAAATTAAGGGAAAATAAATCCAAGAGAGGTAAAAACTCCCTTTACCCATAATAGGTGGGAGGTTTTACCTACTTGTTAAATGCAAAATACATGGTTATGCCTACTCAGGTAAAGACAAAAAATGGTTTTGGGGAGGTGGCAAATAATTCCAAAAGAGGGTGTGACATTCAACTACCCAAAAGTGGGCGTGAGTGACATATGTGAATGATGAATTTATGCCACATATCCTTATCCTAATCATTCTAATGTAACCTAAGAAAGCTTAGTAATATGTGTAGGAAAAATAAATATTCCCTAACATTCATGTACTTGTATTGTTGCCCATCAGAATAGGTGGTATAACACAAGGCTCAAAAAAAGAGAACACAGATTGTGAACAAACCATATGATGGGAAGCTCCAGAATCTAGGAGCCACTTCCCTGATTCATGACTTGTAGAAGCATAAAGAGATTTACCTTTTTTTTTCTTCAACTTAGAAGAAAATCCTACATGACCTTTATCCTTGCTAGATCCTGATTGTTTAGAATATGAAGAAGAAGAAGTAGGCTCAGAATTTCTAGAAGGTAGATCAATGTTTTTCTTCTTAAGAAGATATTTCAATTCATCAATATCCTTATTATAACAAGAATGTTCTTCATGTCCAGTCTTCTTGCAACATGAACAAGTAGAATTCTCCTTCTTAGATGAATCCTCCCTTGAAGAAGATTGTGGTGTGCTTGATCTGTGTGCCGATTTTTCTTAGATTTCTTTTATTTCTTGTTAGATTGTCCTGATTCTTTCTATCCCTTAGGTTGACCAAGCAACAAATCCTAAGACTTTGATGGCTTTATGAGACCCATAGAAAGAAGATTTTATTTTTCATGCATTAACATCTCAAAAAAAGATGCAAATGAAGGCATAGTATATGTATATGCCATAGTCTATGAGTATGAAAGCTAGAGATAGAAGCAACAAATTCAGCACCAAGTTTATTCCGTGTATTATAGATTAACTGAATATCCATTTTATAAATACCACATGCTTTACATTGTGCTCTCAGATCATTGAGCTTAGTAATATAATCCTGGATGTTGCCAAAATTCTTTGGATCAAGGTTCATTAGTTCATTATCAATCTGATAGCCTTTGACTTCATCTGTTGTACCATACATAGATTTTAAATTTTCCCAAGCATCATATGAATTTGTATATCCTTCAATCTAAAACATAAGATCTAGGGAAACAAAGCTACAAAGACATCTAAGAGCTTGTGTATGTTCAAGCATCCATTTTATCTTTTCCTTATCATTGGTAGGTTAAACTACCTTCTTTTCAACATATGGAGTATACCCAAGTTGCATTAAGGCATTCAATGCATGTTGATTCCATGTTGCATATTTATAAGGTGTTAGCAAAGGAACCTTAGAATGATCCATGTGTGAAGGAAAAGAAGAGTACAAGTGAATAGATCAAAAACAAACACACACACAAAGAGAGACTCCCCCTTTTTTCACTCAATCAAGAATCCCCCCCCAAACAAAAAATTATTTGGAACTTTATAAATTAATGTGTTTACAATGCTGGAGTTGTTTTCTAGAGTTTTAGAATGTCCAAAAATGGACCAAAATACTAAAAGTAAAATAAAATACCTGAATGAGAACTTCAAAACAACACCAATATGTAGTTATCAAAAAAATATTCACTTTCAAAAAAAGAATCACCTCAATCTAAGGTCGTATGTGAAAGTTGCATCCGTTTGAAGTTTAAAAAATGAGGACGATCCTTCAGATATGATGAAACACCTGATTTTATGGAAAAACGGGGACCGCATAAGCAAAAATAAATCACATCACTATGAAGAGAATGAAATTTTACCCCAAATAAAAAAAAAATCATTGAAAATTGCCTCAGTATGACTGAGAACGGGCCCTCTGAAGTTCAAGTGAAAAATTGGAAACTTCAATGGTGAGGGGGTCCAAATTTTTTAAAAATAAACCTTTGCCAAATTTGGTGAACCTCAACTAAATCTAGAGTGTTTCCAAGTTTGGTTGGATTAAACCAAAATCACTGTTGAAAATAGAACCTCTGCCAAAAATAGCATTACTACCAAATATAGCCAAGTTTCCAAAATGACCACTCAATTTAGCAGAACTGTCAAATTGCTGACACAGTGGTCAAGGTGCATAGTATACGAAAATGCATGTAGGATGAAAGTATGACAGCATTCAATTTTAATATTTGAAATTTTTTATAATAAAAATCTTTTTGTTTTAAAAAGACTTTAATTTTTAATAAAAATGGGTTAATTTTTAAATTAGAAAAGTTTTAACAAAACTATGGAAAAGCTTTTAAATTTGCTCATTCTTCTAAATCACAATAGCCTCCAAGGATGGTACGTGCTTCAGGTACGGGGGTCTGACAAGGTACAATACCTTGTCAACACCTTTTTGACTTTTGAAAATGTTTTTTTTTCATTATTATTTTTTCTTCTATTTTTTTGCTTTTCAATTTTTTTTTTCCAAAAAATTTTACAATGAAAATAATTTCAGAATTTTGAATACAAAAAGAAAATCGGAATCTATACCGTACTGTACACAGGTGGGGTCGTACAGTTCTACTTGCAAAACAAAATTGCCTCAAATTTTGACTTTCTCCATTTTTGACAAATTGGTAGTCATTCTTTAGGTTTTGACACCTTTTGAGTGCAATGGCGAGGTTTGTTTAGGAAAAAAATGCACCGAATTGATGGCTACCTTTTGGAACCTCTTCAAAAGCCTCTTTCTTCAACCCTTCACAAATCTCGCACCTGATGTCCGAATTGGACGAAATAAAAGCTAATTCTAACTTTTCTAATTGCTCTAAACTCAATGGTGAGCTCAGAATGTCTCCAAGAAGCTCTGAAATACCTGCAATAAAATGAAATAGAAAGGAACCCCCTAGAAATTGAGATCTTTATCAAGCAAATCTGATTCTCTAGGTCATCATCAAATGCAAGAGAAAATCATACTTTGCTTTCAAGAATAAATTGAAATAACTGCTAACCCACAACTCACAACCAATTTTGATACCATGTTAAATTTGGTTGTGAAACCACCCAAGATCAAAGTGACTAAATCAAAGCAAGTAAGAAACCTAGAGTTGAATAGAATCAATACTCCCTTGACTGAATCAGTCTAATTGACTAGCTAAAGGAGAGGAGAGTGTTGTATATATAGCAAAAATTAAGGGAAAATAAAGCCAAGAGAGGTAATAACTCTCTTTACCCATAATAGGTGGGAGGTTTTACCTACTTGGTAAATGCAAAATGCACGGTTATTCCTATTCAGGTAAAGACATAAAATAGTTATGGTGAGGTGGCAAATAAGTCCAAAAGAGGGTGTGACATTCAACTACCCAAAAGTAGGTATGAGTGACACATATGAATGATGGATTTATGCCACATGTCCTCATCCTAATCATTCTAATATAACCTAAGAAAGCTTAATAATGTGTGTAGGAAAAATAAATATTCGCTAACATAAGGAAAATAAAAAACCTACACTAACAATAATCACAGGTTGGAAAAACATAGTGGGTTGTGAGTTATTTCATTTTGTGTCACCAAAAAATGTGTAGTTGACATTTTTATGCTCACTTGAGTCTCTCTTGTGGAATTTGGCTTTATTTTTCCTAGATTTAATGTTGTAATGTGGCCAGCACATTCACATTAGCTCTTGGATCCTTGTGAATCATTAAGACTTCTAGGATGTCTTGTAAAAGTGTTGTGAAGTGTTGTAACCCACTTTCACACTTTTCTAGGATCCTTTCATTATAATTCACTTAAATATCCCCTTTTTATCACTTACCAAGTCTTATTTCAAAGTTTTGTAAAGATTTGTAACAAACTCTCACTCTTTTCTAGACTTGTCATCAATAATTCAACCCTTTCTCATGCTTAAATGACCCCTTAATGCACTTTATGGCCATTCTTAAGTGTCTTTTTTAGGATATTCTTGTTAGACATCATTTAATGCACTTTAATCTCTAAAACCTAGTGAAATTTCCTTAGTGGAACCAAGTCACCACTTGAGGTGTCTTAGTCCCACTGGGCACAAAAATCAAAATAATTTAAATTTCTTGGTGGGATTTTATTCTCTTACCCTTGAGGTCAACTTGTGATGTGTTATTTTTAGGAATTAATGGAAAAAAAGTATAAATAAGGGTTTTTCCTATCATTTTACCCCTCCATTCATTCAAGCATTCATTCATCTTATCATTCAAGCAATTATCAATCATTCAATCACTCTAAGCATAATCAAGTCATCCATTGGAGCACTTCATTGCATATCTTCAAATTTCACCATCAAGGGTTTGGTAAGTTTATGACATTGCATGTTATCTATTTATCATTCTCTTATTTCATTTCATTATTTAGGGTTTGATTACCAAAGTGGGGTTTGACCAAGGAAAGCCCCTATATTCTAACCCTTAACCCATTTTCCCCTCTTTGCATGTGTGTTTTCATACTTTGTATACAGATTTGTCAAAGAGTTTGGTGTAAAAAGTGGTAAAAAATCCATCAAAGTCAACATAACCCTAATTGAAGCTTGGAGACTCTTTTCAACCCATTGTCTGTAGAATCAAGATTAGACACTTATCAGAAAAGAAAGTGTAGACCGAAAGCTACAGAATCTTGTCCCAAAATCCTAGAAATATCTAAGTAGACTAAGTCACCATTTGTGGTGAATTAGTCCCACTGCCAGACCTGAAAAGTGGTTTCTACATTTTTGGATACCCATTTGGCATATTCTTGTTCTGGTAGATTTTATTTGAAACTACACTAAGTCGCCTAGCTTGGCGTAAGTGTCCTAGTCAACTCTATAGGATTCCAAAGCCTCTCTACATTAGATTCCAAATTCTAGGTGCAACTCTCCAATTTTGTTCAATTATTTCATCATTTACTTGCATTCTTAGGTGTTTTTACATATCATAGTGTGTTTTCCAACACTTTGCATTTCTTAGATTTAGCATTAATAAATAATATTTCTTTCAGTTTATTGCATTAGTACATCATATTTAGATACATTAAATCCATTTTACATTAATATTGAGTGTAGACATTAGCATTTTGGCCCCAATTCCTCTCCTTTTAGGTGAAAAACCTAGAAGAGTTAGATGAACCCTTTGGTAGCAAAAATTATTGTCCACACATTCTTCTTGTTATAAGCTCAAGGGTGGAGAGATTGGGGAGGAGTTGCAAGTGGGGGATACATAAAACTAATCAAACTGACCCAAGGGGTGACTAACCAATTGGGTTGTTATGTGTAGAGGGTTTTACAATAGTATGTGGGTTGTAGGTTTCATAACTCTTAGTGTTTTCCAACCTACAATTATTGTAACGAATACCATTATTTATTTAGAGAGTACAAATGTAGTGAGAGGCAACTTCAAAATTTACCACAACTATTATTTAGAGTAAAAATTGCATATCAGTTTCCTCATATAATGGAAAAATAAATCCATAAAATAACCACAAGTTGGAAAATACTATGGATTGTGAGTGATATGATTGTTCTTTTTCTAAGCTCAAGGTAAGGATGAAATTGATGATGACTATAATTAGTTACCAAAATATTTGTGGACTAAAAATGACTTCTTAAAGGGTTTTACCAATTTAATATGTTTGTTTAAAGGTAAAATGATAGGCAATGGAAATTTATAACTGTAAGAAAAAAATAATTTATAGGGATTCTTAGTATCAAATTTCAAACTTGGATCTCACTTAGATCTTAAGTTGATTTGGTTGTGACACATTTGCATATTATTCAATTAATTAGTGACTTACTTTTCACTAAGATATTAATTATTTCTATATCCATACCACTTACCATTTGAGCCCACCTTGATGAGAATATCTTACTGCAACAATATATTGATAAGTGACATATTATCATTTTTAATTCATGGTCTAATCCCTATCCATCTTCATTTTACCTTGTGTAGAAGAGGGGAACCAACCACACCAAGGCTCTAGGTCATGGAGAGCGAAGAGCAGAGGGTTGTCTTAATCTACCTCAAGTTGGATAAGATATTTTTAGGTAAAGGATAGAGAATGAAGATAACTCATAAGTGCTTCTACTACTCTACTAACCCAGGAGGTTCGATGGAGCTAAGTGAGCAAGTTTTTGGAACTTGAACTGTACCTCAGACAACTCTACCCAACCTGGACAACAATGCAAGTCAGGGATGACACCACAATGCGCTAGCATCTCTCTAGGGTGTTGGTATCCATATGGATAGAAAGTGTAAAGCACAGTAAAAGAGACAAAAACCCTACTTACTACTTAGCAATTGAAGTTTAAAATACTAACTAGAAATGATGATAAATAGAACAAATAAAGTAACTAGCAAAGTAATGTAGAGGATAATAGAAAGCAAAGGTGGTGAAGAACAACTCACTATGAGTCTAGTTCACCAACAAGCTCCACACATACATGTATCTACACATAGCCAAGAGAGGAAAAATGCTAGGGTTGTATAGGAGTGTTTCGTAATCAAACCCCTGATTTGGTTTTTCCACCTCCACAGATAGCTAGGAAAGCCACAAGATATGAAATATGATAAAGAAAATAATGGAAAGAAACCAAACAATAGAAATCATACTATGCTACGTAAATCAAAACATAATATGAACTTCTCAATCAAGGTGCCCTCAAGCACGCAGAGGAGGATGCAAGCTTGGTAAGGTCTATGCTGCCACAACAATGAAGAAGCATTTTCTTAGGACACCAAGTCGCAATTCTAATGGTGGAAAAAGTTCAACAAGAAACGAAGAAGATGATTTTGAGCTCAAGAATTGTGAAGCCAAAATCAAGCCAGCATGTGAGACTATGTAAAAAATGTGACAAAGTGCTAAAGAGATCAAGTATTGCCAAAAAGATGAAGTCCAGTTGAAAGATAGGAATTTGAGGAGGATTAAGGAAGGAAAGAGATGTTCTCAGGTTGACAAGAAGGTGTAGAGGTATTACACTTCAAAGCCAATTGAGAATATAATGTCTATATGAATTCCAAAGGCAGGAATCTGTCAAGGATGGTAGTATGTCATGCAGACATCCACATGCCATGTGCACATCTAGAACATAAATTCCCCCATCGACACAAAGGAAAAGTTCCAAGTGGATGCATTGCATATACGTGATATCGAATTTCTTAGTCAGGATTGATTTTCTAAGGTGGAGGGGTGTAAAAGGGAAATTTACAAGAGAGGTGCAAATTCACTCCTAGAAACCTTGGTCCACATATTTCCATGTATTTTTTAATCTATGTATCCTTATTTAATCCTACTTAACACTTATTTCCATACATTTATTTCCCACTCCAATATCACCACCTTGTAATTATAAATCATTCCACAAGGCATAATATCGATCAAAGTTGATCTTAAGGAGAATAAGCATAATCCTTAAATCCCAAGAGTACAAATTCAAACTCCAATTTTCTTTCCCCCTTCAAAAGTATAAAATATAAATTCATAAACCATTCCAAGATAGATTTAAACTCTAATTAGGTTGTTACGTAAACCATTTCTAAACAATTCCAATATTCTTAAGCTACATTGCAAAAAAATTGTGTTCCTTAATAGATAATTATGTTATCAATTTGGACAATGTTCAAAAGCTATATGAAAAGTGGTAGTTCACAAGTCTTTGTTAGAGGTATTATTACTAAAAATAAATTTACTTACACTAAACCTAATTGACTGAATATAAACTAGCAAGATCACACCTTGGTGTGTAATGGGTTTGCCGAAGAGATGTGGAATGTCAATTAGGGAAAATTTAAGCCTATTTTTAACATAAATTTGTCTATTTCATGAGTTCAGTTGGTTTTCCATTAAGTAAATGATATTGTTTGTGAACAAAAGGTCTCTAAAAATGGGTGAAAAAAACCTATAAATTAAGAAGACAATGAAGGTCTATGAAGAGGGAGGGGGAGAGATAGGGAGAGAGATGGATGGGTAGAGAGAGGGAAACATTTCTAGAGATGGAGGGGAGAGAGGAATATAGAGGTAGAGATGAATATATAGCAAGAGAGGAGAGTGAGACAAATAGATAGAGCTAGAGATGAATATAGAATGGGAGAGGAAGAGGGAGAAAAATAGATAGAGATATATAGAGAGATAGAGGGGGAAACAAAGATATAAAGATAGAGAGGGATAGATAGAGAGGAATAGATAAAGAGATAAAGAGGAAGAGGAAGAGGAAGAGGGAGATATAGAGAGAGATATAGGGAAATATAGAGTGATATAAAGATATAGATATAAGGAGATATAAAGAGAGGGGGAGAGGGAGAGAGATAAAGAGATA